>CM038143.1:347883974-349083974 GCA_021437245.1 Aegilops speltoides | reverse complement strand
ATACCTTGGGATCCGGGTAGATCAATTACTTGAGCACTTTATGCCTAGCTTAATGGCTTTAAAGAAAGTGCTGCCTAGGAGACAACCCAGAAGTTTTAGAGAGTCATTTTATTCTATTGTGTGCTTTAAAAAGGTTAAAAACAAAAAGTATAGAGGGTAACCTAGAACTTTTTCAAAATGAAAAGTGAAAGTGGGAAACACGAGCATTGTTGAAGTGGGAGCTAGCCTTGAACTTTGTTCATGCCCATGGAAACTTTGTGAACCTTGATTACAGAACATTTTCAACAAAAAAATATCCCCTTGTATAAGTTGATTGTATTATAAAAATAATGTACCAAGATTTACCTTTCGGATGTTTAAATTTCTTGTTTGGTATGTGCAGTGCAAAAACAGAAACTTCGGCTGTAGTGCGTGATTTTTTTTACTAGAACGTCAAAAGTTTCTTAAATTCTAGACAACACTGCAATGCAAATTGTTTATTTTGTCTTAATTTTGCAGATTTTCTTGAGTTACATAAGTATATGTGCTATATGCATCTTTATAGACTGTCACGTTTTCACAGATTGCTATTATAGTTTCTTTATTTGCTTATGTTTGAAACCTTATTGAGCCCCATTGACTTGGGAGCCATAGAATTGTGATACCATACAACATGCCTGGCCAAACGAGCTGGCCCGGCCCGGCCCGGCCTGCAGTAAACATGCCTGGCACGGCACAGCTCGCAATGACATAACTAATAGTCGGGTCGTGTTGTGTCGGCCCATGGGCGGGAGGTCGCAGCCTAGGCACGACCCAGCTGCTAATCGGGCCGACCCACCGTCACGCCAGGCCCGATAATTCGTGTGCTATTTGACGCACTGGGTGTTTTTAGCCTATTTTTACCTGTTGTGCCATATAGAGATGTATAGAAAATAAAATTAAAAAACCGTAATCGGGTCGTGCCGTGCCGACCCACATGCTCAGGATTTCAGCCCAAGCATGGCTCAGGGCGTGCCGTGTGCCGGGCCCATCCCATTTAGCCCATGTCATGCCTGGCCCATGGCGGGCTGTGCTGGTGTGCTCACAAGCCAGCCTGGTTAGCCCGGCCCATTTGGCCAGCTATACCATACAATGGGTAATGTTTGATTATAATTATACAATAATGTTATAGAAGGACATGATGGAATTTGATGTTATATGTGCTAACCCTTCTAATAAAAAGTTCGATTATGTTTTGTGTGGATGAAATGTTCGAAGATCGTGGAGGTATCGATATGAGGAGAATAAAGAGAGGCAAGAGTTCAAGCTTGGGGATGCCCAAGGCATCCCAAGTAAATATTCAAGGAGACTCAAGCGTCTAAACTTGGGGATGCCCTGGAAGGCATCCCATCTTACTTCTTCAACAATTATTGGTATGTCTCAGTTTTTGTTTTGTTGACATGATATGCGTAAATTCTTGAAGCATCGTGTGCTTTTTATTTTTATTTTAATAATGCACCATGCTGGAATGAGATAGTCCTTGGTTGATTTATAGAATGCTCTTTGCACTTCACTTATATCTCTTGAGTATGGCTTTATAGAATGCTTCATGTGCTTCACTTACATCATTTGAAGTTTGGATGCATGTTTCTCTACATATAGAAAACCGTTATTTGTACAATGCTCTTTTGCTACACTTATATTTATTAGAGTGTGGTCTTTTGTAGAAAGATTTAAACTCTCATGCTTCGCTTATATCTGTTTAGAGAGCAATGGGAATTGGTTATTCGCATGGTTAGACATAATCCTACATAAAACTTGTACATCAATGAATATGATATGTTTGATTCCCGACGATAGTTTTGCAATATTGAGATGGTAATATATGGGAGGTACTAGTGAATGATTGTGGTTTATTAAGAATATTAGTGTTAAGGTTTGTGATTCCCGAAGCATGCACGTATAGTCTCTAGTTATGCTAAGAAGTTGGAGCATGATTTATTATTGAGTGTCTTCCTTATGAGTGACGGTCGGGGACGAGAAATGGTATTTTCCTACCAATCTATCCCCCTAGGGTCATGCATAGTAGTACTTTGCGTCGGGGCTAATAAATTTTCACAATAAGTATGTGATTTCTTTATGACTAATTTGAGTCCATGGATTATAAGTGAAGGAAATATGCCCTTAAGGCAATAATAAAGTTGTTATTTTATATTTCCTTATTTATGATAAAGGTTTATTATTCATGCTATATTTGTATTGTAGGAAACCTAAATACATATGTGAATACATAAACAAATACCGTGTCCCTAGTATGCCTCTACTAGACTAGCTCACTAAGCAAAGAAGGTTAAGGTTTCCTAACCAGACATGTGTTGTCATTTGATAATGGGATCACATCATTAGGAGAATGATGTGATGGACAAGACCAACCCGTTAGCTTAGCATAATGATCGTTCAGTTTATTGCTATTGCTTTCTTCATGTCAAATACATATTCCTTCGACTATGAGATTATGCAACTCCTGGATACCGGAGGAATACCTTCTGTGCTATCAAACATCACAAAGTAACTGGGTGATCATAAAGATGATCTATAGGTATCTCCAAAGGTGTTTGTTGAGTTGGCATAGATCAAGATTAGGATTTGTCACTTCGAGTTTCTGAGATGTATCTCTAGGCCCTCTCAGTAATACACATCATAAGCTTGCAAGCAAATGACTAAGGAGTTAGTCATGAGGTGATGTATTACGGAATGAGTAAAGAGACTTGGCGGTAACGAGATTGAATTAGGTATGAAGATACCGACGATCGAATCTCGGGCAAGTAACATACCAACAACAAATGGAATTATGTATGTTGTCATAAGGTTCGACCGATAAAGATCTTCATAGAATATGTAGGAACCAATATGGGCATCCAGGTTCCGCTATTGGTTATTGACCGGAGAGGTGTGTCGGACATGTTTACATAGTTCTCGAACCCGTAGGGTCTACATGTTTAACGTTCGTTGATGATATAGTATTATATGAGTTATGTATGTTGGTGATCGAATGTTGTTCGGAGTCTGGGATGAGATCACGGACATGACGAGGAGCTCCGGAATGGTCCGGAGGTAAAGATTGATATATAGGATGAAATGGTTAGGCCAAGGGGTAAAGCCCACGGGGCTTTAGGTCGGTGCAAAAGGAGATTTGCGGAGGCCGGGGGGCCAAACGCCGGAGACCCTGGTGTCTGGCCCTGGGCCAGACGCCAAGGCCCATGGCGTCTGGGCCAAACGCCAAGGACTGTGGCGTCTGGTCCTCGAAGTTCGAGATGGACTCTTCCTTACAGGTAAAACCTACTTTGAGGAGGTTTTTACTCCAAGTTTCGGCCCCTGGTCTCAACATATAATTACAGGGGCGGGGCTAGCACCCAAGACACGTCAAAATACACCAAGACGTGTGCCGACAACCCCGACCCTTTAGTTTATCCTTCATCATAGTTTCCATAGTGCTTAGGCAAAGCCCTGCGGAGATTGTTCTTCACCACCACCGTCACCATGTCGTCGTGCTGCCGGAACTCATATACTACTTCTTCTCTCTTGCTGATCAAGAAGGCGAGGACATCATCGAGCTAAATGTGTGCTGAAAGCAGAGGTGTTGTACGTTCGATACTTGATCGGGATGGATCGTGAAGGTGTACGACTACATCAACCGCATTGATAAACGCTTCCACTTAGCGATCTTCAAGGGTATGAAGATGCTCTCCCCTCTCGTAGCTATGCATCTCCATGGATAGATCTTGCGTGTGCGTAGAAATGTTTTGATTTTCAATGCAATTTTTCCCAATAGTGGCATCCGAGCCAGGTCTCTGCGTAGATAATATGCACGAGTAGAACACAGAGAAGTTGTGGGCGGTGATGTTCATATTGCTTACCACCAACGTCTTATTTTGATTCGGTGGCATTGTGGGATTAAGCGGCCCAGACCAATCTTACATGTCCACGTACATGAGCCGGTTCCACCGATAGACATGCAACTAGTTTTTCATAAAGGTGGCTGGCGGGTGTTTGTTTCTCCTACTTTAGTTGAATCGTATTTGACTGCAGCCGGTCCTTGAAGAAAGTTGAAACAGCAAACTTGATAATTCACCATTGGGGTTTTTGTCGTAGGTAAGAACGGTTCTTCTAGAAGCCCGTAGCAGCCACGTAAAACTTGCACCAACAAAGTACTCATGATGTGATAGACACCCGCCAGCTATGCATCTCATACAATAATGTATATCACATCATGTCAAGGTAAAAGTGTTCTCCCTGAGTATGCACTGTTGCTACAGTTCGTCGTGTTGAGACATCACGTGATGATCGGGTGTGATAGGCTCTACGTTCACATACAATGGGTGTAAGATAGGTTTGCACATGAATCATATAGTAGATATGATCAACATAGAGATGTTCACCATTGATGACTACGCCATCTCATGTGATGATCAGACATGGGTTAGTTGATTTGGATCACGTATCACTTAGATGACTTGAGGGATGTCTATTTAAGTGGGAGTTCTTAAGTAATTTGATTAATTGAACTTAATTTACCATGAACTTAGTCCTGTTAGTATTTGCAAATTATGTTGTAGATCAATAGCTCGCGATGTAGCTCCCCTATATTTTTTTGATATGTTCCTAGAGAAAACTAAGTTCAAAGATGAAAGTAGTAATGATGCGGACTGGGTCCATGATCTGAGGATTATCCTCATTACTGCACAAAATATTTACGTCCATGATGCACCACTAGGTTACAGACCTATTGCAGGAGTAGATGCAGACGTTATGAATGTTTGGCAAGCTCGATATGATGACTACTTAATAGTTTAGTGCGCCATGCTTTACGGCTTAGAACCGGGACCTCAAAAATGTTTTGAACCACAGAGCATATGAGATGTTACAAGAGCTGAAATTGGTATTTCAGACTCAAGCCGTGTCGGAAGGTATGAGACATCTAACAAGTACTTATCCGACAAGATGGAGGAGAATGGCTCAGCCAGTGAGCATGTGCTCAGGATGTCTGGGTATTACAATCGCTTGAGTCAAATGGGAGTTAATCTTCCAGATAAGATAGTGATTGTCAGAGTTCTCTAGTCACTATCACCAAGCTAATAAAACTTTGTGATGAACTATAATATGCAAGGGATGACGAAAACGGTTCCTGAGCTCTTCGCGATGCTAACATCGGCGAAGGTAGAAATCAAGAAAGAGCATCAGTGTTGATGGTTAACAAGACCACTAGTTTCAAGAAAAAGGGAAAAGGGAAAGAAAAGGAACTTCAATAAGAATGGCAACCAAGTTGCCACTCCTGTGAAGAAGCCCAAAGTTGGACTTAGCCTGAAACTGAGTGCTTCTACTGCAAAGGAAATGGTCACTGGAAGTGGAACTGCCCCAAATGCTTGGCGGATAAGAAGGATGGCAAAGTGAACAAAGTTAGATTTGAAATACATGTTATTGATGTGTACCTTACTAGTGTTCGTAGTAACCCCTGGGTATTTGATGATGGTTCAGTTGCTAAGATTAGTAACTCGAAACAAGAGTTGTAGAATAAACAAAGACTAGTTAAGGGCAAGGTGACGATGTATGTTGGAAGTGTTTCCAAGATTGATATGATCACCATCGCACACTCCCTCTACCTTAGGGATTAGTGTTGAGCCTAAATAAATGTTATTTGGTGTTTGCATTGAGCATGAATATGATTGGATCGTGTTTATTGCAATACAGCGATTCATCTAAGTCAGAGAATAATTGTTGTTCTGTTTACATGAATAAAACCTTTTATGGTCATACACCCAATGTGAATGGTTTATTGAATCGTGATCGTAGTGATACACATATTCATAATATTGATGCCAAAAGATGCAAAGTTGATAATGATAGTGCAACATACTTGTGGCACTGCCGTTTAGGTCATATTGGTGTAAAGCGCATGAAGAAACTCCATGCAAATGGACTTTTGGAATCACTTGATTATGAATCATTTGATACCTGCGAACCATGCCTCATGGGAAAGATGACTAAAACTCTGTTCTTTGGAACAATGGAGCGAGCAAATGACTTACTGGAAATAATACATACTGATGTATGCGGTCCGATGAGTGTTGATGCACACGGCGAGTATCGTTATTTTCTGACCTTCACAGATGATTTGAGCAGATATGGGTATATCTACTTAATGAAACACACGTCTAAAATATTTGAAAAGTTCAAAGAATTTCAGAGTGAAGTGGAGAATCATCGTAACAGGAAAATAAAGTTTCAACGATCTGATCATGGAGGCGAATATTTGAGTTACCAGTTTGGCCTTCATTTAAAACAATGTGGAATTGTTTCACAACTCATGCCACCTGGAACACCACAGCGTAATGGTGTGTTCAAACATCGTAACTATACTTTATTGGATATGGTGCGTTCTATGATGTCTCTTACCGATTTACCATTATTGTTTTGGGGTTATGCATTAGAGATAGCCGCATTCACTTTAAATAGGGCACCGTCTAAATCCCTTGAGACGACACCATATGAACTGTGGTTTGGAAAGAAACCTAAGTTGTCGTTTCTTAAAGTTTGGGGATGCGATGCTTATGTCAAAAGGCTTCAGCCAGATAAGCTCGAACCCAAATTGGAGAAGTGCGTCTTCATAGGATACCCTATAGAAACTATTGGGTACACCTTCTACCACAGATCTGAAGGCAAGATCTTTGTTGCTAAGTTTGGGTCCTTTCTAGAGAAGGAGTTTCTCTCGAAATAAGTGAGTGGGAGGAAAGTAGAACTTGATGAATAATTGTACCTTCTCTCAAATTGGAGACTAGCATATCATAGAAAACTATTCCGTGATGCCTACACCAATCAGAGAGGAAGCAAATGATAATGATCATGAAACTTTAGATCAAGTAACTACAAAACCTCGTAGGTCAACCAGAGCACGATCCGCACTAGAGTGGTACAGTAATCTGATAACCCACAAGTATATGGGATCGCAACAGTTTTCGAGGGTAGAGTATTCAACCCAAATTTATAGATTCGACACAAGGGGAGCCAAAGAATATTTGCAAGTATTAGCAGCTGAGTTGTCAATTCAACCACACCTAGAAATTAATTATGTCCAGCAAAGTGATTAATAGCACAGTAATATGATAGTTTTGATACTAATGATAGTAGCAACAGTGTGATAGTAGCAGCAGTACCGATAGCGGTAGCAGCAGTAGTAAATTAGCAAGAACAATATAAGGTAAATTCGTAGGCATTGGATCGGTGATTCGTTGGATGATATTCATCATGAGACAGTAATAACCTAGGGCGATATGGCACTAGCTCCAGTTCATAAATATAATATAATGTAGGCATGTATTCCATAAATAGTCATACGTGCTTATGGAAAGAACTTGCATGACATCTTTTGTCCTACCCTCCCGTGGCAGCGGGGTCCTATTGGAAACTAAGGGATATTAAGGCCTCCTTTTAATAGAGAACTGGAGCAAAACATTAACACACGGTGAATACATTAACTCCTCAAACTACGGTCATCACCGGGAGTGGTCCCGACTATTGTCACTCTGGGGTTGTCGGATCATAACACATAGTAGGTGACTATAACTGCAAGATCGGATCTAGAACATGGATATAATGGTGATAACGTAAATAGTTCGGATCTGAAGTCATGGCACGCGGGCCCAAAGTGACAAGCATTAAGCATGACAAAGTCATAGCAACATCAATCTCAGAACATAATGGAGACTAGGGATCAGGCCCTAACAAAACTAACTTCATTACATGATGAATCTCATCCAACTCCTCACTGACCAGCGAGCCTACGAAGGAATTACTCACTCCCGGTGGGGAGCATCATGAAACTGGCGATGAAGAAGGGTTGGTGATGACATCACGAAGATCGAAGATCCCCCTCTCCGGAGCCCCAAATGGACTCCAAATCTGACCTCCCCATGAAGAACAAGAGACGGCGGTGGCTCCGTCTCGTGAAACGCGATTATTCTATCTCCCTGATTTTTTTCCGAAAATATGGGATTTTATAGAGTTGGTTTCAGGGTCTTCGGGGCCACCAGGTGGGGACAACCCACCTGGGCGCGCCTGGAGGGGATGGCGCGCCTTGGTGGGTTGTGCCCACCCAGGTGCCCCCTCCGATGGTTCTTGGATCCAGATATTTTCTTTTATTGTATAAAAAATCCTTGCAAAGTTTCGTTCCATTCCGAGAACTTTTATATCTGCCCAAAAACAACACCATGGTAGTTCTGCTGAAAACAGCGTCAGTCTAGGTTAGTTTCATTCAAATCATGCAAATTACAGTCCAAAACAAGAGGAAAAGTAGATACGATGGAGACGTATCAACTCCCCAAGCCTAAACCTTTGCTTGTCGTCAAGCAATTCAGTTGATAAATTGAAAATGAAAAAGAAAAACTTCTACGAACTCTTTTGCTCTTGTCTCATAAATAAGCTTAAACAGCACCCAGGTTTTCAGCAAAGATTATAACTAACCATGTCGACAATAACTCTTAAAAATTATATTAAATCATATCAATGACATAATCAACTAGAGAGCAATAATAAGATATCTCAAACAGCAACACATTCTCAAAACAACCATGATACAATATGACAATAGTGGTATCTCGCTAGCCCTTTCTGAGACCGCAAAACATAAATGCAGAGCACCCCCAAAGTCAAGCAGCAACTAAACATTGTAATTCATGGTAGAAAAGATCCAGTCATGATGCACCCAACATTAATTACACACAATGCATCAGCATGAGAGCAGTGCTCTCAGGTTCTGGCGCTTATTTGAGAAGGTGATGACACAACATAAAAGTAAATAGATAGTCCCTTCGTAGAGGGAAGAAGTGATTTGCACAGGTGCGAGAGTTGAAGTTTTAAAACCAGAGGTAAATGAAACTTTGAGACATGCACCCTTCTTGTTTACTTTGCGACCATAAGTTATCAATATCTTCCATGCTAAACAAATTAGTAGCGGTTCCCAAGCGGTAAAGTAAAGGTTTTTGCTCCATGGGAGTTTTTGTTTGATTATTGATGAATTCTTTTTGCAATTTGGGACCGGGAATACCTATTACCGCTCTTTTCTCATGCAATGGTGAGTGAATAAACACCCAACCTAACCTGCTTAGCATGGAAGATACCAACTACCTCTTGTCGCTCTATGAACAATCCAGGCACACAAAAAGGATATTTGTTTGACGTTTTTAGAGGTGGCACATGCAAATTTACTTAGGACGGCAGGGTAATACCGCATATAGGTAGGTATGGTGGACTCATCTGGAATAACTTGGGTTTCAGGTTTTTGATGTACAAGCAGAATTCCCACTTAGTACAGGCGAACGCTAGCAAATAGGTTGAGAAGCGGCCAGCTAGAGAGCAACAACGGTCATGAACATGCATTATGCATAAGTAACATTGGATACTAGCATGAGTAGGATATGAACACCATGAACATAAATATCATAGAGGCTATGTTGGCTTTGATTCAACTACATGCATGAACATGTGCCAAGTCAAGCCACTCGAACATTCAGAGGAGGATACCATATCATCATACTACATCACAATCATTTTAACGCAATGTTGACATCCAAGATAAGTCATTATTCACTCCAAGCTACTTATGCATGGCATGAGGAACTATAATCTCCAATTGTCATTGCAAACATGTTTGATCATAATAGGCTAAATAATGGATACTATGTTAAACATATTTACAAAAAACAGAACAAGTCGAGTTCATACCCGTTTCTCTCTGCCACAGCCAGTTCATCGAATATCATCATTATTGCCTTTCACTTGCACGATCGAACAATTTGAAAATAAAAATAGTGCAAGAGTCTTGTGGACTAAGCTAGAATCTGCAAACATTTTATTCAAAAGGAGAAGACAAGGTAATATGGGCTCTTTATCAGATCAATAATAGTGCAAATGAGAGCCACTCAACATTTTCATCGTGGTCTTCTCCTCGATATGACTCAATAAAAAGAAAAGAAATTCAGAGAAACACACTGAAATATTTTTGGAGTTTTTGGTTTTTCATAAACAAGCAAATGAAAAGAGAAAACCAAAAGCGAGAAAGACTATTTACATGGGAAAGCTCCCAACAAACAAAAGAAGAACAAGGAAATCTTTCCGGGTTTTCTTTTTAGTGCTACGACAATTTAAACTAGGAAGAAAAATAAAAAACAAGCAAGAAACATATTTTTGAATTTTCTCAAAGTTTTTCAAACACACAAGAAGAAAGCGAGAAAATAAATCTAACATGGATAATACAATGAAAAAGTGTGAACACCGACATCTGGAATGAAATGTGTGAACATGAATGTAATGTCGGTGGAAATGCGTACACCCCCAAGCTTAGGCTTTTGTCCTAACTTGGTAATCAGTCAGTAGCCTGTGTAATGGTCAGAGTGGTAGCTCACAGAGGCTCTCGGTGCGGATGCCTCAGCCTGCCGTGCAGCCACAACCGCTGCATTATGAGCTCGGCCTCGCTCTCAAGAACATAATATCTTCCTCTATTATGAACATTAAAGAGAGCATGTGCACGCAAATATGTGTCTACCACGAAGTCTGCACGGGTAAATAGGATCATAGGGCAAAGGTGAAACACCCATCCCTCTTGCTAAGCGTGTGGCATAAATTCCACCATAAAAATATCCACTACCAGTGTTGTGTTGTAACCTACGTGCAACAATCGCTCCAAGATTATAATTTCTATCACTGTTGAGAGCGGTGTGTATGAGGCTCAGATCAGGAGCACAAAGTGTACTACAATCTTGTTTGCCTACAATACATTTTCCATTAAATAATGTGAAGTACTGAATTGCAGGAAAATGAATGCTCTTTATTCTACCTTGCGTCACTCCCCTAGTTTCACCATAGCAAAGACTAGTCAAGGATATTTCAAACTCAGACCTTGGTGGTTCATCGAGCGAACCCCGAAATGGAATTTTGCAGAGGTGAGCAAACCTTTCTAAAGATATGGTAAATGGTTTTTCATACAGTTTAAATGACACCCTAGACTCACGAGGAAGAAATTTAAATCCTTTGACAAATGATTCAGTGAGGATGAGGTGTTGGTCGCACTTATCTGAACGGTAGGGACCGAGATCGGCATTGTGAACATATTGCTCAAATTCCTCCTTAATTCCCACACTCATCATATAATCGTCGCATGGCCATAAGCATGTTTTGGTGGTGGCACTTCGAATGGAACTTTCACTTGGTTCAACATAAGACCGACGAGCGGAGCTGCTGCTAGAAGATGCCTCCGAGGATCTCCTCCTCGAAGAACTCCTTCCAAAAAGGTTCATCATATTCGCGTACAATTTTCTGAAAATTTTTGGGTCACAATATTTTATCAATAAAACTTTACAAAAATGATAGCAACCACTCATAGGGATGTATAGAGGCCATAGCAAGAATTTAAACTATGTAGAACTCTAAGAATTCAAGATGCAAGCTCATCTACAGCAGCACCAAGAGTATCTAGTTATTCAAAATATAAACCACTAAATCAAAAACTAATTGGACACATGGAGGAGTCACATACCAAGCAACAATCCCCCGAAACAGTTTCAGAAACGGAGCTTCGAGCAAAGAGATCGAAATCCGCGGTTTCGGGAGCAAGAACATGACAGAGATAGCAATGGTGATTTTTTTGGAGGAATGTGGTGATGTGGGAAGAAGTAAGTGAGGGGGCCCATGTGGGGACCACAACCCACCAGGGCGCGCCTGGGGGTCCTGGCGCGCCCAGGTGGGTTGTGTCCACCTGGTGGACCTCCCTCTGATATTATTTGCACCAGAAATTAAGAAATATTCACAAAAAATCGTATTAAATTTCCACAGCATTCTAAGAACTTTTTTTGGGTCATTTTTTATTGCACGAAAAAAAATCAGAAAACAGAAAAAGCATGGCATTTTATTTTATTTAACTAAGAAAAACAGAAAACAAAAGGTAGGGACAGAAGGTAGTGCTCACTAAATTCATCAACTGCATACCTAATAAGGTTGATCAAGTCTTATTAACGACCACTTTCAATTAATATGAAACCGAAGAACTTTTGTAAATCACTAAGTTACCTCAACGGGGATATGAATGTCCCCCACAATAAGCATTTCATATTTCTTTTTAACAGTAGGTAGAGGTAGCTGAAAATTTCCAATAGTGATTGTCGGAGATTTTTCAATAACATTAATACCATTAACTTGGAATTGTTTCTTCGGAAAGTGCACCATATGCTCATTACCATTGATATGAAAAGTGACCTTGCTTTTATTGCAAGCAATAACAGCCCCTACGGTATTCAAGAAGGGTCTACCAAGGATAATCGACATGTTGTCGTCCTCGGGCATCTCAAGTATAACAAAGTCAGTCAAAATAGTAACATTAGCAACAACAACGGGCACATCCTCACAAACACCGATAGGTATGGCAGTTGATTTGTCAAGCATTTGCAAAGATATTTTAGTAGGTGTGAGTTTATTCAAATCAAATATTTTATATAAAGAGAAAGGCATAACACTAACACCATCTCCCAAATCACATAAAGCAGTTTTCACATAGTTTCTTTTAATAGAGCAAGCTACAGTTGGTATTCCCGGATCTCCAAGTTTTTTAGGTACTCCATCTTTAAAAGTATAATTAGCAAGCATAGTGGTGATTTCAGTTTTTGGTATTTTTCTCTTATTGGTGATGATATCTTTCATGTACTTTGCATAAGCAGGTGTAACGCCCGGATAATTATGCTACAGTAAACCTACGCTAATGATGCCAGGTCACCTCTGATACTGTTGCTAATCTCATGTTAGTTCAAACGATTCAAATTCAAATTTTAATTATTGGCAAATATCAAAAAATTTCAAACATTAAAAATAAAATGTTCAGAATGTGGCATTATTACATATACTAAATTAGGGTCTACTTTTATAATTTATAAAACTAGGATAAATGAGAAACTAAACTAAAACAATAAAAGAAAAGAATAAAACAGAAAAGAAACACAAACAAAATGAAAGTAAAATGCCCACGGCCACTGGCCCTGCTGGCCGTCTAGCCCACTGGCCTAGGCTGGCCCCCACCTTACTCCCTTATCCCCCCGCACACCCTAATCCTAACCGACACCTCCTACTTTCCCCTCCACTCACCCACGTCTCTCCCCCCTCTCCTCTCGATCCCATATGGATCGGGGAGGGGCTCGACCGCGCGGCGCCGACCACGTCGCCCATCAACCCCGCCGCCGCCTGGACCTCGCCGGAACACTCCCTCGCCGGACTGCCTCCCCGTCTCTTTCTCCGTCGTCGCGTCATCTTCGTCTTCCTCCCCGAGCCCCACTGCCCTGTACCCTACAACTACGGGGTGAGCCGCCCCTGTTTCCCTCCTCCTCTTTCCCTCGCGCCCGCACGTCGCTTGTTACCGACGTGGCCTCGCTTGGCCGCACCCCACGCGCCCGTCGTTCCCCGCCGTCGCCGGACAGCCCCGCTGCTCCGCCTTGAGGTCGCCCTCACGCGCGCCTCCTTCCCTTGCCCTCACTCTGCTCGCCCTTCGCCCAGCCCCGGGCGCCGCCTGCGCTTGCTTCTCTGCTGCCATGGCTGTTGTTACGCTCTTGCCGCCGCCGCTCGCCTCTACCATTCGCAGCTAGCTGCCCTCGCGCGCCGCCGACGCCGCCATTCCCGGCCGCAGCCAGCGCCGACTGCTCACCCCACATGCCGCTTCCTCGATCGACCTCGCTTAAGCGCGCCTCCGCCTCCGAGCCACGGCCACCCATGCACCGTGCCTGCCTCGCCGTGCCTGAACCGCCCCTCCATGTTGGTGCGCTCCCTTCATCACGACGCCACCAAGACGCTGGGTTTACCTGTCGGGCGCCTGCACTGCTACTCACAAGACCGATAAGGACCCCCGGAGCCATGACAAGGGGGCCCTGCCCAGAACAATTAAAAAACGAATTTAAAAATAAAAATAGCAATATAATTAATTAACTAATTAGTTAATTAGGACAACTAATTAACCAAATTAACCTGTGTTAGTTAATCTAATTAACTAACTAATTTAGTTAATCTATCCATGACGAACGGGCCCCACTTGTCATTTTGACCAGTCAACGGTCAGAGTTGACCGCTAATGTCATGATGATGTCATAAATTGATATTCGATTTAATTAATTTTGTTAATTCTAAAAATGAATCACAAATTTAAAAATTAATATAAAATAATCCGTAGCTCGAATGAAAATACTTTGTACATGAAAGTTCCTCAGAACGACGAGACGAATCCGAATACGCTGCCCGTTCGTCAGCCACACGTCCCTAGCATAGCGAACGTGCAACATTTCGCCTTCGGTTCATCTGTCCGAAAATGCGAAACACAGGGAATACTTTCCCGGATGTTTCCACCCTTTGCCGGTATAACCCACTACCGCGTTAGGGCACACCTAGCACCGCTCGTTGTCATGTCATGCATCGTCATGCTTATGTTTGCATTATATTTATTGTTTCTCCCCCCTCTTCTCTCCGATAGACTACGAGAGAGACGCCGCTGCTGCCCCGGTCGACTACGGTGTTGATGACCCCTCGTTCTTGCCAGAGCAACCAGGCAAGCCCTCCCCCTTGATCACTCGATATCTCCTATTCCTTATCTCTACTGCTTGCACTAGAGTAGTGTAGCATTTTACTACTTTCGGTTAATCCTATTCTGTTGCATAGCCTGTCATTGTTGCTACAATTGTTGATACCTTACCTGCAATCCTAAATGCTTAGTATAGGATGCTAGTTTATCATATGTGACCCTACATTCTTGTCCGTATGCCATGCTATAATATCGGGCCATGACTAAAGTCGGGTCGGCTCGTAGAGTACCCGCAAGTGATTCGGAGATGGGGGCTGAAGGGGCAGGTGGTTCCATCCAGGTAGTGATGGGTCTAGGTTCCCGAGAGCCCCCTGATGGTTACTTTGTGGCGGAGCTACGGGACAGGTTTCGACCACCTAGGAGACAGGTGGGTCTGGTCCCTGATCGGCGTCCGAAGTTACTTCAAGATAACATGCTTAACGAGATCTTGGTATTTGATCTGAGTCTGGCCACTGGCCTATGCGCAATAACCAACTATGCGGGAACAGTTATGGGCACTCGATATCGTGGTATCAATCGAAGCCTTCTTGACGTCAGTGACTGAGCAGCACGTGTCGGATTGGACTGGAACGACTGCTCTTGTATTAGGGAGGCTAGGTCTGCTTCTGGCCGCCCATGCAACATGCAGGTGTGCAATGGGCGATGGGCCCAGACCCCTGCGCGCATAGGATTTAGACCGGTGTGCTGACCTCTCTATTGTGCCCAGCTAGGGCTGCAACGTGTTGATCTCCCGAGGTCGGGCAAGACCCAGGAAAGTGTGTCCGGCCAGAGGGATCGAGCGTGTTGCGCTATGTGGTGAACCCCTGTAGGGAAGTTTATCTATTCGAATAGTCGTGCCCCTCGGTAAAAGGATGACCCGGAGTTGTACCTTGACCTTATGACAACTAGAACCGGATACTTAATAAAACACACCCAGACAATTTCTAGAGACATCTCGGTGATCGCTTTCGCACAGGGCGACGAGGGGAGGATCGCCGGGTAGGATTATGCTATGCGATGATACTTGGTGAACTTACCATCTACTCTCTTCTACATGCTGCAAGATGGAGGCTGCCAGAAGCATAGTCTTTGATAGGACTAGCTATTCCCCTCTTATTCTTGGATTTTTGCAGTTCAGTCCATCGATATTGCCTCTTTACACATATACCCATGCATATGTAGTGTAGATCCTTGCTTGCGAGTACTTTGGATGAGTAATCATGGTTGCTTTTCTCCCTCTTTTCCCCCTTTTTCCTCTTCTTCTCGGGCGTCGCTACCAGATGTTGGAGCCCAGGAGCCAGACGCCACCGTCGATGACGACCCCTACTACACCGAGGGTGCCAACTACTATGTTCAGGCCGCCAATGACGAGGAGTAGTTTAGGAGGATCCTAGGCAGGAGGCGTGCGCCTCTTTTGATCTATATCCCAGTTTGTGCTAGCCATCTTATGGCAACTTGTTTAACTTATGTCTGTACTCAGATATTGTTACTTCCGCTGACTCGTTTATGTTCGAGCACTTGTATTCGAGCCATCGAGGCCCCTGGCTTGTAATATGATGCATGTATGACTTATTTTACTTTTAGAGTTGTGTTGTGATATCTTCCCGTGAGTCCCTGATCTTGATCGTACACATTTGCATGCATGATTAGTGTACGATTGAATCATGGGCGTCACAAGTTGGTATCAGAGCCGACTACCTGTAGGAACCCCCCCCCCCTTCCACACTCATTGGCCTAAGTCGAGTCTAGTCACTACAAAACTTTTACTAACATGACTGTGTGTCTTACGGACCCACATCGCCATTGGGTGGTATTAGGATCTTTTACTCCTCGATCTTTACTCTGGGACTCTGAACTCTCTTCTACTCGGGTTAAACAAACTTACTAACTCTAACATTAGGATGTCATGACCACATTCACCCCAAAGTTGGATAAGCCATAGTTATTCCTTAGAATAGTATTTTGATTAATACCACACTGTCATTTGACTCCACTGAAACATCTTTGTTTTCATATGGAACCCACCAGGCAGGTCGTGCGCCACACGACGGCCATTGGTGCCTCAAGATCACCTGTTGTGCTAGCTGAGATGATGACCTATCTGGGTTATCGCTGGCACCCTGAGTACACCGTGTACGAGCAGTTCCAGGACTTTAACCAGGAGCAGTACCATGACAACGTCCACCTCTACTCTCAGGAGTATGACTCCACTACTGTGCTGCACACCGCAAATGGTGTTGGAGTGACCATCAATATGGCAGTCCACGATGCCGCTTATGCTGCTCTAACACGTCTTCGTGGAGAGTATCGGGAGTTGGACACTTCCCCTTTCAGGCACATTGCTATCACATTCGACGTTGGTGCAGAGGGATACTACACTTCTGCCTACTCCATCGTCACCCGAGAGCCCTTCCACCATCAGAACCTGGTTCTGCATGCTGATGGGTTGGATCAAGCTAACCGAGCTCTTCGCCACGAGTTGTACACCACCCGTCAGCACCTTTCCAGTGCTCTGATGCTGTTTCACCCCTTTGTCTGATTTGGATAGCTGCCGTGTTCTGCGATCTACCCAACCAGGACCGTGATGCCCCACGGTGTCGGTTGGCTAGATGTGGGAGGCTACACTCCCGCACTTGGTCCTCTTCTACAACCTGAGCGTCGGGTTTTACATCAGAGTATCCGCAGACCCCAGGCTACTGACATGAAGGACTTTCTGTCGCGTCATTACCAGCTGTCGGGCTACGACTTCCTTCACAGTTCCTCTTGGGACTGATGTAGTCTTGCTTATTAGTATTAGATGCATTTGCCGTGAGCCTGCATGCCGCCTATGATGACTTAGTCGATGTACTGAACTCTATGTCCGACCCCTTTTGTAAGTTGTGCCGACTACTATGTAGTATCTATCGTGCTCCTTTCATTATGCATGCTTCATCATGAATGATTATTGTCTTTGCAAAATTTCTCAATGCTGAACTACCCCTGTTATATATTAGCAGGATGGTTAGACCCAGGTGGTCATGGTCGTGGTGGCGAGCCCCACCACCGCCTGAGTACATGGCTGGTATGATCCAATAGTTCGAGCTGAACTGCCAGTTCATCGAGAATATGATGGCTCAGTTTCCTCGCCCCAATGTGAACCAGCAGCCAACCCCAGTAACTCTGCAGGATTTCATGCGCCTCAACCCAACTATCTACCGCGTCTCAACTCAGCCTCTGGATGCTGATGACTGACTCCGTGACATCACCTATGAGATGGAATCTGCTGATGTAGCCCATGCCAGCTATGTCACCTTTGCTTCCTTCTTCCTGAAGGGACCTGCTGCTAAATGGTAGGACAGCCACAGGCGTACTCTGCCACCTGGAACAATCATCACCTGGCCAGACTTCCAAGCTGCTTGCCCGCTTCATTCCTTAGGGAGTCATGGACCGGAAGAAGCATGAGTTTCGGAACCTCACCCAGGGTAATAAAACTGTGGAAGCTTATCAGCGGGAGTTTCTGGACTTATCCCGCTATGCTAAAGAGGACATTGCAATTGATGTTCATAGACAGGACAAGTTCCGTGATGGACTACAAGCTAACATCAAGCTCTCACTGCTAGTGCATGACTTTGCCGATTTTGCCACCTTGGTGAACAAGGCCATCAATGTTGAAACTGGTCTGGAGGAACACCAGAGCTCTCATAGGCGCAACCATGACATGGGCTCATCTTCGGGCCCATCCTCGCATAAGCGTAGGATCTAGATTCCCAACAGCATGTACCAACCAACTACACCTGCTCCAAGGCAGTCCTATGCTGCATTGCGTCTGCCTCCTCCACCACCTAGGCAGCCAAGACTTCCAGCTCCACCACCACGAGCTCCTGCTCCCACTCCCAACAATGGTCTGTGCTTCAGGTGTGGTCAACCAGGACATCGTGCTAGGGAATGCAACCAGAACCAGAATCAACTGGCCCTTCTAGCAGCTGGCCGTGGAAACAACAAGCCTCGCAACAACAATGCCAAGTCTTATGGTCGTGTTCATGCCAACCACGTTGATCTGAATGAAGCTCAGGACCAGCTTGCTACTGTGATGGGTACACTCCTCGTAAATTCAAGACCAGCATCTGCTTTATTTGATATTGGTGCATCGCATTCATTCATGTTAGAAGATTTTGCATGCTTGCACGACATTAAATGTGAGGACATTAACGCTTTGCTATTTGTACACACCCCTGTGGGCCAATGTTGAACCTCCATGATTTGCAAAGACGTCCCCGTTGAAATCGAGGGACTGGAATTCCTTGTCTCTCCCATCATACTGAAGTCCTGTAGCATTGATCTTCTAGGGATGAATTGGTTGAAAGCGCATACTGCTTCTATAGTTTGCGCCACTAGGACCGTCCATCTGCTACACCCTTCCGATGAAATAATAAGCTACAATGCTCGTCTGGTTCAGAATACCGAGGAAAGGCTTTATAATGCATTGAACACTACACCACTCGAGGGCATTGAAAACATTCCCATCGTGCGTGAATTCCTCGACGCCTTTCCTGAAGAGCTTCCAGGGATCCCCCTACTAGAGCTGTCGAATTCATCATCAACTTGAAACCAGGCACCACTCCTATAGACAAACGACCCTACAAGATGCCCCCGCATGAACTCATTGAGCTTAAGGAGGAAATTGACAAATCTCTATGAAGTGGTTTCATTCGCCCAAGTGGCTCTCCTTGGGGAGCACCTTCTCTCTTTGTCAAGAAGAAGGATGGAACAAACCGATTGGTCCAAGACTGCCATCCTATTAACCAAGCTACCATTCAGAACAAATATTCTCTTCCTCGGATCAGTGATTTGTATGATCAACTGGCTGGTTCATCAGTGTTCTCTAAACTCGACTTGAGGTTGGGCTACCACCAGATCCGTGTTCGTGAAGAGGATATCCCAAAGACCGCATTTGTGACTCGCTATGGTTCATACGAGTAAATGAAAGTGCAACTAATCCCTAGGTGGTTTTGGTAATTAATAACAACATATATATCATTGAACTAATCATTTCTTGAGAATATTTCAGAAAGTTCAGTGATATGGGTATGGCAATGACTGATGATGTGGACCCCTCAAAATGCTAAGGAAAACATTGGCAAAAGCTCAAGACTCCATTTTTGGTTTAGTGATCCAAGATCACATTGAGTCCATAGGAAAGCCAATACTATTAAAAGGGGTGAGGTTATGATGATGATCTGGTTGCTCTAAAGTGCTTAGTGATTTATCTCTCAAACAATCAGCAATCTTTCATTCCAACATAAACCCATAAGTAATCTCGGTCCCACCGATTCCAAACTCACCACACCGAGATGAACCACCTCACCATATAGCAAAACCCTAAGAATCTCGGATTTTCCGATTCCAAACTCGGTCATTCGAAATTGGTGTTGCCAAGCTTCAGAACCTTCAGACTCAAATCGGTGTCACCGAGATGAGAAAGTCGGTCCCACCGAGATTGGCAAACCCTAGACTTTGGAAGAATCGGACTAACCGAGATTGTATTTTCGGTCCCACCGAAAATCCCAACGCTCACAAGATTTGAACTTTCGGTCGACCGAGTTGTCAACTTCGGTCCGACCGAGATTGGTCAAATGTGTGTAACGGTTGGATTTTGTGTGGAGGCTATAAATACCCTCCACCTCCTCTTCATTCGTGGAGAGAGCCATCGAAAAGAACTACCACTCCTACCTTACATTTACGAGAAGAAAACTACCTACCCTTGTGTTGAGATCAAGTTGCTCCACTCCCACCATATGAAACTTGATTTCTAGTCTTTCCAAGTTGCTTTCCACTCAATCCCTTCCTCCACCACAGCCAAATCAGTGAGGAGAGTTGAGTGTTGGGGAGATTATCATTTGAAGCACAAGAGCAAGGAGTTCATCATCACCAACCCCATCTATTACCTTTTGGAGGTGGTGCCTCCTAGATTGGTTAGGTGTCGCTTGGGAGCCTCCGTCATGATGTGGAGTTGAACCAAGGAGTTTGTAAGGGCAAGGAGATCGCCTACTTCGTGAAGATCTACCCCGAGTAAGGCTAGTCCTCCGTGGGCGTAAGCCATGATGGCATAGACAAGGTTGCTTCTTCGTGGACCCTTCGTGGGTGGAGCCCTCCGTGGACTCAAGGCAATTGCTTACCCTCCGTGGGTTGAAGTCTCCATCAACGTGGATTGACGATAGCACCACCTATCGGAACCACGAGAAAAATCTCCGTGTCTCCATTATGCGTTTGCTCTTCTCCTCCTCTCATTTACTATACGCAATTTACTTTCCGCTGCCATAACTCTAGAATTGCATGTGTAGGGTGATACTTGACTTGGTTATCATTGTGAACTTGCTAAGAAACTACTCCAATCAAAAGGCAAAATTTTTAAGTTGTCAAGTAGTCTAATCACCCCCTCTAGACATACTTCCGATCCTACAAGTGGTATCGAGCTTTGGTCTCCATTGGATTGGTTTCATTGCATTGACTCCATAAGCTTGGTTTCACAACCTAGGAGAGTATGGCGTCTAGTGAGGGTAATTTTCGAGAGGTCCTTACTTTGATGGTTCAAACTTTGCTAGTTGGAAGCATAAAATGAAAATGCATATTCTTGGACATAACCCCGCCATGGGGCATTATTTGTGTTGGCTTGCAAGGTGAGTTCTTCAAGAAGGAAAAGTTCCGGATCGCGAAGCTATCATGGATGAGTTGCGGATGTTACGAACAATGCTCAAGCTTGTGACATTCTCTTCAATGCTTTGTGTCCCGAGGAGTTCAACAAGATCAGCCGCCTTGAGAATGCAAAAGAGATTTGGGATACTTTGGTCGAAATGCACGAAGGTACCGAGTCCGTGAAGGAATCAAAGCTAGATGTTCTTCAAGGTCAGCTTGACAAGTTCAAGATGAAGGAAGGTGAAGGAGTCGCTGAAATGTACTCTAGGCTTGCTCTCATCACCAATGAGATGGCAGGCTTAGGAAGCGAAGAAATGACCGACCGATTCATCATCAAGAAGATTCTCAGAGCTTTGGATGGAAAGTATGACACCGTGTGCACTTTGATCCAAATGATGCCAAATTACAAAGATCTCAAGCCTACCAAGTCATTGGAAGGATTGTTGCTCATGAGATGACACTTAAAGATAAGGAAGAGCTTCACAACAAGTCAAGTGGTGCTTACAAAGCTGCAGCTTGAAGCTCCCATCCTCAAGTGACAAGCTAGTTTCCAATGAAGAGATAAGCCTAATGGTGAAGAACTTCAACAAATTCTACAAGAGTAGAAGCAAGGAAAGAAGCTCAAAGTCTAGATCATATGATGAAAAGAGATCTTCTAGTCGTGATCGAAACTGCTACAATTGTGGAAGACCCGACACTACTCAAATGAGTGTTCGACTCCCCACAAGAGAAGAGAAGAATCTCCAAGAAGAAGAAGCTCAAGAGAAGAGTCGCCTCGAAGAGAGAAGGAGTAAAGATGATCGTTATGAACGAAGATCCTCTCGGAGAAGCAAGGATTCGGAAAGGAAAGACAAGTCATCAAGGAGCTACACAAGAAGAAAACATCAAGCTCATGTTGGTGAATGGGTTTCCGCTCCGACTCGACAATCACTCCGAAAGAAGCTATCACTCCAACTCCGAATCTGATCCAAGATGAAGGTGTTGCGGTCTTGCTCTCGTATCCTCCAACTCCAACTCCTATGACATATTTGATTCACCAAATGAGGGAATTGGAAGATGCTTCATGGCAAAAGGCCCCAAGGTATCACATCCTGAGTTTATTGACTTTGATAGTGATGAGGATGACTTGCTTGGTGAAGATGAGCTTTTACATGATAAATCTAGTGAGCTTAGTAATGATGAACATGCTAGTAGTCTTTATAGTCGAGATGAGTCGAATGACAATGCTATGAAGGAGATTGAGCGTCTAACTAAAGAACTAAACACTCTTAAGTTAGCTCATGAAACAACTCAAGAAGATCATAGAGAGCTCCTAAGATCTCATGAGAAGCTACGCTCGAGAAGCTCAATCTAGAGCAAGAACATGAGTTTCTAAAAGCTATCAATGACGATCTTCAAAGAAGAGTTCTTCATATCTTGCCAAACGACTTCTCTTGTCTAATTTCTTGCCACCTATCAAAACTAAGCATGACAAGCATAAGAAAATTCTTCATCTAGTAGTAACAATAATCATGCTAAATCAAATGTTGTTACTTCTAGTAATTCTCTTGATTCCACTAACAATGTTTCAAGCCAAGTTTCACTTGAGCAAGAAAATAGTCTATTGAAAGGGATTATAGAGAAAGGTGTCTACAAGAGTCTTGCCGAAGCAAGAGCTTTGAGGAAATTGTTCGCAAACAAGGAAGACACCGAAGAATCAAGGAATTGGTTTTGAGCGAAAGTTCAACGCCGAGGGTGTTGAATGGGAAGAAGGTCAATATCCCACTCCAAAGTTTGTCTCTCAAGAGGAGAAGTATGATCCTACTTCTTCAAACGAGGAACAAGCTCAAGATGACCTTCCACCACAAGACCACAAGCTAAAAGGCAAGGACAAGCTTCAAGAGGAGATTGATGCATTCATTGAAGCACCCAAGGCCATGGTCAAGTGGGTTCCCAAGGCAACTTCAAGTTCTACTTCAACAAGCTCAACTACTACCCCAAGGATTCCCATCAAGATGATGTGGATCCCGAAGAAGAAGAACTAGAGAGTTCTTGAGGGTGACTCCGCCAATATATTTCACTCATATTCATTTTGGCAAGGACTTGTGCAATCAACTTCCACATCTTGCACTAGTTCATGGAGTCACAAACCCTCATGTTGGTAAGTCAAGGGACAAGGTAATCATTGCTTTCATGGACATCATCTATTGTGAACTTCAATCTATGTCCATGGATATTCTTGTTTGTTCCTTGTGGGACTAACCCATGTAGGTATTGAAAGTGCCCGAATCCAAAGGATTGCTCCCAACTCTTGATGATCTTCATCAACATTGAGCATCCACATCTTCAACATCTACATGAAGTCTTCAACGACAACCCAAGGTTAGTTTGACCCTTTAAAAGGGGTTCTCACATCAAGGGGGAGCTTTGCTCTAAAGAAATGAGCTAAAGCATCTTCTAATGATGTGAACACATCAATGCTTTATGGAAAAGTGGTAACCCCACTTGTGCTTAAACGATGAGTATGACCTATGATCAAATGTTCTCATTTGACTCCTAAGTCAATATACTCATATATAGATGACCTAGTCATCGCCAAATTGTGTGCTAGCTGTTAGTGTTTTGTTTGTGCATGTTTGACACATATTTCATTTGCTATCTTATTGTGTGAGCATGTTGGATGCATGATTTTATCCATTCGAGGACATCCATTTGTTGCTTTGGTCTTTTTGGTTTTCTTTCCTTTTGACCAAATGGATGGACAAGAATGCCTAAGTTCCTCCCCTAGCTATCTATGCTTTCTTGTCTCAAATTCTATTCATGCTTATATCACAAACTTTGAACAAGACTTTTTGGACGCATCGAGTGAGGAGCACTCGAGCCACCGATCCGTCAAAAGCCTAACTTCCAAAACCTTCTAAGTACTTTCGGTCAAACCGATATACTCAAATCGACGGATCAAAATCACTTGGATTGATCTAGGTTTTCACCTCGGTGAAACCGAAGTTTCAAATTCGGCGTGATCAAGTGTGTAATCGCACGCAGTTAACCATCTCGGTCCCACCGAGTTTTCAAACTCGGTCCCACCGACAGCCGAAGGGTATATATACTCGAGGACAAGAGCGCGTTGATTACTTCTTCAAACGCTTCGCCCTCAAACCCTTAGCTGCCGTCGCCTTGGTCTCCGGATCGTCTCCGCCGTCGCCTGTGCGCCCTCGCCGCGGGTCTCCATCGCCGTCAACGGACTTTCTCATCGCGCCGTTGCCGCCGTAGTGAAGCTCCACCGCTTTGGGTGAGTTTCATCCCTCTCGTGTTCCAATCGCTGATTCAATGCACGATAGGCGTTGCCATGTTTCTTGCCAAGATTGAAATCTTCCTATCCAGCCGTTTAGGTCATAGAACAAATTTCGAGAGAAAATTTTAGGGTTAGGTTTCCACCGAACACATCTCGGTGTGACCGATTCAACATTTTCGGACTGACCGATTTGGCCTCTGGCCATTGCACTGCACTTTTCGGTGAAACCGAGTTGTGCAAATCGGTAAGACCGAAGTGAAGGTTCAGTGAAACCCTAGTAGTCTCGGCTAGACCGAAACCCATTTCGTCCAACCGAAAGTGGTGTATGTGGTCTGTTTAGACATTTCGGTTTCACGAATTGATAGACTCGGTCGACCGACATGTATTCTGTGAAAACCTAAAACTAAAGTTTGAACTCATTCTTTTGCAAAATCCTCTGCGCTTTGTGATAACTCTTCTATTCTCGCCTATACCTATTCTATTCACAAAGTTGTCACCATGTCTCGAAGGAAGTGACAATGAACAGTGTCCGAGATGCCGTTGAGATTCCAGAGGCAGCTACAAGTCCAGAGGCAAGCAGTTTTTCAGATGATGGAGAGAGAAGCACTCCAAGTGGATCGCCTGCACTGCCACTGAGGCGTAAGGAAAAGGAATTCGATGAGGAAGATTCAGATTTCATTGCTGATGAGGAAATAACTTCAAAGCCTAAAAGGCAAGTGGTTGCCAAGAGCTATCAAGGGCAACATTCAAAGAAAGGCACAAGCAAAGTGGCAAAATCCTCTGTTGCCTGAAGCTCAAGATGGAAGAAACTTCCAAAGAAAATCAAGAAGACTTCCAAGAGGAAGAGGAAAGTTCATGAAGAGATCTAGCGATGATGATGATTCTGATGAGGAAGCACCTCAGCCTCCTCGAAGCGAAGTTGATGGGTGATGCCATCGTAAGCGTGAGCACCCACAAAGGTTAAGAAGTCAGCTCCAAAGAAAGGCAGCCCAAGCCAAACCAGCTGCCAAGCCAAGAAGACCGTGAGGAACATACTGCGTCGAGAAAAGAAGAAGGACAATGTGCCACCGCAGAATCAGATGATGAGGCTCATGTTTTGCTCAAGCTCAGACAGAAACTGCCTGTTCATAATGAAGCTCATCCTCGAGCTGAAAATATGAAGGAGAGAAAGGACAAAGGTCTCGAGCTATGGAGGCAAGCAGATCCATATGCCACCAGAGAAGAACAAAGATTGACTCAAGATTCCACACAAGAGAGCAACAAGACTTTTATGAGACAGTGCTCATGGACAAGAAGCCAATTGTTGCTGACACCAGATACGTTGACTGGGAATACATCGACAGTGAAGAGCACAGAGACTTCTTCCCACATGTGCATGAAAGCTTCACTGCTTGTGGGATTGCTGAGTTCGTTGGTCAGAAATTGACTGCCTGGAACGATGAGATGATCATGCAATTCTATGCCACCGCACACTTCTATCCAGATGGCAGGATTGTATGGATGATGAAGGTAGATTCCATTCTCTTGTTGAAGAATGGAGAGCGTTCTTGAATGCACCGAGCTTCAAGGGAAGATGATATTGATGTCTATGGCATTCAAGAAAAATCACGAGTCAATGAAGAACATGTACAATGAAGTCAAGGAGAAGGATGTAGAGATATGGAAGCTTGGTTCGATCTACTACCTTCAGCAGGTCTCCCAACCACCAACACCATTCGAGGCATACTTTGATGCCTAAGTCGGGACCACCGCATGATAAGAGGGTACTCTATCAACATGCTGCACATTCTAGACCGAAGACACCTTTTAAGGTGATGGACCCGATAGTCGAGACTATCAAGAGGACAAAGAAATGACCGTAAGAGGTCATGTGGGTTTGCTCCGCATATTCAGATGCTCATCAATGCCAAGTTTGGCACGGACACCTACCGTTGGATAGACCCCACTTGCCACCGCAGCTGAACATGAGGATAACGAGGTTGTGATGACCGAGGATGCTCCCACATCTGTAGAAGGACATGCTAAGTCCGAAGCTGCCAAACAAGCCAAAGCCGAGAAGGAAGCAGCAGCTAAGCCCAAGAGCGTCAGAACAACTTCTTGAAGCCACTCAGAGAATTGAGCTACGCTGGCAAAGATAGTGCAATCTCGGAGAGCCTTGAGAGGATAGTTGAGGATAAGTTCCATGCTCGACATTGTCGATCAAGTGCAGTCACCGTCAACAAGCTTGATGCGAGACATCGAGGAAGCTAAGAGGAGAAGGCGAGAACTCATGAAGGAGATGGAAGGTGACATGGTCCAGATGACTATGAGCAGCCTGCTGCAGTGCCCACAAAGCCCAGATCACCGCTATTCCAAAGGTCGATCCTGTGGCTACTACATCAAGACCTCCTACAGCTCCATCGGTTCCAAAGACCACTCCAAGATCCACTCCTCCAGCTCCACAGACTTCAGAAGCTTTCGCGATGCAGCTATCTCCACTCCATCGACGCAGACAGAGCCGCCAGCAGAGTCCCGAGTGACGATTAGCTCTATACCTTCGAACTTTTGGTAACTTGTTG
Source organism: Aegilops speltoides (assembly GCA_021437245.1). Taxonomy (NCBI): domain Eukaryota; kingdom Viridiplantae; phylum Streptophyta; class Magnoliopsida; order Poales; family Poaceae; genus Aegilops; species Aegilops speltoides. The sequence goes on along the minus strand of CM038143.1, from coordinate 349,056,874 downwards.
CCAAAGGGGGAGAAATTGTATAGATCATAGGACTTCGAGAGAGAGAGTGCTCGTTTTTGCTCTTTCGTTTGCGGTTTTCCTTGAGATACCTTTGAGTTCTTTGAGATACTTCGTGTGTTTGATACTATGTTTGCTCTATCTTGATGAGTGCTTGATCATACTGTGCTTGATGTGTGCTTGATATCTATCATATTCCATTCATATCTTGTATGATCATTTACTCATGTCTTGGTGATTGGGTGCATGCTATTCATTCTCATCATTTTGTGCGCTCCACCAAGATGTATGTGACATGGAAGAGTAACCCATGATCCTAATCGATTGTGCATTTGCATTCAAACGCAAATCTTAAATAATGCACAAATTTAGGGGGAGCTCTTGCTTATCACATACTTCTCAAAGCGACGATGTTATTCATTGATTATATCATTTGTCGAAGCTTTGATCTATATGTTGTCATCAATTACCAAAAAGGGGGAGATTGAAAGTGCAACTAATCCCTAGGTGGTTTTGGTAATTAATAACAACATATATATCATTGAACTAATCATTTCTTGAGAATATTTCAAAAGTTCAATGATATGGGTATGGCAATGACTGATGATGTGGACCCTCAAAATGCTAAGGAAAACATTGGCAAAAGCTCAAGACTCCATTTTTGGTTTAGTGATCCAAGATCACATTGAGTCCATAGGAAAGCCAATACTATTAAAAGGGGTGAGGTTATGATGATGATCTGGTTGCTCTAAAGTGCTTAGTGATTTATCTCTCAAACAATCAGCAATCTTTCATTCCAACATAAACCCATAAGTAATCTCGGTCCCACCGATTCCAAACTCACCACACCGAGATGAACCACCTCACCATATAGCAAAACCCTAAGAATCTCGGATTTTCCGATTCCAAACTCGGTCATTCGAAATTGGTGTTGCCAAGCTTCAGAAACTTCAGACTCAAATCGGTGTCACCGAGATGAGAAAGTCGGTCCCACCGAGATTGGCAAACCCTAGACTTTGGAAGAATCGGACTAACCGAGATTGTATTTTCGGTCCCACGAAAATCCCAACGCTCACAAGATTTGAACTTTCGGTCCGACCGAGTTGTCAACTTCGGTCCGACCGAGATTGGTCAAATGTGTAACGGTTGGATTTTGTGTGGAGGCTATAAATACCCTCCACCTCCTCTTCATTCGTGGAGAGAGCCATCGAAAGAACTACCACTCCTACCTTACATTTCGAGAAGAAAACTACCTACCCTTGTGTTGAGATCAAGTTGCTCCACTCCCACCATATGAAACTTGATTTCTAGTCTTTCCAAGTTGCTTTCCACTCAATCCCTTCCTCCACCACAGCCAAATCAGTGAGGAGAGTTGAGTGTTGGGGAGATTATCATTTGAAGCACAAGAGCAAGGAGTTCATCATCACCAACCCCATCTATTACCTTTTGGAGGGTGGTGCCTCCTAGATTGGTTAGGTGTCGCTTGGGAGCCTCCGTCATGATGTGGAGTTGAACCAAGGAGTTTGTAAGGGCAAGGAGATCGCCTACTTCGTGAAGATCTACCCCGAGTAAGGCTAGTCCTCCGTGGGCGTAAGCCATGATGGCATAGACAAGGTTGCTTCTTCGTGGACCCTTCGTGGGTGGAGCCTCCGTGGACTCATGGCAGCCGTTACCCTCCGTGGGTTGAAGTCTCCATCAACGTGGATTGACGATAGCACCACCTATCGGAACCACGAGAAAAATCTCCATGTCTCCATTGCGTTTGCTCTTCTCCTCCTCTCATTTACTATACGTGCAATTTACTTTCCGCTGCCATAACTCTAGAATTGCATGTGTAGGGTGATACTTGACTTGGTTATCATTGTGAACTTGCTAAGAAACTACTCCAATCAAAAGGCAAAATTTTTAAGTTGTCAAGTAGTCTAATCACCCCCCCTCTAGACATACTTCCGATCCTACAGTAAACCATCATGTCTTTTGGCTTAACCAATGCTCCAGCCACCTTCTCTTATCTAATGAACTATATCTTCATGGAATACCTCGACAAGTTTTTTGTGGTTTATCTGGATGATATCCTTGTATATTCCAAGAATGAAGAACAATATGATGAACATCTTCGTCTTGTTCTGGAAAAGCTTAGAGAGCATCAGCTCTATGCCAAGTTCTCCAAATGTGAATTCTGGCTTCCCGAAGTAACCTATCTTGGGCATGTCATCTCCAAGGCTGGTTTGTCATCAACCCCGAGTGAGTTTAGGCTATTCTCGATTGGACTCCTCCGAAGAATGTCAAACAAGTAGAAGTTTTCTTGGACTCGCTAGCTATTGCCGTTGATTCGTCAAGAACTTCTCCAAGATTGCTAGACCTCTGACTAGCCTGCTTCATAAGGGAGTCAAGTTCCAGTGGACAGAAAAGTGTCAAGAAAGTTTTCAGGCGCTCAAAGATAAGATGACCTCTGCCCCTGCTTGCTCCACCTGATACTAAGAAGGTCTTTGTCATTTATTGTGATGCTTCACGTCAAGGCTTAGGCGTTGTCCTAATGCAGGAGTGCAAAGTGATTGCTTATGCCTCTCGTCAATTGCACCCTCATGAAGAGAAGTATCCAGTTCACGACCTCGAGCTTGCTGCTATTATACACGCACTAAAACAGTGGCGACATTACCTTCTCGGTAATTGTTGCGAGATCTTCACCAACCAGCAAAGTTTGAAGTATCTATTTACTCAACCAGACCTAAACCTCCGTCAGCAGAGATGGATGGAGACTGTTGCCGATTTTAACTTGGGTATTTCTTATACCCCAGGAAAGGCTAATGTAATGGCTGATGCCTTGAGCCGAAAGTCATATTGCAACCACCTCCAGGTTCACAAAGTTCAGCCCTCGCTTGTTGAAGAATTCAGAAAGCTGAACCTCCATATTGTTCCTCCTAGTGCACTTGCTCCCCCTCCTCCTAAGTGCCGCAAAATGAACCTCCATGTTGTTTCCCAGGGTTCTCTCAGTACCCTGGTTCCTATACCAGATCTCGTGGAAAGCATCAAGATGCTGCAGAAGTATGACTCTCAAGCCCACAAGATTAAGCGCTACCTCGAAGAAGGAAAGCCCTCGTTCTTCACTATTGATGATACTGGCACTTTGTTCTTTAAAGGTTGCCTAGTAGGTCCCTTCAAAATATAATCTGGATAAGACTCAAGAGGTTATGAAAGAAGATCATGATACACCTTTGTCTATTCATCCCGGTAGCACCAAGATGTACCAAGACATTCGTCAGAGATTCTGGTGGTCTAATATGAAGCAATACATTGCTCATTATGTTGCTGAGTGTGACGTTTGCCGTCATATCAAAGCAGAGAATCAAAGGCTTGCTGGAACTATGCAACCTATCTATATTCCTGAATGGAAATGGGACCATGTTGAAATGGACTTCGTCACTGGTTTTCCCAAATTGCAGAAAGGTAATGATGCTATTCTAGTCGTCATTGACCGGCTTTCTAAAGTTGCACATTTTCTAGACGTCAAAGAAACTATCACTGCTAGTCAGCTGGCAACCCTCTACATGTCCAGAATTGTCTCACTACATGGTATTCCACTGGTAATCAGTTCGGACCGTGGCAATTTATTCACTTTAAGATTCTGGGCAAGTTTCCAAGAAGCTATGGGGACTCATCTGTCTTTCATCATTGCTTTTCATCCTCGGTGGCAAGGGCAAGTTGAATGCGTCAAACAAGTTCTCAAAGACATGCTTCGAGCTTGTGTTATCTCCTTCGGCAAAAAATGGGAGGAATCTCTCCCGTATGCTGAGTTCTCTTATAATAATAGCTATCAAGCTAGTCTAAAGATGGCCCCTTCAAAGTGTTATATGGACGAAAGTGTCAACCCTCTCGAATCGGGTCGAAAGCGGGAAGCGCCCACTCTTTTGTCCGGATATTATCCAACATGCCGAAGAACAAGTCCGCATTATTCGTGAGAACCTCAAGACTGCACAGTCACATCAGAAGAGTCGGTATGACCGTCATCATAAAGACATGGTCTATCAACCTGGCGAGAAGGCTTATCTTCGAGTCACACCAATGAAGGGTGCTCACCACTTCGGGATCAAGGGCAAGCTAGCTCCTCGCTATATTGGTCCTTTCACTATTCTGGAGAGGCTTGGAAAAGTGGCATACCAACTGGAACTTCCGCTGAACCTTTCTCAGGTTCACGATGTGTTCCACGTGTCACAACTCCGCCGCTGCTTCAGGGACCCAATCCGAGCAGGGGATCATGAAGTGATCGAGTTGCAACAGGACCTCTCCTAAAAAGAGCATCCGCTCCGCATTCTCGGCCAAGCTGAACCCCGCACTCGTCAGAAGGCGATCAAGTTCCTCAAGGTTCAGTGGTCGCACCATTCTGAAGATGAAGCCACTTGGGAACGTGAGGATCGTCTGCGCGAAGAATACCCCACACTTTTTCCTTCTACCTCCTAAATCTCGGGACGAGATTTCTTGTAGTGGAGGAGATTTGTAACACCCGGATAATTATGCTACGGTAAACCTACGCCGATGATGCTAGGTCACCTCTGATACTGTTGCTAATCTCACGTTAGTTCAAACGATTCAAATTCAAATTTTAATTATTGGCAAACATCAAAAAAATTTAAACACTAAAAATAAAATGTTTGGAATGTGGCATTATTACATATACTAAATTTGGGACTACTTCTATAATTTATAAAACTAGGAAAATGAGAAACTAAACTAAAATAATAAAAGAAAAGAACAAAACAGAAAAGAAACACAAACAAAATGAAAATAAAATGCCCACGGCCACTGGCCGAGCTGGCCGGCTAGCCCACTGGCCCAGGCCGCCCTTCCCCACCTCACTCCCTTATCCCCTGTACCCCCTAACCCTAACCGACACCTCCCACTCCCCCCTCCACTCACCCACGTATCTCCCCCCTCTCCTCTCGATCCCATCTGGATCGGGGAGGGGCTCGGCCGTGCCGCACCGACCACGTCGCCCGTCGACCCTGCCGCCGCCTGGACCTCGCCGGAATACTCCCTCGCCGGACTGCCTCCTCGTCTTCGTCTCTGTCGTCGCGTCGTATCCCTCTTCCTCCCCGAGCCCGACTGCCCCGTACCCTACAACTACGGGGTAAGCCGCCCCCGTTTCCCTCCTCCTCTTTCCCTTGCGCCCGCACACTGCTCGTTACCGCCGTGGCCTCGCTTGGCCACACCCCACGCGCCCGTCGTTCCCCACCGTCGCCGGACTACCCTGCTGCTCCGCCTTGAGGTCACCCTCGCATGCGCGTCCTTCCCTCGCCCTCACTCTGGCTCGCCCTGCGCTTCCCCCGTCGCGTGCCCGCTGGCGCTGCCCGTGCGCTACTCTACTGTCACGGCTGTTGTTCTGGTTGCTACTGCCGCTGCCCGCCTCCGGCTGCCGCCGCTCCGCCTCTGCCTATCGCAGTTGGCTGCCCAACGCGGTTGTCGCACGCTCGCCGCGTCCGCGAAGCCGCAGCCGCGCCCGACCTGCTCACCCCCCGTTGCCGCTCCCCTTCCACTGACCCCGTTCACGCACGCGCCCCGCCGCTCCGAGCCACGGCCACCCATGCACCGCAGCCGCCTCGCCGTGCCTGAACCGCCCCTCCACGCCGGCGCGCCCCCTTCGCCCGTTGACGCCGCGCCCGCACACTCGGGTTCACTTTTCGGGCGCCCGCACCTCTTACTCGTGCGCTCGATAAGGACCCCCCACCCCGAGCCTATGACAAGGGGGCCTCGCCCCAGAACAGTTAAAAAACGAGTAAAAATAAAAATAAAAATATAATTAATTAATTTGTTAATTAGGACAATTAATTAACCTAATTAACATGTGTTAGTTAATCTAATTAACTAACTAATTTATTTAATCTATTAGTTAGTTAGTCTGTCAATGACGAACGGGCCCTACTTGTCATTTTGACCATTCAATGGTCAGACTTGACTGTTGACGTCATGATGATGTCATAAATTGATATTCAATTTAATTAATTCTGTTAATTCTAAAAATGAATTAAAAACTTTAAAAATTAATATAAAATAATCCATAGCTCGAATGAAAATACTTTGTACATGAAAGTTGCTTACAACGACGAGACGAATCTGAATACGCAGCCCGTTTGTCAGCCACACGTCCCTAGCATAGCGAACGTGCAACATTTCACCTCCGGTTCATCTGTCTGAAAACGCGAACACTATGAATACTTTCCCGGATGTTTCCCCCCTTCGCCGGTATCACCCACTATCGTGTTAGGGCACACCTAGCACTGCTTGTTATCATGTCATGCATCGTCATGCTTATGTTTGCATTATATCTATTGTTTTCCCCCTCTTCTCTCCGGTAGACTACGAGAGCGACGCTGCTGCTGCCCCGGTCGACTACGGTGTTGATGACCCCTCCTTGCCAGAGCAACCAGGCAAGCCCCCCCCCCCCTTGATCACCCAACATCGCTTATTCCTTCTCTCATTGCTTGCATTAGAGTAGTGTAGCACGTTACTACTTTCGGTTATCTTATTCTGTTGCATAGCCTTTCATTGTTGCTACAACTGTTGGTACCTTACCTGCAATCCTAAATGCCTAGTATAGGATGCTAGTTTATCATCTGTGACCCTACATTCTTATCCGTCTACCATGCTATATTATCGGGCCGTGATCACTCGGGAGGTGATCACGAGTATATATATACATACATACATGCTACAGATGGTGACTAAAGTCGGGTCGGCTCGTAGAGTACCCGCAAGTGATTCGGAGATGGGGGCTGAAGGGGTAGGTGGTTCCATCCAGGTACTAATGGGCCTGGGTTCCCGACATCCCCCTGATGGTTACTTTGTGGTGGAGCGACAGGGCAAGTTGCGACCACCTAGGAGGCAGGTGGGCTTGGTCCCTGAGCGGCGTCCGCAGTTACTTCAAAATAACATGCTTAACGAGATCTTGGTATTTGATCTGTGTCTGGCCACTGGCCTATGCGCACTAACCAACTACGTGGGAATAGTTATGGGCACTCGACGTCGTGGTATCAGCCGAAGCCTTCTTGACGTCAACGACTGAGCAGCGTGCGTCGGATTGGACTGGAATGCCTACTCTTGTATTAGGGAGGCTAGGTCTGCTTCTTACCGCCCACGCAATGTGCAGGTGTGTAATGGGTGATGGGCCCAGACCCCTGCAGGCATAGTATTTAGACCGGCGTGCTGACCTCTCCGATGTGCCTAGATAGGGCTGCAACATGTTGATCTCCTGAGGCCGGGCATGACCCAGAAAAGTGCGTCCGGCGAGAGGGAGCGAGCGTGTTGGGTTATGTGGTGCACCCCTACAAGGAAGTTTATCTATTCGAATAGTCGTGTCCCTCGGTAAAATAATGACCCGGAGTTGTACCTTGACCATATGACAACTAGAATCGGATACTTAATAAAACACACCCAGACATGTTCCAGAGACATCCCGGTGATTGCTTTCCCACAGGGCAACGAGGGGATGATCGCCAGGTAGGATTATGTTATGCGATGATACTTGGTGAACTTACCATTTACTCTCTTCTACATGCTGCAAGTTGGAGGCCGCCAGAAGCGTAGTCTTCAATAGGACTAGCTATACCCCTCTTATTCTGGCATTCTGGAGTTCAGTCCATCGATATTGCCTCTTTACACATATACCCATGCATATGTAGTGTAGATCCTTGCTTGCGAGTACTTTGGATGAGTACTCACGGTTGCTTTGCTCCCTCTTTTCCCCTTTTTTTCTTCTTCTCGACGCGTCGCTACGGATGTTGGAGCCGAGCGACGCCCGCCGACGATTTACCCCTCTTCAGCACCGAGGGTGCCTACTACTATGTTCAGGCTGCCGACGGCGAGGAGTATTTTAGGAGGATCCCAGGCAGGATGCTTGCGCCTCTTTCGATCTATATCCCAGTTTGTGCTGGCCATCTTATTGCAACTTGTTTAACTTATGATGTATTCAGATATTGTTGCTTCCGCTGACTCGTTTATGTTCAAGCACTTGTATTCAAGCCCTCGAGGCCCCTGGCTTGTAATATGATGGTTGTATGACTAATTTTACTTTTAGAGTTGTGTTTTGATATCTTCCCGTGAGTCCCTGATCTTGATCGTACACATTTGCGTGCATGATTAGGGTACGCTTGAATCAGGGGCATCACGGCAGGCATTTTTAGGATATCAGTCAAGCGAGTACGCAAAAAGACTGGCCTAATCATTTCAAAAAAGCGTTCAAATTCTTCATCATCTTTCTTTTTAGTTGACTTAGGTGGAAAGAGCAAAGGCTTTTGAACCAATGGTTCTCTTTCCTTTCCATGTTTTGTAGCAACAAAGTCTCTTTTATCATATATCTCATTCTTGGGTTGTGGGTTATCAAGATCAACAGCTGGTTCTATCTTAACATCATTGTTTGGTTCTTTGTTATTTGCTTGAGTGTTTTCATGATCCTCGTCATTATCTTTTTCATTATCAGAAGGTGAGTGTTCATTACCAGATTGAGTTTCAGCATCAGATATAGAAACTTCATTATCATTATCAAGAGGTTTCTCTACTTCAGGTTCACTAGAGGCATGCAAAGTCCTAGCATTTTTCTTCTTCCTTTTCTTTTTAGAAGGACTAGGTGCATCAGTGTTAATTATTTGAGAGTCTTGTTTAGTTCTTTTCGGGTGTCCCTCAGGATAAAGTGGTTCCTGAGTCATTTTACCTCCTCTAGTTGCTACCCTAACAGCAATGTCACTTATGTTATTGTTCATTTCATCAAGCAACTCTCTTTGAGATTTAACAACTAGTTCTAATTGAGTTTGAACCATAGAGGCATGCTTTCCTATACCTCTAACATCATTTGAGATTCTAAATAACAAGTCACTTAAGCGAGCAATCATATCAGAGTTGTATTTCAATTGTTTCATAACATTTGCATTGAAGTGATCTTGATTTCTAATGTAATTATCAAACTCATAAAGGCATTAGCTAGGATGTTTATTATGAGGATCATCACTATCATTGAATTTCATTAAAGATTTTACCTCTACCACCTTAGGTGGTGGTGGTGCTTCAAGCCCATTTATTTCTAAAATAGGTGGTAAATTTTTAACATCCTCTGCTTTAATACTTTTGTCCTTCATAGATTTCTTTGCCTCTTGCATATCTTCAGGACTGAGATATAAGATACCCCTCTTCTTCGGAGTGGGTTTAATATAGGTGTTTCAGGAGGAGTCCAATCATCATAATTTTTCAATATGTTATTCAATAATTCTTCAGCTTGCCCAACAGTTTGTTCCTTGAAAACACAACCAGCACAACTATCTAGGAAATCCCTAGAAGCATCGGTTAGTCCATTGTAGAAGATATCAAGTATTTCATTTTTCTTAAGAGGATGATCAGGCAAAGTGTTAAGTAATTGGAGAAGCCTCCCCCCAAGCTTGTGGGAGACTCTCTTCTTCATTTTGCACAAAGTTAAATATTTCCTGCAAGGCAACTTGTTTCTTATGAGCAGGGAAATATTTTTTAGATAAGTAATAAATCATATCCTGGGGACTACGCACACAACCAGGAGCAAGAGTATTGTACCAAGCTTTAGCATCACCCTTTAATGAGAACGGAAATAATTTGAGGATATAGTAATAACGAATCTTCTCATCATGAGCAAAAAGGGTGGCTATGTCATTCAACTTAGTAAGATGTGCCACAACAGTTTCAGTTTCATAACCATGGAAAGGATCAGATTCAACCAAAGTGATTAACTCTAGCTCAACAGAGAATTCATAATCCTTATCATCAATAAAGATAGGTGAAGTAGAAAACTTAGGATCACATTTCATTTTAGCATTCAGAGATCTTTCTTTACACTTGCATAATAATTTTTCTAGATCATCTCTATCCTTACAAGCAAGAATATCTCTAGTTGCCTCCTCACTCGTAGCATAACCTTCCGGTACCTTTGGCAATTCATATCTAGGAGGGCCAGTTCTAGTAGGTGTTTCAAGATTTTCAGTTTCAAGCTCATCATCAGTTTCAATGATATCATGTTGTCTTACTCTAGCAATTTGTTCATCAAGAAATTCACCTAGTGGCACATCATCATCAAGCAAGGTACTAGCATCATCATGAGTAGCATTCATAGCATAAGTAGTTGTTGGGAAACGTACATGCAATTTCAAAAAAAATCCTACGCTCATGCAAGATCTATCTAGGAGATGCGTAGCAACGAGAGGGGAGAGTGTGTCAACGTACCCTTGTAGACCAAAAGCGGAAGCGTTAACTTAAGGCGGTTGATGTAGTCGAACGTATTCTCAATCAACCGATCAAGTACCGAACGTACGGCACCTCCGAGTTCTGCACACGTTCAGATTGATGACATCCCTCAAACTCTTGATCTAGTAGAGGCACGAAGGAGTCGATGAATTCTATTAGCACGACGACGTGATGATAGTGTTGGTGAAGTGATCCGTGTTGGGATTCGCCTAAGCACTACAACGATATGACCAAAGGAGTAAACGGTGGAGGGGGGCACCGCACACGGCTAAACAATTGGTGTGTCTTTGGGGTGCCCCCCCCCCGCCCCTGTATATAAAGGAGGAGGGGAGGAGGCCGGCCACCAAGGGGCGCGCCATGGAGGGGGAGTCCTACTAGGACTCCACTCCTAGTAGATTCGCCCCCCCCCCCCTCTATTTTTCCTTTTTACAAAGAGGGGGAAGGGGAAAGAGGTGGAGAGGGAGAAGGAAAGGGGGGGCCCACCCCTTGTCCAATTCAGATTGTCTTGGGGGCGGCGCCACCTCCCGTGGCCTGCCCTCTCCTCTCCACTATGGCCCATGAGGCCCATCAACTTTTCCCGAGGGGTTCCGGTAACCTCCCGGTACTCCAAAAAATCCCCGAACCTCTTCGGAACCATTCTGGTGTCTGTATATAACCTTCCAATATATCAACCTTTACCTCTTGACCATTTTGAGACTTCTCGTCATGTCCGTGATCTCATCTGGGACTCCGAACAACCTTCGGTCACCAAAACACAGAACTCATATAACACCCATTGTCATCGAACGTTAAGCGTGCGGACCCTACGGGTTCGAGAACTATGTAGACATGACCGAGACACCTCTCGGTCAATAACCAATAGCGGAACCTGGATGCTCATATTGGTTCCCACATATTCTACGAAGATCTTTATCGGTCTAACCGCAATGTTAATATAGTTATTCCCTTTGTCATCGGTATGTTACTTGCCCAAGATTCGATCGTTGGTATCTTCATACCTAGTTCAATCTCGTTACCGGCAAGTGTCCTTACTCGTTCTGTAGTGCATCATCCCGCAACTAACTCATTAGTCACATTGCTTGCAAGGCTTCATATGATGTGCATTACCGAGAGGGCCCAGAGATACCTCTTCGATACTCGGAGTGACAAATCCTAATCTCGATCTATGCCAACCCAACAAACACCTTCAAAGATACCTATAGAGCATCTTTATAATCACCCAGTTACGTTGTGATGTTTGATAGCACATAAGGCATTCCTCCGGTGTCCGGGAGTTGCATAATCTCATAGTGGGAGGAATATACATTTGACATGAAGAAAGTTGTAGCAATAAAACTGAATGATCATTATGCTAAGCTAACGGATGGGTCTTGTCCATCACATCATTCCACTAATGATGTGATTACGTTATCAAATGACAACTCATTTCCATGGCTAGGAAACTTAACCATCTTTGATCAATGAGCTAGTCTAGTAGAGGCATACTAGGGACACGTTGTTTTGTCTATGTATTCACACATGTATCAAGTTTTCGGTTAATACAATTCTAGCATGAATAATAAACATTTATCATGAATAAGGAAATATAAAATAACAACTTTATTATTGCCTCTAGGGCATATTTCCTTCAGTCTCCCACTTGCACTAGAGTCAATAATCTAGATTACATCGTAATGAATCTTACACCCATGGAGTCTTGGTGCTGATCATGTTTTGCTCGTGGAAGAGGCTTAGTCAACGGGTCTGCAACATTCAGATCTGTATGTATTTTGCAAATCTCTATGTCTCCCTCCTTGACCAAATATCGGATTGAGTTGAACTGTCTCTTGATGTATTTGGTCTTTTTGTGAAATCTGGATTCCTTCGCCAAGGCAATAGCGCCAGTATTGTCACAAAAGATTTTCATTGGACCCGATGCACTAGGTATTTACACCTAGATCAGATATGAACTCTTTCATCCAAACTCCATCATTTGTTGCTTCCGAAGCAGCTATGTACTCCCTTCACACGTAGATCCCGCCACGACGCTCTGCTTGGAACTGCACCAACTGACAGCTCCACCATTCAATTAAAATACATATCTGGATTGTGACTTAGAGTCATCCGGATCAGTGTCTAAGCTAGCGTCGATGTAACCATTTACGACAAGCTCTTTGTCACCACCATAAACGAGAAACATATATCGAGTCCTTTTCAGGTACTTCAGGATGTTCTTGACCGTTGTCCAGTGATCCAATCCTGGATTACTTTGGCTAAACTTATAGCAAGGCACACATCAGGTCTGGTACACAGCATAGCATACATGATAGAACCTATGGCTGAGGCATAGGGAATGACTTTCATTTTCTCTCTATCTTCTGAAGTGGTCGGGCATTGAGTCCGACTCAAATTCACACCTTGTAATAGAGGCAAGAACCCTTTCTTTGACTGATCCATTTTGAACTTCTTCAAAACTTTATCGAGGTATGTGCTTTGTGAAAGTCCTATCAAACGTCTTGATCTATCTCTATAAATCTTGATTCCCAATATATAAGCAGCTTCACCGAGGTCTTTCATTGAAAAACTCTTATTCAAGTATCCTTTTACGCTATTCAGAAATTCTACATCATTTCCAATCAACAATATGTCATCCACATATAATATTAGAAATGCTATAGAGCTCCCACTCACTTTATTCTAAATACAAGCTTCTCCAAAAGTCTGTATAAAACCATATGCTTTGATCACCTCATCAAAGCGTATAATCCAACTCCGAGATGCTTGCACCAGTCCATAAATGGATCACTGGAGCTTGCACACTTTCTTAGCACCTTTAGGATTGAAAAACCCTTCTGGTTGCATCATATACAACTCTTCTTTAAGAAATCCATTAAGGAATGCCGTTTTGACATCCATTTTCCAGATTTCATAATCATAAAATGCGGCAATTGCTAACATGATTCAAACAGACTTAAGCATTGCTACGGGTGAGAACATCTCATCGTAGTCAACTCCTTGAACTTGTCGAAACCATTTGCAAAAAGTCGAGATTTATAGAGAGTAACATTACCATCAACATCAGTCTTCTTCTTGAAGATCCATTTATTCTCTATGGGTTGCTGCTACCTCTTGAGCACTGCGTTGGATTCCCCTAAGAGGAGAGGATGATGCAGCAAAGTAGCATAAGTATTTCCCTCAGTTTTTGAGAACCAAGGTATCAATCCAGTAGGAGACCACGCACAAGTCCCTCGTACCTACACAAAACGATAGCTACTCGCAACCAACACTTAGGGGTTGTCAATCCCTTCATGGTCACTTACGAGGGTGAGATCTGATAGATATGATAAATAATATTTTTGGTATTTTTGATAGATAGATGCAAAGTAAAGAGTAAAAGGCAAAGTAAAAACAAAGCAAGTAAATAAAGTGATAGAGATTGATATGATGAGAATAGACCCGGGGGGCCATAGGTTTCCCTAGTGGCTTCTCTCAAGAGCATAAGTATTCTACGGTGGGTGAACAAATTACTATTGAGCAATTGACAGAATTGAGCATAGTTATGAGTATATCTAGGCAATGATCATGTATATAGGCATCACGTCCAAAACAAGTAGATCGAACGATTACGCATCTACTACTATTACTCCACTCATCGACCGCTATCCAGCATGCATCTAGAGTATTAAGTTAAAAACAGAGTAACACCTTAAGCAAGATGACATGATGTAGAGGGATAAATTCATGCAATATGATAAAAAAACCATCTTGTTATCCTCGATGGCAACAATACAATACGTGCCTTGCGACCCTTTCTGTCACTGGGTAAGGACACCGCAAGACTGAACCCAAAGCTAAGCACTTCTCCCATTGCAAGAACTACCAATCTAGTTGGCCAAACCAAAAAAGATAATTCGAAGATACTTGCAAAGATAACTCAATCATACATAAAAGAATTCAGAGAAGAATCAAATATTTTCCATAGATAATACTGGATCATAAACCCACAATTCATCGGTCTCAACAAACACACCGCAAAAAGAAGATTACATCAAATAGATCTCCACAAGAGAGGGGGAGAACATTGTATTGAGATCCAAAAAGAGAGAAGAAGCCATCTAGCTACTAGCTATGGACCTGAAGGTCTGAAGTAAACTACTCACACTTCATCGGAGGGGCTATGGTGTTGATGTAGAAGCCCTCCGTGGTGGATGCCCCCTCCAACGGAGCTCCGGAACAGGCCCCAAGATGGGATCTCGTGGATACAGAAGGTTGCGGCGGTGGAATTAGGTTTTTGGCTCCTATTCTGATCTTTTGGGGATACATAGGTATATATAGGAGGAAGGAGTATGTCGGTGGAGCTTCAAGGGGCCCACGAGGTAGGGGGCGCACCCGGGGGCACGCCCTCCACCCTCGTGGCCGCCTCGTGGCTTTCTTGACGGAAGGTCCAAGTCTCCTGGGTCTTATCTGATGAGAAAATCACGCTCCCGAAGGTTTCATTCCATTTGGACTCCGTTTGATATTCTGCTTTTGAAATATCAAAAAGGCAAAAACAAGAATTCAGGTTGGGCCTCCGGTTAATAGGTTAGTCCCAAAAATAATATAAAAGTGGAAAATAAAGCCCGATATAGTCCAATACAGTAGATAAAGTAGCATGGAGCAATCAAAAATTATAAATACGTTGGAGACGTATTAGTTGCCTATCATCGGGCAGATCCACCAAAGTCCACACTCTATTCTCATACATGGATCCTATCTCAGATTTCATGGCCTCAAGCTATTTATCGGAATCTGGGCTCATCATAGCTTTTTCATAGTTCGTAAGTTCGTCATGGTAAAGTAACATGACCTCCAGAACAGGATTAGCGTACCACTCTAGTGCGGATCGTGCTCTGCTAGACCTACGAGGTTTTGTAGCAACTTGATCTATAGTTTCATGATATTTATCATTAGCTTTCTCTCTAGTTAGTGTAGGCATAACGGGAACAGATTTCTCGGATGGGCTACTTTCCAAATTGAGAGTAGGTACAATTACCTCATCAAGTTCTACTTTTCTCCCACTCACTTCTTTCGAGAGAAACTCCTTCTCTAGAAAGGTTCTTAGCAAAAATCTTACCTTCGGACTTGTGGTACAAGGTGTACCCAATTGTTTCCTTAGGGTATCCTATGAAGACACAGTTCACCGATTTGGGTTCGAGCTTATCGGGTTGAAGCCTTTTGACATAAGCATCGCATCCCCACACTTTAAGAAACGACAGCTTAGGTTTGTTGCCAAGCCATATTTCATATGGTGTCGTATCAACGGACTTTGACGGTACCCTGTTTAAAGTGAATGCAGCTGTCTCTAATGCATAACCCCAAAATGATAGTGGTAAATCAGTAAGAGACATCATAGATCGCACCATATCCAATAAAGTGCGGTTACGACGTTCGGACACACCATTACATTGTGGTGTTCCAGGTGGCGTGAGCTGTGAAACTATTCCAAATTGTTTTAAATGGAGGCCAAACTCGTAATCAAATATTCTCCTCCACGATCAGATTGCAGAAAACTTTATTTTATTGTTACGATGATTCCCCACTTTACTCTGAAATTCTTTCAACTTTTCAAATGTTTCAGACTTGTGTTTCATTAAGTAGATATACCCATATCTGCTCAAATCATCTGTGAAGGTCAGAAAATAATGATACCCGCCACGAGCATCAACACTCATTGGACCGCATACATCGGTATGTATTATTTCCAATAAGTCACTAGCTCGTTCCATTGTTCCGAAGAACGGAGTTTTGGTCATCTTGACCATAAGGCACGGTTCGCAAGTATCAAATGACTCATAATCAAGTGATTCCAAAAGTCCATCTTTATGAAGTTTCTTCATGCTCTTTACACTGATATGACCCAAACACCAGTGCCAAAAATAAGTTGCACTATCATTATCAACTTTGCATCTTTTGGCATCAATATTATGAATATGTGTATCATCACAATCAAGATTCAACAAAAATAGACCACTCTTCACGGGTGCATGATGATAAAAAATATTACTCATATAAAAAGAACAACCATTATTCTCTGATTTAAATGAATAACCATCTCGCACTAAAAAGATCCAGATATAATGTTCATGCTCAACGCTGGCACCAAATAATAATTATTCAGGTCTAAAACTAATCCCGAAGGTAGCGTGCCGACGGCGATCACATCAACCTTGGAACCGTTTCCGACGCGCATCGTCACCTCGTCCTTAGCCAATCTTCGTTTAATCTGTAGTCCCTGCTTCGAGTTACAAATATGAGCAACCGAACCGGTATCAAATACCGAGACACTACTATGAGAATTAGTAAGGTACACATCAATAACATGTATATCAAATATACCTTTGTTCACCTTGCCATCCTTCTTATCCATCAAATACTTGGGGCAGTTCCACTTCTAGTGACCAGTCCCTTTGTAGTAGAAGCACTCAGTTTCAGGCTTGGGTACATTTTTAGGTTTCTTCCCGGGAGTGACAACTTGCTTGTCAGTCATTTTGAAGTTCCCCTTCGTTTTACCCTTGCCCTTCTTCTTGAAACTAGTGGTCTTGTTAACCATCAACACTTGATGATCCTTCTTGATTTCTACCTCTGCAGTCTTTAGCATCGTGAAGAGCTCGGGAATAGTCTTTTCCATCCCTTGCATATTGTAGTTCATCACGAAGCCTTTGTAGCTTGGTGGCAGTGATTGAAGAACTCTGTCGATGACACAATCATCTGGAAGATAACTCCCAGCTAAGTAAAGTGATTATGGTACCCAGACATTCTGAGTATGTGCTCACTAACATAACTATTCTCCTCCATCTTGCAGCTATAGAACTTGTTGGAGACTTTATATCTCTCAACTCGGGCATTTGCTTGAAATATTAATTTCAACTCCTGGAACATCTCATATGGTCCATGACATTCAAAACGTCTTTGAAGTCCCGACTATAAGCCATAAATCATGGCACACTGAACTAACGAGTATTCATCAACACGTGACTGCCAAGCATTCACAATGTCTGCAGTTGCTGGGGCAGGTGGTACACCTAGCGGTGCATCAAGGACATAATTCTTCTGCGCAGCAATGAGGATAATCCTCAAGTTATGGACCCAGTTTGTGTAGTTGCTGCCATCATCTTTCATCTTAGCTTTCTCTGGGAATGCATTAAAATTCAAAGGAATGGTAGCACGGTCCATTGGTCTACAACATAGATATGCAAAAAAACTATCAGGACTAAGTTCATGATAAATTAAGTTCAATTAATCATATTACTTAAGAACTCCCACTTAGATAGACATCCCTCTAGTCATATAAATGATACGTGATCCAAATCAACTAAACCATGTCTGATTATCACGTGAGATGGAGTAGTCTTCAATGGTGAACATCACTATGTTGATCATATCTACTATATGATTCACGTTCGACCTTTCGGTCTCCAGTGTTCCGAGGCCATATCTGTATATGCTAGGCTCGTCAAGTTTAACCCTAGTATTCCGCGTGTGCAAATCTGGCTTGCACCCATTGTATTTGAACGTAGAGCTTATCACATCTGATCATCACGTGGTGTCTCAGCACGAAGAACTTTCGCAATGGTGCATACTCGGGGAGAACACTTATACCTTGAAATTTAGTACGGGATCATCTTATAATGCTACCGTCGTACTACGCAAAAGAAGATGCATAAAAGATAAACATCACAAGCAATCAAAATATGTGACATGATATGGCCATCATCATCTTGTGCTCATGATCTCCATCGCCGAAGCAACATCATGATCTCCATCGTCACCGGCTTAACACCTTGATCTCCATTGTAGTGTCGTGGTCTTCTTGCCAACCATTGCTTCTACGACTATCGCTACCGCTTAGTGATAAAGTAAAGCAATTACATAGCGCTTGTATTTCTTACAATAAAGCGACAACCATATGGCTCATGCCAGTTGCCGATAACTTTTACAAAACATGATCATCTCATACAACAATCTTTATATCACATCATGTCTTGACCATATCACATCACAACATGCCCTGCAAAAAACAAGTTAGACGTCCTCTACTTTCTTTGTTGCAAGTTTTATGTGGCTGCTACGGGCTGCTAGCATGAATCGTACATACCTACGGCACAAAAACCACAACGGTGATTTATCAAGTTTGTTGTTTTAACCTTCACAAGGACCGGCCACGGTCAAATTTGATTCAACTAAAGTTGGAGAAACAGACATCCAACAGCCACCTTTATGCAAAAATAGTTGCACGTCTGTCGTGGAACCGGTCTCATGAATGCGGTTATGTAAGGTTGGTCCGGGCCGCTTCATCCAACAATACCGCCGAATCAAAATAAGACATTAGTGGTAAGTGATACATCTCCAACGTATCTATAATTTTTTATTGTTCCATGCTATTATATTACCATTTTTGGATGTTTATGGGCTTTATTTTACACATTTATATCATTTTTGGGACTAACCTACTAATCGGAGGCCTAGCTCGTATTGCTGTTTTTTTTTCCTGTTTCGGTATTTCGAAGAAAAGGAATATCAAACGGAGTCCAAACGGAATGAAACCTTCGAGAGCGTGATTTTTGGAACGAACGTGATCCAGGGGACTTGGAGTGCAAGTCAAGAAGTAGCCGAGACGGCCATGATAGGGTAGGGCGCACCCCCCTGTCTCGTGGGACCCTCGGGCAACCACCGACGTACTTCTTCCTCCTATATAAGCCTACGTACCCCGAAAACATCCAGGGAGCCAACGAAACACAATTTCCATTGCCGTAACCTTCTGTATCCGCAAGATCCCATCTTGGAGCCTTCACCGGTGCTCTGCCAGAGGGAGAATCGACCATGGAGGGCTTCTACATCAACACCATAGCCCCTCCGATGAGTTGTGAGTAGTTTACCACAAACTTTCGGGTCCATAGTTAATAGCTAGATGGCTTCTTCTCTCTTTTTGGATCTCAATACAAGTTCTCCCCCTCTCTTGTGGAGATCTATTCGATGTAAACCCTTTTTGCGGTGTGTTTGTCGAGATCCGATGAATTGTGGGTTTATGATCAAGTTTATCTATGAGAAATATTTGAATCTCCTCTGAATTCTTTTATGTATGATTGAGTTATCTTTGCAAGTCTCTTCGAATTATCAGTTTGGTTTGGCCTACTAGATTGATCTTTCTTGCCATGGGAGAAGTGCTTAGCTTTGGGTTCAATCTTGCGGTGTCCTTACCCAGTGACAGAAAGGGTTGCAAGGCACGTATTGTATTATTGCCATCGAGGCTAAAAAGATGGGGTTTATATCATATTGCATGAGTTTATCCCTCTACATCATGTCATCTTGCTTAATGCGTTACTCTGTTCTTATGAACTTAATACTCTAGATGCATGCTGGATAGCGGTCGATGTGTGGAGTAATAGTAGTAGATGCAGGCAGGAGTCGGTCTACTTGTCACGGACATGATGCCTTTATACATGATCATGCGTAGATAATCTCATAATTATTCGCTTTTCTATCAATTGCTCGACAGTAACTTGTTCACCCACCGTAATACTTATGCTATCTTGAGAGAAGCCTCTAGTGAAACCTATGGCCCCCGGGTCTATCTCTTATCATATTTGCTTCCAATCTACTTTTATTTGCATCTTTACTTTTTGCATCTATATTATAAAATACCAAAAATATATTTATCTTATCATACTATCTCTATCAGATCTCACTTTCGCAAGTGGTCGTGAAGGGATTGACAACCCCTTTATTGCGTTGGTTGCGTGTTCTTTGTTTGTTTGTGTAGGTGCATGGGACTTTTGAGGAGCCTCCTACTGGATTGATACCTTGGTTCTCAAAAACTGAGGGAAATACTTACGCTACTATTGTTGCATCACCCTTTCCTCTTCAAGGAAAACCAACGCAAGCTCAAGACGTAGCAAGAAGGATTTCGGCGCCGCTGTCGGGAGGTCTTCGCTCAAGTCAAGACATACCAAGTACCCATCACAAACTCATCTCCTCGCATTTACATTATTTTCCATTTGCCTCTCGCTTTCCTCTCCCCACTTCACCCCTCGCTGCTTTATTCGCCTCTCTTTCCCAATCTCCTCCTCTCTTTCCGCTTGCCTTTTTCTGTTTGCTTGTGTGTTGGATTACTTATTGCCATGGCGCAAGATAATACCAAATTGTGTGATTTCTAGAATACCAATAATAATGATTTCCTTAGTACTCCGATTGCTCCTCTTAATGATGTTGAGTCTTGTGAAATCAATACTGCTTTGCTGAATCTTGTTATGAAAGATCAATTCGCCGGCCTTCCTAGTGAAGATGCCGCTATTCATCTAAACAACTTTGTTGATTTGTGTGATATGCAAAAAAAGAAAGATACGGATAACGATATTGTTAAATTGAAGTTATTTCCGCTTTCACTTAGAGATCATGCTAAAGTTTGGTTTTCGTCTTTGCCTAAAAATAGTATTGATTCTTGGAACAAGTGCAAAGATGCTTTTATCTCTAAGTATTTTCCTCCCGCTAAGATTATCACTCTTAGGAATGATATTATGAATTTTAAACAACTAGATCACGAGCATGTTGCCCAATCTTGGGAAAGAATGAAACTGATGCTTCGCAATTGCCCTACTCATGGTTTGAATTTATGGATGATCATACAAAATTTTTATGCCGGTTTGAACTTTGCTTCTAGAAATCTCTTAGATTCGGCCTCGGGAGGCACGTTTACGGAAATCATGTTAGGAGATGCTATAAAACTTCTTGATAATATTATGGCTAATTATTCTCAATGGCACACCGAAAGATCTTCTAGTAAAGAAGTGCATGCTATAGAAGAAATCAATGTTTTGAGTGGAAAGATGGATGAACTTATGAAGTTGTTTGCTACTAAAAATACTCCTCTTGATCCCAATGATATGCCTTTGTCTACTTTGATTGAGAATAATAATGAATCTAAGGATGTGAATTTTGTTGGTAGGGATAGTTTTGGAAACAATGCTTATAGAGGAAACTTTAATGCTAGACCGTTCCCTATTAATTCCTCTAATAATTACGGAAATTCCTACAATAATTCTTATGGTAATTTTAATAAGATGCCCTATGATTTTGAGAATAGTGTGAAAGAATTTATGATCTCTCAAAAGAATTTTAATGCCTTGCTTGAAGAAAAATTGCTCAAAGTTGATGATTTGGCTAGGAATGTTGATAGACTCTCGCTTGATGTTGTTTCTCTTAAACTTAGATCTTCTCCTCCTAAGCATGATATCAATGAGTCTCTCAAAGCAATTAGAATTTCCATTGATGAGTGCAAGGAAAGAACCGCTAGATTGCGTGCTAAGAAAGATTGCTTTATAAAAGCGTGTTCTTCTAGTTTCCATGAAAATAATGATGAAGATCTTAAAGTTATTGATGTGTCCCCTATTAGATCTTTGTTTTGCAATATGAATCTTGATAATTATGGGACTGATGATGAGTCAACTTTACCTAGAAGGCGTCCCAAGAATTCGGAGTTTTTAGATCTTGATACTAAATTTGGTAAAAGTGGGATTGGAGAGGTCACGACTTTAAATAGCATTGAACCCACTATCTCAGATTTCAAGGAATTTGATTATGATAATTGTTCTTTAGAAGGTTGTATTTCCTTGTTGCAATCTGTTGTTAATTCTCCTCATGCTTATAGTCAAAATAAAGCTTTTACCAAACATATCGTTGATGCCTTGATGCAATCTTATGATGAAAAACTTAATTTGGAAGTTTCTATACCTAGAAAACTTAATGATGAGTGGGAACCTACTATAAAGATTAGAATTAAAGATCATGAGTGTTTTGCTTTGTGTGATTTGGGTGCTAGTGTTTCTACGATTCCGAAAACTTTATGTGATATTCTAGGTTTCCATGATCTTGATGATTGCTCTTTAAATTTGCACCTTGCAGATTTCACCATTAAAAAGCCAATGGGAAGGATTAATGATGTTCTCATTGTTGCAAATAGAAATTTGGTGCTCGTAGATTTTATCGTTCTTGATATAGATTGCAATCTTTCTTGCCCTATTATTCTTGGTAGACCTTTCCTTAGAACGATTGGCGCGATTATTTATATGAAAGAAGGGAATATTAGATTCCAATTTCCATTAAAGAAAGGCATGGAGCACTTTCCAAGAAAGAAAGTCAAATTACCTTATGAATTTATCTTGCGGGATACTTATGAATTTAGTACCAAAGATGGCACTACTTAGATCTATCTTCGCTTTTTATGCCTAGCTAGGGGCGTTAAACGATAGCGCTAGTTGGAAGGCAACCCAATTTTCTTTGTGTTTTTTTGTTTTTGTTCATGTTTAGTAATAAATCTTGCATCTACCTTCTGTTTAGATGTGTTTTTATCTTTTAATTAGTGTTTGTGCCAAGTAGAACCTATAGGATAACCTATGATGATAGTTGATTTGATTCTGCTGAAAAACAGAAACTTTGCGCGCACGAATTTAGTTTTGTTAAATCACATAAACGTGATTTTGCGTTGATTATTTTGCTGCTGATCAATAGAGAAATTTTCTAGGACTTACTATTTTGGTAGGATTTTTAGAGTCCCATAAGTTTGCGTTAGTTACAGATTGCTACAGACTGTTCTGTTTTTGACAGATTCTGTTTTTCGTGTGTTGTTTGCTTATTTTGATGCATCTATGGCTAGTAAAATAGTTTATAAAGCATAGAGAAGTTGGAATACAGCAGGTTTAACACCAAAATAAATAAATAATGAGTTCATTACAGTACCTTATGTGGTGGTTTTGTTTTCTTTCACTAACGGAGCTTATAAGATTTCCTGTTGAGTTTTGTGTTGTGAAGTTTTCAAGTTTTGGGTAAACCTTTTATGGATTATGGAATAAGGAGTCGCAGGAGCCTAAGCTTGGGGATGCCCATGGCACCCCAAGATATTCAAGGATAGCCAAAAGCCTAAGCTTGGGGATGCCCGGAAGGCATCCCTCTTTAAATCTTTGTTCATCGGTAACTTTACTTGGAGCTATATTTTTATTCGCCACATGATATGTGTTTTGCTTGGAGCGTCGTGTATTATATTATCTTTGCTTTTTAGTTTACCATAATCATCCTTGCTGTACACACATTTTTGGGAGAAGCCTACTTGATTAGAATTTACTAGAATACTCTATGTGCTTCACTTATATCTTTTGAGCTTGATAGTTTTTGCTCTAGTGCTTCACTTATATCTTTTAGAGCACGGTGGTGACTTATTTTTGTAGAAATTGCTAGCCTCTCATGCTTCACTTGTATCTTTTTGAGAGTCTTTTAGAACAGCATGGTATTTGCTATGGTTATAAAATTGGTCCTAGAATGGTAGGCATCCAAGTTGGGTATAATAAAAACTATCATAGGAAGTGAATTGGATGCTATGATCAATTTGATACTTGATAATTGTTTTGCGATATGGAGGTAGTGATATTAAAGTCATGCTAGTTGGGTGATTATGAATTTAAAGAATGCTTGTGTTGAAGTTAGCATGTCCCGTAGCATGCATGTATGGTTGAAGTTGTGTAACAAATTTGAAACATGAAGTGTACCTGGCTTGTGCATCCTTATGAGTGGCGGTCGGGGACGAGCGATGGCCTTTTCCTACCAATCTACCCCCCTAGGAGCATGCGTGTAGTGCTTGATTTTTTATGACTTCTAAATTTTTGCAATAAGTATATGAGTTCTTATGACTAATGCTGAGTCCATGGATTATACGCACTTTTACCTTTCCGCCATCACTAGCCTCTTCGGTACCATGCATTGCCCTCTCTCACCTTGAGAGTTGGTGCAAACTTCGTCGGTGCATCCAAACCCCGTGATATGATACGCTCTATCACACATAAACCTCCTTATATCCTCCTCAAAACAGCCACCATACCTACCTATTATGGCATTTCCATAACCATTCCGAGATATATTGCCATGCAACTTTCCACCGTTCCGTTCATCATCATCATGACATACTTTACTTCATATTGCCATTGCATGATCATGTAGTTGACATCGTATTTGTGGCAAAGCCACCATGCATTATTTTTCATACATGTCACTCTTGATTCATTGCACCATCCCAGTACACCGCCGGAGGCATTCATATAAAGTCATATCTTGTTCTAGTTTCGAGTTGTAATTCATGTGTTGTAACCAATAGAAGTGTGATGATCATCATTATTAGAGCATTGCACAAAAAGGAAAAAAGGAAAAAAGAAAAGAAATAAAAAGGCAATGTTACTATATCTTTTTCCACACTTGTGCTTCAAAGTAGCACCTTGTTCTTCATGTAGTGAGTCTCATATATTGTGCTTCAAAGTAGCACCATGTTTTTCATATAGTGAGTCTCATAAGTTGTCTTTTTCATACTAGTGGGAATTTTTCATTATAGAACTTGGCTTGTATATTCCTACGATGGGCTTCCTCAAATGCCCTAGGTCTTCGTGAGCAAGCAAGTTGGATGCACACCCACTAGTTTTGTTTTGTTGAGCATTCATTTATAGCTCTAGTGCATCCGTTGCATGGCAATACCTACTCCTCATGTTGACATTAATTGATGGGCATCTCCATAGCCCGTTGATTATCCTCGTCAATGTGAGACTTTCTCTTTTTTGTCTTCTCCACACAATCCCCACCATCATATTCTATTCCACCCATAGTGCTATATCCATGGCTCACGCTCATGTACTGCGTGAAGATTGAAAAAGTTTGAGATATTTAAGTATGAAACAATTGCTTGGCTTGTCATCGGGGATATAGAAGTTGGGAACATCTTTGTGTGACGAAAATGAAGCATAGCCTAACTATATGATTTTGTAGGGATGAACTTTCTTTAGCCATGTTATTTTGAGAAGACATGATAACTTTGATTAGTATGCTTGAACTGTTACTATTTCTTTTATCAATATGAACTTTTGTCTTGAATCATTTGGATCTGAACATTCATGCCACAATAAAGAAAATTACATTGAGAATCATGCTAGGTAGCATTCCACATCAAAATTTTCTTTTTTATCATTTACCTACTCGAGGACGAGCAGGAATTAAGCTTGGGGATGCTTGATACGTCTCCAACGTATCTATAATTTTTTATTGTTCCATGCTATTATATTACGCCTTTTGGATGTTTATGGGCTTTATTTTACACATTTATATCATTTTGGGGACTAACCTACTAACCGGTGGCCCAGCCCGTATTGCTGTTTTACACATTTATATCATTTTGGGGACTAACCTACTAACCGGTGGCCCAGCCCATATTGCTGTTTTTTGGCCTATTTCAGTATTTCGAAGAAAAGGAATATCAAACGGAGTCCAAACGGAATGAAACCTTCGGGAGCGTGATTTTTGGAACGAACGTGATCCAGGGGACTTGGAGTGCAAGTCAAGAAGCAGTCGAGGCGGCCACGAGAGGGTAGGGCGCGCCCCCCTATCTCGTGGGCCCCTCGGGCGGCCACCGACGTACTTCTTCCTCCTATATAAGCCTACGTACCCAGAAAACGTCCAGAGAGCCAACGAAACACAATTTCCACCGTCGTAACCTTCTATATCCGTGAGATCCCATCTTGGAGCCTTCGCCGGCGCTCTGCCGGAGGGGGAATTGACCACGGAGGGCTTCTACATCAACACCATAGCCCCTCCAATGAGTAGTGAGTAGTTTACCATAGACCTTCGGGTCCATAGTTATTAGCTAGATGGCTTCTTCTCTCTTTTTGGATCTCAATACAATGTTCTCCCCCTCTCTTGTGGAGATCTATTCGATGTAAACTCTTTTTGTGGTGTGTTTGTCGAGGTCCGATGAATTGTGGGTTTATGATCAAGTTTATCTATGAGAAATATTTGAATCTCCTCTGAATTCTTTTATGTATGATTGAGTTATCTTTGCAAGTCTCTTCGAATTATCAGTTTGGTTTGGCCTACTAGATTGATCTTTCTTGCCATGGGAGAAGTGCTTAGCTTTGGGTTCAACCTTGCGGTGTCCTTACCCAAAGGATGTAAAGGGTTGCAAGGCACGTATTGTATTGTTGCCATCGAGGATAAAAAGATGGGGTTTATATCATATTGCATGAGTTTATCCCTCTACACCATGTCATCTTGCTTAATGTGTTACTTTGTTCTTATGAACTTAATACTCTAGATGCATGCTGGATAGCGGTCGATGTGTGGAGTAATAGTAGTAGATGCAGGCAAGAGTCGGTCTACTTGTCACGGACGTGATGCCTATATACATGATCATGCGTAGATAATCTCATAATTATTCGCTTTTCTATCAATTGCTCGATAGTAATTTGTTCACCCACCGTAATACTTATGCTATCTTGAGAGAAGCCTCTAGTGAAACCTATGGCCCCCGGGTCTATCTCTTATCATATTTGCTTCCAATCTACTTTTATTTGCATCTTTACTTTTTGCATCTATATTATAAAATACCAAAAATATATTTATCTTGTCATACTATCTCTATCAGATCTCACTTTCGCAAGTGGCCGTGAAGGGATTGACAACCCCTTTATTGTGTTGGTTGCGAGTTCTTTGTTTGTTTGTGTAGGTGTGTGGGACTTTTGATGAGCCTCCTACTGGATTGATACCTCGGTTCTCAAAAACTGAGGAAAATTCCTGCGCTCACGCAAGATCTATCTAGGAGATGCATAGCAACAAGAGGGGAGAGTGTGTCAACGTACCTTCATAGACCAAAAGCAGAAGGGTTCACTTAACACGGTTGATGTAGTCGAACGTCTTCTCGAATCAGCCGATCAAGTACCGAACGTACGACACCTCCGATTTCTGCACACGTTCAGCTCGATGACGTACCTAAAACTCTTGATCCAGTACAGGCACGAAGAAGTCGATGAGTTCTGTCAGCATGACGGCATGATGACGGTGTTGGTGAAGTGATCCGTGCAGGGCTTCGCCTAAGCACTACAACGATATGACCGGAGGAGTAGACAATGGAGGGGGGCACCGCACATGGCTAAACAATTGGTGTGTCTTTGGGGTGCCCCCCGCCCCCGTATATAAAGGAGGAGGGGAGGAGGCCGGCCACCAAGGGGCGCGCCATGGAGGGGTGAGTCCTACATGGACTCCAGTCCTAGTAGGATTCACCCCCCCCCCTCTAATTTTTCTTTTTACGGAGAGGGGGGAGGGGAAGGAGGTGGAGAGGGAGAAGGAAAGGGGGCCGCGCCACCACCCCTTCTCCAATTCGGATTGGCTTGGGGGGCGTGCCACCTCCCGTGGCCTGCCCTCTCCTCTCCACTATGGCCCATGAGGCTCATCAACTTTTCCCGGGGAGGGGAGGGGGGGTTCCGGTAACCTCTTGGTACTCCAAATAAACGAACCTCTTTAGAACCATTCTGGTGTCCATTTATAACCTTCCAATACATAAATCTTTACCTCTCGACCATTTCGAGACTTCTCGTCACGTCCGTGATCTCATCTGGGACTCTGAACAACCTCCGGTCACCAAAACACATAACACATATAATACCTATCGTCATCGAACGTTAAGCGTGCGGACCCTACCGGCTCGAGAACTATGTAGACATGACCGAGACACCTCTCTGGTCAATAACCAATAGTGGAAACTGGATGCTCATTGGTTCCCACATATTCTACGAAGATCTTTATCGGTCGAACCGCAAGTCAATATAGTTATTCCCTTTGTCATCGGTATGTTACTTGCCCAAGATTCGATCATCGGTATCTTCATACCTAGTTCAATCTCGTTACCGGCAAGTCTCTTTACTCGTTCCGTAGTGCATCATCCCACAACTAACTCATTAGTCACATTGCCTGCAAGGCTTCATATGATGTGCATTATCGAGAGGGCCCAGAGATACCTCTCCGATACTCGGAGTGACAAATCCTAATCTCGATCTATGCCAACCCAACAAACACCTTCGGAGATACCTGTAGAGCATCTTTATAATCACCCAGTTATGTTGTGACGTTTGATAGCACACAAGGCATTCCTCCGGTGTCCGGGAGTTGCATAATCTCATAGTCGGAGGAATATATATTTGACATGAAGAAAGCAGTAGCAATAAAACTGAACGATCATTATGCTAAGCTAACGGATGGGTCTTTTCCATCACATCATTCCACTAATGATGTGATCCCATTATCAAATGACAGTTCATGTCCATGGCTAGGAAACTTAACCATCTTTGATCAAAGAGCTAGTCTAGTAGAGGCATACTAGGGACACATTGTTTTGTCTATGTATTCACACATGTATAAAGTTTTCGGTTAATACAATCCTAGCATGATAATAAACATTTATCATGAATAAGGAAATATAAAGTAACAACTTTATTATTGCCTCTAGGGCATATTTCCTTCAGTAGCATCATCAACAACTTGCTACATATCAGAATTAATAGCATGTGGTGTTGTTGCAAGTTTACTTATAACAAAAGGTGAATCTAAAGCGGAGCTGGATGGCAGTTCCTTACCTCCCCTCGTCTTAGAGGGAAAAATCTTAGTCTTAGCATCCTTCAGATTCTTCATAGTGATAGTATGATAATAGTCCCAAGTGACTCAACAAATATAGCTATGCTCCCCGGCAACGGCGCTAGAAAAAGGTCCTGATAAACCACAAGTATATGGGATCGCAACCGTTTTTAAGGGTAGAGTATTCAACCTAAATTTATAGATTCAACACAAGGAGAGCCAAAGAATATTTGCAAGTATTAGCAGTTGAGTTGTCAATTCAACCACACCTGGAGATTAATTACCTACAGCAAAGTGACCAGTAGCACATCAATATGATAGTTTTGATAGTAATGGTAGCAGCAACAGTAACAGTAACAGTGATAGCAATGGTTTTGTAGCAGTAACAATAGCGGTAGTAGTAGTAACTTAGCAAGAACAATGTAAGGTAAATTCGTAGGCATTGGATCGGTGATTCGTTGGATGATATTCAGCATGAGACAGCCATAACCTAGGGCGATACGGCACTAGCTCCAGTTCATAAATATAATGTAGGCATGTATTCCGTAAATAGTCATACATGCTTATGGAAAGAACTTGCATGACATCTTTTGTCCTGCCCTCCCGTGGCAGCTGGGTCCTACTGGAAACTAAGGGATATTAAGGACTCCTTTTAATAAAGAACCGGAACAAAGCATTAACACACGGTGAATACATGAAGTCCTCAAACTATGGTCATCACCGGGAGTGGTCCCGACTATTGTCACTCCGGGGTTGCCGGATCATAACACGTAGTAGGTGACTATAACTTGCAAGATCAGATCTAGAACATGGATATAATGGTGATAACATAAACGATTTAGATCTGAAATCATGGCACATGGGCCCAAAGTGACAAGCATTAAGCACGACAAAGTCATAGCAACATCAATCTCAGAACATAGTGGATACTTGGGATCAGACCCTAACAAAACTAACTCGATTACATGATGAATCTCATCCAACTCCTCACCGACCAGAGCCTATGAAGGAATTACTCACTCCCAGTGGGGAGCATCATGGAATTGGTGATGAAGAAGGGTTGGTGATGACGAAGAACGAAGACCCCCCTGTCGGTGTCAAAACCGGCGGATCTCGGGTAGGGGGTCCCGAACTGTGCGTCTAGGCGGATGGTAACAGGAGACAAGGGACACGATGTTTTACCCAGGTTCGGGCCCTCTCGATGGAGGTAAACCCTACGTCCTGCTCGATTAATATTGATGATATGGGTAGTACAAGAGTGGATCTACCACGAGATCAAGGAGGCTAAACCCTAGAAGCTAGCCTATGGTATGATTGTTGTAATGTATGTTGTGTCCTCCGGACCAAAGCCCTCCGGTTTATATAGACACCAGAGAGGGCTAGGGTTACACAGAGTCGGTTACAATGGTAGGAGATCTACATATCCGTATCGCCAAGCTTGCCTTCCACGCCAAGGAAAGTCCCATCCGGACACGGGACGGAGTCTTCAATCTTGTATCTTCGTAGTCTTAGAGTCCGGCGGACGATGATAGTCCGGCAGTCCGGACACCCCTAGTCCAGACTCCTCAAGAGCTCTGAACCAGGCTTCAATGACGATAAGTCCGGCGCGATAATGTTCGGCATTGCAAGGCGGGTTCCTCCTTTGAATAATCGAGAGAAGATCATGAACACCAGGATAGTGTCCGACTCTGCAAAACAAATTCCACATTCCACCGTAGAGAGAATAATATATACACAAGTTCAATCTGCTGACGTATTTTGCGGCATGACATCACACCACCACCAAGCCTTTACTTGAATCATTTTTTATTACACCGCCTCGGTAGCGTTTAGCGGTTTCCTGGCACGCCTTGTCGAGCGAGTAGATCGTGTTCCCTTATTCCGGGATTCTCATCAATACGGACGTGGGTAACCCAACCGCGCCATTGGTGGTGGCGCTTGGGAGATAAGCAAGTTTTACCAGGCCGGTGGGGGACGCATAGTCTTCGCCCGCCTATATATAAAGGATAAGGATTCACCTTTTCACCCACGCCTTCTTCCTCCTTTGCTTATCCACCTCCGCGACTCGAGCTCCAGCGCCAAGTTCGTGCATCTCGCCTCAACCTTCTCGACCATGTCCGAGCGGAGGCAAATGGTTGGCTTCCACCGCTAAGGAGGAGCACATCACAAAGCTGCGCAGCCGGATACCTTTCGGCGACATCACAGACCGGCCGCCCGACGAGGGGCAGCTCATCCCCACCCCGGCCCCATGAGAGGGTCGTTTTCCTTCCCCACTTCCTCCGCTGGATCGGGCTTTCCACTTCACCCCTTTGTCCGGGGCTCATGTTCTACTACGGCCTAGATTTCCATGATCCGGCGCCAACTTCATCCTCAACATCTCGGCGTTTATCGTGGTATGCGAGGCCCTCCTCTGCATCCGCCCCACTTCGCTTGGCTCAAGACCTTCAACGCTGTCAAGGTAGTGAAGGGCATGCAGCGGAGTGTGGAGGCGCCATGTTGGGCAAGATGCCCAACGTCCTCTAGTTCGAAGGGGCCTTCGTGGAATCCGTCAAGGGGTGGCAATCGGGGTGGTTCTATATCACCGAGCCGCGCTACCCTACATGGGCGGCGACCCCCGAGTTCAGATCTGGTATCCCTACACAGCTCACCTCCTAGAAAGAGAAGGGCTTGCTGTGGAGTAATTCGAAGGAGCTGACGGGACTCCAAGCCTGTATCCAGAAGCTAGTGAACAAGAAGCTCAGGCTTGTTGACGTGGTCCAAGTCATGCTCGTCCGCCGGATTCTCCCATGCCAAGAACGGGCATTCAATCTGTGGGAGTTCGATCCGGAACAGCACCAGGCGCTGAGCAGGCTCTTCGACACGACATACAAAGGTGCCTGGAGGGTGCTGTTTAAGGGCGCCGAAGCCCCCGCATCCGCGACGGAAGATCGCGGATTTCACTCGCAGCATCCAGCTGACGAGGTAAGTGATTCTACCCCTTTACGGGACACTTATTGTTAATAGATTGATTCTAAGAGGGTTTCAATTCCCTTTCCCTTTGACAGGAGTGGATGAAGAAGGCCGAGCAGCTCATCTGCCCGGCTCCCATGCCAGAAGACCCAGTGGATGCCCGTCTAGCGGGGCTGCTGGTTCCGGCACCGCATGTGGTGTCGGAGAAGAAGGCCAAGAAGGTGGCCACAGGCACTCGAAAGAGTTCCCGTTTTCAGGTGTCCGACGACTCCGAGGCGGATTCCTCCCCCGAAGATGAGGAGGAGGAAGAAGACTCTCTCCTAGAAGGGGGAGAAAGAAAGAGGAAGGCCTCCCCTACAGGGGAGGCTGAAGGGTCCAAGAGGGGAAGAACAATTCCCCCGGACAGCTCCGCCAACACCAACGTTGGCGGTGAAGAGTGGCCCTCAAGGGCCAGGCCTCAGGCGAGATCATAAGTATCCGGATTCCTGAATGATTTGTAATTTCTCTTTTGTGTCACATAGTGTCCTTCTAATGCCGCGTGCTATTTGTAGTCCGGCCGATGATGATCTCCCCGCTTCATCGA
The DNA here is from genome assembly GCA_021437245.1 of Aegilops speltoides. Classification (NCBI taxonomy): domain Eukaryota; kingdom Viridiplantae; phylum Streptophyta; class Magnoliopsida; order Poales; family Poaceae; genus Aegilops; species Aegilops speltoides. Next base: position 349,024,650 of record CM038143.1, on the reverse strand, counting down.
GCGGGTCGTTGGCGCCGTCGGATGTGGATTCCATCCCGACTGCCTCCACCCCTCGCGCCGACGAGGACGCCGAGGTGGGATCCCAGAAAGGGACCCATCAGGAGGAGGCTCCGGAGGCGCCGCAAGGCAGCCTCCCGGACTTTGCGCCGGACTCTACGCCGGAACCTGCAGTGGTTCCTGAGTCCGGCAAGCGGCCCCTTCGCAAGAAGGGCAAGACCGTGATGCCGGCGGCCTCCGTCCAACCAGAGGCGCCGGACAACTTGTTGGAGGCGCTCAAAGGCGCTTCCATCGAGGAAGAACACCGCACTATCATGAGTGCGGTGATTCAGAAGGTTCAGCTCGCCAAGAGTGGGCTGACCGAAGCCTGCAGTAGCCTTCTAACAGGCTTTGAGGTAAGAAGTTCTGAAATTATCTAATGTAATACCGCATAGACAGTAGCCCCTGATGCTCGGTTCGGTGTTCGAAAAGAAAAGCCGGACTGAGGATCTAAAAAGATATACGCAGGGTTGCTAATAGATTATGTCAATATGGGTTTGCAGGCTGCGCTGCTGACCTCTGCCGCACTGACTGCGGAGGTTGGTGCATTGAAGCAAGATCTCGAGCGGTCTGAGCGAGAGCTTGGCCATGCCCAGAGGCAGCTCGAGTACAAAGAAGGTGAGTAGCACCACTTTGAAGTTTTACCTTACAGAAAAGGATTTCGGTTGCAATAAAATTAACAAGGATAATATGGGTACTGCAGGGGCCACAAACGAGGTGGCAGCCCTGAAGGAGGCTGTGTCCGCGGCCGAACGCAATGCGGCCGCGGAACAGGCAGAGCGAGAAAAGCAGGAGGCATGGGTGGCGGAGGTGCGGCAAGAGCTCCAGTCTCTCATGGAGAAGCATGAGAGTTTGGAGCGCGACTCAAAGACTCGAGAGTCCGAGCTCGCCTCGGCTCTCGAAAGTGCCAAGTCCGCCAAGGCCGAGGCCCGTAAGGCCCTTCAGGAGGTTGAGGGTATGAAGAAAATAGCGGCGGGTAAGGCATTTTTCATGCAAAGCAAGCATGTTAATGTAAACTACCCGACACTTACCCGAATCGGAGCTCTCGGGCGTTTGCGGATCTGCTCGCGGTGTATCCGATGCTTTGCCGCATTCTACCGTGGCGAGGAGGGAGCTCAACGGAGAAGGTCTTCGGTCTCAAGACGCTGAGGCCGCCATCCGTGCCCCTAGCGACCAGTGAAGCACTGGTCGAGCTCCACAAGGTACCGAGGAGGCCATGAAGGGCCTTATAGTCCGGTGTGGCTTGACAGGCCATGCCAGGAGCTACTTCGCCTCGTGTGGCGGCTGGTGGATGCGTGCCTCGGGTGGATAAGCATTGCGCCCGCTTGTATTGAAGGTGCTCGTCGGGCCCTTTCCTGCGCAAAGGTGCACTGGGGCAGGCTGGATGCGGAGAGGCTTCTTACTGACCCGCCGCCAGTGGGCAAGGAGTATCGTACGCCCGAAATGTACTATAAGAGTGTCCTAAAGGGTGCCCGCAATATTGCGGATGAGTGCCCCAGAGATGTAATTATTGAGTAAAACTCGCTATGTATTAACCTGTGCGCTGAAAACTTTGTTCATATGCGCTACACAACGCTTGTTTAATTTAAAATATTACCTTCTGTGCGGCCATTTATAAAATCTGAGAGATGGCAAGTCGTTGGCTTCAGCCCCCAAGCCACGAGTGTTGGGGTGTTCGGGGTAAACTTGAGCACTCTTGTTCCCATTTTTGGGTCCATCTAGGGAGGCGCTCAACACAACGAACAAGGCAACCGGACTTATAATGCTTGAACACTCTCACTTAGCCATAGAATTCTATAATTTTAAATTTCGGCGAAGCCCCTAGTATTCGGAAGACCGAATTCGGGGTGCTATCCACGCCTTCGTCGGACATTATCCGGTACTTCGCTCGAGGCGGCATAGGTCTTTAGGGACCTGAAAAGACCTCTCGAACAGCGACCAGTCTCTCGCCTTATCATGCCGGTCAGTTTTAGCTTTCTCCACTGAGGCGCTCGCCCAGCTCAACCGGGGTGCAATCGCAGTTGTTCTCCCAATGCCACCTTAGCCGATAGAACGGAACGTAAGGTACCAAAACGTGGGAGCCAGGCAAACCCAACTATTGACCCAAGACATGACTCGGAGCCGATTCATATAATGCTATAAGTTCGGGGTGCCGCACTTGTGAAAGTGTTCAGACTTATCACACCATAATGCGGGGAACATAAGCCCCTGGTGTATTCGGCCGTACCAAAATATACGGGTGCGAGATGTCATTAATGAACATATATGTAAAGTAATGCAATAACATGCAAAAAATGCTGCATTATTTATTCAAAGAATTCTGCTATGAGTGCGGAAGGATACAAATAGTGTGGTAAGCAGGGGATTGGATTAATCAAACATGTCCCCCTCCAGGGATGAGCTGCGGACTCGTGTATAGAATCAAATTTAATGCTCATAATGGAGACCACCTGAGTGCTTGTTGCAGTCTTCTTTTTTCCCTGGTTGTTGCATCGTGAGTTCGGCGGGTCCATCGCTAGACAGGGCCTCTGGTGAATGGAGTCATGTGTATACAAAGAAGGAAAATGATAACAAAAAGAGTGACACACTTGTGAGCCCCTGGTGTGGTCGAGCCGCACTCTGGGTCTATTGTGGTCGTGCCCCTTCCCCTAGGCCCATGGTATCTCCAGAGCGTAATGATGTACGCGGAGGGTTGGTCTTGCAATTATGCAAGGGCTGGGGTTGGGGACGCATTGCTACGCATGCTCGGAACGTGCCAGGTGGTCTTGGTTGATGTTGCTCCAGGCGCTTTGGCCGTATCCGGGCGTTTAACGGCCGGACTCGAAAATTGCCTTAAAAGGCTGCTCAGATTTACGCGCGAGGGCGCTGTGTTCTCCGCTCGAGGGAGCGCCCGTATTTGCTGATCGTGATGACTCCACGAGGGCCTCGCATCTTGAGCTTGAGGTATGTGACGCGGCACCGTTGAACTTTGCAAACGCGTTCGCCGAAAGCGAGCGTGATAGCCGCCATGAACGGGACTATGTCAAGATTAACTCTCGCCCGAAATTGTCCGGGATCCGAAGACCACTTCGGCAGTGATGAGCTCGCATAATTGGCCTCAACACCGGTATGACGCCTTTAAAGGTCGTCTTTGTAGGTTTAATCCTTGAGGGTCTATGCCCATCTTGCGACCGTATCCCGATAAAGCGGGTTCAGCACGCCGCCGTCCATCGACTCTCGTGAGGTGAAATCCATCAATGATTGGGTCTAAAACCAATGCGCGCGAATCCGCCATGGCGGATATCGGCCGGATGATCTCTTCGATCGAAAGTGATCGGGCAAGAGGACCATGGATTGAACTTAGGGCGATCGCTCCATCGCATATACGCCCCTTAGTGCACGCCGCTCCCTCTTGGGTATATGGGTTGCGATATCATGTTCACCGTCCGCACTTGTGGGGGAACCCTTCGTCCTCTATTGTTCGGGCGGTCGAGTCTCTTCCTCGTCCGTCATTGCAGCCCCTTGTCATTGTTTTCGCAATTAACTTGCTCGCTGCTTGAATACCCAACAATCTCTTTTGGTGTGATTAGCTGGCTTTTGAAGTGCCATGTATCCGCATAAGCGGTCGAGTATTCGGTCCAAATTGGACGGACCCGGAGTGGTTCTTTTGAATTGCTTCTTTCACGACCGGTTTAGAGCCTCGAATCCGGCGCTGACCGCCAGATCCTCCTTGTCGTCCGCCGTTAATCGGCGCTTATTTTGCTTCGACGCGACCGCCATTGTGGTCCTTAGTGTCCGGACTACCAGATTTTTGCCGAGGTTGTTGCTTCGAGCTAGCCAGCTATCCTCTCTCGCATGAAGCGGGTCATTAATGATGTGAGGGCTGCCATGGATTTCGGCTTTTCTGTCCTAGGTGCGGGCTAGCCACTCGTCATGATGTTATGCTTGAAGGCTGCGAGGCCTCTGCATCCGGACGGTGACGATTTGATTTTTCTTTGTGAGGAACCATGTCCGTAATTGTCCGCCGATTTGTCCGCTATTTGGATTATGTGGCTTAGGTCATCGGCGTCTGGTGGCGCACATATGTGCCCGGAAGTTGTCGAGAATGCGGCTTCGTGTCCTCCCAACACCCAATTGACTCTGCGGGCGTGCTGTTAAGCCAATGCCGAGCTGGTCCTTTAAGCTTGAGCGGGAGGTATTTGATGGCGTGGCGATCGTCGCCGCGGGCCATATGGATGTGAAGGAGATAATTTTCGATCCAAACCGCGGGGTCTGTCGTGCCATCGTAGGATTTGATGTTTACGGGTTTAAACCCTTCAGGGATTTGATGATCAATTACTTCGTCAGTGAAGCATAGAGGGTGTGCGGCGCCTCTGTATTGAGCAATATCACGACGTAGCTCAAGGGAGCGTTGTCTGCTGTGTTCGGCCCGGCCGGAGTTATTGTATCCGGCTTGACGGAATTCATCGTGGGTCGTGGGGCGCCCACGTGATCCATAGATAGATCTGGGTTGTCTTGACTTATCCTCCAATATGTCCCGCAAGTCCGGCGCGTTCCCTCGTGGCTTCGTACTTTTCGAGCGATGCCGGGGTACGGTCTTGATGGAAGGCCTTGATGCTTCTCTGTCGCGACCACGGGGTGGTCGGTCGGCCATGTTGTGCGCTGGTGATGATGGTATGTATGCTTCCTCCTCTAATCAGGGGAGCAACCTGCGTTTTGGGTAGCTTTTGGAGGGGCGTTCGAGTTCATACTCTTCGGCCGCGAGGACCTCGGTCCATCTGTCGGCCAGCAGGTCTTGATCAGCTTGAAGCTGCTGCTGCTTTTTCTTTAGGCTATTTGTCGTGGCCATTAGCCTGTCCTTGAAACGCTCTTGTTCGACGGGATCCTCGGGCACGACGAATTCGTCGTCGTTGAGGCTTGCCTCATCTTCGGAGGGAGGTATGTAATTATCATCCTCGACCTCTTCATCTGCCGCTCTCTCGTGAGGGCTTGCTTCGCATCCTCCCGCTGAATCTTCTTTGGAGGGATTGTCGTCGGCACTTTCGGGGTATTATTATCTCCGTGTGGAATCTCCATTCTTGCTGTGGCGGGATTTAGAGCGGCGCCGCCGACGTCGGCGCTTGGGCTGTTTCTTTGGGGAATCGCCTCTGCTTCTTCTTCGTCGTCCCCTCTTTTGGGGTGTCCACCATGTATATGCATATGACGAGGTGGTCTTCCATTGCTCGTAGGCGCTGGTTCTTGTTCGCCTCTCGGCATCGCCGTCCATACCGCCGATGTCTTGAGTCATAGTCTAGCATGTCGGTTAGATCGCCGACAGTGGCTACAAAGTGGGAGGTGGGTGGGCTTTTAATTTCTTCATCGTACGCTTCCCAACCATCTCCGCCATAATCCGCCAGGCTCTCCGGATAGCGAGAGATGCTTTAGTGAATTTAGGATGTCGCCAAAGGGCGAATGCTGAAAGATGTCCGCAGCGGTGAACTCCATGATCGGCGCCCAATCGGATTCGATTGGCGGGCGCAGGAGGTTCGGAGTCCGCAGGAGTCCGCACCTCGAGTCACGAAGTTTTGACAGGACAAAGTCGATGTTCGCTCCATCGCCGCGGAAGTTGCAGCCCCCGAGGCGGTGTCCAGCTACCGTTCCTCGATCTGGGCGATCGGCTCCGGACTAAGGGCCGGAGCGGATTTGTGTGCGGCCACCAAGGCAATGTCCGGCGGTAGAGCTAGATCATGCCCATCGTGACAGTGCAGCACACTCGGCTGTGGCTCAAGTCCGTCGAAGATCAAGTCCCTGCGGATGTCGGCCGTGAAGTTTAAGCTTCTGAACCTAACCTGACGGCCAGGGGCGTAACTTTCGATCTGCTCCAGATGGCCAAGTGAATTAGCCCGCAGTGCGAAGCCGCCGAATACGAAGATCTGTCCGGGGAGAAAAGTCTCACCCTGGACAGCGTGGTTGTTGATTGAAGAAGCCATCGAGCCTATCGGTGACGACACAGAGGAACTCTCAATGAAAGCACCAATGTCGGTGTCAAAACCGGCAGATCTCGGGTAGGGGGTCCCGAACTATGCGTCTAGGCGGATGGTAACAGGAGACAAGGGACACGATGTTTTACCCAGGTTCGGGCCCTCTCAATGGAGGTAAAACCCTACGTCCTGCTTGATTAATATTGATGATATGGGTAGTACAAGAGTGGATCTACCACGAGATCAAGGAGGCTAAACCCTAGAAGCTAGCCTATGGTATGATTGTTGTAATGTATGTTGTGTCCTACGGACTAAAGCCCTCCGGTTTATATAGACACCGAAGAGGGCTAGGGTTACACAGAGTCGGTTACAATGGTAGGAGATCTACATATCCGTATCGCCAAGCTTGCCTTCCACGCCAAGGAAAGTCCCATCCGGACACGGGACGAAGTCTTCAATCTTGTATCTTAGTAGTCTTGGAGTCCGGCGGACGATGATAGTCCGGCAGTCCGGACACCCCCTAGTCCAGGACTCCCTCACCCCCTCTCCGGAGCCCCAAACGGACTCCAGATATGGCCTCCCGATGAAGAACAGGAGACGGCGGCGGCTCCGTCTCGTGAAATGCGATAATTCTTTCTCCCTAAATTTTTTCTGGAAATATGGGATTTTATAGCGTTGGTTTCAAGGTCTTCAGGGCCACCATGTGGGAACAACCTACCTGGGCGTGCCTAGAGGGGGTGGCGCGCCCTGGTGGGTTATGCCCACCCAGGTGCCCCCTCCGGTGGTTCTTGGCTCCAGATATTTTCTTTTATTGTATAAAAATCCTCGCAAAGTTTCGTTCCATTCCGAGAACTTTTATTTCGGCACAAAAACAACACCATGGTAGTTCTACTGAAACATCGTCAGTCAGGGTAGTTTCATTCAAATCATGCAAATTAGAGTCCAAAACAAGAGGAAAAGCATTAGGAAAAGTACATACGACGCAGACGTATCATAATCCTGTTCTGGAAGTCATGTTACTAGACCAAGGCGAACCTACAAACTATGAAGATGCTATGATGAGCCCAGATTCCGACAGATGGCTTGAGGCCATGAAATATGAGATATGATCCATGTATGAGGACAAAGTGTGGACTTTGGTGGATTTGCCCGATGATCGGCAAGTCATAGAGAATAAATGGATCTTCAAGAAGAAGACTGGCACTGATGGTAACGTTACTATCTACAAAGCTCGACTTGTCGCAAAAGGTTTTTGACAAGTTCAAGGAGTTGACTATGATGAGAGTTTCTCACCCGTAGTGATGCTTAAGTCTGTCCGAATCATGTTAGCAATTGCTACATTTTATGATTATGAAATCTGGCAAATGGACGTCAAAACTGCATTCATCACTGGATTTCTTAAAGAAGAGTTGTATATGATGCAACTAGAAGGTTTTGTCGATCCTGAAAGTGCTAACAATGTGTGCAAGCTCTAGCGATCCATCTATGGATTAGTGCGAGCATCTTGGAGTTGGAATATACGCTATGATGAAGTGATCTCAGCATATGGTTTTATACAGACTTATGGTGAAGCTTGTATTTACAAAAAAATGAGTGGGAGTTGTGTAGCATTTCTGGTATTATATGTGGATGACATATTATTGATTGGAAATGATATAGAATTTCCGGATAGCATAAAAGGATACTTGAATAAGAATTTTTCAATGAAAGACCTCGGTGAAGCTGCTTATATATTGGGCATCAAGATCTATAGGGATAGATCAAGACGTCTGATAGGACTTTCACAAAGCACATACCTTGACAAAATTTTGAAGAAGTTCAAAATGGACCAGTCAAAGAAAGGGTTATTGCTTGTGATACAAGGTGTGAAATTGAGTCAGACTCAATGCCCGACCACTGCAGAAGATAGAGAGAGAATGAAAGTCATTCCCTATGCCTCAGCCATAGGTTCTATAAAGTATGACATGCTGTGTACCAGACCTATTGTGTGCCTTGCCATGAGTTTGGCAAGGGCGTACAATAGTGATCCAGGAGTAGACCACTGGACAACGGTCAAAATTTTCCTTAGAGGACCAAAGAAATGTTTCTTGGTTTTGAGAGTGATAAAGGGTTCGTCGTAAATGGTTACGCCAATGCAAGCTTTAAAACTAGTCTAGATGACTCTGAGTCTCAATCTGGATACGTATTGTAAGTGGGAGCAATTAGTTAGAGTAGCTCCATGCAGAGCATTGTAGACATAGAAAATTGCAAAATCATACAGATCTGAATGTGGCAGACCCGTTGACTAAACCTCTCTCACAAGCAAAACTTGATCACACCTTAGTACTCTTTGGGTGTTAATCACATGGCGATGTGAACTAGATTATTAACTCTAGTAACTCTTTGTGTGTTAGTCACATGGCGATGTGAACTATGGGTGTTAATCACATGATGATGTGAACTAGATTATTGACTCTAGTGCAGGTGGGAGACTGAAGGAAATATGCCCTAGAGGCAATAATAAAGTTGTTTTTTATATTAACTTATTCATGATAAAGGTTTATTATTCATGCTAGAATTGTGTTGATAGGAAACTTAAATACATGTGTGAATACATAAACAAATACTATGTCCCTAGTATGCCTCTACTAGACTAGCTCGTTGATCAAAGATGGTTAAGGTTTCCTAACCATATCCATGTGTAGTCATTTGTTAATGGGATCACATCATTAGGAGAATTATGTGATGGACGAGACCCACCCGTTAGCTTAGCATAATGACCGTTCAGTTTATTGCTATTGCTTTCTTCATGTCAAATACATATTCCTTCGACTATGAGATTATGCAACTCCTGGATACCGGAGGAATACCTTGTGTGCTATCAAACGTCACAACGTAACTGGATGATCATAAATGTGCTCTATAGGTATCTTGGAAGGTGTTTGTTGAGTTGGCATAGATCAAGATTAGGATTTGTCACTCCGAGTTTCGGAGAGGTATCTCTGGGCCCTCTCGGTAACACACATCATAAGCTGGCAAGCAAATGACTAAGGAGTTATTCACGAGGTGATGTATTACGGAACGACTAAAGAGACTTGGCAGTAACAAGATTGAACTAGGTATGGAGATACCGATGATCGAATCTCGGGCAAGTAACATACCGACAAACAAAGGGAATTACGTATGCTGTCATAAGGTTCGACCGATAAAGATCTTCATAGAATATGTAGGAACCAATATGGGCATCCAGGTTTTGCTATTGGTTATTGACTGGAGAGGTGTCTCGGACATGTCTACATAGTTCTCGAACCCATAGGGTCCACATGCTTAACGTTCCTTGACGATATAGTATTATATGAGTTATGTATGTTGGTGACCGAATGTTGTCCGGAGTCTCGGATGAGATCACAGACATGACAAGGAGCTCCGGAATTGTCCGGAGGTAAAGATTGATATATAGGATGATATGGTTAGGACAAGGGGTAAAGCCCACGGGGCTTTAGGTCGGTGCAAAAGGAGTTTTGCAGAGGCCAGGGGGCCAAACGCCGGAGACCCTGGCGTCTGGCCCTGGGCCAGACGCCGAGGCCCATGGCTTCTGGGCCAGACGCCAAGGTCTGTGGCTTCTTGTCCTGAAGGTCGGAGAAGGACTCTTCCTTGCGGGCAAAACCGACTTGAGGAGGTTTTTGCTCCAAGTTTCAACCCCGGGGCTCAACATATAAATAGAGGGCAGGGCTAGCACCCAAGACACATCAAAATACACCAAGCCGTGTGCTGGCAACCCCGACCCTCTAGTTTATCCTCCGTCATAGTTTACGCAGTTCTTAGGCAAAGTCCTGCGAAGATTATTCTTCACCACCACCGTCACCACACCGTCGTGCTGCCGAAACTCATCTACTACTTCATCTCTCTTGCTAGATCAATAAGGCAAGGACGTCATCGAGCTGAACGTGTGCTGAACGCGGAGGTGTCGTATGTTCAATACTTGATCGGGATGGATCGTGAAGGTGTACGACTACATCAACCGTGTTGATAAACACTTCCGCTTAGCGATCTTCAAGGGTATGAAGATGCTCTCCCCTCTCATAGCTATACATCTCCATGGATAGATCTTGCGTGTGCGTAGAATTTTTTTGTTTTTTAATGCAACATTTCCCAACAATAAGCACGCTCATATTTTCACAATTTGCTAGCCTCTTCGGTACCGTGCATTGCCCTTTCTCACCTCGAGAGTTGACGCGAACTTCGCCTGTGCATCCAAACCCTGTGATATGATACGCTCTATCACACATAAGCCTCCTTTTATCTTTCTCAAAATAGCCACCTACCTACCTATCATGGCATTTCCATAGTTATTCCGAGATATATTGCGGTGCAACTTCCACCGTTCCGTTATTATGACATACACCTTCATTGTCATATTGCTTTGCATGATCATATAGCTAACATAGTATTTGTGGCTCATCCACTTTTCATCATTATCATACATGTTATGCTAGCATCATGCATGTCCTGGTACACTGCAGAGGCATTCATATAGAGTCATATTGGTTCTAATGTCGAGTCATAATGTTGAGTTGTAAGTAAATAGAGTTTTGATGGTCATCATTATTAGAGCATTGTCCCAGTGAGAAAATAAAAAAAGAAGAAGGGGAAAAAAGAGGCCAAAAGAGCCAACCAAAAAAAGAAAAAAAATGAAAAATGAGAGAAAAAGGGAGAAGGGGCAATATTACTATCCTTTTCCACACTTGTGCTTCAAAATAGCTCCATGTTTTTCATATAGAGAGTCTCCAATGTTGTTAGTTTCATATACTAGTGGGAATTTTTTATTATAGAACTTGGCTTGTATATTTCGATGATGGGCTCCCTCAAATGCCCGATGTCTTCATGAGCAAGCAAGTTGGATGCACACCCACTTAGTTTTCAGTTTGAGCTTTCATACACCTATAGCTCTTAGTACATATGTTCCATGGCAATCCCTAATCCTCGCATTGGCATCAATTGATGGGCATCTTCATAGCCAGTTGATTAGCATGTCGATGTGAGACTATCTTCCTTTTTTGACTTCCCCTTATTAATCTCTATCACCGCATTCTATTCCACCCATAGTGTTATGTCCATCGCTTATGCTCATATACTGCGTGGGGGTTAAAAAAGTTTAAGCATGTTAAAAAGTATGAACCAATTGCTTGGCTTGTCATCAGGGTTGTAAATGATAAATACTTTGTGTTAAGACGAGGGAGCATGCCAGGACTATATGATTTTGTAGGGATAGTGTTCTTTAGCATTTTTATTTTGAAAGACATGATTGTTTGTTGGTATGCCTGAGTATTGGTGTCTTTACAACAAATTATAAACTATTGCCTTGAATCACTCGTATCTTAATATTCATGCCATGATTAGATTATATGATCAAGATTATGCTATGTAGCATTCCACATCAAAAATTATCTTTTTACCATTTACATACTTGAGTACGAGCAAGAATTAAGCTTGGGGATGTTGATATGTCTCCGCCGTATCTATAATTTTTTTATTGTTTCATGCCATCATTCTACAACTTTCATATACTTTTGGCAACATTTTATATTATTTTTGGGACTAACATATTGATCCACTGCCTAGTGCCAGTTCCGATCTCTTGCATGTTTTTTTTCCGTAGAAAATCCATATCAAACAAAGTCCAAACGCGATAAAAATTATAGAGATTTATTTTGGAATATATGTGATTTTTGGGAAAAAGAATCAACATGAGACAATGCCCGAGGGGGCCACAAGCTCAGAGGGCACGACCCCCTACCCCAGGTGCACCTAGAGGGCTTGTGGCACCCCTGTAAGGTGGTTGGTGCCTTTCTTTCGCCACAAGAAATATAATTTCCGGATAAAAATCCCCTCAAAATTTCAGCCCAATCGGAGTTATCTCCGGGAATTTAAGAAACGGTGAAGGGCTAGAAAACAGGAACGTGGAACAAAAGAGAAACAGAGAAGGAGATCCAATCTCGGAGGGGCTCCTGCCCGCTGGGAGCCATGATAGCCATGGACCAGAGGGGAAACTCTCCTCCCATCTAGGGGGAGGCCAAGAAAGAAGAAGGAGGGTGGCTCTCTCCCCCTCTCTCCCGGCGGCGCCAGAGCGCTGCCGGGGGAACCATCATGACGGCGATTTACACCAACAACTTCGCCGTCGTGATCACCAACTCTCTTCCCCTTTATGCAGTGGTGTAACACCTCTTATACCCGTTGTAATCTCTACTTAAACATGGTGCTTCATGCTATATATGACAAGATCATTGCAGGCACGCGTTATCACGCCCGCCCATTTTTATAATAGATTGGTAGAAATCTATAACGTGAAACTAAAAACTTCGATGAAGTTTGTCTTCAAAGTAATGCACATTGTTGTGCTCTTCTATTTTTGCGATGGAATGATGAGAACTTTTTCTAAATAAATTGATAGAGGGAACATGAAAGTTGCAGTTAGCATAAAGTTACTCACTAACAGTAATTAAAGGTGAATAATCTGATTGGTTTTACAAAGAAAGAATTGTATTGGTATTACAATAGAAGAAAGTAGACATGCATGATGCACTCAAGTAAACAATTTTCTAGTTTTCATTATATTTCTATCACATTATTTTAGATAATTGCATAATGATTTTAACCGCTATAATTACACGGAAATAATACACAAGAGCAAAAATATCAGCAAAGCTCAGCATGATAGTAGGAGACCTCTACAGCAAACCAAGCCCTTAACCAGTAGCAAACCATTTTAGAACAAGCACTGATGCCATCCTTATCAAAAGAGTAGAAGGGTACATGAATAAATTAACACATTGAGATGAAAGAGTATTAAATACATAAAAATATGGGACCTTTATAACCCATATCTAAGTGCCTTTTTGCTACTTGCCATCCTCGACCCATCTTTGGTTTCTCCAAGACCCTCTTTCTATGAGCATCACTCGTCTTGAACCTCTTGTCATCCAATTATTTCTTCTTATTTACCTGAAAGTCGGCATTGATGCAGCATGATCAATTTCAATGGTCTGCGGCAGCAGTGACCATTACAGAGTTGCGAAGCTCACCTGACCAAAGGTGCTCATGGAAGGTTCCTTGACTTTATCGTTCATTAGCTGAAAGGAAAAAAGTAAGGTGATATGATTAGAGGTGTGAATTTTGGCATCTTAGCAAGAGTTGCTTTTGGCCAATTGGCAATTGTGTTGTTAAGCCTTCTGCGTTGTGTGTAGGGATTTTTTTCGAAAGGAGGACTATGGTGTTTTGCTCGTTTTGATTTGGGAACCAAAGTATTTTCAGAATATCCAGATTGTGATGTCTAACACGTCAGCTCATTATATGACATTTGTATGTTTTGTTAGTTTTGGTCTAGGAAGCATTGATCCCTCAGCGCCTTGTACCGCATTTGTATTTCTTTTGTGCATTTTTCACTTGCTAAATAACCTTCTACATAAGGCAGGAACAATAGGAGGTACTTTTGATTATTTCAAACAATCATACAATGCACAGATTGTGAGATGAGGCATAACTTATGAAGGCATAGAGTAAACTGATACTGACTTGTCCATTAGCCATTGGATTCGATGGAAGAACGAAAGAAACCAACTAGCACGTAACTCGAATTCCTACTTTCAGACAATCTGTTATCATTTCAAATTATGAATTAGATAGAGAATATATCAATATTTATAGACAACAATTGAAAATTGGAAGCAACGCATCACCTTCTAACCAAGCATAGTTGGAATGAATGGAGACCTAACCATCACCCATTGAATATGTGCTGGAGAGTGGTTTGCCCAAATGAGCAAAGTGGGAAAGGAGCAGCAGCAAGATTGGGATTTTATAGGCTCGCATGAATATGCGAATTCACGATTAACCTCTCAATCAATCAATTGGCATGAATATGAATAGGCGGTGAAACTGACTTGCCCGGAACGTCGATTGACACTAACGGACGATTAACCTATCAATAAAGCATCCTTACGATTGAACTTCACGGTTGTTTGCCGCAGCAACCCTGCCATCCCAGCGCAGTCGTTGTTGCAATCTGAGACCTGTTGGGGAACGTAGTAATTTCAAAAATTTTCCTACGCACACGCAAGATCATGGTGATGTATAGCAACGAGAGGGGAGAGTGTTGTCTACATACCCTTGTAGACCCGGCGAAGCGATCACAACGTAGAGGAAGTAGTCGACGTTCTCCTCACGATCCGACCGATCCCGCGCCGTTACTCGACGCCCCGAGTTCTTGACACACGTACAGCTCGATGACGTCCCTCGACTCGATCCAGCCGAGTGTCGAGGAGAATTCCACGACGACGGCGTGGTGATGATCTTGATGTTTCACCGTAGCAGGGCTTCGCTAAGCTTCATGACGGTATAACCGAGGTGGAATATGGTGGAGGGGGCACCGCTGCACGGCTAAGGAACGATCTCACGATCAACTTGTGTGTCCCAAGGTGCCCCCTGCCTCAGTATATAAAGGAGGGAGGGGGAGGCCGGCCGGCCCTAGAGGAGGCGGCGGGAGGAGTCCTACTCCTACCGAGTAGGACTCCCCTTCCTAGTTGGACTAGGTTTGGGGAAGGGGAAGAGGAAAGGGCGCCGCCCCCCCTCCTGTCCTATTCGGACTGGGGGGGAGGCGCCGCCACCTCTGGCCGCCCTCCTCTTCTCCCTTAAGGCCCACCGAGGCCCATTTACCTCCGGGGTTCCGTAACCTCCGGTACTCAGAAATTCCGTTTTACCTGGAACCATTCGAACTCCAAACATAGGCTTCCAATATATCAATCTTTATGTCTCGACCATTCCGAGACTCCTCGTCATGTCCGTGATCACATCCGGGACTCGAACTCCTTCGGTTCATCAAAATACATAAACTCATAATAACCGCCATCGAAACCTTAAGCGTGCGGACCCTACGGTTCGAGAACAATGTAGACATGACCTAGAACTATTCACGGTCAATAACCAACAGCGGACCTGGATGCCCATATTGGTTCCTACATATTCTACGAAGATCTTTATCGGTCGACCGCATAACAACATACGTTGTTCCTTTGTCATCGGTATGTTACTTGCCCGAGATTCGATCGTCGGTATCCAATACCTAGTTCAATCTCGTTACCGCAAGTCTCTTTACTCGCTCAGTAATACATCATCTCACAACTAACTCATTAGTTGTAGTGCTTGCAAGGCTTCATGATGTGCATTACCGAGAGGGCCCAGAGATACCTCACCGACAATCGGAGTGACAAAACCTAATCTCGAAATACGCCAACCCAACATCGCCTTTGGAGACACCTGTAGTACTCCTTTATAATCACCCGATTCGTTGTGACGTTTGGTAGCACCAAAGTGTTCCTCCGTAAACGGAGTTGCATAATCTCATAGTTACGAGAACATGTATAAGTCATGGATAAAAGCAGTAGCAACATACTAAACGATCGTGTGCTAAGCTAATGGAATGGGTCATGTCAATCGATCATTCTACTAATGATGTGACCTCATTAATCAAATAACAACTCCTTGTTTATGGTTAGGAAACATAACCATCTTTGATTAATAAGCTAGTCTAGTAGAGGCATACTAGTGACATGTTGTTTTGTCTATGCATTCACACATGTATCATGTTTCCTGTTAATACAATTCTAGCATGAATGATAAACATTTATCATGAAATAAGGAAATAAATAATAACTTTATTATTGCCTCTAGGGCATATTTCCTTGATCTCCCACTTGCACTAGAGTCAATAATCTAGATTACACAAGAATGATTCTAACACCCATGGAGTCTTGGTGCTGATCATGTTTTGCTCGTGGAAGAGGCTTAGTCAACGGGTTCGCAACATTCAGATCCGTATGTATCTTGCAAATCTCTATGTCTCCACCCGACTAAGTCCGGATGGAATTGAAGCGTCTCTTGATGTGCTTGGTCCTCTTGTGAAATCTGGATTCCTTCGCTAAGGCAATAGCTCCAGATTGTCACGAAGATTTTCATTGGACCCGATGCACTAGGTATGACACCTAGATCGGATATGAACTCCTTCATCCGACTCCTTCATTAGCTGCTTCGAAGCTGCTATGTATTCCGCTTCACATGTAGATCCCTTTCACGACGCTTTGTTTAGAACTGCACCAACCGACAGCTCCTCCGTTTAGTGTAAATACGATCCGGTCTGCGATTTAGAATCGTCCGGATCGGTGTCAAAGCTTGCATCAACGTAACTGCCATTTATGAGCTCTTTGTCACCTCCATATCGAGAAACATATCCTTAGTCCTTTTCGGTATTTCAGATGTTCTTGACCGCTGTCCGATGATCCACTCTGGATTACTTTGGTACCTTCCTGCTAGGCTTATAGCAAGGCACACATCAGTCCGGTACACAAGATTGCATACATGATAGAGCCTATGGCTGAAGCATAGGAACATCTTTCATTTTCTCTCTATCTTCTGCAGTGGTCGGGCATTGAGTCTGACTCAACTTCACACCTTGTAATACAGGCAAGAACCCTTTCTTTGCTTGATCCATTTTAAACTTCTTCAAAACTTTGTCAAGGTATGTACTTTGTGAAAGTCCAATTAAGCGTCTTGATCTATCTCTATAGATCTTAATGCCCAATATGTAAGCAGCTTCACCGAGGTCTTTCATTGAAAAACTCTTATTCAAGTATCCCTTTATGCTATCCAGAATTCTATATCATTTCCGATCAGCAATATGTCATCTACATATAATATCGAAATGCTACTGAGCTCCCACTCACTTTCTTGTAAATACAAAGCTTCTCCAAAAGTCTCAGACAAACCCAAATGCTTTGATCACACTATCAAAGCGTTTATTCCAACTCCGAGATGCTTGCACCAGTCCATAGATGGATCATTGGAGCTTGCATACTTTGTTAGCTCCTTTGGATCGATAAAACCTTCGGTTGCATCATATACAACTCTTCTTCCGTAAATCCATTCAGAATGCGTCTTTACATCCATTTGCCAAATTTCATAATCATAAAATGCGGCAATTGCTAACATGATTCGGATCGACTTAAGCATCGCTACGGGTGAGAAGGTCTCATCGTAGTCAATCCCTTGAACTTGTCGAAAACCTTTTTGCGACAAGTCGAGCTTTATAGATAATATTACCGTCGTGTCGGTCTTCTTCTTGAAGATCCACTTGTTTTCTATTGCTTGCCTACCCTCGGGCAAGTCAACCAAAGTCCATACCTTGTTTTCATACATGGATCCCATCTCGATTTCATGGCCTCAAGCCATTTTATGAATCTGGGCTCACCATCGCTTCTTCATAGTTCGTGAGGTTCATCATGATCTAGTAGCATGACTTCCGAACAGGATTACCGTACCACTCAGTGCGGATCTTACTCGGTTGATCTACGAGGTTCTCGTAGTAACTTGATCTCAAGTTTCATGATCAACATCATCAACTTCCTCACTATTTGGCGTAGGTGTCTCGTAAACTGGTTTCTGCGATTTAACTACTTTCAAGTAAGGGAGAAGGTACTATTACCTCATCAAGTTCCACTTTCCTCCCATTCACTTCTTTCGAGAGAAACTCCTTCTCTAGAAAGGATCCATTCTTAGCAACGAATGTCTTGCCTTCGGATCTGTGATAGAAGGTGTACCCAACTGTTTCCTTTGGGTATCCTATGAAGACACATTTCTCGATTTGGG
This sequence comes from Aegilops speltoides, assembly GCA_021437245.1. Classification (NCBI taxonomy): domain Eukaryota; kingdom Viridiplantae; phylum Streptophyta; class Magnoliopsida; order Poales; family Poaceae; genus Aegilops; species Aegilops speltoides. Next base: position 349,006,999 of record CM038143.1, on the reverse strand, counting down.
TTCGAGCTTATCAGGTTGAAGCTTTTTCACATAAGCATCGCATCCCCAAACTTTAAGAAACGACAACTTTGGTTTCTTGCTAAACCACAGCTTCATAAGGTGTCGTCTCAACGGATTTCGACGGTGTTCTATTCAGGTGAATGCGGCCGCCTCTAGAGCATAACCCCAAAACGATAGCGGTAAATCAGAAGAGACATCATAGATCGTACCATATCTAGTAAAGTACGATTCGACGTTCGGACACACCATTACTGTTGTGGTGTTCCGGTGGCGTGAGTTGCTAAACTATTCGCATTGTTTCAAATGTAGACCAAACTCGTAACTCAAATATTCACCTCCACGATCGGATCGTAGAAACTTAATTTTCTTGTTACGATGATTTTCAACTTCACTCTGAAATTCTTTGAACTTTTCAAATGTTTCAGACTTATGTTTCATTAATTAGATATACCCATATCTCGCTTAAGTCATCTGTGAAGGTGAGAAAATAACGATATCCGCCACGAGCCTCAACATTCATCGGACCACATACATCTGTATGTATGATCTCCAACAAATCCGTTGCTCTCTCCATAGTACCGAGAACGGTGTTTTAGTCATCTTGCCCATGAGGCACGGTTCGCAAGTGCCAAGTGATTCATAATCAAGTGACTCCAAAAGTCCATCAAGATGGAGTTTCTTCATGCGCTTTACAATCGATATGACCTAAACGGCGATTACCACAAATGAGTTGCACTTTCGTTATCAACTCTGCATCTTTTGGTTTCAACATTATGAATATGTGTATCACTACTATCGAGATTCATCAAAATAGACCATTCCTCAAGGGTGCATGACCATAAAAGATATTACTCATATAAATAGAACAACCATTATTCTCGATTTAAATGAATAACCGTCTCGCATCAAACAAGATCCAGATATAATGTTCATGCTCAACGCAGCACCAAATAACAATTATTTAGGTCTAAAACTAATCCCAAGGTAGATGTAGAGGTAGCGTGCCGACCGCGATCACATCGACTTTGGAACCATTTCCCACGCGCATCGTCACCTCGCCCTTTGCGAGTTCGCAATCCGTAGTCCTGCTTTGAGTTGCAAATATTAGCAATGTAACCAAGATCAAATACCAGTGCTACTACGAGCTCTAGTAAGGTACACATCAATAACATGTATATCACATATACCTTTGTTCACCTTGCCATCCTTCTTATCCGCCAAATACTTGGGGCAGTTCCGCTTCCAAAGACTATCCGCTTGCGGTAGAAGCACTCGGCTTTGTGTTTAGGGCCGGACTTGGGTTTCTTCTCTGAGCAAAGAACTTGCTTGCTGTTCTTCTTGAAGTTCCCTTCTTCTTCCCTTTGCCTTTCTTCTTGAAACTAGTGGTCTTATTGACCATCAACACTTGATGCTCCTTCTTGATTTCTACCTCCGCAGCCTTTAGCATTGCGAAGAGCTCGAGCATAGTCTTTACTAACCCTTGCATATTATAGTTCATCACGAAGCCTTTGTAGCTTGGTGGCGTGATTGAGAATTCATCAATGACACAATCATCCGGAAGATTAACTCCCAATTGTGTCAAGTGATTATAGTATCCGGACATTATGAGTATGTGCTCACTAATGTAACTGTTCTCCTCCATCTTGCAGCTATAGAACTTATTGGAGACTTCATATCTCTCAATCCGGGCATTCTGTTGGAATATTAACTTCAACTCTGGAACATCTCATATGCTCCATGACGCTCAAAACGTCGTTGAAGTCCCGGTTCTAAGCCGTAAAGCATGGCACATCGAACTATAGAGTAGTCATCGCTTTGCTCGCCAGACGCTCATAACATCTGGCGTTGCTCCAAAGAAGAGTTCGCTCACCTAGCGGTGCATCCAGACGTAGCTCTTACAGGCAAAGAATGAGGATGATCCTCAAATACGGACCCAATCCGTGTAATTGCTACCATCATCTTTCAACTTTGCTTTCTCAAGGAACGCATTAAAATTCAACGGAACAACAAAGACGAGCCATCTATCTACAATCAAACATAAACAAGCAAGATACTATCGGTACTAAGTTCATGATAAATTTAAGTTCGATTAATCATATTACTAAAGAACTCCCACTTAGAAAGACATCCTCTAGTCATCTAAGTGATCACGTGATCCAAATCAACTAAACCATAACCGATCATCACGTGAAATGGAGTAGCTTTCAATGGTGAACATCTTATGTTGATCATATCTACTATATGATTCACGCCGACCTTTCGGTCTCCGTGTTCCGAGGCCATATCTGCATATGCTAGGCTCGTCAAGTATAACCCGAGTATTCTGCGTGTGCAAAACGGCTTGCACCCGTTGTAGATGGACGAGAGCTTATCACACCCGATCATCACGTGGTGTCCGGGCACGACGAACTTTGGCAACGGTGCATACTCGGGAGAACACTTCTTGATAATTTAGTGAGAGATCATCTTATAATGCTACCGTCAATCAAAGCAAGATAAGATGCATAAAAGGATAAACATCACATGCAAATCAATATAAGTGATATGATATGGTCATCATCATCTTGTGCTTCATGATCTCCATCTTGCAGCACCACCATGATCACCATCGCCACCGGCGTGACACCTTGATCTCCATCGTAGCATCGTTGTCGCCTCGCCAAACTTATGCTTCTACGACTATCGCTACCGCTTAGTGATAAAGTAAAGCATTACAGCGATTGCATTGCATACAATAAAGCGACAACCATATGGCTCCAGCCGATTGCCGATAACTTCGTTACAAAACATGATCATCTCATACAATAAAATATAGCATCACGTCTTGACCATATCACATCACAACATGCCCCGCAAAAACAAGTTAGACGTCCTCTACTTTGTTGTTGCAAATTTTACGTGGCTGCTACGGGCTTAAGCAAGAACCAGTCTCACCTCGCATCAAAACCACAACGATACTTCGTCAAATAGACTCGTTTAACCTTCTCAAGGACCGGCGTAGCTACACTCAGTTCAACTAAAGTGAGAGAGACAGACACCCACCAATCACCTTTAAGCAACGAGTGCTCGTGGCGGTGAAACCAGTCTCGCGTAAGCGTCTGCGTAATGTCGGTCCAGGCCGCTTCATCTCACAATACCGCTGAACCAAAGTATGACATGTTTGGTAGGCAAGATGACTTGTATCGCCCACAACTCACTTGTGTTCTACTCGTGCAAAACATCAAACCATAGAAAAACCTAGGCTCGATACCACTTTGTTGGGGAACGTAGTAATTTCAAAAATTTTCCTACGCACACGCAAGATCATGGTGATGTATAGCAACGAGAGGGAGAGTGTTGTCTACATACCCTTGTAGACCCGGCGAAGCGATCACAACGTAGAGGAAGTAGTCGACGTTCTCCTCACGATCCGACCGATCCGGCGCCCGTTACTCGACGCCCGAGTTCTTGACACACGTGCAGCTCGATGACGCCCTCGTACTCGATCCAGCCGAGTGTCGAGGAGAATTCACAAGACGACGGCGTGGTGATGATCTTGATGTTTCACCGCGCAGGGGCTTCGCCTAAGCTTCATGACGGTATAACCGAGGTGGAATATGGTGGAGGGGCACCGACACGGCTAAGGAACGATCTCACGATCAACTTGTGTGTCCCAAGGTGCCCCCTGCCCCAGATATAAAGGAGGGAGGGGGAGGCCGGCCGGCCCTAGAGGAGGCGCGGAGGAGTCCTACTCCTACCGGAGTAGGACTCCCCCTTTCCTAGTTGGACTAGGTTTGGGGAAGGGGAAGAGGAAAGGGCGCCCCCTCCTTGTCCTATTCGGACTGGGGGAGAGAGCGCGACCACCTCCTGGCCGCCCCTCCTCTTCTCCCTTAAGGCCCACCGAGGCCCATTTACCTCCCGGGGTTCCAGTAACCTCCGGTACTCAGAATTCCGTTTTACCGGAACCATTCGAACTCCAAACATAGGCTTCCAATATATCAATCTTTATGTCTCGACCATTCCGAGACTCCTCGTCATGTCCGTGATCACATCCGGACTCGAACTCCTTCGGTTCATCAAAATACATAAACTCATAATAACATCCATCGAAACCTTAAGCGTGCATGACCCTACGGTTCGAGAACAATGTAGACATGACCTAGAACTATTCACGGTCAATAACCAACAGCGGACCTGGATGCCCATATTGGTTCCTACATATTCTACGAAGATCTTTATCGGTCGACCGCATAACAACATACGTTGTTCCCTTTGTCATCGGTATGTTACTTGCCCGAGATTCGATCGTCGGTATCCAATACCTAGTTCAATCTCGCTACGCAAGTCTCTTTACTCGCTCAGTAATACATCATCTCACAACTAACTCATTAGTTGTAGTGCTTGCAAGGCTTCAAAGATGTGCATTACCGAGAGGGCCCAGAGATACCTCACCGACAATCGGAGTGACAAAACCTAATCTCGAAATCGCCAACCCAACATCCGCCTTTGGAGACACCAGTACTCCTTTATAATCACCCGATTCGTTGTGACGTTTGGTAGCACCCAAAGTGTTCCTCCGGTAAACGGGAGTTGCATAATCTCATAGTTACAGGAACATGTATAAGTCATGGATAAAAGCAGTAGCAACATACTAAACGATCGTGTGCTAAGCTAATGGAATGGGTCATGTCAATCAGATCATTCTACTAATGATGTGACCTCATTAATCAAATAACAACTCCTTGTTTATGGTTAGGAAACATAACCATCTTTGATTAATAAGCTAGTCTAGTAGAGGCATACTAGTGACATGTTGTTTTGTCTATGCATTCACACATGTATCATGTTTCCGGTTAATACAATTCTAGCATGAATGATAAACATTTATCATGAAATAAGGAAATAAATAATAACTTTATTATTGCCTCTAGGGCATATTTCCTTCAAGACCCACATCGGTTGGCACCCATTTGGGTCATCCATGACGAGGTGCTGCCACGCAAAACTGCAACTAAAAGACATCGGGGTCGCGACCGTCTGTTGTTTTTGTTTTAGGGTTGTATATACACTTTTGTGTTGGATGGAATCCTAGTAGAGGCCCAGGCTAGCAGGCCCAATTGAATCTTCGATGCCCCCAAAAACCACTGGAGCAGGGCCTGAGAAGGCTAGCGTAGCATGTACGCGCCACTTAGCTTGTACGACGTGATTTAGGTGGGATTAAGAGCAAATCTAACGGCCGAGGATGCCTAAAAGTGACGATCCAATGGATAGAAATGCTAATGGCCTGAGAGGGCAGGAAAGGTGCTCAGTTATAATGTATCTAAATTACCCAATGATGTATGACCATCCTATGATGTTTGAGTAGATTCATTTTGTCCTATGGGTTGATTGATGATCATGATTGGTTTGAGTTTTATGCTTTATTTTGGTGTTGTCCTATGGTGCCCTCCATGTCACGAAAGCGTGTGGGATTACCGTTGTAGGGTGTTGACGTACGTACATAATTCGCTTATAGTGGGTTGCGTGAGTGACGGAAACACAAACCCGAGTAAGGGGGTTGTTGCGTATGGGAGTAAAGAGCTTAATGCTATGGCTGGGTTTTACCTTAACGACCTTTAGTAGTTGCGGATGCTTGCTAGAGTTCTAATCACAAGTGCATATGATCCAAGTACGGAAAGTATGTTAGCTCATGCCACTCCCTCATATAAAATTGCAATAATGATTACCGGTCTAGTTATCAATTGCCTAGGGACAAATCATTCTCTTGTGTTACAAAAGCTCTCTACTAAACAACTAACTTTTATTATCTTGCAAATTATCATAGTTTTATTCCCGCTAAATACTTCTAGTTTTATTCTTGCGAACTTATTCTATTACACCTACAAAGTAGTTTCATACTTGTTCTAGGTAAAGCAAAGGTTAAGTGTGCATGGAGTTGTATCGGTGGTCGACAAAACTTGAAGGAATATTGTTCTACCTTTAGCTCCTCATTGGGTTCGACAATCTTACTTATCAAGAAAGGCTACAATTAATCCCCTATACTTGTGGGTTCTCAATCACACACATTTTATTATCACCAACCGTCTGAGATGCAGTACAAAATATCTTCGAGCACCGTCATGTATGGATTACACGAGAAGGTTCATCAACTACAGCCCACAGTCGGCGCGTCAAGCATAGTAGCTTCCCAAATACCATTTCACTGTTCAATAATCATTGGTCAAAGATGGGGACGTGGACCCGCGTCATGAGGGCAACTTTGATGATCCACTCTGGCAAGAGCGCGGTCGCAACCGCCATGAGCATGCTCACCACCTACATGAGCGCGGCCGCAACATGCGACCAGGCGGCTGCGACAGATGAAATGGCCGCTACAGTAGCTCAGATGGTGGCAGCAACATCTGCGATGGGTGATGATTGTAGTTTTGCGTATTGTTAGTGCAATTTATTACATTAGTAGAATTTATTATAACATCATTGCAGTCATGCTTTTTATTCAAGGAGATATCATGAATCACTTTATAAATTTCTTCTTTTAACACTGCATCACAATTTCCAGATTCACGATTTTCAAGCAAAACTTCACAAAGATAATCAAAAGCACTCAACTCACTAGCAATTGGTTCAACATAATTAGATCTTTTGAAAAGATTAGCAAGTGGATGAGGATCCATATGTCTTTACTTTTCCTATCTATATTTTTTTGTTTTTGAGTGTTGGCATGAAGGCAATAAAAGCAAGCAAGCAAACAAGCAAGCAAAAAGGCAAATGGAAAATATTTTTATATTTTTGTAAAAGGGTTTTAGAAGTGAGGGAGATGAAAACGGGAGGCGAAGGAAAATAAAATAAATGCAAGGAGATAAAAGTTTATGCGTAGGTACTTGATACATGTTGATGACGTCTCCCCGACAACGGCACCAGAAATCCTTCCAGCTACTTGTGAGTTGCATTCCTTTTTTCCCCGAAGAGGAGTGGATGATGCAGTACAGTAGAGATAAGTATTTTCCTTAGTTATGAAACCAAGGTTATCAATCCAGTATGAGAATCATGCAACACCTCGTAACAGGACCTGCACACAAAATAACAAATCTTTGCAACCAACGCAAACAATGGGTTGTCAATCCCTTGGCGGTTAATTGGAAGATTAAATTTTATAGTGATAGATAGATAGATCGAACAAAACACAAAATAAAATAGAATAAAGTAAAATTGCAGCAAGGTATTTTTAGGATTTTTAATATATGATATAAGTAGACCCCGGGGCCATAGTTTTCACTAGAGGCTTCTCTCTTGAAAATAGCATACGTTGGGTAAACAAATTACTGTTGGGCAATTGATAGAAAAGCAAATAATCATGATGATATCCAAGGCAATAATCATGTATATAGGCATCATGTACGAGACAAGTAGACTGTAACGATCCTGCATCTACTACTATTACTCCACACATCGACCCCTATCCAACATGCATCTAGAGTATTAAGTTCATAAAGAATGGAGTAACGCCTTAAGCAAGATAACATGATGTAGACAAAGTAAACTCACATATGAATAAAACCCATCTTTTTACCCTTAATAGCAATTATACATATGTGTCATGTCCCTTTCTGTCACTGGGATTGAGTACCGCAAGATTGAACCCATTACAAAGCACATCTCCCATTGCAAGATAATTCAATCTAGTTTGCCAAACCAAATCAATAAATTGGAGAGAAATACAAAGTTATAACAATCATGCACAAAAGAGTTCAGAGAAAACTCAAATAATATTCATGGATAATCTGATCATAAACTCACAATTCATCGGATCCCAACAAACACACCGCAAAAAGTCATTACATCGGATAGAACTCCAAGAACATCAAGGAGAACATTGTATTGAAGATCAAATTGAGAGAAGAAACCATCTAGCTACTAACTATGGACCCGTAGGTCTGTGGTAAACTACTCATGCAACATCGGAAGGGCAGCAAGGTTGATGTAGAGCCCCTCCGTGATCGATCTCCCCTCTGGTAGAGTGCCAAAAAGGTCCCCAGATGGGATCTCGCGAGAACAGAGGCTTGCGGTGGCGTAAAAATTATTTCGTGGACTTCCCCGTTGGTTTCCTTATTTTTATGAATTTATAGAGGCGGAGTTAGGTTAAACGAAGCCACATGGGGCCCACAAGCCACCAAGGTGCGCCCTACCCCCTGGGCACGCCCTGGTGCCTCGTGGGCCACTGCTCCATCTTCTCGTCCCCTCCCGAAGCTTCCGGGGTCTCTTAGGTTCAGAAAAAAATCACCAAAAAGTTTCATGGCATTTGGACTTTGTTTGGTACTGATATTCTGCAAAACCAAAACCAAGCAAAAAAAAACAGCAACTAGCACTGGGCACTAAGTTAATAGGTTAGTCCCAAAAAAATGATATGTGATTGCTTGTAAATGTATATAAAACATCCAACATTGATACTATAATAGCGTGGAACAATCAAAAATTATAGATACGTTGGAGACGTATCAGCGCCGCCCTAAGCCATGGTGCATGCAATATAGCCTCCCGCGTGGCAGTAGTGGGCGCAAGGCTTCGCCTAAGCACTATGACAATATAACCGAGGTGTTAAACCATGGAGGGGGGCACCGTACACGGCTAAGAGAATAACTGTTATGCCTTGGGGTGCCCCCTGCCCCGGTATATAAAGGAGGGAGGGAGGAGGCCGGTGGCCTAGGAGGGGCGCGCCTATAGGGGGAGTCCAACTAGGATTCCCAATCCTAGTTGGAGTCCCCTTCCCTTTTCCAAGAGGGGAGAGGGGAAAAGAGTAGGAGAGGGAGAAGGAAAGAGGGGGGGTGGCGCCGCCCCCTCCTAGTCCAATTCAGACCAACCATGGGGGGAGGCCACCCTGCGGCCCCCCTCTCCTTTCCACTAAAGCCCATTAAGGCCCACTACTTCAAGGAGCATTTGGCAGCGAAGAAGCAAATCGCGGCCGCACGCGCAGATGAGGTCGTGATGGCTGCCATGCATGCCGACCCCTAGATCTTGAGGAGCACCTCGCCATCGAGGCCATCGTCGCCTCGCGCGCGGCCGCCGCCATGCGGTTGGTTACTTTAAACGACAGTTCATGGTGTTTTCTTGAGGCCACCATCGGTCCCTTCGCCGAAGACTACGAGGTGTTTTCTCAACGTGTCCGTGCTTACCTCAACTCCAGAGCTAGCAGGTTGGTGCCCGGAGCGGCTCAAGCGACTCACCATTACGAGGAGGGCACCCACGATATGAAGGCCTCACCCTCTTCCAAGTCCAAGAGTCCATTGACATCGATATCTCCGATGATGTGGAGTAACTTGTCTTTTTAGCTCACTATAAGGATGTATATTCAGCTAGCTACGTCGGCTAAGCATGTTCGGTTTACCTGTTGCATGTGCTACTCCTGCCTTACCTTTACAAATTCTAGTGAATTGTCCTACATATTGTTGCTATGCAATCTGATCCTCTAGTATATATGTTCCATATATTTGTGCAATGTGGTGCTCGGTTAACTGTCTGGTTCATTTGTTGTCATGTTCAGTTAACTGTTTGGTTCAATTCCGCAATGTGATGTTCAATTTCCTGTAGGTGCAATTTTGTATTGTCTTGCATGTGAGAAATAAATTGAATTTGGTTGTACAAAATACATGAGAAACAAATATAATTGTTATATTTCTAAGTTGTTAAGCATGCTTAGTTTGGTTAACTGTCTGATCTTCTAATATATTCTATTGTGTAATGTGGTGCTCAGTTATCTGTTTGGTTCAATTCCGCAATGTGATGTTCAATTGTTGTGGGTACAATTTTGTATTGTTTTGCATGTGAGAAATAAATCGAATTCGGATGTACTAAATACATGAGAAACATATACAATTGTTATATTTCCTAGTTCTTAAGCATGCTTGGTTTGGATAAATGATTTTTCCATGTGATCGAATTAAACTGCTGAATCTGGAATGTGTTTATTTTTCATCAACATATTTGACTGATAGTATGCCAACCCTCAGTTAACCCAATCAATAACTACCTTATATGTGTTGCAGCGAAACAACGAGAGACACCGAGGTTTACCATCGAGGTTTGCACATACATGGTCCTTTGTGTAATAGCACATTATTGTGCAATTGCAGTAGCCATTATAATAAGGTTTTTAACAATTTGATCTTGCACATGTAGGTCTTGCTGACTGTCAGAGATTTTGACTCACTGTTCGACCCATTTTGCATATGAAATGAGATGTCCATGAATATCAGTCAAGTCAAGAAACTCAAAAAGATTGTTAGGATAAAGAAACTAGCGACGAAAAAGAACAAGATCTTTGTCTGCATAATGAAGAAAACATCAGTGAACTACACGATGGTACTAACTATTATACCTTGTTTCTTTACTCCTTTCGCCATTTCAAAATTTAGTGAAGATATTATGCTTATCTTTGTTTTCGGACATTTTCAAAGCAGTCGTCGACGATTACCTCTCAACCTACCTGTATGGTCAAGAGGCAAGGAAGATGTTTATACAACACCAACGATACAATATTGAAGCCTTCCTCAAGAGGACAAGTGATGGGCGGTCAATCATCCACAAGCACTAGCCTAAAATTGGTTCAATATTCGCTTTCCGCTACAACAATTTTCCAGATGAGTCATCTGTCTATTTATGATGCTATTTCAAAGGTTTTAGATGTTGCATGTGAAAGTTCGTAACAAATTCATATTAACTCGAAAAAATGCAAATAATATATTAAAATATACAGAAAAAATCACTTATATGTGCATGTCATTTACGACAAAAGGCAACACTTTGGTCATGAATGCAAATGACATGTACATATAGATGATGTCTTTCTAAACATTTTGATATCTTATTTGCATTTTTTCGAGTAAATACAAATTTGTTATGAAAATTTTAATGTGATACGACCGAGGGTTTTTGAAAACTAGGGACAAATCAAAGGGATGGGATCGGGCATAAAATTATTATATATGTAAAAAAACAGTCGGAAGTTTACAATCGAAGATCGGGGAGTAGGTAACCCAAGAAAAGAGACTGAGATTAACTAACGAACGATGACACTTGACAAAGCAATTTTGGCACACTTTTGCTTGAGCAGAACTTGACTTTTCCCTCAAATCTGTGCGGGTCAAAAAGAGGTTCGCTCGACACGTAAAGCGGGCCCGGTCCGGATAAATCCATAAACTATGCGCGCCCACCCCATTTTCCTCCTCCGCTTCGCCTGGAACATTTGCCTCTTCCTCCCTCCCTCCGTACCCCCTCCCCCTCTCTCTCCCAACGCCCGCCCATCTCTCCGGCGAAACCGATGGCCGCGAGCTCAGGCGACGAGTCCCGGAGGCCCAATCCCCTCCCCTCGGGGCTCGTGTCCAATCTGCAGTCCGTCCTCGCCTCCCGCCGCCCGCCTTCGCCCGAGGACGCCGGCTCCACCGCGGCCGAGGCCGAGGCCCCGACAGCGGAGACGGCGGCCGATGACGCGCCGGCTAAGCCTGTCGTACTTCTGACCTGCGCCGGCGGGATCCAGTCGCCGGGTCTCGCGGCGCTCGTCGACGCCCTCGTCAAGGGCGGCCGATGCGACGTCCACGTGTGCGCCCCTGAATCGTATGTCCCCCAATCCGAACGCCCAACCTCCTGATTTCTCGTTACATTTTTCTCTTGAGATTCATCGTTCTGGCTGGATTTTTTTTGTGAACTACTGTAACTCCCTAATCCATCATTAATCATCATCCCTGTGTTTCTTAGAGCAATTTAATTACAATATTTTCTTTAATTTGAAGGGACAAGCCTGTCTGTGGTCACTCCATTACCATCCGGGAGACTGTGTCTGCGACATCCGTCCATTTTACAGGGGCCAAGGCTTTTGAGATATCAGGTGAGGGTTCTTCGTCCATTTGTGCGCCATTTGTATCATTACCATTTCTCATCTGTTGGGTATTGAGTTTCCTCTATGCCAATTACGATGACTCTTAATGTAGGGACGCCGGTGGATTCTATCTCATTGGCATTATCTGGGAGGCTATTTTCTTGGTCGGCACCTGCTTTGGTATTGTGCTTGTTAACTATGCTTAGGGGAAAAGGTGGATTTATTATCCTTTGTCATTGAGAGGATGATTCCATTTGGTTTGCAGGTGATCAGTGGTATCAATACTGGGTCAAACTGCGGCTATGAGATGTATGCTCTTGTTTCACAAGTGGCCCATTTGTAGTCTGTTTCAGTTTAGTTATGTAATTGATTACAAATCTGTGTAGGTTCCACTCTTCTGCCATTGCTGCTGCAAGAGAGGCCTTAATGTGTGGGGTACCTTCAATTGCAATCTCATTGAATTGGTGGGTATGCGATTAGTCACATTAAAACTGTGTCCCAAATCTACTATATCATTCCTGGTATGGTTTATTCACTCGGTAACACAAGCTAATAACAAGTGGTGCATATATGCAACTAGGAAGAAGGATGAAACCAAAGACAATGACTTCAAGGATGCAGCTGGGCTGTGTTTGCCACTGATACATGCTGCCTTGGCAGATATTGAGAAGGGAACTTTCCTCAAAGGGTGCCTGCTGAATGTTGGGGTTCCAAGCTCGCCAGCAGCAAATAAGGTTATTTTGTGAACAAAACTTTGTACTCAAACTCCATTTGGAGCCAACAATAGCATCATAGCTGTAGAAGTACATGAATCCTTTTACTTGTTGTCCACTTTGTCTTTTAGTGAGAAGCATACTGGACCATGCTATTGCTATTGTTTGTGGCCCAGAGCAGTACATATAAGTATATAACTAATTATATCCTCAACTTCAGAACATCATATACCAATTATGTTTATTAGAGGCTAGTCTTAAGTGTAAATCAACAAGTTTCTGCAATTTATAATGTAGAATGTATGTTGTCAGTGAACTACGTTTTCGAAGTGTCTAGCCATTTGAAGCATGTGATGCAGACCTCACTGACAATCCAATGATTGAAAAAATGTATTACACAGAAGTTGCCCTGTTTTGACACCTGAACCTTGTCTTTTTAGATAAAAACCCGTGTCGTGTCTCCAGTGGTTAACTCTCTTCTGCTGATGACTTATCTATCATAGTACTGCGATGTGTATCTATTTGTCTCTTGATCTGGTATTTTGCTTTGGACCTCACCGGGAGTAGCATGGTCATAACTCATAAGTTAGCTTTACTTTGGCTCCATCCTATAATATTAATGATTTTTTTTGACAAAAGGGAGACCTGATTTCTATTTAAGAATTAATGACAATGCTGCAATTAGATGTACAACAAATCAACCTTACTAAATTGGAGGAACAATGGTATTTGTTTATATGTTGATAATGGGGAAGTAAGGTCATTTTGGAATCTTCTGTTAAAATTTGTATTATTTTTCACAACTGTGACAGGCAAAAATCTTCAGCACATTGGTAATTTTGGTTCCTTTTTAACACATAATTAACTCTCTCTCTCTCTCCCTCCTGCTCCTGATGCCAGGGTTTCAAGTTGACCAAGCAAAGCATATACAGTCCTGCTCAAAGCTGGCAAGCTGTGTCGACAAGTAGGCCTCAACCTGCTGCTCACTTCATGGGCATGCATCAAAGCCTCGGTATTCAGCTCGCACAGCTTGGGAAGGATGCTTCTGCAGCAGTATGAAGCAAATCTTTTACTACAAAGAAGTTTATCATGTCATCATTAGTGCAATATAAAATTGGTTTATCCTTTTATCTTCAGGGAGCTGCACGCAGAGGTAATACTCAGCGGAAGACAGTTGAGGTCGAGTCTGTTGCAGCTGCAGGGAAGCAACAAGCTCGAGAAGTAGTGAAGAAATCTTTCCGAGCCGAGGTAAATGTATTTTGTAGAGCTCTTGTATAGCACAATCAAAACACATAGCTCCACTCCTTTGGCCAGGCACAAAACAAAAATGAACTTTTAAGCAACCAAACTAGGTACTTATGGTCATATGGAGATTGTAAATAGCCTAAGGTGATTCTAGTATTTATTTTTTGTAGAAGTGAAAGTGTACTCCTGACTTCTGAGGGCCTCTTTGCACAGGATTTGTAAAACGCAAGGATAGGAAAAATACAGGAATAATGTCATAACATAGTGAATTATATGGTTGTTTGGTTGTGCACAGGAAAAAGATAAAATTTCGGAAGGATTAGGTTAGAGTGGATGGATATTTTTCTATGAAATCTAGTACAAATGAACCTAAGGAATAAGGGAAATTTTCCTAAGGATGAGAATCCTCCAAAATTCATCTAGAATACCTTTGAATCAAGCATGTTTGTAAGCACATTTAAACACAAGGTTTCTGCGCATCCTTTTCTTACCTGGCTTCATAAAAAAAATGCAGTTCCTCGAGAAGCTGCACAAAGATTTGGATGACGATATCGATGTGAGAGCCTTGGAAAATGGATTTGTGAGCTCTCTCTCTCTCTCTCTCTCTCTCTCTGTGTGTGTGTGTGTGTGTGTGTGTGTGTGTGTGTGTGCTGTGTTCTTCAGGTGCCTAATCGTTTCCCCCTTCTACAACCTACAGATATCTGTCACTCCTCTGAATGTGCACGGCCATGTCGAGCCTGAACTCGAAGCTCCAGCATCAGACTGGCTGTCAGCAGCTGTGGCTGTATCCGAAGAAAAGGAAGCTCCAGCGACCTAACAAACACGCAGAAATGTACACTGTAGGTGCTTTAGTCCTTGCCTTGGTGTCCATCTCCTCTCCCCTTGCTTTATTGGCTTGATTCTTGTCTGTCTTTTGCATTCCATGCTTGTTCAGTGCAGTCTTTATTTTTGTTGGTCTTCTCCGACGATTGCCGATTTTCTTCGTCATGTAAAATGATTTGATGCTGGAGCCCCTACAGTTTCGAAGTGATCATGTAGGCGACTGCATCTACTAGACAAATACTGCCACTCCCCACTATTTTTTCAGTGTGGTTTGTTCCAGAAAGGTGTTGTGTCACCGGATGGGTGTGATTGATTTTTGATTTGTACCTTCTGGACCATGTCGTACGAAAATATTTTGACCACATGTAACCTGAAATGCAGTTTCAACAATTTAGTTTGTTGGTCTCTCTTGACATGCTGTGAGCAGTGGCAGAATTAACTTGCTTTTTTACGAGAGTTCTTCGGGTCATTCTCTTGTGCTAGTGTTAAGGCATCTCCAAGTGGACGCGCCTAAACGGACGCCCCCAAATGTCCGTGGACATGTTAAGGCCACCCCTCAAATTTTTCCTAGTTTAAACATTTCAAATTCGCAAATTTGATGAAATTTAGACTAGTTTGATATATTACATTTAAATTTCTAGTTTGATATATATTACAGTATACATCCAAACTATTCAAAATTAATCTAAGCTAAACTAAAACTTAATTAAACCAACCTGGACGCCGTGGTTTTGCGGTGGCACCTGGGCCAACGCATCTCGCAGAGCCCGGCCATGAGCTGCTCCTTGCTCATCCTCCGTGGTCTGAGGCCATCGGGGCGGCTTCTTGTCTGACGACTTGCCGCCTCTTCACGGTGGTCGTCGGAGGTGGGGCGCCTCCTTGACGGCTGAGGGGGCGACCAAGTAAAGTGATAATGTACTGTATCTATTCACCAAGTCATTTCCTATGGTCACACTGCGAGATCAGTCCAAGAAATTGGAACGAGAAGACTTACCCAACTCCAACGCAGAAACTCAAGCGGACTCAGGTTTTGTTTGTTTTTGACCATTTGGGTCGTCAGTTTGGCCCGTGTTCGCCCATGTCCATGTCAATCTAGGCAGTGCGTCCAACCGGCCGACTCATTTGGTCCGCCTCAACCGTTTTCTGCTAATTTTTCTCAATTTGGGCATTCTATGCATATAAATCAAACGAACAAATAAAAATAAAACATTGCTTAAACGAATAAGTCGCATAGTTGTTACAATACAATAAATAAAAATCACATAGTTTGCAACTAAATTAATTTAAAATTATAGCAAATACATTGAGAGAAAAGGAGCAGATACATCTATTGGTTTCCTATGTGAGTCCACATATGCTCTCGGACAGGTGCATTACATTTATGATGAGAGGAGAAGCCAAACTTTTCAAAGACATCAGTATTGCATTTGAAGTAATCATCCTACCCCATCGTTCCCTTCCACATACAGTTGAACACATGTCTCGCCATCCGAAAGTGTCGCCGGAAAAGCTTAGCGGAAAATAGTGTGTCCGTGAGCTTGAAATAATTGTTGTAGATTAGGCTATGGCCACTTCCTCTGTTACGGTTCAATCCCGGAGCATATGGCCCCGTGATCAATCCCCTAAACAATGGTTGCTGACTCAAAATGTGCTCATTGACGACCATAGTAGCAACCACAACATCCTAGTCGCCGAACTCATCTTCCGATGATGAACATTCGTCGCCGAACTCATCTTCCGATGATGAACATAGGGTATTATTGTAAAAAAAAAAACTCATTCGAGCTATCCACCATTGCTCCTTCGGAGTGATGAATCTGTTCATTGTGGGCGTGGAGGAACCTCGGTTGGGCAAACAGCCGAACACCTTGTGGGTGGCGACGGAGGCGGGCGTGAATGAGTGGCGGCGGTGAAGGGCACCGTCCTTGGCCCGTTCAGGCAACATGATTGTCGAAGCCGACGGCGGCGATGAGGATAAGGTGGCGGGAAGCGGCCACAACGCCGACAAGAGTGGGTGTCGGTGGATGCGGTGGCGTTGAGACCATCGGTGGATTCGGCGGCAGGGGCTGGGGAGGTGACGAAGCGGTCGGAACTGGGTGGCAGCGACGACGACGAGGCCGAGGGTGTTGGGTGTGGAGGGGGAGGGTGAACAATGGCCGTTGTGCCACAGACATGTGAGCCAGGGGGGCAAGGGAGGGCGTCACGGGCATCCGCGATGTGTCCGTGCGGATGCAAACTCCACCCAAATTAGGGCCTGAAATGGGTCGAGGCGGACAAAAAAATGAACATCCGTCCATTTGCGTTGGCACATTGAACCGTGCTTTTTGTCCACATACAGACGAAATGTGTCCTTGTGTTGTGGAGTTGGCCTTAGAGAAGTGTAGAATGCAGGAGGGAGAAACTTCACGGCCAAAAGACAAGGTTATACTCTTTTTCCTTTGTTCAAATTTTACTGAAGTTTATCAACGCAAGATTTTTGACGATGCAATTCGTTCAACACCGTGGTATGCAAGTATCCTTTCTCCATCTTCCCGTAATAGGGTTTTCCAAGTTTTACCAGAGCTTGAACATACTACGAGTGGCAGTCCAAGAGTGAGTGTTTTTTTGAGGGGAAGTCCAAGAGTGAGTGTTAGGATTTGAACCCCTCGAGTCTTTTCCCAGTTTCCAAGAAAATGAGAGGTGAACTCCTACTCAACTAGACCTATCAAGCCACCTACTATATATAATGGGGCAGTGCTACAAAATTGTACATATCTTCTCCGAAGAACTGAATAATAAAGAGAAGAGTCATATCCTACATCTTATATTTATTTCGCAATTACTTTCTGTGTCCCATAATATAAGAGCGTTTTTGACACTATACTACGGGGCGGAGGGAGTACTTTTCACGCGTGTTCTACCATGGTCTCAACAAGCTCAACCACCCACATGCACTCCCTCCAGAGGAAAGGGGACATTTCCTTTGAATTGCAACCCTCTCGCTTACTACCCTCAACTTGTTCTGCAATCCGCAAAGGACTTGCAGTTGAAGAACCGGTTGTTCTGTTGTGAAGCTCCCCGGGTGCAGTTCACATCGCCATCCACCACTGGGCCGCTCCTCATCCGGTACACTGTTTCTGGCATCGCTTCCATTTCTGAAATATTCACAGTAAATATGAAGTCCGGTCGGCTTGCAGAAAATAAGCCAGTGGTACTTCCTCGTTGCGCAGGTCATCAAAATGAGCCCGCACGTTGACTACTCTGAATCCATCCTAAATCGTTGTAGACCACAGTGTTCACTTGAGCTACCTGTTGATAAGCCTCGCTCCCTGTGGTGTTCAGTTCGACCGACCTTCAGAGGACCTGAACTTGAATACCGCCGAAAAGAACCAGATGCATCCAGGGTATCATAACGCGCCGATGCAGTGAACTGCTCCGTAGACAGCATTGGGCCTGCATCCATATCCAGACTTGCCCTGCTTACAATCTCAGCGTCTTGGATGTGCAAATCTTGGCTAAAACTTCTTGACTCATTGAATTCACTGCCTTCTTTGCACACCAACTTTAAGGCTTGAACAACTTCCCCCATAAACGGCCGCTGGTCCACCTCTGGCTGAACACACATGGAAGCAATTGCTGCTACTTTTGCAATGCTGTCTAATGGGATGCTACTTCCAAGTGATGCATCGATGAGTGTTTCCAGACCATCTCTGCTTGTCAGAAAAGGACAGGCCCACGTCACCAAGTTTTCTTGCCCTGGAGGCCTTGACATATCTACAGGTTTCCTGCCCGTAAGAAGCTCGAGGAGGACGACACCGTAGCTGTAGACATCGCTCTTCACTAGAAGATGCCCAGTCATCGCATATTCAGGAGCAACATACCTATCAAGAACCCGCCATAAGTTTAAGATACGTCGAGGATATTATGAAAGAGTTGAGAGATCCAACTTACCCAAAAGTTCCCATAACCCGAGTTGAGATATGCTCGTTCCCCTCGCCTATAGCAGTTCTTGCTAGGCCAAAGTCTGAAACCTTGGGGGTGAAGTCATGTTCCAACAAAATGTTACTTGACTTGAAGTCACGGTGTATAACACGAGGACTTGAATCTTCATGCAAATAAGCAAGACCTCGTGCCGCGCCAAGTGCAATTTTAAGCCTGGCATCCCAATCAAGCAGAGCAGTGTCCTTATCTGATCCTGTGTGGAATCATAAAATGATTTGTTTATAAGTTTGCACATCCATGTTATACAAGTTATCTAATTGACAGACTTCTCCTGGGCCTAAGCCCTAAGAGGGATGACCAGCTTGTAACCCATCAGAAGTACCAAGAGTTTGAAAAGATGGGTTTTGTGACATAATAGTGTTCATATGTGTGGGCATTTCATGTCTTGGCATATCAGTGTTCATATGTGCACTCTATTATAACAGCTGTATAATACTACAGAAAATACTTTAAATTTTATTGTCACTAAAGTGCTTCGCTAATCTAATACGTCTCTGTCCAAGAAAGAAATAGGCTAAGTGAAGCGGTAAAACTGAAATTCTCATGAAAACAGTAAAGGAATTCAGACATTCAAAAAAAAAGTAAAGGAATTCTGATAAACTGAAGGTCTAGTGACAGAAGGAACAAAGTCTTACCGTGCAGGTGAAATTCCAGACTTCCATTTGGAACAAGCTCATATACCAAACATCTCATATGCTCCTCCGAGCATATACCTATCAACTTAACCAAGTTCCTGTGATGCAATCGGCTAAGCATCTCAACCTCAGCCAAGAATTCCCGGGTTCCTTGCTGGTCATCCCTCTTAAGAACTTTGACAGCAACCCGTTCTCCATCCTCAAGAATACCTTCATAAACACGTCCGAAACCACCCTCACCAATTATCCTGGACTCATCAAATCTTTGTGTAGCTCTGTCCATTTCAACCAAACTAAATATTTTTGCTGATCCTTTATATGCCACTATACTTGAGCTGAATGACGGTGATGCCGAGATAGGTCTGCTTTCTAGCCTACTCCCGGCTATTGCAGAATCTGCATTTCCAATGCAAGCATTGACGAAAAAAGAAAAGAACAGTAAGCAAAACAGCGTTTAAAGTTATTTTTGTAGCTTTAGCCCCTTCAGATTTTACTCAAAGCTGTTCAAAGTGCTTTGACCAGTAAAGCATGAAATAAATTCTTTCATAAACAGTTGCTTTCAGGCAATAGTAACATAAAACAAGAATTCACAACTTCTGAAAGCTAAAAACATTATATTTGTATTAAGTGGAATAACAGAAACAAGGATCCTTAGAAAAAATGGCTTTGCTACCTGCAGGCTTTTCTGGTGTAAGTGATACTTCGGTTAAATGATGGCGGTTTCTAAGCTTGAAATAAATCACCAATGCAGCTCCAGCACATAAAATTAAAGCAAAGATACTAGACAGGACAATAATCACAATTATTCCTCTGCTTTTTGTTTCTCTGTGGTTTCCTATATCAGCAGCAAGTGGGTGTAACCTTTGATCATTTCCATTGCTAAGACTGTTGTTCAGATTTCCAGGAGCTGATGGTGGTGAGGAAGGAAGACCTGAATAAGTAAATGAAACAAAGTATTACCATGACCATTTTTCCAGAGAGAAAAAGAATGACAGATGACTAGATAGAGACCTGAATAATAAACAAAGCGACTGGAGGATCAAGTCAAATCAAAGATTAAAAAACCGACATGATAGGCAGGAAAATGTTAACATAAAGGAAATCAGTATTAAGATGAATAACACAAAAGGAGTTATAAAGCTCTCACCTGGGTATTGAACATTTAACACATCATAGTTTCCAAAATCCGTAGGATTTATGATGACCTGTTTGTGCCAAAACCTTTCAAATACTGAAAGTGTTGTTGTATTGTCAAAGCTTGCTCCCAGTGGCACAAGATCAATGAGGACAATTGTCTTCTCAGGGTCTTCAGTTGCAGCATTTGCTCCCATAACATGAACTTGACTTTGCTTCATGAACACTCCAGATGCAATTTCTTGTGCAAGTTCTGAGACCAATGCAAAGAATGTGTACAGTGCTATACCTAATCGAAGCTCAACTTTTATTGGCAACACACAGAGGCATGTTGTTCCTGGAGGACTATTGGTCATAGGATCTTTACAATTTAACGCCGTGCAGTCTAGCAAAAAAAAAGGACGAATGAACCACAACTGAGCGGTTAGTACTAAAAATGTAGCAGCCCGGTTAAATTGAATATACAGAATATTTGAATTGATAAATTTCAGACGGCAATAAAGTGTGTCAATGTGTCATACATGAATTTGGAGGTGGCGGCGGCAAGGAATGACTTGGTGCTGGTGCCAAAGCCCTGGGCTTTCTAAATGCAGGATTGTCAGGTGGTAGAGCAGGTTCTGCATGTACAATTGTAGATAAATATAAGTCAATTATAATTAGGTTGCCATTCATCAACCAGAAAACAACACATTCACTTTGAAGGCCGAGAAGTTACTGCGTTAATCAGATCAAAAAGAGAAAGATCCGTGTCGTCGATTATAGTGGGTCCAGCATTACAGATCAATCAGATATGTCTAGTTATTTATAGTTGTATCACAAATACAATTATATTTTATATGAAGTTTGTAACTAGTCTTTTTTTCTTTTCTTGTAAATATTTGCAACTCTTTTCCCCTATTATATGAATGGCAGAGCACCTGCTTGGTTCCTAAAAGAAGTCATATAGAAAGAAAAAAAAGCATCTTGACACGCAATTGCATGGGAAAATTCCGGCTAGTTCATGTTAAGCCATGTAAAGCTAGATTACTTCTGGCCCTGTTGGATTCAGCATGAATAGAGAAAGAAGACACTTTCAACGTATTTAATGCAGGATCGAAATTGAGGACCTCGTGATTAATATTGCATATAGTCAAATGCCCGTAGTAGAGCTAGGATATACTCTACATGCTCAAATCAAGGATGAGTCTCAACCAATATTGTGGACAAAATATTGAACTTTAAATCATACTCCCTCCGATCCAAAATAAGCGTCGCAGTTTTGAACTAAGGATAGTTCAACCTTAGTTCAAAACTGCGACACTTACTATGGATCGGAGGGAGTAATATTTAGTCTGCAAATTGTTAAGCTTCATGCACTAACCAACGCAACCAAAAGTCCAAACTAATGGAAAGGGCTAGTGCAATCCACATACTGTAACACCCCCTCTCACCTGTGACGGGGAAGACAAGTCAACCGGAAGAGAGCGACGGCGCGAAACTCACGTATGACTCAAGAGGCCTCTACGTGGACACAAAGGGGGGCTACCAGCAATTTTTAATAAATTCCGAAAGCCAGGACTTGAACTCAAGACCTTAGGCCCTAATACCATGTTAAGCTTCATGCACTAACCAACGCAACCAAAAGTCTGAACTTATGGAAAGGACTAGTCAATCCACATATACACTTAGAGGAGGCCAACACGCACATAGAAATCTCACAGGTATGGCTCAAGAGGCCTATACATGGACACAGAGGGGGCAAAAAACTCTTGAGCCATACCTGTGAGATTTCTATGTGCGTGTTGGCCTCCTCGAGTCACACGTTAGAGGGGTTGTTGAAGTGTATATGTGGATTGAGTAGTCCTTTCCACAAGTTCGGACTTTTGGTTGCGTTGGTTAGTGCATGAAGCTTAACATGGTATCAGAGCCTAAGGTGTGCATGAAGCTTAACATGGTATCAGAGCCTAAGGTCTTGAGTCCTTAGCTCTGATACCATGTTAAGCTTCATGCACTAACCAACGCAACCAAAGTCCGAACTGATGGAAAGGGCCAGTGCAATCCACATATACTGTAACACAAATATGGTCGTTTGACAATTCTGGCATTACTGATGAAACGTATGTGTACTTATCAATGCATTAGCATGTCTCAGTTCTCAAGGATGTCAGTCAGCATGCACGGTTGAACCCAACCGAACTCAATATATAGTGCCTTCAGGAAGGTGTGGTTGTAGGGTGGAGACAAACCCCGGGCACGCCAGACCGCGGCCCGGGGCATGACAATCTCGTGTAGGCTTCCTATAGCATTCTATATCACTCGGTAGCATCCTGTAGCTACATTGTTTGAACCTGTGTTCATTCCATTTTGAGGAGCTAGAAGGGATGACATAATGTAAAGAATAAGAGCAAATTGCAATACATACGTATATTTACCCATTTGGCCTTTACTCTGTTGTCTATATATGAGGTGAAGTTGGACAATTGTGAATTACCACTTCTTTTCCTACAATTATCACAACTAACCTGGAGAATATGAAGGTGAATGATATTGATGAGGGTGATGCGGAGCATACGCTGGATTTCCATCTTTTCCATTTGATGGAGGCAAGACTAGCGGTGCTGGAGCAGGACTATGATCTAAACCTGAATGTCCATGGCTTGTTGCAGAAGCATTACCGGTTCTATGTGGAGCAGGGCTTATGACAGGAAAGGAACCTGCACCAAACATCACTAACTGAGATGAATGTACTTATTTCTAGTTATCTTTTTGCTAGTGGGATTGTGGGTACCTTTGTGGTGTTTATGATTTGCAGGTGGTACATGGCTGAAAGGTTCCTTTGGAGGTGCAGCAACTGGAATGCCATGTCCTCTCCTATGGATGCTGGGGGAAATTTGAGGAGAAACGACAGGTCCTGCACAATATAACTTCATAAATTCACTATCGGCAATAAGTTCATTATTGTTGAGGCCTAGTAGGTATGGTTGGTGCCTTGGTGGGATACCTTCTACAGATGTCCTATTGACAGGCAAGGAACGGTGATGCCTTCCCTTTGACGGTGCCACAACTGGAGCCCCACTGATCCCATGTGTATTATTTACAGGTATGGAATGGTGATGTCTTCCTTTTAAAGGTGATGCAACTGGAACGCGATTGGCCTTCCCATGGTTGGCAGGATGGATTGTTGTTCTTGGAGAAGCAACTGGTCCTGCACAATGATGTATAAGAACAAAAAATGCTATCTCCGCTCCTTAGCACACCTAGTCCCGTGAGCGGCACAAGTGATTGATGATGGAGAAACAGCAGATATTGCCCATCGTATATTTGGACTGCATAAATGTAGAAAATAAATCTACAGAATGACATGATTGGGTTCAGTACCATTTGAATGAGGACGTTGCCTCTGTTGTGGGGGGGTTTGAATGGCCCGGTGTATCAAAGGTGGAGCGGCAGGAGTTAAATGACTAATCTCCCTTGTGCCTATTCCGAAGCAAATACCTCCTTTAGAAATGCTATAAAAAAAAATCTGCACTGAATCATGTAGACTGAACCTTTTGGTGGTGAGCGGCTGTGAATTGGCAAATTATTTGGAGGTCTAGCAAATGATATGCCATCCTTGTCCTGACTGGATCCAGGAGTGATGGGCGCCGGTGGTACTACTGATACATACAGCAAAGGTTATATACACGAAAATCTGGGTGAGAAAAAACTGAAAACTTTGAGACGTATGGACTAGCTAGATGACTAGACATCAATAAAAACTATACCTTCCTGTGGTGGCTTTTTTTTGCTGGGTAGTTCTCCTGGAGGTGAAGCAACTGGTACTCTAAGTGTGTCCTGGCCTGTTGGAGGAGTATGGAATGAAGAAGGAGCTGCTTGCCATACGAATGACAGGTTGCAACAGATTCTGGGTTAGGTAAATACGAGAACTTGACACCATTTTAGTAAGCTAATAGTAATAACATAGTAGTATACATTATCAAAAACAAATAACATGTGTAACATCAGATCCAACAATCTTACAATTGCCATATATACGGGGTAAAGGAGCTGGCTGTGTTGATTGACTGCCAGTGGAAGGTGAAGATGGAGGCGGTTGAGATGCTGATCAAGATAAAATTATATGGAATTTGAGAAACAAATAATTGATCAACTGGTAATGACATTGAGGACGTAAAGCAGATCCGGATAGTTCTTACACCAGGGTGGCTGTGGTAGAAAAGGTGCGGCAGCCGGAGTGTTCACAGCAGTTTTAGCATGAGACACATGTGGTTCAACTGGAAGAGATGGCGAAGCAGCAGGCATTTGTTCTTGAAGATGATGATTGCCTCTTTGAGCAGCTGGAGAAACCATTAGTGAAGGAGGGGCAGGTTGGCCTGTGAATAAAGCAATAATGTTTTCATCATTTGAAACTGGATTTTACAGTTACCCAGGTACAGGTAGAGTTCAGCATCATGGTGAACAGCGATTCACCTGGACTCTGTATAGATGGAGATATTTCTGGTGACTGATAAAAATGATCAGGTGAAACACTAGGTTGCATTGTAGGCAGCACTGCCTGCTTGGATGCTGACACAGCTTCATCTGAGGAAGCCAAAGAATGTAAACCATTTCAATTAAAAAAATCGTGAGTGTTTAAAAAAAATCTTGACATGGGATTGAAGGAAAACATATAATAAGTTGGAGTTACAAAAGGTACCTTCATGTTTGATTGTTGGGCTCGGTGCGTAATGATCATACTGTTTGTTAACATCTGTACTAGTTGGTGTTGATAATTTTACAGTTAGCCCTAGAAAATAATTGTTAATTGATTTAAACTACAATCACACAGCAGATATATAACAACAAAATTTTGAAATCATTGACCCATAGGCATGTTTAGTTACACACCTAAGCTTTGCAATGTTGGAACTTGTAGTTGTGATGGGTGAAGTATATTATCCAAGTTGATTTGTGGATGGCCACTTGTTATGGATAGAAGAACTTTACGACCAAAGGCAGGTGCATGAGATTGCTGATGACCTTCAGAAACAAAGTAAATATGGCATTCAATTATTTACTGCCATAACTCCAGTCGTCATTACAGAACAAAAGGAACGTGGTTACGTTTGGAAGTGAAACGAAATCTTAAGCAATAAGTACATCTGAATCAATCTTACCAGTGTGTAGTATATACTCCCTCGGTTCCTAAATATAAGTCTTTGTAGAGATTCCACTAGATGGACTACATACGGAGCAAAATGAATGAATCTAAACTTAAAATGCATCTATATACATCCGTATGCGGTTTATAGTGGAATCTCTACAAAGACTTACATTTAGGAACGGAGGGAGTAGTTGATAAACAGTGAAAACAAAGTTCTAACAGAGAATATAGTTAGTCAAGTAATTAAGCACGCGTATAATCATTATTTATTTGGCCAGGATTACATGCATGTATCTGGCCAGTGCGTTGCTGATACAGAATCACAATAAAGCGCTAATAAAGTATAATCCAAAAAGTAATTAGGCATGCTGGTGACCATTAATCCATCATATATCTGGTAGTGCTCGACACTAATCTAGGTACTGATTAGAAGTTAAAAGTGAACGATCTCGCTTTGTATATGTAAACAAATCTTGTGCCTCTCGTATATTACTCTGCTTAAGATTTGGGGCAGCTGAAGCTCACAAACAAACGCTCTCTAACCATTAATCTGCCATCCAATTCTAACAATCAAAGGAGGCTGGGACAACGGTAGCAGGAGTTGCCACACAACTAGTTTGACTGACCATAATAAACTAACGCTAAGGCTCGGGGTTTGGCAGCTAAACCCACGAAAATTCTCACGAGTAAGGCGGCATTCAGACACGCATGATCCTGGTCGGACTAGAACGACAGCAGGAAACCGCGAAACCACCAAACTTGCCGAGAGAAGCACGCCGGCAACCCCACATACCTCCACCTCCAAGGATGACGACAGCGGAGACGACCGAGGCGACGGCGAGGGCGGCGCAGAGGCCCCACCCGTTCCCTCCTTGGCGCCACCCCATCTCCCGGAGCCTCGGCGGCAGAACCCGGACCTACGCCGCCGTCAAGTACCGACCGCCCACGAAACCGCCATACCGGCAAAAAGGCCTGTCGGCGGGGGCGGGTGAGCGGGCGGGGGCAGGTGCCGGTGCGCGAGGAGGGAGAAGATTCGCTAGCAGTAAACAATTGGGGAAGCGCAGCGGGCATAAAATCCAACAGGGGTCAGGAGGAGCAAGTTGCACTAGCGGCGGCGGCGGTGGCGGCGGCGGCAGGGCATTTCCGGCGATCACGCGAGTGTTTTTCTATGGTTTGGCTATCTTTCGCGGCAGCAAGCAGGGGGCAGGGGCGGGCGGGCGGGCGTTTGTATGAGCAGCGCGTGATGCTGTTTGGTAGCCATCCTCGCCATAAAGTTAGGCGGAGTCTGGTCCGGGACACGCACAGAGGGTGGTGGACGCGTGGGTCCTTTCTTCTTTCTTTTGCCCCTTTTTCTGGAGACACCATCGAGATTGACCCGGGACGACTAGCATACTAGCGGTGTACCAGTACAATCACCATGGTTTACTAGTATGCTTGCACGCGCATTGCGCGTCTTTATGTTACGGTGAGATTTTGGCCCCAGAAATTAAGTCATTGAGTGCCCGGAAAAATGATTCAAGACAAATGAACATTGTGCATGTAGAAAATGAGAAACAAAATACTTGTAATTAGCATAAGAAAGCTTCTTATGTTCATACACAGTAGCTATCATATGCAAAGAAAATATGTCATTTTCACAAAATTGGGGTACCCGTTGCTATTTTTTACTAAAGGAATATTTTAGCTTCCACCCAAAAATGAACGCGAGTTATGTGCGCGATGCACTGGTTTAATTTGTTTAATTCTATATATTTTCACTGCTTGTCAGACTTGGTAGTACGGGGCTACTTATTTCTCCAGCCACACGCCATGTACATATGATGTTTCCTGCTTTGGTAAAACAATTTTCACAACTCTAGGGGATGCGACTGTAGCGTGGTGACTTTAGGCTCCTGAAACAGACATGCAGTGGGGTCCGTAACTGGTGCTAACCCGTGGATGGGTGCTCCTTATATAAAAAACAAGAAAAACATATAGCGGGGTCCATGAGTCAGTGCTAACTCTGTGGATGTTTCTGGAACGGCCCAGTTAACACCGAATACTACTGTAGCTGCGAATCCCAGCGCTCTAGGCCGTCGGATGCAACTCAATGGACGGCCACAAATGCATTTCAGTGCCTGAATTCAAAATTTCAAAATTGGTACACTATATAGTAGTATAGAAAAACACCTCAAACATAATAAAAATTACATCAAAATCTCTAGATCATCATGCGATCATTGTCGTCGAGGCGCGTTGATGTTGTCGCTCACATACCATAGCCGGTTTAACATTGTCGATGGCAGTCGAAAAAAATCTTCATGCACATGCTCCCACGACGAGAAATGCTAAACTCACCGCTCCAAAGAGACGACATGAATCTATGGCAGCGGTCCGTCGACTACGTCCAAATGAAGGAACTCGATGAGGATCTCAAAGACAAACTTAAAGAAGAAGCGTCGTCATCCGCCCGAACGTTGCACCTGTAAGGCCTAAACAAAGCATAACCTAAACTACTAGCCAAATCGGAGGCCCCAGGATATTTCTTCACGCCACCAGCCGTCGGAGCGGCAGGGGGAGGGGAGACGGATCCACAAACTCGTTGGCAATGTTTGGATGAGAGTTTGCCGTAGCCGTCGAGAGAAACGGGAGAAAGCGCTAGGAGAAAAAGTCTCTTAGCTATTGTCATTTTTATTTTATACAAGCACAGCCTCACCCTCACGTCAAAAAAGAAAGAGAAAAACACAAGCACAGGAATGCACATCAAAATGCACATCAAAGCGGCCAACAAGCCGGAATCATGATTGGGAGCGGTCCATTAACCGACCGGAGCTGGCAAGTGGCAACACTCGTTTACAAAGTCGCTGTGCGCGGTTTGACGTCACACTACATCCTCGCCGAGATCACCTTCCCCATTAATCATGATAGAGCCAAGAGCACTAGAGACCCACAAACTTGCAATGTATGTGATGCTTTAGTCCATAAACTTGCAAAAGGTGATCAACCCATCCTTCAACTTGCACCGCACGGGATGATTTAGTCCACAACCATTCACAAGCGGACAAATGGCGCCTCGCTGGCCGCGTCGTGGCACAGCCACTCACCCTGACACTTTTATGAAAACCCCCTTCATCTTTCTGGAAATCACATGTGCTTACAACCTATCAAGTGATTCTACCAACGATTGACCTTGAAGTACAAGGATTGCCCCTATCAAGTGCTATAAAACATTTTTTTTCTTCTATCAAGGTATAAGGATTGACTCTCCGGAAACACTAGTAAATTTACAAGTGCAACACATGTCTCAGGCAACCATCATATAGTTATAAAAATAATAGTCTCGTTTTACATATCTATTCATATTTACATACCGACAATAGTGTTCTGGTGAAAAAAAATCACATGGATGAAAAATAGCAGGATATACCGATGAATCGAATGGGCAAATCCTTATTCAAGTTACATTTTTCAAAAAGCTGTAACCATTGATTGCTCTATTCTGATTGTTGTCAAGCCTGAGATGCTTACTCAAGCCACGGACTCTGATTTCAAGGGAAGACTTACCATGCCATCGAACTATCTTCAGTGATCCCAATAATAATAGGAGAAATTTCTCTTACCCCACTTTTTTTTCTCTTACCCCACTTGAACTTCCCTTTCCTAGAAATGCCAGAAATGTTAACCTTTGACTATAAATATGATTAAATAGAGGATATTGAACAACTTCATGTAAGGACCTCACTTCCAGATTACCCAAAAAGGTTATTACGATTTTCTCTGTCATAGAATATGTGTAATAAAATAACATTACTTCAACAATATAAGCTTGACCAACTGTAGAAGTTTGACTGCACGTATTGGAGCATCCAAGCATGTTAGATGATTAGGCCAAACTTTTCTGTTATATAAACAATGCTTGTAACAATTTTGGCATGTGCTTTTTTATTGAATCTTGTAAATGAAAGGAAACAAAATGCTTCATAACACAACTAGTTTAAGACTGGAAAAATGTTCTTTGTAAGTTTAAATACCCTGCAGCTCCTACATTTGATAAAAAGGAGCATATTTACCCAAGCACCTTGGTACAAACTTATTGGCTGCGCCTTAGCAAAGTGGGGTCATGTGTCACCTGCTCGCCTGCTCCTTAGCTTCAGTATTTGAATGGATATGTGATACTGATAAAGCTACTCTACAATACCATGGATGCTAAAACTACTGTCATAGGTAGAATATATTTTCTAAACATAAACCCTAGAGCAAATTAACACATAGCCGGCATTTCAAGACATAGAGTAGAGAGGCTAATCAATAAAAGTATATGTCATTCCTTGAAGTAACAAGTTGTAAAAGAAAAATGGATGGAAAGAGCAAATGTCGCCCCACATGGTGTGGGCTATCTACTTACACATGCTGGAAAAATACATCTACAACATCCATTATATGCGAAAGTCAATAGAAGCTAAGCCACTATCATGTACATTCGACATGCTATGAAATGCACAAAATATTTAAAATTAAGCCTGTTATTTTTATGTTCTTATCAAGCTCTAAGTGTAGATAAACAGTAGCTAGAAATCACTTAAAAAGAGGACCTCTTAAGTCTAGAGAGTCAAGTAATAACAAAGCTAAAGGGTCAAGATTCGAACCAAATAATGGCAGATGTGTTCAACAACACTAATTAAATTAAACCGTCGTAGAGCCGGACCAAATATATATGTTTATTATCAATTCTATATAGAAAAAAAATGAGCCGGCACTAGGTAGAGCCTACTTATCATCAGATGTATGCTTTAAAACCATCATTCAGGCCAAGCAAGTGTCATCCTATTCTTCAAGGTTAATCGTTGGTAGATTCACTTGATAGGTTGTAAGTGCGCGTGATTTCTAGAAAGATGAAGGGGGTTTCACAAAAGTGCCAGGGTGAGCGGCTGTGCCACGACGCGGCCAGCGAGGCGCCATTTGTCCGCTCGTGAATGGTTGTGGACTAAATCACCCCGCGCAGTGCAAGTTTAAGGATGGATTGATCACCTTTTGCAAGTTTATGGACTAAACCATCACATACATTGCAAGTTTGTGGGTCTCTAGTGCTCTTACCTCATCATGATAATGCTGGAGACAAAGCACGCTTGGACAGGCAAGATAAAGGCCTCCCTCCCGTATGCCGTGCGGTCCAATGCGTGGAGCATTCTCAAAAGCAGAACGGCTCCACAACGGATTCGGTGACCCCACGGCGCAGGATTGTCCATCTATCTACGCACGCTCCACTCGTGATCAAAAGGCCAAACGAGAGAACGGAAAGCGGAGCGCCTTGCGTGTTGTGTTGTGGTGGATGCCTTGTGTGCCATGGCAACCGGACGAGCCGCCCACGTAGGCATTTTGCATCTTCATTTGGGTTGGGCTAAGTACTTACTCTACTACGTAGGCAATAAGTGTGTTGAAAGTAATGTGTTCAGACTTCGGCCTTGGTATGAACTTTTCACATTTCTTTTCTAATGGCTACTCGGTCGTGCTATTTATTTATTTTCTGAATGGAGTGGATCACTAAGCACCGGGTGAACGGAGTTAAATGAACTGAAAGTATGGCCAGGTAGTTGGTTGGCGACTGAATTGAAGGGCATCGATTGATGGATGAGCTTTTGCACCCAAATCAGTGACCTCTACTGTTCCGTGCCTCATGTACTCCAGCCAAGCAGTCCTGGACTCATCAGCCGTACAGTCACCAGCTAAGCAATCCTGCTAGGCAAGTACCTGGGCGACTCGACATCACCAGCTAAGCAGCCCCGCCTCTCCCTCTCTCTCTTCGTTCAGAGTGTCACGGGGACACAGGTGCAAACAACAGCATCAAACATAATCAAACTCTGCAGTACTTACCACGCAGCACATGGCGTGGTCTCCGGTCTCTACCCGTCCGTCAGCTACTCCCTGCACCGCTGCACGAGTGTCCGTTCGATCGACCGTGTACAGCACTCGCCAAGATAACGTGGTAGACGAGCGATCGGCTATCCGGGGACGAAAGTAGGAGTACGAGACGACCGAACTAGTTGGAGCCTGGTCGAACAGGTAGGTAGTGCGGGGGTGGCCGCCGCCGGTGGAATCCGTGCCGATTTCCACCGAGCGCGCGTCCAAGTCCAAGGGCGCCGCCGACAGCGACCCGCCCCCGGCTCTGCGTCGGCCAAGTCCCAGATGCCACGCGCGTGCCATTTTGACCTGCACGAGAGATGGCCGCAAAGGACACCACGCCGTGCATTTTGTACTAGCACTTGTGGTGGAGCACGAGTGGACTGCGTATGCGACGGCCCCCGGTGGCTCGCGAAAGTTGGGAGCCGTTTGACGCATGACGATCGGCGCGGGCGGCGGTGAGATTGGCGGAGATAGACGAGGAGTCAAATCGCGGTTTAGGTCGGAATTCTGTTCTCTTCCGGGCCATATCCAGTGATTTGATCTTCTTTTTCGTCCCGAATCACCGATTCTCGCAGCAAGTGGTGCAGAGTTAGAGGTCGTCGTGGTCTCTCCTCTCCAGGAGCTCCACCACCAAGTGGTTAGTAAAGAGAGACGTCGCACTAACACTAGTCACTTATGGATTTTGACCGGTTGTTAATCAACGGGTGTTGATCAGCAAGTCCCGTATGGCAACCGGCTTAGCTGCGCGGCCATGGATTACTAACCTTCTGCTAGTAGCATTTTTGCGTTGATGGACGGAGGATTGCGCGGAGGACCGGGAACCTGAAAGCGCTCGGGCAGGAACGGGAAGTGGGACGTGGTCGCTGCCGGCGACGGGGACGTGACGCTGCGACCCACCCAGCCCAGCCCAGCCGTCGGGTTATTGGCCATCATTCGCCGACCGGACTCGTATTAATCACCTGCCTGCCCGCGGAGGCAGATGCACGTCGGCCTCGGCCGTCTCCGTCCATCCGAGGCAGCACGGATCCTAGGAACGGCGGACAACTGTACTCTACTGCAAGGAATCACGATCACCCATGCTCCAATACGCTGCGGCGCTACCCTTTCGCCGGCGAATGGTGATCGGGGCCTGCCCGACATGCGTGGGCTTGGCCATGTGGTGGGACGCCTCTCGCGTTGCCTCATCAGTCTCTTGCTCGCACAACACGGACCCGGTGCAACAGGTTGAGATTTTATTTTATTTTTTGAAACAAGGCAAAAGATTTGCCATTTTCATTGATTAAGGGAGAAGGTTTAAGACAAATGATCGCAAAGTGGGAGACAAATATCTACTCTCGCGGCATTACAATACTCAAGTGGGTGGCACCGGCAATAACCTAAAGATGGGCCTCCTCTTTTATCTTCGCGATGAGCATCATTGTCGTAGCGGCGGTGTTACGGAAAACCCTTCCATTACGCTCTTTCCAAATCTTCCAAGACATGAGCATGAACAAGGAGGCGATAGCCTTTCTCTGATCTCCACGCTCAACCACATTTTTAATCCACCATTCTTGAACCGAAACCTCATTTCGCCAGCTCCTCACCACATCACCATGTATACCAAGCCATGTTGCAACCTCGATCCATACACGCTGGGAGAACCTGCATTGGAAGAGAAGGTGTGCTGCGGTTTCCTGGACTTGCTTGCAAAGCGGGCAGATGTTGCAGTTTGGCCATCCACGACGGTGCAATCGATCGGCTGTCCAAACTCTGTTTTGAATTATCAACCAAGCAAAAAAAATGCATTTCGGAGGGGCCCAACCCTTTCAAACAGCAGCAGGCATGATGCTTGTCGTGTGTCCCGCAAACTGCGCCATATAGGCCGTCGACGTCGAGTATTCTCCATGAGACGTGAACTCCATAGGATAGTATCATGCGCATCATTGTCGAGAGTAACAGAGGATAGCTTTTCCCATAGCAAGGCGAACTCCTGGATATGCTCCATGGTGAGCCCATGATGGGTATCAATCTGACTAATCCAATTATTGTTGAGGAGAGCTTTTTGGACCGAGGTAGATTTCTTTTTTGAGAGGTCAAATATCTTTGGGGCTCATGCCGTTGAGCCAAGATGATTCCCAGAACTTCACCTTACATCCGTTTCCAACACTAATCGTGGTGGCTGCCGCAAACAGGTCTCTATCATCATCATTGCACGGTGTTCCCGTCCCAGCCCAAGTCTTTGGGGGGGGGGGGTCAGCCCACTCATACCAAAGCCATCGCAGTCAAAGGGAAGTAGCAAACTTCTCAAGGTTGAGGATGCCCCAACCACCGAAGATCTTGGGCTTGCAGACGAGTTCCCAATTGACCTTACATTTTCCACCGGTCACTTTATCGCAACCTGCCCAAAGATAGGCACGCCGCAAGCTGTCAATCTTCTTCCTCACTTCCACCGGCAATTCCAGGGGCGTAATATGATATATAGCAATGGCGGTAAGCACTGCCTTGACCAAGATGACATGGCCTGGCGTGGCCACATGTTTGGCAACCCAAGGTGGTACTTTCCCCGCAACTTTATCCTCTAAGAACTGAAAGTGAATCCTCTTAAGCCTTGAAACCGAAAGGGGGAGCCCCAAATATCTCATAGGGAATGTGGAGCGAACCGCTGGGAAGGCTTGCAGGACGTCATCAAGGTTAATGTTACCGCAGCGAATGAGTGCAACTACACTTTTGGCACAATTAGTGACCAATCATGTAACATCAGCAAAGGATGCATGAGTTGAAGCCAGGAACTGAATGCCATTTTTATTGGGGCAATGAAAATGGCAGCGTCATCAGCATAAAGCGACGCACGGATGGGTCGACCTCTGAGCGGTTGAAGATGACCTTGAGAAGTCGCCTTCGCAAGGATGTGGTGCAACGAGTCAATGGCAAGCACAAATAGCAATGGGGAGAGAGGGTCCCCATGACGAAAGCCCCGACCATGCCGAATTGGGTCACCGGCAATACCGTTGAGCAACACACGCGAAGATGTCGAGGAAAGAAGGGTGGAGATCCAATCTCTGAAGCGACTTGCGCAGCAAATCCATCAAGTAATCCCAACGCATCGAATGGCGGCGGGGCCTTCTTCCCCTTCTCCCATGGCTTTCGGCGGCGCGGGATGCAGGTCATGCGCGAGGAGGCGCGTTGTTCGCATGGGCCAATGGCGACCCAGCGGCATGCGGTGGTGCGGCCGTGCGGCGGAGCGGTGGCGACTGCGTGGTTCAGGAGGCGCGGGCTTGGGCGTGGGGCGGCCGAGGTGGCTGGCTGCTTCGGGGCTTCCTTGTCAGATCCCGGCGACAGGGGTCGTGGGTCGCGGCGGCCTGGGCTGGGGGCGGTGTCCGGCTAGGCTGGGCCGGCCCCTCTAGCGTGGTGAGGCGTGCCGTAGTGCGTTGGTGGCGGGGCATAGCTGTACGGGCAAGGAGGCTGCAGATCTGGTGGTGGTTGCGGCGTCGCCCATGTGGTCGATGCGGGTGGTGGCGGCGGTGGTCTCCGGGAGGGGGCGGCGTGGGCTGGGGCGGTGTCCGGCTAGGCTGGGCCGGCCTCTAGCGTGGTGAGGCGTCTTGGTGGTGCGCCGAGTGGCGGGCATAGCTGTCTGGTATGAGGCTACTGATCTGGTGGTGGCGCGGCGCCGCCATATCGGTCGATGCGGGTGGTGGTGGCGGTGGTCTCCAGGAGGGGCGGCGGCAATTGTCGGCCAATCAGCTGTGATCTGGCCCATGGCCGTCGGTGGGCGGTTTGGGGCTGTCCCTTGGAGTCTCGACGGGGATGTGGGCTGCCACGTGTTGGGGAACGTAGTAATTTCAAAAAAATTTCCTACGCACACGCAAGATCATGGCGATGCATAGCAACGAGAGGGGAGAGTGATGTCTACGTACCCTCGTAGACCGAAGCGGAAGCGTTGACGCAACGTAGAGGAAGTAGTCGTACGTCCTCCCGGTCCGACCGATCCAAGCACCGTTACTCGGCACCTCCGAGTTCTTGACACGCGCGTCAGCTCGATGGCGCACCCGATCTCCGATCCAGCAGAGGCGGGAGGAGTTCCACAAGACGACGGCGTGGTGGCGATCTTGATGTTCTCTGTCGCGGCTTCGCCTAAGCACCGCTACAATATGACCGAGGTGTAATATCGTGGAGGGGGGCACCGCACACGGCTAAGGAACGATCTCAATGATCAACTTGTGTGTCTAGGGTGCCCCCTACCCCCGTATATAAAGGAGGGAGGGAGGAGGAGGCCGGCCCAAGGGGTGGCGCGCCCTAGGGGGGCAAACCTACTCCAAGTAGGTTTGGCCCCCTTTCCTATTCGGAGTAGGAGAAGGAAGGAAGGGGGGGAGAGAAGGAAGGGGGCGGCCCCTCCCACCCGGATTGGGCTTGGGGGCGCCTCCCTTGCTCCTTCTCCCTCCCTTCCACCAAGGCCCAATAAGGCCCATATACTTACCGGGGGGTTCCGTTAACCTCCCAGAGCTCCGGTATATTTCCAATCTCATCCGGAACCTTTCCGGTGTCCAAATATATCCGTCCAATATATCAATCTTTATGTCTCGACCATTTCGAGACTCCTCGTCATGTCCGTGATCACATCCGAGACTCCGAACAACCTTCGGTACATCAAAATACATAAACTCATAATGAAACTGTCATCGAAACTTTAAGCGTGCGGACCCTACGGTTCGAGAACAATGTAGACATGACCGGGACACGTCTCCGGTCAATAACCAATAGCGGGACCTGGATGCCCATATTGGTTCCTACATATTCTACGAAGATCTTTATCGGTCAAACCGCACAACAACATACGTTGTTCCCTTTGTCATCGGTATGTTACTTGCCCAAGATTCGATCGTCGGTATCCAATACCTAGTTCAATCTCGTTACCGGCAAGTCTCTTTACTCGTTCCGTAATACATCATCTCACAACTAACTCATTAGTTGAAATGCTTGTAAGGCTTAAGTGATGTGTATTACCGAGAGGGCCCAGAGATACCTCTCCGACATTCGGAGTGACAAATCCTAATCTCGAAATACGCCAACTCAACAAGTACCTTCGGAGACACTGTGAGAGCACCTTTATAATCACCCGATTCGTTGTGACGTTTGGTAGCACACAAAGTGTTCCTCCGAGAAGCAGGAGTTGCATAATCTCATAGTCATAGGAACATGTATAAGTCATGAAGAAAGCAATAGCAACATACTAAGCGATCGAGTGCTAAGCTAACGGAATGGGTCATGTCAATCGATCATTCAACTAATGATGTGACCTTGTTAATCAAATAACAACTCCTTGTTCATGGTTAGGAAACATAACCATCTTTGATTAACAAGCTAGTCAAGTAGAGGCATACTAGTGACACTATGTTTGTCTATATATTCACACATGTATTATGTTTCCGGTTAATACAATTCTAGCATGAATAATAAACATTTATCATGATATGAGGAAATAAATAATAACTTTATTATTGCCTCTAGGGCATATTTCCTTGATCTCCCACTTGCACTAGAGTCAATAATCTAGATTACACAAGAATGATTCTAACACCCATGGAGTCTTGGTGTTGATCATGTTTTGCTCGTGGAAGAGGCTTAGTCAACGGTGCGCAACATTCCGATCCGTATGTATCTTGCAAATCTCTATGTCTCCCACCGGACTAGATCCGGATGGAATTGAAGCGTCTCTTGATGTGCTTGGTTCTCTTGTGAAATCTGGATTCCTTCGCTAAGGCAATCGCTCGATATTGTCACAAAGATTTTCATTGGACCCGATGCACTAGGTATGACACCTAGATCGGATATGAACTCCTTCATCCAGACTCCTTCATTGGCTGCTTCCGAAGCAGCTATGTATTCCGCTTCACATGTAGATCCCGCCATGACGCTTTGCTTTGAACTGCACCAACTGACAGCTCCACCGTTTAATGTAAACACGTATCCGGTTTGTGATTTAGAATCGTCCGGATCAGTGTCAAAGCTTGCATCAACGTAACCATTTACGATGAGCTCTATGTCACCTCCATACACGAGAAACATATCCTTAGTCCTTTTCAGGTATTTCAGAATGTTCTTGACCGCTGTCCAGTGATCCACTCCTGGATTACTTTGGTACCTCCCTGCTAGACTTATAGCAAGGCACACATCAGTCCGGTACACAAGATTGCATACATGATAGAGCCTATGGCTGAAGCATAGGGACACTTTTCATTTTCTCTCTATCTTCTGCGTTGGTCGGGCTTTGAGTCTTACTCAACTTCACACCTTGCAATCTGAGCAAGAACCCTTTCTTTGCTTGATCCATTTTGAACTTCTTCAATACTTTGTCAAGGTATGTGCTTTGTGAAAGTCAATTAAGCGTCTTGATCTATCTCTATAGATCTTAATGCCCAATATGTAAGCAGCTTCACCGAGGTCTTTCATTGAAAAACTTTTATTCAAGTATCCCTTTATGCTATCCAGAAATTCTATATCATTTCCAATCAACAATATGTCATCCACATATAATATTAGAAATGCTCTGAGCTCCCACTCACTTTCTTGTAAATCTGAGGCTTCTCCAAAAGTCTCAGATAAAACCAAATGCTTTGATCACACTATCAAAACGTTTATTCCAACTCCGAGAGGCTTGCACTAGTCCATAAATGGAGCGTTGGAGCTTGCACACTTTGTTAGCTCCTTTGGATCGATAAAACCTTCGGTTGCATCATATACAACTCTTCTTCCGTAAATCCATTCAGAATGCAATTTTACATCCATTTGCCAAATTTCATAATCATAAAATGCGGCAATTGCTAACATGATTCGAGACAGACTTAAGCATCGCTACTGGTGAGAAGGTCTCATCGTAGTCAACCCCTTGAACTTGTCGAAAACCTTTTGCAACAAGTCGAGCTTTGTAGACGATAACATTACCGTCAACGTCAGTCTTCTTCTTGAAGATCCATTTATTCTCAATTGCTTGCCGACCATCGGGCAAGTCAACCAAAGTCCATACTTTGTTCTCATACATGGATCCCATCTCAGATTTCATGGCTTCAAGCCATTTTGCGGAATCTGGGCTCACCATCGCTTCTTCATAGTTCGTAGGTTCATCATGATTTAGTAGCATGATTTCCAAAATAGGATTACCGTACCACTCTGGTGCGGATCTTACTCTGTTCGACCTACGAGGTTCTGTATTAACTTGATCTGAAGTTCTATGATCATCATCATCAACTTCCTCACTAGTTGGTTTTGACGTCCACGAAACCGGTTCTGTGATGTATTATTTTCCAACAAGGGAGTAGGTACAGATTACCTCATCAAGTTCTACTTTCCTCCCACTCACTTCTTTCGAGAGAAACTCCTTTTCTAGAAAGGATCCATTCTTAGCAACAAATGTCTTGCCTTCGGATCTGTGATAGAAGGTGTACCCAATGTCTCCTTTGGGTATCCTATGAAGACACATTTCTCGATTTGGGTTCGAGCTTATCGGGTTGAAGCTTTTTCACATAAGCATCACAGCCCCAAACTTTAGAAATGACAACTTTGGTTTCTTACCAAACCATAGTTCATAAGGTGTCGTCTCAGCAGTTTCGACGGTGCCCTATTTAACGTGAATGTGGCCGTCTCTAAAGCATAACCCCAAAACGATAGCGGTAAATCTGTAAGAGACATCATAGACCGCACCATATCAAGTAAAATACGATTACGACGTTCGGACACACCATTACTGTTGTGGTGTTCCGGTGGCGTGAGTTCTTGAAACTATTCCACATTGTTTTAAGTGTAGACCAAACTCGTAACTCAAATACTCTCCTCCACGATCGGATCATAGAAACTTTATTTTCTTGTTACGATGATTTTCAACTTCACTCTGAAATTCTTTGAACTTTTCAAATGTTTCAGACTTATGCTTCATTAAGTAGATATACCCATATCTGCTTAAATCATCTGTGAAGGTGAGAAAATAACGATATCCGCCATGAGCCTCAACATTCATCGGACCACATACATCTGTATGTATGATTTCCAACAAATCTGTTGCTCTCTCCATAGTACTGGGAGAAGCGGCATTTTAGTCATCTTGCCCATGAGGCACGGTTCATAAGTACCAAGTGATTCATAATCAAGTGGTTCCAAAAGTCCATCAGTATGGAGTTTCTTCATGCGCTTTATACCGATATGACCCAAATGGCAGTGCCACAAATAAATTGCACTATCATTATCAACTCTGCATCTTTTGGCTTCAACACTATGAATATGTGTATCACTACTATCGAGATTCATCAAAAATAGACCATTCTTCAAGGGTGCATGACCATAAAAGATATTACTCATATAAATAGAACAACCATTATTCTCTGATTTAAATGAATAACCGTCTTGCATCAAACAAGATCCAGATATAATGTTCATGCTCAACGCTGGCACCAAATAACAATTATTTAGGTCTAATACTAATCCCGAAGGTAGATGTAGAGGTAGCGTGCCGACCGCGATCACATCAACTTTGGAACCGTTCCCACGCGCATCGTCACCTCGTCCTTTGCGGTGTTAAGCAATTCATAGTCCTGTTTGAGTTGCAAATATTAGCAATGAACCGATATCAAATACCAGTGCTCTGCGAGCTCTAGTAAGGTACACATCAATAACATGTATATCACATATACCTTTGTTCACCTTGCCATCCTTCTTATCCGCCAAATACTTGGGGCAGTTCCGCTTCGATGACGATCGCTTGCGATGGCAGCACTTTCGATTTGAGCTTAGGTCCAGACTTGGGTTTCTTCTCTTGAGCACAACTTGTTTGCTGTTCTTCTTGAAGTTCCTTCTTCTTCCCTTTGCCCTTTTCTTGAAACTAGTGGTCTTGTTAACCATCAATACTTGATGCTCCTTCTTGATTTCTACCTCCATGCCTTTAGCATTGCGAAGAGCTCGGGAATCGTCTTATCCATCCCTTGCATATTATAGTTCATCACGAAGCTCTTGTAGCTTGGTGGAAGTGATTGGAGAATTCTATCAATGATGCTATCATCCGGAAGAGTAACTCCCAGTTGAATCAAGTGATTACAATACCCAGACATCTTGAGTATGTGCTCACTGACAGAACTATTCTCCTCCATCTTGCAGCTATAGAACTTATTGGAGACTTCATATCTCTCAATCCGGGCATTCTTCTGGAATATCAACTTCAACTCCTGGAACATCTCATATGCTCCATGACGTTCAAAACGTCGTTGAAGTCCCGGTTCTAAGCCGTAAAGCATGGCACATTGAACTATCGAGTAGTCATCAGCTTTGCTCTGCGAGACGTTCTTAACGTCGTCGGTTACATCGATAGCAACTGGCACCCAGCGGTGCTTCGGGGCGTAATTTTTCATGCGACAATGAGGATAATCCTCAAATTCGGACCCGATCCGCGTAGTTTCTACCATCATCTTTCAACTTAGCTTTCTCAAGGAACGCATTAAAATTCAACGGAACAACAAAGACGGGCCATCTATCTACAAACAACATAGACAAGCAAGATACTATCAGGTACTAAGTTCATGATAAATTTTAGTTCAATTAATCATATTACTTAAGAACTCCCACTTAGACAGACATCTCTCTAGTCATCTAAGTGATCACGTGATCCAAATCAACTAAACCATAACCGATCATCACGTGAGATGGAGTAGTTTTCAATGGTGAACATCGTATGTTGATCATATCTACTATATGATTCACGCTCAACCTCTCGGTCTCCGTGTTCCGAGGCCATATCTGCATATGCTAGGCTCGTCAAGTTTAACTTTGAGTATTCTGCGTGTGCAAAACTGGCTTGCACCCGTTGTAGATGGACGTGAAGCTTATCACACCGATCATCACATGGTGTATGCAGGCACGACGAACTTTGGCAGCGGTGCATACTCGGGAGAACACTTCTTGATATTTTTAGTGAGAGATCATCTTAAAATGCTACCGTCAATCAAAGCAAGATAAGATGCATAAAGATAAACATCACATGCAATCAATATAAGTGATATGATATGGCCATCATCTTCTTGTGCTTGTGATCTCCATCTCAAGCACCATCATGATCACCATCGTCACCGGTGCGACACCTTGATCTCCATCGTAGCATCGTTCTTGTTTCGCCATCTATTGCTTCTCGACTATCGCTACCGCTTAGTGATAAAGTAAAGCAATTCTGAGAATGTTGCATTTCATACAATAAGCGACAACCATATGGCTCCTGCGATTGCCGATAACCGGTTACAAAACATGATCATCTCATACAATAAAATATAGCATCATGTCTTGGCCATATCACATCACAACATGCCTGCAAAAACAAGTTAGGCGTCCTCTACTTTGTTGTTGCAAGTTTTACGTGGCTGCTACGGGCTTAAGCAAGAACCAATCTCACCTCGCATCAAAACCACAGCGATAGTTTGTCAAGTTGATGCTATTTTAACCTTCGCAAGGACCGGGCGTAGCCTTTCAGTTCAACTAAAGTTGGAGAAACCGACACCGCTAGTCACTGTGTGCAAAGCACGGCGGTAAAACCAGTCTCGTGTAAGCGTCTGCGTAATGTCGGTCGGGCGCTTCATCCAACAATACCGCCCGAACCAAAGTATGACATCTTTGGTAAGCGGTATGACTTATATCGCCCACAACTCACTTGTGTTCCACTCGTGCATATAACATCAAACCATAAAACCTAGGCTCGATACCCTTTGTTGGGGAGCGTAGTAATTTCAAAAAATTTCCCTACTCGCACGCAAGATCATGGCGATGCATAGCAACAAGAGGGAGAGTGATGTCTCGTACCCTCGTGAACCCGAAGCGGAAGCGTTGGCGCAACATAGAGGAAGTAGTCGTGCGTCCTCACGGTCCGACCGATCCAAGCACCGTTACTCGGCACCTCCAAGTTCTTGACACGCGCGTGCAGCTCGATGGCGCACCCGATCTCCGATCCAGCGGAGGCGGGGAGGAGTTCCGTCGGCTACGACAGCGTGGTGGCGATCTTGATGTTCTCTGTCGCGAGGCTTCGCCTAAGCACCGCTACAATATGACCGAGGTGTAATATCGTGGAGGGGCACGCACCTGGCTAAGAGCGATCTCAATGATCAACTTGTGTGTCTAGGGTGCCCCCTACCCCGTATATAAAGGAGGGAGGGAGGAGGCCGGCCCAAGGGGTGGCGCGCTAGGGGCGCAAACCTACTCCAAGTAGGTTTGGCCCCCTTTCCTATTAGGAGTAGGAGAAGGAAGGAAGAGGGAGGAGAGAAGGAAGGGGGCGGCCCCCTCCCAGTCGGATTGGGCTTGGGGGCGCCCCTCCTTGCTCCTTCTCCCTCCCTTCCACTAAGGCCCAATAAGGCCCATATACTTACCGGGGGTTCGGTAACCTCCGAACTCCATTATATTTCCAATCTCACCGAAACCTTTCCGGTGTCCAAATATATCCATCAATATATCAATCTTTATGTCTCGACCATTTGAGACTCCTCGTCATGTCGTGATCACATCAGGGACTCGAACAACCTTGGTACATCAAAATACATAAACTCATAATGAAGCTGTCATGAAACTTTAAGCGTCACGGACCCTACGGTTCGAGAACAATGTAGACATGACCGAGACACGTCTCGGTCAATAACCAATAAGCGGGACACTGGATGCCCATATTGGTTCCTACATATTCTCTGAAGATCTTTATCGGTCAAACTGCACAACAACATCGTTGTTCCTTTGTCATCGGTATGTTACTTGCGAGATTGATCGTCGGTATCAATACCTAGTTCAATCTCGTTACAGGCAAGTCTCTTTACTCGTTCGTAATAATCTCACAACTAACTCATTAGTTGAAATGCTTATAAGGCTTAAGTGATGTGTATTACGAGAGGGCCGGAGATACCTCTCCGAGCATTGGATGACAAATCCTAATCTCGAAATCGCCAACTCAACAAGTACCTTCGGAGACACACGTAGAGCACCTTTATAATCACCCGATTCGTTGTGATGTTTGGTAGCACACAAAGTGTTCCTCCGATGGCAGGAGTTGCATAATCTCATAGTCATAGGAACATGTATAAGTCATGAAAAAGCAATAGCAACATACTAAGCGATCGAGTGCTAAGCTAACGGAATGGGTCATGTCAATCAGATCATTCAACTAATGATGTGACCTTGTTAATCAAATAACAACTCCTTGTTCATGGTTAGGAAACATAACCATCTTTGATTAACAAGCTAGTCAAGTAGAGGCATACTAGTGACACTATGTTTGTCTATATATTCACACATGTATTATGTTTCTGGTTAATACAATTCTAGCATGAATAATGAACATTTATCATGATATGAGGAAATAAATAATAACTTTATTATTGCCTCTAGGGCAAATTTCCTTCACCACGGCGTGGTGGTGGTGAAGGAAATGTGCCTGAGCAATAATAAAGATTATTTATTTCATTCATGATAAATGTTTATTGGAAACATGATACATGATTCGTAATCAGGATGGTTATGTTTCTAACCATAGACATGAGTTGTCATTTAATTAGCAGGATCACATCATTAATAGAATGATGTGATTGACATCACCCATTACATTAGCTTGGCACTTGATTGTTTAGCACTTGATGTTTGTATGTTGTTGATTGCAATTCATTAGTTGCATGATGCATTACGTGGCAGTTAGCAATTATGCAACTTGATTCTTGAGGAACATGTGAGTGCATCGTGTGTTGTTATCTGTGAACCACTCAGACTCATAATATGTGATATGAGTTTATGAGCCTGATGTACCAAAGGAGTTCGGAGTCCTGGATGAGATCGGGGACATGTTGAGGAGTCTCGAAATGGTCGAGACGTAAAGATTGATATATTGGACGACTATATTCGGACTTCGGAAAGGTTCCGAGTGATTCTGGTGTTTTTCGGAGTACCGGAGAGTTACGGGAATTCGCCGGGGAGTATATGGGCCTTATTGGGCCATACGGGAATAGAGGAGAGAGGCCAAAAGGAAGGAGGCCTACGCCCCCCTCTGGTCCGAATTGGACAAGTGGTGCAGCCCCCTTTTCCTTCTCCCTCTCCCCCTCTTTCCTTCTCTCCTACTCCAACAAGGAAAGGAGGGAGTCTTACTTCCGGTGGGAGTAGGACTCCTCCTGGCGCGCCCCTCCTGGCCGGCCGCCCTCCCCCTTGCTCCTTTATATACGGGGGTAGGGGGGCACCTCTAGACACAACAACAATTGATCCCTTGGATCTCTTAGCCGTGTGCGGTGCCCCCCTCCACCATAATCCACCTCGATAATATCATAGCGGTGCTTAGGCGAAGCCCTGCGACGGTAGAACATCAAGATCGCCACCACGCCGTCAGGCCGACGAACTCTCCTCAACACTCGGCTGGATCGGAGTTCGAGGGCGCCATCGAGCTGAACGTGTGCTAGAACTCGGAGGTGCCGTAG
Source organism: Aegilops speltoides (assembly GCA_021437245.1). NCBI lineage: Eukaryota > Viridiplantae > Streptophyta > Magnoliopsida > Poales > Poaceae > Aegilops > Aegilops speltoides. The sequence continues at coordinate 348,962,180 of CM038143.1, read as the reverse complement.
TTTCGTGCTTGATCGGTCGGGCCGTGAAGACGTACGACTACATCAACCGCGTTGTTCTAACGCTTCTGCTTTCGGTCTATGAGGGTACATGGACAACACTCTCCCCTCTCGTTGCTATGCATCACCATGATCTTGCGCGTGCGTAGGATTTTTTTTGAAATTACTACATTCCCCAACAGTGGCATCCGAGCCTGGTTTTATGCGTAGATGTCGTATGCATGAGTAGAACACAAGTGAGTTGTGGGCGATATGAGTCATACTGCTTACCAGCATGTCATACTTTGGTTCAGTGGCATTGTGAGATGAAGCGGCCCAGACCGACATTACGCGTACGCTTACGCGAGACTGGTTTCACCGCTACGAGCACTCGTTGCTTAAAGGTGACCGGCGGGTGTCTGTCTCTCTCATTTTAGTTGAACCGAGTGTGGCTACGCCCAGTCCTTGCAAAGGTTAAAACAACATCAACTTGACAAACTATCATTGTGGTTTTGATGCGTAGGTAAGAACGGTTCTTGCTAAGCCCGTAGCAGCCACGTAAAATTTGCAACAACAAAGTAGAGGACATCTAACTTGTTTTTGCAGGGCATGTTGTGATGTGATATGGTCAAGACGTGATGCTATATTTTATTGTATGAGATGATCATGTTTTGTAACCGAAGTTATTGGCAACCCATGAGCCATATGGTTGTCGCTTATTGTATGAAATGCAATGTTTCAGAATTGCTTTACTTTATCACTAAGCTGTAGCGATAGTCGAGAAGCAATAGATGGCGAACGAGAACGATGCTACGATGGAGATCAAGGTGTCGCGCCGGTGATTTATGGTGATCACGACGGTGCTTTGAGATGGAGATCACAAGCACAAGATGATGATGGCCATATCATATCACTTATATTGATTGCATGTGATGTTTATCCTTTATGCATCTTATTTTGCTTTGATTGACGGTAGCATTTTAAGATGCTATCACTAATTATCAAGAAGTGTTCTCCCTGAGTATGCACCGCTGCGAAAGTTCTTCGCGCTAAGACACCACGTGATGATCGGGTGTGATAGGCTCTACGTTCAAATACAACGGGTGCAAAATAGTTGCACACGCGGAATACTCAGGTTAAACCTGACGAGCCTAGCATATACAGATATGGCCTCGGAACACGGAGACCGAAAGGTGAACGTGAATCATATAGTAGATATGATCAACATAGTGATGTTCACCATTGAAAACTACTCCATCTCAGGTGATGATCGGACATGGTTTAGTTGATTTGGATCACGTGATCGCTTAGATGACTAAAGAGATGTCTGCCTAAGTGGGAGTTCTTAAGTAATATGATTAATTGAACTTAAATTTATCATGAACTTAGTCCCGTAGTATTTTGCAAATTATGTTGTAGATCAATAGCTCGCGTTGTTGCTTTCATATGTTTATTTTGATATGTTCCTAGAGAAAAATTGTGTTGAAAGATGTTAGTAGCAATGATGCGGATTGGATCCGTGATCTGAGGTTTATCATCATTGCTGCACAGAAGAATTATGTCCTTAATGCACCGCTAGGTGATAGACCTATTGCAGGAGCAGATGCAGACGTTATGAACGTTTGGCTAGATCAATATAATGACTACTTGATAGTTTAGTGCACCATGCTTGACGGCTTAGAATGGGGAATTCAAAGACGTTTTGAACGTCATGGACCATATGAGATGTTTCAGGAATTGAAGTTAATATTTCAAGTAAATACCCGAGTTGAGAGACATGAAGTCTCCAACAAGTTCTATGGCTAAAAGATGGAGGAGAATCGCTCAACTAGTAAGCATGTGCTCAGATTGTCTGGGTACTACAATCGCTTGAATCAAGTGGGAGTTAATCTTCCAGATAAGATAGTGATTGACAAAGTTCTCTAGTCACCATCACAAAGTTACTAGAACTTCGTGATGAACTATAGTATGCAAGGGAGGACGAAAACGATTCCCGAGCTCTTCGTGATGTTGAAATCGACGAAGGTAGAAATCAAGAAAGAGCATCAAGTGTTGATGATTGACAAGATCACTAGTTTCAAGAAAAGGGCAAAGGGAAAGAAAGGGAACTTCAAGTAGAATGGCAACCAAGTTGTCACTCCCACGAAGAAGCCCAAAGCTGGACCAAAGCCTGAAACTGAGTGCTTACACTGCAAAGGAAATGGTCACTGTAAGCGGAAATGCCCCGAATATTTGGTGGATAAGAAGGATGGCAAAGTGAACAAGGGTATATTTGATATACAGGTTATTGATGTGTGCCTTACTAGTGTTTATAGTAGCCCCTGAGTATGTTCGGTTGCTAAGATTAGTAACTCAAAACAGGAGTTACAGAATAAACAGAGACTAGTTGAAGGGGAAGTGACGATGAGTGTTGGAAGTAGTTCCAAGATTGATATGATCATCATTGCACACTCCCTATACTTTCGGGATTAGTGTTAAACCTAAATAAATGTTATTTTGCGTTTGCGTTGAGCATGGATATGATTTGATCATGTTTATTGCAATATGGTTATTCATTTAAAGTCAGAGAATAATTGTTGTTCTGTTTACATGAATAAAACCTTCAATGGTCATACACCCAATGAAAATAGTTTGTTGGATCTCGATCGTAGTGATACACATATTCATAATATTGGTGCCAAAAGATGCAAAGTTAATAGTGATAGTGCAATTTATTTGTGGCACTGCCGTTTGGGTCATATCGGTGTAAAGCGCATGAAGAAACTCCATTAAGATGAATTTTTTGGAATCACTTGGTTATGAATCATTTGATGCTTGCGAACCGTGCCTTTTGGGCAAGATGACTAAAACTCCGTTCTCCGGAAAAAATGGAACGAGCTACTAACTTATTGGAAATAATACATTCCGATGTATGCGATCCAATGAGTGTTGATGCTCGTGGCAAGTATCATTATTTTCTGAACTTCACAAGATGATTTGAGCAGGTATGTGTATATCTACTTGATGAAACATAAGTCTGAAATAGTTGAAAGGTTCAAAAAATTTCAGAGTGAAGTGGAAAAATCATCGTAACAAGAAAATAAAGTTTCTGTGATCTGATCGTAGAAATGAATATTTGAGCTACGAGTTTGGCCTTCATTTTAAACAATGTGGAATAGTTTCACAGCTCATGCCACATGGAACACCATAGTGTAATGGTGTGTCCGAACGTCGTAACTGCACTTTATTGGATATGGTGCGATCTATGATGTATCTTACCGATTTACCACTATCGTTTTGGGGTTATGCATTAGAGATAGCTGCATTCACTTTAAATAGGGCACCATCTAAATCCGTTAAGAAGACACCATATGAACTATGGTTTAGCAGTAAACCTAAGCCGTCGTTTCTTAAAGTTTGGAGTTGCGATGCTTATGTGGAAAAGGTTTCAACCTGATAAGCTCGAACCCAAATCGGAGAAGAGCGTCTTCATAGAATACCCAAAGGAAACTGTTGGGTACACCTTCTATCACAGATCCGAAGGCAAAATATTCGTTGCTAAGAATGGATCCTTTCTAGAGAAGGAGTTTCTCTCGAAAGAAGTGAGTGGGAGGAAAGTAGAGCTTGATAAGGTAATTTGTACCTTCTCCCGAATTGGAAAGTAGTTCATCACAGAAATCAATTCCAATGATTCATACACCAATTAGTGAGGAAGCTAATGATGATGATCATGAAACTTCAGATTAAGTTACTACAAAACCTCATAGGTCTTCCAAAGTACAGTCCGCACCAGAGTGGTACGGTAATCCTGTTCTGGAAGTCATGTTACTAGACCATGATGAACCTACAAACTATGAGGAAGCGATGGTGAGCCGAGATTCCGCGAAATGGCTTGAGGCCATGAAATCTGAGATGGGATCCATGTATGAGAACAAAGTGTGGACTTTGGTGGAGTTGCCCGATGATCGGCAAGCCATATTGTATAAATGGATCTTCAAGAGGAAGACAGATGCTGATAGTAGTGTTACTATCTACAAAGCTCGACTTGTCGCAAAAGGTTTTTGACAAGTTCAAGGTGTTGACTACAATGAGATTTTCTCAACTGTAGCGATGCTTAAGTCTATCCGAATCATGTTAGCAATTGCCACATTTTATGAAATCTGGCAAATGGATGTGAAAACTGCATTCCTTAATGGTTTTCTTAAAGAAGAGTTGTATATGATGCAACCAAAAGGTTTTGTCAATCCTAAAGGTGCTAACAAAATGTGCAAGCTCCAGCGATCCATCTATGGACTGGTGCAAGCATCTCAGAGTTGGAATATACGCTTTGATAAGTTGATCAAAGCATATAGTTTTATACAGACTTGCGGTGAAGCCTGTATTTACAATAAAGTGAGTGGGAGCACTACCGCCTTTCTGATAAATATATGTGAGTAACATATTGTTGATCAGAAATGATGTAGAATTTTTCTGGAAAGCATAAAGGAGTATTTGAGAGGAGTTCTTTAAAAGAAAGACCTCAGTAAAGCTACTTACATATTGAGCATCAAGATCTATTGAGATAGATCAAGACGCTTGATAAGTTTTTCAATAAGTACATACCTTGTCAAGATTTTGAAGTAGTTCAAAATGGAACAGTCAAAGAAAGAGTTCTTCCCTGTGTTCCAAAGGTGTGAAATTGAGTAAGACTCAAATCCCAACCACAGCAGAAAATAGAAAAGAGAATGAAAGTCATTCCCTATGCCTCAGTCATAGGTTCTATAAAGTATGCTATGCTATGTACCAGACCTATTGTATACCTTGCTCTGAATTTGGCAAGGAAGTACAATAGTGATCTAGGAGTAGATCACTGGACATTGGTCAAGAATATCCATAGTGAGGACTAAGGAAATATTTCTCGATTATGGAGCTGATAAAAGAGCCCGTCGTAAAGAGTTACATCGGTGCAAGCTTTTACACCGATCCAGATGACTCTAAGTCTCAATCTAGATACATATTGAAAGTGGGAGCAATTAGCTAGAGTAGCTCCGTATAGAGCATTGTAGACATAGAATATTTGCAAAATACATATGGCTCTGAATGTGACAGACCCGTTGACTAATCTTCTCTCACGAGCAAAACATGATCACACCTTAATACTCTTTGGGTGTTAATCACATAGTGATGTGAACTAGATTATTGACTCTAGTAAACCCTTTGGGTGTTGGTCACATCACGATGTGAACTATGGGTGTTAATCATATACAGATATGAATATTGGTGTTAAATCACATGGCGATGTGAACTAGATTATTGACTCTAGTGCAAGTGGGAGACTGAAGGAAATATGCCCTAGAGGCAATAATAAAGTTATTATTTATTTCCTTATTTCATGATAAATGTTTATTATTCATGCTAGAATTGTATTAACCGGAAACATGATACATGTGTGAATACATAGACAAACTTAATGTCACTAGTATGCCTCTACTTGACTAGTTCATTAATCAAAGATGGTTATTTTTCCTAACCATATACATGAGTTGTCATTTGATTAACGGGATCACATCATTAGTAGAATGATGTGATTGACATGACCCATTCCATTAGCTTAGCACTTGATCATTTAGTGTGTTGCTGTTGCCTTCTTCATGACTTATACATGTTCCTACAACTATGAGATTATGCAACTCCCGTTTACCAGAGGAACACTTTGTGTGCTACCAAACGCGTCAACGTAAGAATCGGGTGATTATAAAGGAGCTCTACAGGTGTCTCCAAAGGTACATGTTGAGTTGGCGTATTTCGAGATTAGGTTTTGTCACTCCGATTGTCGGAGAGGTATCTCTGGGCCCTCTCGGTAATGCACATCACTATAAGCCTTGCAAGCAATGTGACTAATGAGTTAGTTGCGGGATGATGCATTACATAACAAGTAAAGAGACTTGCCGGTAACGAGATTGAACTAGGTATTGAGATACTGATGATCGAATCTCGGGCAAGTAACATACCGATGACAAAAGAAACAACGTATGTTGTTATGCGGTTTGACCGATAAAGATCTTCGTAGAATATGTAGGAGCCAATATGAGCATCCAGGTTCCGCTATTGGTTATTGATCGGAAACGTGTCTCGGTCATGTCTACATAGTTCTCGAACCCGTAGGGTCCGCACGCTTAAGGTTTCGATGACAGTTATATTATGAGTTTATGAGTTTTGATGTACAGAAAGAGTTCGGAGTCCCGGATGAGATCCGGTACATGACGAGGAGACTCGAAATGGTCGAGACGTAAAGATCGATATATTGGACGACTATATTCGGACTTTGGAAAGGTTCCGAGTGATTCGAGTATTTTTCGGAGTACCGGAGAGTTACCGGAATTCGCCGGGAGTATATGGGCCTTATTGGGCCATACGGGAATAGAGGAGAGAGGCCAAAAGGAAGGAGGCCTGCGCCCTCCTCTGGTCCGAATTGTACAAGGGGTGCAGCCCCCTTTTCCTTCTCCCTCTCCCCCTCTTTCCTTCTCTCCTACTCCAACAAGGAAAGGAGGGATAGGACTCCTCCTGGCGCGCCCCCTCCTGGCCGGCCGCCCCCTCCCTCCTTGCTCTTTTATATACGGGGGCAGGGGGCACCTCTAGACACAACAACAATTGATCCCTTGGATCTCTTAGCCGTGTGCGGTGCCCCCCTCCACCATAATCCACCTTGATAATATCGTAGCGGTGCTTAGGCGAAGCCCTGCGACGGTAGAACATCAAGATCGTCACCACGCCGTCGTGCTGACGGAATTCTCCCTCAACACTCGGCTGGATCGGAGTTCGAGGGACGTCATCGAGCTAAACGTGTGCTAGAACTCGGAGGTGCCGTAGTTTCGGTGCTTGATCGGTCGGGCCGTGAAGACGTACGACTACATCAACCGCGTTGTTCTAACGCTTCCGCTTTCGGTCTATGAGGGTACGTGGACAACACTCTCCCCTCTCATTGCTATGCATCACCATGATCTTGCGTGTGCGTAGGAATTTTTTTTGAAATTACTACGTTCCCCAACAGGTGGCTCATGGCGGTGATTTGGATCGTGTCACGGCGGCGGCTGGTCATCTCCAGCGTCGACCGTCCGTGAGCGGCCTGGGTTGGCCTTCGATGTGTCTTCTCATTGCCCAACGCTACCTTCGTCGAAGGGTTGGTTCTTTCCCGGCTACGGTCCATTGCCCGTATCGCGCCCGGTGCTGCAGGACGGAGCATGTCTCACGCCCGGCAGCAGGACCGAGCTCGTCTTGTGCCCGGTGCCGCAGGACGGGTCGATGGAGGCCTCTTTGACCGGCCTATTGGGTCTCGGCGTTGGGGGACCCCTAGGTTGGTTGGGGTAGCGGTGGGTCATGGTTGAGGTGGTCTCTAGGTCTTGGATGCGGGGGCGGCGGCCCTGGGGATGGTAGCACGGTGCTCAGGGGCAGAGGTCGTGGCTCGGTGCTGCCTAGTGACATGGCCGTGTGGGCGGCGTGGTTGCTGGGGTGTGGCGTTCGGTGGCGGTGTGTGTTGGCCGGGGTGAAAACCTGTTCTATCTTTGGACGGACCGGTAGTGACGAAGCTCGTTCCCTTCTTGAAGGCGTCGTTGCGGCTCTCATTGCCCGTCGTGTCGCTCCAGGGGAAACTCCGACCCTCGGGTCGGGCGGTGGCGGCACTCCGGTGTCATATCCTTCATGAAGGTACCGCCTTGGAGCCCACGGTTCGTCGTATGCGGCTTAATCTCTTCGCCGTGGCGTGTTAACGGTCGAGGACCCCGGCTACTCTTGTGTGCTTGGGGTGTTGTTGTTGCGCTCAGCGCCTTGTATCTCGCCTTGGGTGTGTGCGTATGTTGTGGGGGTGTGTTTGTATCGGGTTGCTGTGTGTCATTGCTTTATATATAAAGCGGGGCAAAAGCCGTTTTCGATAAAATCAAAGTTGGTGTATTTGTGCGTTGGAAGCGCTTAGCCAAGTTGCGCACATAAAAATTTTCATGGATACTTTGTTTCTTGATGAAAGCACTCTGTGCATTAGAGACTAGTTTGTGCATATGAGGAGTGAGCCGTGTGGCCATCATTTTTACAATGATCTTAGCAATACCATGGATGAGACTAATTGGTTGAAAATCTGAGATGTCCTTTGCACCATCTTTCTTCGGAATGACATCTATGTTTGCCGAGTTCAGCCAATGCAAGTTGGAGACATGAAGGCTAGAGAAGTTGTTGATGACCTCCATGATTTCAGGTTGGACTATTTCCCAACACTCTTTGAAGAAGGCTCCGGTGAATCCATCAGGGCCCGGGGCTTTATCACTAGGGAGGGCAAAGATTGCTGCCTTGACCTCCTCCATCGAGAAAGGCATCGCCAAGTCCACGAGGTCACAAACCGGAGCAGGGATGAATTCCCAGTTGAGGTCCATAGCATGGGGCACCCATTTTTTGATGGCCTTCCTAAAGTGTTCTTGTGCAATCGTCTTCTTATCCTCGTGGTTTGTGACCCATCCATTGTTATGTTTCAACCGATGAATAAAAAAAATTCTTCTTCTGTGGTTGACGCGAAGGTGGAAGAAACGTGTGTTGGCATCACCCTCTTCGAGCAAAGTAACCCTAGAGCTTTGTCTCCTAGCTCTCTCAAGAACGGCAAGGGCCACAATCTTTCTTTTGAGCTTCCTCCGAAGGTCTCTCTCCTCAGAGCTCAATGTTCTACTTTCTTGGGCCAAATCCAATCTAAGAATGATACACGGTACTTTGCGGATCCAAATTCTCGTGGATCCCAAATGAAGGGTGAAGGGAATATGCCCTAGAGGCAATAATAAAGTTGTTATTTATATTTCCTTATATCATGATAAATGTTAATTATTCATGCTAGAATTGTATTAACCGGAAACTTAGTACATGTGTGAATACATAAACAAAACAAAGTGTCCTTAGTATGCCTCTACTTGACTAGCTCGTTAATCAAATATGGTTATGTTTCCTGACCATAGACATGTGTTGTCATTTGATGAACGGGATCACATCATTAGAGAGTGATGTGATGGACAATACCCATCCGTTAGCTTAGCATAATGATCATTAAGTTTTATTGCTATTGCTTTCTTCATGCCTTATACATGTTCCTCTGACTATGAGATTATGCAACTCTCGAATACCGGAGGAACACCTTGTGTGCTATCAAACGTCACAACGTAACTGGGTGATTATAAAGATGCTCTATAGATGTCTCAAACGGTGTTTGTTGGGTTGGCATAGACCGAGATTATGATTTGTCACTCCGTGTATCGGAGAGGTATCTCTGGGTCCTCTCGGTAATGCTCATCACTATAAGCCTTGAAAGAAATGTGACTAATGAGTTAATTGTGGGATGAAGAATTACGGAACGAGTAAAGAGACTTGTCGGTAACAAGATTGAACTAGGTATGATGATACCGACGATCGAATCTCGGGCAAGTAACATACTGATGACAAAGGGAACAACGTATGTTGTACTGCGGTTTGACCGATAAATATCTTAGTAGAATATGTAGGAGCTAATATGAGCATCGAGGTTCCGCTATTGGTTATTGATCGGAGATGTGTCTCGATCATGTCTACATAGTTCTCGAACCCGTAGGGTCCGCACACTTAACGTTCGATGATGATTTGTATTATGAGTTAAGTGTTTTTGATGACCGAAGTTTGCTCAGACTCCCGGATGAGATCACATACATGACGAGGAGTCTCAAAATGGTCGAGAGGTAAAGATTGATATATGGGAAGGTTATGTTCGGACACCGGAATAGTTTCGGAGAAGTTCGGACATTTTCCGGAGTACCGGGAGTTTACCGAACCCCCCGGGGAGCTAATGGGACTACATGGGCCTTAGTGGAGAAGAGGAGGCAGCGGCCAGGAGGTGGCGTGCGCCCCCCAATCCCAGTACGAATTGTACAAGGTGTGGGGGCGTGACCTCCTCTTTCCTTCCTCTCCACCTTTCCCCCTCTCCCCTCTCCGAAAAAAGGAAGGGGGAATCCTACTAGGACTGGGAGTCCTAGTAGGACTCCCCACACTTGGCGCGCCCCTAGGCCGCCCGCCTCCTCCCCTCCTCCTTTACATACAGGGGCAGGGGCACCCCAAAGCACAACAATTGTTATCTTTGCCGTGTGCGGTACCCCCCTCCGCAGTTTACTCCTCCAGTCATAGCGTTGTAGTGCTTAGGCGAAGCCCTGTGCGGATCACATCATCAACACCGTCACCTCGCTGTCGTGCTGACGGAACTCTCCCTAGACCCTGTATTGGATCAAGAGTTTGAGGGACTTCATCGAGTTGAACGTGTGCTGAACACGGAGGTGCCATACGTTCGGCACTTGGATCGGTTGGATCGTGAAGACGTTCGACTACATCAACCGCGTTAACTAAACGCTTCCGCTTTCGGTCTACGAGGGTACGTAGACACACTCTCCCCCTCTCGTTGTTATGCATCTCCTAGATAGATCTTGCGTGAGCGTAGGAATTTTTTTGAAGTTGCATGATACATTCCCCAACAGTGGTATCAGAGTCAGGTTTATGCGTAGATGATATGCACAAGTAGAACACAAAGAGTTGTGGGTGATAATAGTCATACTTCTTACCACCAACGTCTTACTTTGATTCGGCGGTATTGTTGGATGAAGCGGTCCGGACCGACATAACATGACCGCGTTCATGAGGTTCTACCGACGTGCTTTGCACACAGGTGGCTGGAGGGTGTCTGTTTCTCCAACTTTAGTTGAATCGAGTTTGACTACGGCCGGTCCTTGTTGAAGGTTAAAACAGTAAGAACGGTTCTTGCTAGAAGCCTGTAGTAGCCACGTAAAACTTGCAACAACAAAGTAAAGGACGTCTAACTTGTTTTTGCAGGGCTTGTTGTGATGTGATATGGTCAAGACATGATGTGATATAAATTGTTGTATGAGATGATCATGTTTTGTAACAGAGTTATCGGTAACTGGCAGGATCCATATGGTTGTCGCTTTATTGTATGAAATGCAATCGCCATGTAATTGTTTTACTTTATCACTAAGCAGTAGCGATAGTCGTAGAATCAATAGTTGGCGAGAAGATAACAATGCTACGATGGAGATCAAGGTGTCAAGCCAGTGTCAATGGAGATCATGACGGTGCTTTGGAGATGGTGATCAAAGGCACAAGATGATGATGGCCATATTATGTCACATATTTTGATTGGATGTCATGTTTATCTTTTATGCATCTTATTTTGCTTAGTACGGCGGTAGCATTATAAGATGATCCCTCAGTAAATTTCAAGGTATAGGTGTTCTCCCTGAGTATGCACCGTTGTTACAGTTCGTCGTGCCGAGACACCACATGATGATCGGCTGCGATAAGCTCTACATTCACATACAACGGGTGCAAGCCAGTTTTGCACGTGCAGAATACTCAGGTTAAACTTGACGAGCCTAGCATATACAGATATGGCCTCGGAACACTGGAGACCGAAAGGTTGAACGTGAATCATATAGTAGATATGATCAACATAGTGATGTTCACCATTGAAGACTAATCCATCTCACGTGATGATCAGACATGGTTTCGTTGATATGGATCACGTGATCATTTAGATGACTAGAGGGATGTCTATCTAAGTGGGAGTTCTTTAGTAATATGATTAATTGAACTTAATTTATCTTGAACTTAGTCCTGATAGTATTTGCAAATTATGTTGTAGATCAATATCTCGCGTTGTAGCTTCCCTATGTTTTTTGATATGTTCCTAGAGAAAACTAAGTTGAAAGATGATAGTAGCGATGATGCGGACTGGGTCCGTGATCTGAGGTTTATCCTCATTGCTGCATAGAAGAATTATGTCCTTGATGCACCGCTAGGTGACAGACCTATTTGAAAGCACAAGTGCTCCCGAGGTGGTTTTGGTAATTAATGTCAACATATCTCTTGTTGGACTAACACTTTTATCTAGTATGTTTCAGATAAGTTCAACAATGGAGTGGCATGGACTAAAGGATGTGGGAACTCCTTCAAGATGCTAAGTACAAAGGATTGGCTCAAGCTTCAACCTCAAGACTCTTCATTTTACATTTTAGTGATCCAAGATCACATTGAGTCTATAGGAAAAGCCAATACTATCAAGGAGGGATGAGGTGTTGCTTAATGAGTTTCTTGCTCCACAGTGCTTAGTGATATGCTCCAAAACCCTCAAATACTTTCCCACTTCCACACATATGTCCTTAACCTAAAGTCAAACTCGGCCCTACCGATTCTTTCTACCCGGCGCCACCGAGTTTGGACGTCATAGCCACTGCCACAAACCCTAGGAAAATCGGTCTCACCGATAGGGATCTTGGTCTCACCGAGATGGGATTGTAATCTCTCTGTGTATGTCCATTACCAAAATCGGTCTCACCGAGTTTGAGCAATCGGTACTACCGAGATTACAATGCAAACTTCCTGGTTAACTCATTACCAAAATCGGTCCTACCGAGTTTGTGTAATCGGTCAAACCGAGTTTGCCTGACCAACTCTCTGGAAAGCTTATTACCAAAATCGGTCTCACCGAGTTTGTGTAATCAGTCTTACCGAGATTACGTTATGCCCTAACCCTAACCAAATCGGTCTTACCGAGTTGCATTTCAGTCCCACCGAAAATCCTAACGGTCACTAGGTTTACTAAATTGGCCCGACCGAGTTTGTTGATTCGGTCCCACCGAGTTTGGTAGATTGTGTGTAACGGTTAGATTTTGTGTGGAGGCTATATATGCCCCTCCACCTCCTCTTCATTCGTGGAGAGAGCCATCAGACTAAACCTACACTTCCAGCATACATTTTCTAAGAGAGAACTACCTACTCATGTGTTGAGGCCAAGATATTCCATTCCTACCATATGAATCTTGATCTCTAGCCTTCCCGAAGTTGCTTTCCACTCAAATCTTCTTTCCACCAGATCCAAATCCTATGAGAGAGAGTTGAGTGTTGGGGAGACTATCATTTGAAGCACAAGAGCAAGGAGTTCATCATCAACGCACCATTTGTTACTTCTTGGAGAGTGGTGTCTCCTAGATTGGCTAGGTGTCACTTGGGAGCCTCCGACAAGATTGTGGAGTTGAACCAAGGAGTTTGTAAGGGCAAGGAGATCACCTACTTCATGAAGATCTACCGCTAGTGAGGCAAGTCCTTCATGGGCGACGGCCATGGTGGGATAGACAAGGTTGCTTCTTCGTGGACCCTTCGTGGGTGGAGCCCTCCGTGGATTCGCGCAATTGTTACCCTTCGTGGGTTGAAGTATCCATCAACGTGGATGTACGATAGCACCACCTATCGGAACCACGCCAAAAACATCCATGTCTCCAATTGCGTTTGAATCCTCCAAAACCCTTCCCTTTACATTCTTGCAAGTTGCATGCTTTACTTTCCGCTGCTCATATACTCTTTGCATGCTTGCTTGATATGTATTGTGAATGTTGAACTTGTGCCTAGACTCCACTTAAACTTTAAAGATCTTAAAAACTGCAACTTTGGTACTTAGTTTCTAACCCCCCCCCTCTAGACACCTCTTCTCAAGGTCCTTCAAGTGGTATCAGAGCATTGGTCTCCATTGCCTTGGTTTAATCACCATTGGAGGAAGATGGATGAGTCTACTTTGGGGAGTCTTAGACATAGAGTGCCTATTCTTGATGGAGAGTATTTTCATGAGTGAAAAAATGAGATGCTTGTAATTTTCAATCAATATCATTTGAACAAGTACATTGCTAGCCCTTGTGCACCTCATGTTGATCCTATGCATCCTACCCATGATGAGTCAATTGACATGATTAGGAAACTTAGAACTGCCGAACTTATCATTAGAGGATTGCCTAGAAACTTGATTGGATGTTTGCCTACTCTTAAGTGTGCCTACATTATATGGAAATTTCTTGAGGAACACTTTCCAAATTATTCCTTGAAAAATCTAGATGAAATTCTCCATAAGTCTATTGCTTTGAGTAAGATGAATACTAGTGATCGTATGTTTGGTGATCATCTATTTGAGCTTACAAACCTTATGCGTGCCAAATGAGATGTTGGAATTATTAGTGATATTATTTCCGAAGCTATAAAAATTCATAAGCAAGATCATTTTCAAACTCACTCTAACGAATCACCCTCTCTAGGATTTGATCCACCACATGACGATGTTGAACATGGATACTATGATGAGGATGATGATGGTGACTTCGATCTTGATAATGCAATGGGACATTTTGGTCTTATGGCCAATCTTCGGGGATATATGTCAGGAGGAAAGGAATGGGTTCTTGATAGTAGATGTACCGATCACATGTCCGGAGATAAAGACATGTTTCGTGAGCTTGCTGAAAATGATAGTCCTCGAAAGTATGTCACTTTCGGTGACAACTCGAAGGGTAAGGTGGTTGGCCTCGGTAAGGTGGCCATATCACATGATAGCCCTATAAAAAATGTCATGCTCGTTGAATCTCTTGGATACAACTTACTCTCAGTATCTAGACTTGCTGATTTCGGTTTCAATGTCCTATTTACTGAAGTAGATTGCCAAGTGTTTTGTCGAGACAATCATAAAATGGTCTTTACCGGTGTGCGTAGAGGTGATCTATACATTGTTGATTTCACTAAAAAGGCTCAACCTAAAACTTGCTTCATTGCTAAATCCTCAAAAGGTTGGTTATGGCATAGACGACTAGGTCATGTTGGTATGCGAAACCTTGACAAGCTTATTAAAGGAAATCATATCCTTGGAGTTAATGATGTCATATTTGATAAGGATAGACTTTGCAGTGCTTGTCAAGCAGGTAAACAGGTTGGAGGAAGGCATCCCGTGAAGAACATCATGACCACAAGGAGGCCACTCGAGCTACTTCACATGGATCTCTTTGGTCCCAACTCCTACGAGAGTCTCGGTGGAAATTCTTTTGGTCTAGTTATAGTTGATGATTTTTCAAGATTTACGTGGGTGTTCTTTCTCGATGATAAATCATAGGTCCAAAAGATCTTCAAAAACTTCGCTAGAAAGGCCCAAAATCAATTTGAAGTGAAGATCAAGAAGGTTCGCAGCGACAACGGAACAGAGTTCAAGAACGCAAATGTGGACACCTTTCTTGACAAAGAAGGGATTTCACACGAGTTCTCGGCTACGTACACACATCAACAAAACAGAGTTGTTGAGAGGAAGAACCGGACGCTTATTGAAATGGCGAGAACGATGCTTGATGAGTACAAGACACCGAAGCACTTTTGGACAGAAGCGGTTGGGACAGCTTGTCATGCAACAAATCGCTTGTATCTTCACAAGCTACTCGACAAGACGGCTTACGAGCTCCTCACCGGTAACAAACCCCAAGTTGGATACTTTTGAGTATTTGGCTCAAAGTGCTACATTCTTGATAAGCATCATCGTTCTAAATTTGCTCCTAAGTCTCATGAAGGTTTCCTACTAGGTTATGGCTCAAACTCTCACACTTACCGTGTCTACAAAAAATTCACCCGAAAGGTTGAAGAGACGGTAGATGTGAAGTTTGATGAATCTAACGGCTCGCAAGTAGAGCAATTGCCAATTGATGTAGGAGACAAAGATCCTTCGGAAGCAATCCAAGACTTGTCTATTGGCAAGGTCCGTCCAACGGAGGTGAAGGAGAGTACCTCGTCCGTCCAAGTGGAAGCTTCTACTTCACGACAAGGTGAACCAAGAGTTGATACAGAAGCATCCACAAGTGGGACACACCAAGATGAAGAAAACGAGGAAGTGCATCAAGATGAACGTCAATGACCTCCTTCTCCACCACGACAAGAGAACGACAACGCCAACAATGAAGAAGGCCAAGAAGAAGAAGAATATGAAGAAGAAGATCAACCAAGAACCAAGCAAAAGCTTTCACGAGTTCGAGCAAGAATTGCTAAAGTTCATCCCGTCGAGCAAATCTACAATGATATTCAAACCGGGAGAATCACTCGCTCTAAAACTCGCTTAGCTAACTTTTGTGAAAACTATTCTTTCATCTCTAGCATTGAACCTATGAAGGTCGAAGAAGCATTGGAAGATCCGGATTAGATAAATGCTATGCATAAAGAGCTATACAATTTGGAGAGGAACCAAGTTTGGACATTGGTTGAGAAGCCCGACAACAACCACAACATCATCGGTACCAAATGGGTGTTTCGCAACAAGCAAGATGAAGATGGACAAGTAATTCGCAACAAAGCACGTCTCGTCGTCCAAGGCTACACACAAGTCGAAGGTATGGACTATGGTGAGATTTACGCTCCCATTGCTAGACTTGATTCCATTCGCATCTTACTTGCCTATGCTAATCATCATGATATCACCTTGTACCAAATGGACATTAAAAGTGCTTTTCTAAATGGTGAAATAGAGGAGGAAGTTTATGTTAAGCAACCTCCCGGCTTTGTCAATCCTAAGAAACCCAATCATGTTTACAAACTTCACAAAGCTCTTTATGGTCTTAAACAAGCTCCTAGAGCGTGGTATAAATGCTTGACCAAGTTCCTTATTGAAAAAGGGTTTGAAATTGGGAAAATTGATTCTACTCTTTTTACTAAAAGGGTTAATGGAGAACTATTTGTGTGCCAAATCTATGTTGATGATATTATATTTGGTTCAACTAACCCTCATTTTAGTGAAAAGTTTGGGAAGCTAATGTCGGAGAAGTTTGAGATGTCCATGATGAGTGAACTCAAATTCTTTCTTGGGTTGCAAATCAAGCAAACTAAGGAAGGTACCTTTGTTTCTCAAACAAAGTACACCAAGGACTTATTCAAGAAGTTCAATATGCAAGAATGCAAAGGTATGTCTACACCCATGCCAACTAGTGGACATCTTGACTTGACCAAAGATAGTGAACCGGTTGATCAAAAGGTTTATCGCTCTATGATTGGCTCATTGTTATATCTATGTGCTTCACGTCCCGATATCATGCTAAGTGTGTGCATGTGTGCACGATATCAAGCTGCTCCTAAAGAATGTCATCTTAAGGCCGTGAAAAGGATAGTGAGATACTTAATCCATACACCAAATTTTGGCATTTGGTATCCTAAGAGGGCCTCTTTCGATCTTGTTGGCTACTCCGACTCGGACTATGCCGGAGACAAGGTTGATAGAAAGTCCACTTCGGGTACTTGTCAATTTCTTGGTAGATCTCTTGTGTCTTGGTCCTCCAAGAAACAAAACTCGGTATCCTTATCCACCGCCGAAGTGGAGTACATTGCCGCTGGTTCATGTTGTGCTCAATTACTTTGGATGACCCAAACTCTTAAAGATTATGGGATATATGTGAGACATGTTCCATTGCTTTGTGACAATGAAAGTGCTATCAAAATTGGTCATAATCCTGTACAACATTCTCGAACTAAGCATATTGAAGTTCGTCATCATTTCATTCGAGATCATGTTGCTAAGGGTGACATTGATCTTAAGCATGTTCGCACTGAAAAGCAATTAGCGGATATATTCACTAAACCTCTTGATGAGAAAGTGTTTTGCAGGTTAAGAGGAGAATTGAACATCATTGATGCTTCAAACTTGGAGTAGAAACTCCATTGGATACATGCAAGACATAAGCTTATGACTAATCCTTGATATCTCTCTTATGATGAAAATCCTCTGTCTTGGATATATTTGCAACTTGCATGTTATCTAACCCTTGTAGGTACTTGGTGGAATCAAATTCCATGAGGTTGTAACCTACTCATATCTTGAGCAATCTCTACATCACCAAGTCTCTACACTATGGTGGTTGAAGACAAGGAAGCACGGAATCACTCAAACATATCCTTTGGCAAATTCTATGTTGAGCTTCATGATTGTCAATTTTGGATACACAAGTGCTCTTCCTTGAAAGAACTAACCCATGTAGGTAGATGGACTCAAATTCCAAGTGGTGCTCCAAATTCTTGATGAGCTACATCAACCTTGAGCAACCCACACAAGTTCAACTACATGGACAACACCACCAACCAAGGTATGTTATTCCATCTTAGAGAAGCTTTACTCCAAGTCATGAGCTAAAGCAACTCGACAAGATGTGAATACATCAAGATGCTTAAACGAAAAATGGCAACCCCATTTTGAGCTTAAACGATGAGTATGACCTATGATCAAGTGATCTCACTTGACTCCTAAGTCAATATACTCTAACATAGGTGACTTTGTCGCCGACCATCTCTAGATGAAGTTCTCTTGTGTTCTTTTCTGTGTTTCTGCATTTGTCTCATGAATATTTGTTTCCCCTTTCAAAAAAACTTCATCTAGCTTTCTTTCTATTTGCTCTGCATTTTTTTGCATCAAATTCATTGCATATCATTCAGTAAATTCCTTGCACATCTTTGTGAGATCTTACTAGTCTAGTGAGCTGAGGTGACAAGTGTTTTCTCTGCGATGAACTCGGTTTCACCGATTTGTTGTCTTCGGTCCAACCGAATGCTTTCGGTACAACCGAAGCATACCACTCGGTACCACCGATTTCACAACAGGAAAAACAGTTTGCCACTTATTCTGTGTTTCTTCTGATCCAGCTCCACTCAATGAATCTTGTCCTCTACAAGCATCAAATTTTTTATCATTGCTTTGTGCTGTGACTCAAGGACCAAACCCAATCGACAGATTCCAGGAAAACCCTTCTTGGAAATTGATGTCAAAGGGGGAGAGAGAGATCACATCAAAGCTTATCATTTGGAGAGAGATCACATCAGAGAAAGAGCATATCACCTCCTTAGGGGGAGAGAGATCCTCATGGGGAGAGGGAGATCTCGAGGGGGAGAGAATACTTAAGTATAAAAGTATTTCTCAAGGAACCCAGATGCTTGGTGTCCAAGAGGAGAGATGCCACATGTCTTCTTGAGGGGAGAGACATGTTCATATGATCTTTTGTGCTTATTTGCATTAACTTGCATTAGCCCTGTTCATTTACATCTTTCAGCTCTGATTTTCTATTCCCTATCTTCTCCCAGTATCCCATGCTAGATTCAAGGGGAGCAAGACATTCAAGGGAAAGAAATCATTCAAATTCATTGCATATCTTTACTCTTGGGGACATGTCTAATCCAATGTAGTACTTAGTACTCACTCTCTACATGTCATCCCAGTCTTGGTATTCTTGTGATTTCTTCTGTTTTCTCTGGCTAGTAGATGTATCTGTGTTATCTAACCTTGTTTACGCAGGTTCATCCTAAGCCAACTCAAGACTACAAGGTAAGTATATGCATCACAATCATTTGTATGAGGAACTCTTGCTGATGTACATACTGTTTGCAAGAAGGACTCATGAGCATGAATGTATTTTCTTTAATATTCTTTGCTCTGATGCATATGGCCAAGATACATGTAACACATTGCCTACTCTATCATGGTTATGCTCTCACATGCTTCTATATTCCATATTCACATGATTGCATACATATAGGGGGAGCCTATGCTTGTTACATGTCTTTCGAAAGCTTTACTTGTTGTTCTCTATATCTTTATCTAAAGCTTTGATGCATGTTGTCATCAATTACCAAAAAGGGGGAGATTGAAAGCACAAGTGCTCCCTAGGTGGTTTTGGTAATTAATGTAAACATATCTCTTGTTGGACTAACACTTTTATCTAGAATTTATTCAGATAAGTTCAACAATGGAGTGGCATGGACTAAAGGATGTGGGAACTCCTTCAAGATGCTAAGGACAAAGGATTGGCTCAAGCTTCAAGCTCAAGACTCTTCATTTTACATTTTAGTGATCCAAGATCACATTGAGTCTATAGGAAAGGCCAATACTATCAAGGAGGGATGAGGTGTTGCTTAATGAGTTTCTTGCTCCACGGTGCTTAGTGATATGCTCCAAAACCCTCAACTATTTCCCACTTCCACACATATGTCCTTAACCTAAAGTCAAACTCGGCCCTACCGATTCTTTCTACCCGGCGCCACCGAGTTTGGACGTCATAGCCACTGCCACAAACCCTAGGCAAATCAGTCTCACCGATAGGGATCTCGGTCTCACCGAGATGGGATTGTAATCTCTCTGTGTATGTCCATTACCAAAATCGGTCTCACCGAGTTTGAGCAATCGGTACTACCGAGATTACAATGCAAACTTCCTGGTTAACTCATTACCAAAATCGGTCCTACTGAGTTTGTGTAATCGGTCAAACCGAGTTTGCCTGACCAACTCTCTGGAAAGCTTATTACCAAAATTGGTCTCACCGAGTTTGTGTAATCGGTCTTATCGAGATTACGTTATGCCCTAACCCTAACCAAATTAGTCTTACCGAGTTGCATTTCAGTCCCACCAAAAATCCTAACGGTCACTAGGTTTACTAAATCGGTCCGACCGAGTTTGTTTATTCGGTCCCACCGAGTTTGGTAGATTGTGTGTAACGGTTTGATTTTGTGTGGAGGCTATATATACCCCTCCACCTCCTCTTCATTCGTGGAGAGAGCCATCAGACTAAACCTACACTTCCAGCATACATTTTCTGAGAGAGAACTACCTACTCATGTGTTGAGGCCAAGATATTCCATTCCTACCATATGAATCTTGATCTCTAGCCTTCCCCAAGTTGCTTTCCACTCAAATCTTCTTTCCACCATGTAACGCCCTCGATGCGGCTATATCTCCCACTTGTCGAAGCACGACTTAGAGGCATAACCGCATTGAAAGCAATGTCGCAAGAGAGGTAATCTTCACACAACCCATGTAATACATAAGGGAAAGAGATACATAGTTGGCTTACAGTCGCCACTTCACACAATACATAAATAAACATCCATCATCCAGATTACACTCAAGGTCCGACTACGGAACCAAAATAAAGAAGACTACCCCAAATGCTACACAGATCCCCGATCGTCCCAACTGGGCTCCACTACTGATCGTCTGGAAACGAAACATAGTAACGACCACGTTCCTCGTCGAACTCCCACTTGAGCTCGGTTGCGTCATCTACACTGGCATCGTTGGCACCTGCAACTGTTTTGGTAGAATCTGTGAGTCACGGGGACTCAGCAATCTCACACCCGCGAGATCAAGACTATTTAAGCTTATAGGTAGGACAGAGTTGTGAGGTAGAGCTGCAGCAAGCGACTAGCATATATGGTGGCTACATTCGCAAAAGAGAGCGAGAAGAGAAGCAAGGCACGGTCGTGAAGCTAGTAGCGATCAAGAAGTGATCCTGAAACTACTTACGTCAAACATAAATCCAACACCGTGTTCACTTCCCGGACTCCGCCGAGAAGAGACCATCACTGTTACACACACGGTTGATGTATTTTAATTAAGGTCAACTTCGGGTTTTCTACAACTGGACATTAACAAATTCCCATCTGCCTCATAACCGTGGGCACGGCTGTCGGAAGATAATACCCTGCAGGGATGTCCCAACTTAGCCCATCATAAGCTCTCACGGTCAATGAAGGATATACCTTCTCCCGGGAAGACCCGATCAGTCTCGGAATCCCGGTTCGCGAGACATTTCGACAATGGTAAAACTAGACCAGCAAAGCCTCCCGAATGTGCCAACAAATCCCGATAGGAGCTGCACATATCTCGTTCTCAGGGCACACCGGATTATCCAAACTTCCGATAGGCCATTCCAGAGTTGCCCTGGTACACCGCGGTGACAGTTGGACCAACACTCACGACGAGCACCGCTCTGGGGGTAAATAAAGATGACCCTCGGGCTCGCGAAAACCCAAGGGAAAAAGGCTTAGGTGGCAAATGGTAAAACCAAGGTTGGGCCTTGCTGGAGGAGTTTTATTCAAAGCGAACCGTCAAGGGGGTCCCATAAATCACCCAACCGCGTAAGGAACACAAAATCAAGGAACATAACACCGGCATGACGGAAACTAGGGTGGCAAGAGTGGAACAAAACACCAGGCATAAGGCCGAGCCTTCCACCCTTTACCAAATATATAAGGTGCATTAATTAAACTGGAGATATTGTGATATCCCAAAAATATCCATGTTCCGACCAGGAACAAACTTCATCTTCACCTGCAACTAGCAACGCTATAAGAGGAGCTGAGCAAAAGCGGTGACATAGCCAATCAACGGTTTGCTAGGAAAGGATGGTTAGAGGTTGACATGGCAATATGGGTGGCATGATATAGCAAGTGATAGGTAACGTAGCATAGGCATAGCAAAAGAACGAGCATCTAGCAAGCAAAGATAGAAGTGATTTCGAGGGTATGGTCATCTTGCCTGCAAGGTTCTCAGAGTTGTCGAAGGCTTGATCCTCGTAAGCGTTCTCAACAGGTTCCTTGTTCACGTACTCGTCTCCCGGCTCTACCCAAAGCAAGAACACAAGCAATAGAACCACAATCAAACATGGAGCAATGCACAAGCAATATGATGCAATACATGACATGATGCGAGATGTGATATGGAATGTATATGCGGGCTTCGGAAAGGAAAATGATGAACAAGGCATCAACTTGGCAAACCAAGTATGCCGCTGGAAAGATGAGATGATTTCGGTTGAAATCGATATAAAGATCACCGGAATCGGATGCACGGTTTGCAAATGGCAATCAAAACAAGAATGACACAAAGCTGTGATTAACAGCACGATAGCACTTAGAACACAGCAATAAACTATGCTACAGCACCCCAACATACAAACAAAGCATATAGCAGTGATCTACAGGAGATGCTTAACAAAAGAGGAACACTGAGCTACGGCTAAATCACATCATAACAGGTTCAAACAAGCATGGTGAAAGTGCAAAAAATATCAGGTTGGGCATTGCATAAACAGCATCACGAAGCAATGTTCAGAGCAAGTTATCAACAAGCTACAGGAACTTCGAATAGCAAAACAGGACATGGCAGGAATCTACTCAAAGCATAGATCAAAAGTCCCTTACTGACCAGAAGCCAAAATGGAACATACGAAATGATGGCACCCATGTAAACATAGCAAGTTTCATACAGATCTCAGACTTAGCAGAAAAAACTGGACATGGCGAAAACAGATAACAAGTAGGCATGTTCGTGAGCTCGATGCACTCACTACAGAGCATTTCATGATAAACTAAGCATACGTCCATCAAGAAGACATGGCATAGAAGCTATACGTGGCAAGAACAACATCATAGCATACACGGATCAACTACAACAACCTTGTAAAAATTGAATATCATGTAAACAATCTGCCAGGAAACATTTTGTAGCAAAAGTAGAGCACGACAATGACATGCTAGACTACTCCATAATTTCCAACAAAGGCATGGATAGATAGAGCATAACCATATGTTCAAAACACCCTTACTGATCATGCTCAAAATGGGCATAGATCTCTCTGTAACAATATGAACACATGGCATAAAAATAACAGCAGGACATGACTTAGTGAAAATACTAAGTCCCTGAAATCAGCAACATTACGAAGCCTAGTTTGCATGCTTGTGCTAGTCACCACAGAGATCACAAAAATACATGGCATACACCCCTGTAAAGATGGCATGGCATAGTACAAAACACATGTAGAGCTCATGTCCATAAGATGCACACAATAAATGTAGCAAAAATGACAAGACAACATCATGAAGTAAAAATGGCATGTTTATGAACTTGCTCAAATGCAGAAACTAATGCCACCACTGGATTGGTGGGCTTTTTCTACCCCAAAAACATATATAATATATTGGGGTTGCTGTAGAAAAATCACCACAAGTGCAATAAGTTAAAAACTGCCCTAAATGGAATATGACAGAATTGGCATTTTCCTCATTTGGAAACGTCCAGAAATGGATTTGCCCGAAATGGAATAAATTCCATATGCCAGAAATGGATAAATCGCTGGGAAATAAAAAAAGAAAACCAGGGGGGTATGGGAGGATGACAGGTGGGTCATGGCCCATAGTGAGAAGGACAGGTGGGGCCACCCTGTCATACACACATGCGCGCATATAAACAAAAAAGAGGTGGGGGTTTGGGTTTAACTTGCGCCCGCGGGGGATCGAACCCGAGACGCTGGGTTGCAACCGAGTGGCTCGAGCCACTGGGCTAGTCGACGATGGCTGACAGAGGAGGGGTTCTTCTCCTCATACCAACTGCTACAGCGCCTACCAAAACAGAGGAAGCAGCGGAAAGCAACGGCGCGGCCAGAGGCGGCGGAGGGATCACCGGAGCAGCTCTGGCGACCTAACGGAGTGGCGGATGGGTGCTACAGGATCGCAAGAGGATCCCGCGCTCGCGCTTGGAACGCACGACGCCCAACGGCGACGGAAACGCTGCCGGCGACGAGGTCCAGAGCGGGCAGCGACGAACTCGACCACGACGAGCCGCTGCGTTAAACAAGCGGCAGCGAGCACGAGTCTACCCTACATGATACGAGGACACCTATGGACACGCGCAGAGACGCTAAGGAAATCGGAGCACTCGCCGGAGACGAGGTCCGATGGCGGTGAGATCGGGCGGCCGCGGCGGCCGCGGTTAGAGCATGCAAACGAGGGGGAAAAGGGGCCAGGAAGGTGTGCGTGCTCACCACAAGCACGGTGGTGTGCTTGGCTTGGCGGGCGGTGGACGAAGACGGCGATGGTGGTGGTCGAACACGTTCGGCGGCCGGGTTCGAAGACGAGGAAGAAGAGGTCGTGGCAGGGGCTCCGGCTCCACGTAGTCGACGACGGGGACGTGGTGGACGACGGGGAAGAAGATGGACACGCTAGGCGGGGTAGAGGCCGAAGGAGAGCACGCCGGCGACGAGGACGCGCTCCCCGATGCGTTCGGGACAGCGATGGCGCGATCGATCTGGTGGCTAAACCTACCAGGAAATAGTGGCGGCGGACGAGGGAAACCCTAGGCGAAGCAGGGGACAAGGAATTGGGGCTTTAAAAGGCTAGGGTGAGCGGCGCGAGCTCACGCGCGCTCGTGCTCGCGGTCCCCATGGCGACAGCAAGAGGAGAGGGAAAAGGTGGGTGCATGGAGCAGTGTAGGCGCTGACGAGCGGGGCCAGACTAGCCACGTGGCGAGGGTCTAGCGGGGGTGCACGCGCGCATAGGTGAGAAAAGGCAGGGAGGAGGAGACCGAGTGGGCCGGCTAGCACGCTGGGCCAGCTGACGCAGGGTGCGAGCTGGGCCGGTCTGGGAGGCCGAGGCCCAGGGGGGGTTGCTGCTGCTGGCTACTCTGCTGATGCTTTTCCCTTTTTGTTCAGGCAGAAAAACAAAAGGAAAAGCACAGGGGAATTTGGGAGGATTTTGAGAAAAGTGACCATATACTCAAGGTCCTGAAATTGTGTAGAATTTGATAAAATTGATCTGGGAATTTTTAGAGGAAGTAAAATAATTCAAGTTTGAATTGAGTTCAAACTTGAGTCATTTTAAAAGCTAACCAAAACAACTTATAAAAAGGCTGAAATATTACAGGGAGGTAAATGACATGGTGACAGAATATTGAGGCAAAGTTGAACATTAATGAAGGAGGGTAAGATGGCACTTGCAAAAAGAAAGAAAGAGAAGGAGAGATGGTGATGCATGGAGGTGGTGATGCATGGATGACACATAGAACATGCAACAACATATCATGCATGCACATCATGGAAATGCAAGTTGACATAAGCACAACACAACGTTGATATGCACATGATGCAAACATATGATGGCAAAAAGGAATATGACAAGAAGCCCAAACGCAATATGACAAGGTAAGCATGGAAATGAAATGAGTAGAACAACATAGCGAAACAAAATGAGACCAAAAGATGGGACCCCGAATGGAACTGGGTGGAGACCAACATAGATATATTGCAAAAAATGTAAGTTTTACATCCGGGGTGTTACAACACTCCACCACTACAAGAGGATCTCGTCCCGAGATCTAGGACTGAAAAAACTCCGGATATTCGGAACGGAGGTGATCCTCGCACTCCCAGGTGGCTTCTCGGTCGGAATGGTGTGACCACTTCACTTTCAGGAATTTGATTGACTTGTTGCGAGTCTTACGCTCGGTTTCTTCAAGAATAGCAATGGGGTGCTCATGATAAGAGAGATCTTCTTGGAGGTCAATCTCTTCAAAGTTGATAGTGCGCTCAGGAGTCTTGAAGCACTTGCGAAGCTGTGACACGTGAAACACATCGTGCACGTTGCAAAATTGGACGAAAGCTCAAGTTGATAGGCGAGATCGCCTCTTTTGCCAATGATCTTGAAAGGACCCACGATCTAGGGCAAGCTTCCTTTGATACCGGGTTACGAGTGCCTTTCATTGGAGAGACGCGAGGTAGACATGGTCTTCGATTTCAAAAGCCACATCACGGTGCTTGTCATCATAATAGTTTTCCGCGCGATTATGCTGCCTTGAGATTCTCACGAATGACTTTGCACATTTCTTCAGCTTCGTGATCAAGTCGTTGCCAAGAAGTTGGCGTTCACCTGTCTCGGACCAATTGAGAGGAGTACGGCACTTTCTGCCATAGAGAATTTCGAATGGGGCCTTGCCCGAACTCGCTTGGAAGCTGTTGTTGTAGGAGAACTCGGCATATGGAAGAAAATCTTCCCACTTCATACCGAAAGAGATGACACAAGCCCTGAGCATGTCTTCGAGGATTTGATTGACTCGCTCGACTTGGCCACTTGTTTGAGGATGGAAAGCTGTGCTGAAATGAATGTTGGTGCCCATGGCCTTCTGAAAGGAGTCCCAGAACTTAGAAGTGAAGATGCTTCCGCGGTCTGAAGAGATCAATTGTGGAATACCATGCAAGGAGACAATTATGGAGGTGTATAGCTCTGCCAACTGAGCTGCTGTGATAGATTCTTTGATAGGAAGGAAATGAGCCACTTTAGTAAGCTTGTCAATGACAACGAAGATAGCATCATTTCCACGCTTGGACTTAGGAAATCCAGTCATGAAGTCCATCTCGATATGATCAAACTTCCATTCCGGAATAGCAAGAGGTTGGAGAAGACCAGCTGGTCTTTGGTGTTCTGCTTTCACCCTTCTGTAGACATCACATTCATTCATGACTTGAGAAATTTCTCGCTTCATTCGAGTCCACCAATACGACTGCTTGAGGTCATGGTACATCTTCGTACTTCCAGGATGAATGGATAGGAGGGAATTGTGTGCCTCATTCATGATGACTTTTCTCAGATCGCCTTTGGGAACCACAATTTGATCCTCGAAGAAAAGAGTATCTTTGTCATCCAAGCGATAGCACTTGTATTTGGGAATGCCCTTGTCAATACCACGTTTCACCTTCTTCACCATGGTATCCAAGAGTTGTGCCTCATGAATTTGATCTTCCAAAGTAGGAGAGACTATGAGGTTGGCAAGAAAGCCTTGAGGAACAACTTGAAGATTCAGCTTGCGGAAAGCTTCACAAAGATCCGGTTGAAATGGCTTGAGAATTAGACTGTTGCAATAAGCCTTTCTGCTCAAGGCATCTGCAATCACATTCGCCTTGCCAGGAGTATATTCAATACTTGGATTGTACTCTTGAATCATTTCGACCCATCGAGTTTGCCTGAGGTTGAGGTTGGGTTGAGTGAAGATATACTTGAGACTCTTGTGATCGGTGAAAATGTCCACTTTCCTTCCCAACAAGAGATGTCTCCATGTTATCAATGCATGGACAACTGCCGCCAACTCGAGATCGTGAGTGGGGTAGTTCTTTTCGTTGGGCTTCAACCGACGAGAGGTATAGGCCACAACTTTCTTCTCTTGCATTAACACAAGACCGAGACCTTGCAAGGAAGCATCACGTAAAACTTCAATGGCTTGGATTCATCAGAGGAGTCAATACAGAGCTGTGACTAGCTTCTCTTTGAGGGTGTTGAAAGCAACGTCACACTCGTGCATCCGACATACTTGACATGCTTCTCGAGGAGGTTGGAAAGAGGCTTTGCAATCTTAGAGAAATTCTCAACGAATCTTCGGCAATAGCTTGCAAGTCCAAGAAAATCATGAGTCTGTTTGACATTCGAGGAGGTTCCCAATTCACAATTGAAGACACCTTCTCGAGATTAACAGCGATGCCCTTGGCGGAGATGATGTGACCAAGATAAAGAACTTCATCAAGCCGAACTCACATTTGGAAAACTTCAGATAGAATTGATGCTCTCGAGCTTGTCGAGCACCAATCGCAAATGTTTGGCATGATCCTGCTTGTTCTTGGAGAAGACCAAAATATCGTCGAGATACACCAGGACGAATTCATTGGTGTAGGGGTTGAAGATAAAGTTCATCATTCGAGAGAATGTTGGAGGAGCATTGACAAGGCCGAAAGACATGACAATATATTCATAAGAACCATAGCTTGTTCTGAATGCTGTCTTGGGAATATCTTGTTCACGAATGCGAATCTGATGATAACCCATACGAAGGTCAAGCTTGGAGAATACTTTAGCACCTTTGAGTTGCTCGAAAAGCTCATTGATTTTGGGAAGTGGATACTTGTTCTTGATTGTCTTCTTGTTCAATGGACGGTAATCGACACACAGTCGGTCCGTGCCATCCTTCTTCTGGACAAAAAGAACTCCACAACCCCATGGAGATGAACTCGGTCTGATCAAACCCAGACGCTCTTGTTCATCGAGCTGTTTCTTCAATTCCTTCAGTTCTTCAGGTCCAAGCTTGTATGGACACTTGCAAACGGGTTCAGTGCCAGGCTCAAGATCGACAACGAATTCGATTGGCCGGCGCGGAGGCATACCCGGAAGCTCTTCTGGAAAGACATCTTGGTACTCACAAATGACTGGAATTTGAGAAATAGCATCCAACTCGCCCTTCTCATTGAGAGAAAACAACCGAATGGTTTCATCATGAGCGGCATAGATGATAACATCCTCAGAAGAGTGTGTCAATTGAATTTCCCTGGCAGCACAATCAAGTTGAGCTTTGTGCTGAGAAAGCCAGTCCATCCCGAGAATAAGATCAATATCAGAGTCACCAAGAACAATTGGTTTAGCTAGAAATTTATAGTCGCCCATCTTGATAGAAACATCTGGAACCATGTAGCTTGCGTTCATGCATTTACCCGGAGAGACAACCGCTAATGGTCTAGGCAAATCTTGGAAAGACAACTCATGCTTAGATGCAAATGGTCTTGAGATGAAACTAAGCGATGCACCAGTGTCAAAAAGAACTTTTGCAGGAATATCATTAACAGAAGATTACCCATGATCACGTCTGAAGAATCCTCTGCCTAAGCAGCATTCATCATGTTGACCTTTGCAAACTTGGAATTATGCTTGACCACTGCATTGCTTGAAGACCTCACAGGAGGAGGAGGAAGACGCCTTTGGTTGAAGCACTTGTTCGCATAGTGACCTTTCTGCTGACATTTGTTGCAAGTCACCTCTGAGAGCGGACGGTGATAAGGAGCATTTGACCTTGGAGCTTGAGGTGAGACTTGTTCGATGGATTGGGTTGGGTGGGTGGAAGATCCACGACCACCGAGTTCTTCTCGCCGTAAGGCCGACAAAACGGAGGAGGAGGAAGGTAGAACTTTTGCTGCTTAGCTGCCACTTGAGAGGAAGAAGAAGACTGAACTGCATCCCTGATTCTCTTCTTAGAAGCCTCACACTTGAGCTGAGCACCTTCTTGCTTGAGGGCCATATTGTAGAATTGATCAAACTGAGTAGGCTCAATAAGAACGAGAGCTAACTGCAGATCCTCTCTAAGGCCACCTCTGAATTGATAGATCATACTCTTTTCATTAGGAACGCCTTGTTTAGCGGTTTAGCAAGTTTCTGAAACTGCTTGTTGTATTCAGACACCGACATGTTGCCTTGCTTGAGATTGCGTAACTCCTCACGCTTGCTCTCAACAACACCGTAGGAATGTGGTGAGCTTTAAAGTCCCGGCAAATCAGTCCAAGTAATCACCGACCTCCTCTGAATCCTTGTATTGCTGGAACCAATCACCGCTTGATCCTTGAGCTGAAAAGAAGCGAACTTGACGTAGTCCTCGGGCCCCACATTGCTGCGCTCAAATGCTTGTTGATATCCACGAGCCAATCGTCGGCGCCTGTGGCCTCGACAAGAGTCGAAAGACTTCGCTGATTTGCAAGGAACTAATTGAGGGTAGGAAACCGAGGTGATGGTTGAACTGCCTTGACCTTGATTCCCTTGGTTGCCTTGGCCTTGGTTGCATTCTTGCATCACCTGAATCAACAATCGGGCGTTATGCTTGTGGTTGCCATCAAAGCTTGCCATGCCTCCGGAGGCGAGGTGGAGGTGGAGGTTCGCTGACTCCCATCATCTGCTCCGGATTCTCGACGTTGGCGGAGCCATCCTGAAGAGGGTGACATCCGTTAGCATCTTGATTGACATATAGACAAGTTGAATCAATGGATAGAAATTGCAACATATAGTCTTCACAATAAACATTCGAACAGGGATGAACGAATGAATTCCAAAGTAAACATCACGTCCATTAAGGTGAGAAGCCACTTGATAAGAGATTGATGAATGAAAAAAAACAAGGTACGACTGGAACAAATAATTGTAAGTGCATCTAGTGCCCCTTAGTGATTTTTGTGTATTGAAGACTTATAGGTTAAGTAACTGATGCGTTTGTGAGTGTACACATGTCTATAAGTCTATGAGGAGTTTGATATTTACAGAGAAAGTCGACCCCTAAAAATGAAGTTCTTCGACTAAAGACTTTGATATTCTGAAGACTTTCTGAAGACTTTGAAAGTGAAGAAAATGGTGTGACCTTGAAGACTTGGTATTTACTTGTGGAACATGAAGCGTGAAGACTTTTGTTTTCGTAGTTTCATTTTCTCTTTCTTGAGTCATAGGAAACACCGTACTGTTAAAGGGGGTTGAGGAAATACTAAGGAAAAATTTCCATGTGATGCTCAACTCAAAATCCTACACCTACCAATCCCTTCTAGTGAAGCCATTGAAATCTCATATAGTTCGACCAATTTCTTCAAAGGATGAGACGCAGTTCTTCTAGTCATTGATGACTTTGCTTCGATCGAGGAGTTAGGAATTCGCCAAAGGCAAATTGCCTACACAAGGAGGAACATGATAGCCCCGAGGAATTTGAGAGTCAAATTTCCGATCGTTCTTTGTCTGCTACCGCTATCCAAAATATCTTATCCACCTAACGGTCATATCATTGAAGGGCATTTATGTCTTATCATGTCGGGCTGCTCCCTAGGCTATAATTAGCCGCCCCCTACAACCACTAGTTGGTTGGCTGCTCCGAGAGAACTTGACACTTGTCATCTGAGAGCAACCCATCCTCCGAGGACTTTGAGCGAAAATCATCGAGTGAGGAAAATCCCAAAACCAAACCCCCACAAACCCAAAGTGATTGAGCATCATCAAGAAATTGATCTGCGTGGATCCGACGCTTGTTACCTTTGAAGACTGTGCTTCTTCCAGACGGTTAGGCGTCAAGGTCTAGAGCATCCAAGAGGAATTGTGGATCGCCGAGTGACCAAGTCTGTGAAGGTTTGGAAGTCACCTGAAGACTTACCACGAGTGATTGGACGAGGCTCGCGTGGTCTTAGTTCAAGGAGAATACGGTGAGGATGGGTGTCCTGAGTTGCGGCTCGAGATCGGGTGTCCGGACTGTGTGTCCTCGAGTTTAAATACTCACCGCTCCAACCAGACGCATAACCGAGACAGCAGCTTGAACTGGTCTACCAAATCATTGTCTTCACCAACTGATGGTTCTATTTCCTCAACTCATTCATTTCCTCATTATCGTGTTGAATGTTGTTCATATCTCTGTTTGAAGACTTTGATCAAGAATTTCACAAATTCCTCGCCCAATTTCTTCATCTGTTTGTCTTCTTCTTGTTATCCTGTGTTTATGCTTTCAGACTCGTGCTAGTCTTCATTTCATCATGATGACTATGTTTGTATCCCGTTATGTTTACTTCGAGTACTTATTCCGCAGCAAGTAGTTCTTCGCTAAGGAATTTCCTCACCAAAGAAATTCCTCGATGAAGAATTCATAAAATCGCCTATTCACCCCCTCTAGTCGATATAACGACTTTCAATTGGTATCGAGCAAGGTACTCCTTGTTACGTGTGATTTTGGTTTAACCTTTGAGTTTTAGTTATGTCGACCGCAGTATGATCAAGGTCTCGGCTGGGTGTCCTACCTTTGATGGAACGGACTACCCTCTATCGAAGAACAAGATGCTAATGCATCTTGAGGCAATTGATAATGATCTCTAGTATGTTGTGGAAAATGGTGTCCCCACTGTCACTCCCTCACTGAACGCTACCGATGTGAAGAGATTCAAACAACTCGATTCTCAAGCGAAGAATATCATATGTGGCAATCTGAGCAAAGGACAGTATGGAAGAGTGAGTGCTTTGGAAACTGCTAAGCTTATCTGGGATATGCTATCCAAAGTAAATGAAGGAGTTTCAACTCAGCATGACTCTCGAGTCGATGTTCTTCAGAATCTCTTCAACCGCTTCAAAAGACTCGAGAATGAGAATGTCCAACAAACCTTTGATCGCCTCACTGACATCTCAAATGAGCTTCAAGCCCTCGGTGCCACTGACATCACTGATCATGAAGTTGTGAAGAAACCGCCGAGATCGCTTGATTCCTCATTTGATACTCTGGGGTGATGATACAAGAACGTGCTTACTACAAGTCGCTTGATCCTGCTGATATCCTCGAAAGGCTAAACACTCACGAGTTCCAGCTTGCTAAAAAGAGAGATCTCTATGGCTCAAACTATGGCAAACCACATGCCCTGAAGGCCAAGGTTGTGTCAGACTCTGAATATGAGGATTCTGGTAGTAGCCTTGGTGATCTTGAAGAACTGAGCAAGGATCTAGCACTGCTTGTGAAGAAATTCCAGAAGTTCACAAGATGTGGTCGCTTGTGAAAACCTTCAAGAGGAAATGATTCCTCATCCAGTGACTACAAGAGAAGACTTTGCCACAAATGCAAGAAGCCCGGTCATTATATTCAAGATTGTCCTCGATGGGAAAAGGAAATGAAGAAGAAGAAATACAAGGATTACAGCCTTACGATGATGCGAAGAAGAAGAAGAAATCGTCAAAATCTTCGCATCAAAATCCTCAAAGTCTTCATCTCACAAGAAGAGCAGCTCCAAGAAGGCTCGGGCATTCATTGGCAAGGAGATGGACTCAAGCTGAATCGAGGAAAATGATGAAGAGGAGGAATCAAGAATCTGAGTCCGGTGTTGCGAGTCCGGCCGTTGCTCTGCTTTCGTCAAGAAGTCCATCTTCAACATCAAGAAACCGACTCCATCGACAAGCCTGATGAAGATAATGATGGCTACGCTCCCACCTATTGCTTCATGGCGAAAGGTGTTAAGGTACTCAAATACAACTCCTCTGACTCTAGTGAAAATGAATCTGATGAGGATCTCAAGCCCAGCTACTCTAAACTTGCTAAAATTGCTGTGAAACAATACCGGGCTCTTGAAAAGGTTCAAAACATGCTAGATAAAAGTGATGATATGTTGGGTGAAGAAATGGATCGCACTAAAGCCTTGACTGAAAATCTTCAGAGACTTCTGTCTAGGTATGATAACCTTCAAGGTCATCATAACTCTCTTTGTCTCGATCATGAGAAACTTTCTTATGAATTTCTTCAAGAAAAGCAAGATCACGAGAAGCTTTCTTGAATCTCTTCAAAGAAAGGAAGATCTTGAAAAGCTAAGAGTGTGTTATGAAGATCTTCGTAGGAGCGCGATTCATTACTAGCTCAACAAATCAGCGCTTCTCGTGAAGAATTTGTTCCTCCATGCTTAAAGTGCATTGAACGTGAATCTGCTAATTCTTCACCTGAATGTTCAAATGCTTCAAATGTTACAAATTCTTCATCTGCCTCTGCTATCACTAATTCCTCATCTGAGGACATCGCTAGTATCACTGACAATGCAGGGCTGAAGGAATTGTACATGACAGGCATGTACAAAAGCCTCAAAGGGCACCAGACACTTTGTGATGTGCTCAAAAAGCAGATCCTCAACAGAAACCCTAGGAAAGAGGGTATTGCCTTTGAAAGGAAACTCAATGCTGATGGAACATATTGGTAGCCTGAGCAGTACCCCAAAACCTCATGGGTTGCTGCAAAGGGACCTCCAGTTGATCCATCTAACTTATCTGGGTTTACATGTGAATCTCCTCATTCTTCTGATGAGTCTTTTGACTCCAACTATAAACTGTTCAAAAATCGAATGGTGAAGTATTTGCTAGATATGTTGGCACTAATCTGCAGAATGGTTCCCTATGAAGAAAATCTGGGTTCCCAAAAGTTGTGTTGAAAGTCTTCAGGTGAATGTCCTCATGACACCACTTGTGAAGAACAGGAACCCCAGATCAAATTCTTCATATGGACCAAACTCTTTAACTGGATCAAAGTCCTCATATGATTGTCATCGTGCTAACAACTCTGTCTCGCAGGGTAGAGCTAAGGGCTATGAATATGTGTATTATTCTTCAAACCATTATGTTCATAAGTCCTCGAAGAATCACTCTGCTTATTCATATGCTTACCCTAACCCCTCTTATGCTAAGCGAAATGGTTTGGCATCTTTGCCACCTTTCTCACATGGTGCTCGCAGGATGATGAACTCTTTGCCACCCTCCGATGTGGGTGGTGAAGAAAAGAACTAATCTCCTCTCGCAGGTCAGTCTCCGGCGTGCTCTAACGTCTCAAGAATTTGTTGGGACCGACAAAATGCTCAAGGACGCAGCGAATCATGATGAAATGAACTTTCATTTCACACGCCCTCATATTGCTATATCTGCTTTCTTCGCTTGATGAAATTCATCGATGAACTTGATATCATATTCTTCATCGATGAAGCATATGAGATTGTAAGCTACACTAATTCATCTGCAGGATGATCAACCCAAAACCACCGAATGGGTCCTCGATAGTGGATGTACAAATCACATGACCGGTGACAAGAATCTATTGATGGATGCTCCTTATCAAGATCACCTCTGAAGCATATCATCTTTGGCCGACAAAGGCAAAAGTCGTATTGGGTCTTGGTAAGGTTGCTATCTCTAAGGATAAGCACATGGACAAAGTCATGCTTGTTGAGTCCTTAGGATACAATCTCATGTTAGTCTCTATGCTTTGTGATCTTGATATGGTTGTTGTCTTTGGCAAATATCGCTGTGTTGTGATTATGGAAGCTGACAATTCCAAAGTCTTCGAAGGCTTTAGGAGAGGAGATATGTATATTGTTGATTTCTCTACAGACCACAACCAGCCGTGTGTCTACTTGCAAAAGCTTCGTATATCTGGCTATGGCATCGACGACTTGGTCATGCAGCATGAGGAATTTGAACACGCTTGCGAAGAAGAAGCATGTCATTGGCATTGAGAATGTCAAATTCCTCAAGGATCACTTATGCGGAGCATGTGAAGCCGAAAAATGACCAAGGCCAAGCATCCAAATAAGACTATCATGACCACTACCCGTCCATTCAATTGCTTCACATGGACCTCTTCGACCTAATCATTATTCAGCGGTCACTAATGATGCATCTCTATATGGTTTTGTCATTGTTGATGATTATTCTCGATATACATGGGTACACATTGTTACCGACAAACATGAAGTGCGTGAAGTCTTCAAACGATTCTCCTCGAGGGCTTCAACCAACTTTGGTGTGAAGATCAAGCATATCGGTGACAATGGAACCGAGTTCAAGAATTCTGGTCTTGATGCCTATCTTGATGAACTTGGTATTACTCATGAGTTATCTGCTCCCTATACTCCTCAAAGAGAATTGCGTCGTGGAGCGCAAGAACGTAACTCTTGTTGAGATGGCTCGCACTATGTCGATGAATACAAAACGCCTCGGCGTTTTTGGATTGATGCAATTGATACTTGCTTGCCACATCATCAACAGAGTATATCTTCACAAATTCTTCAAGAAGACCGCTATGAACTCCTCAACGACAAGAAACCCAATGTGAGTTATTTCAAAGTCTTCGTGCTAAATGTTAGATTAGAGATCCTCATCACAACTCTAAATTTGCACCAAAGCACATGAAGGTTTTATGCTTGGTTACTGAAAGGACTCAGACACCTACAGTAGTCTTCAACATTGTTCTTCACAAGATTGTCGACACTATAGATGTGCGGTTCGATGAAACTAATGGCTTGCAAAGAGAGCACCTACCTTCTGCTTTAGATGAACCAACACCGAGGATGCTATCAAGCTCAAGGCAACCGAGGATGTCATTCCCATCAAGAATCTGTGAAGAATTCATTCCTGTTCGTGATGAACGCCGAGTGATGCACCAAGAACAAGATGAGGAAAATGGTGTCAAGAAAATGCTGATCAAAATCCTCGGCGACAACCAACTCATCCACGCTGCAAAAGAAGTGCAAGTGGAGAAGATCATCGATGACATTAGCGCACCAGTCCTCTCACCCGCTCAAAAGCATCACATTTATCTAACTTTTGTGGGCACTATGCTTTTGTCTCTATCACAGAGCCCACTAAGGTAGATGAAGCATTTCGAGCCGAGTGGATTCAGTCTATGCAAGAAGAATTACATCGCCGAGCTGAACAATGTCTCGAATTGGTCAATCGCCTGCATCCTCGCAAGCATAATATCATTGGCACAAAGTGGATCTACCTCAACAAGCAAGATGAAAATGGCCTTGTGGTGAGGAATAAGGCACGACTAGTAGTTCAAGGCTACACACAGTTGAAGGAATTGATTTCGATGAAACTTTTGCACATGTTGCTAGACTTGAGGCTATTCGATTTTACTTGCCTATGCTAACCATCATGATATCATCTTATATCAAATGGATGTGAAAAGTGCATTCCTCAATGGTAAGCTTGAGGAAGAAGTATATGTTGCTCAACCCCTGTGTTTTGAAGATCCCAAGAATCCTCGACAAAGTCTTCGACTTAATAAGGCTCAGATGGCCTCAAGCAAGCCCCTCGGCGTGGTATGATACATTGAAGGAATTCTTCGTGAAGAATGGCTTCACACCCGTTCACTCGACCCTACTCTCTTTACTAAATCATATGATGGTGAACTGTTTGTGTGCCAAATATATGTTGATGATATTATCTTTGGCTGTACTAATCAATGTTATAGTGATGAATTTGCCAATATGATGAGTGAAGAATATCAAATGTCTATGATGGGAGAGTTGAAATTCTTCTTAGGTCTTCAAATTAAATCGAGCAAGAATGGCATATTCATATCTCAGAGAACTACCTCAAAGATGTACCGAGGAAATTCGCATGCAAGATTGCAAAGGCGTAAAATTCCTATGCCCACAAATGGTCACCTATGCAATCGATGAAAATGGTATTGACTTCGATCACAAGGTATACCGCCCATGATTGGTTCTTTATTGTACTTATGTGCATCTAGGCCAGATATAATGCTTAGTGTTTGCATGAGTGCCCGATTTCAAGCTGCACCAAGGAATCACACCATAAGGCTGTGAAGCATATTCTTCGATATCTAGCTCACACACCAACACTAGGATTATGGTACCCCAAGGGCTCTGCTTTTATCTCATTGATATTCGACTCGACTATGCTTTGGTGATCGTGTGGACCGCAAGTCAACATCCGCACTTGTCATTTCCTCGACGATCTTTGGTCCGTTGGTCCTCGAATAAACAGAATCGTATCAGATCACCGCTTCATCGCCGAAGCTGAATACATTGCTGCTGGCTCATGCTCAGTGCTCAACTGCTGGATGAAGCAAACCTCAAGGACTATGGCATCAATGTGATGAATGTGCCTCTCCTCTGCGACAATGAGAGTGCCATCAAGATTGCTCACAACCCGCTTCAGACTCAAGACTAAGCACATCCAGATTCGCCATCATTTTCTTCGTGATCATGTGTTGAAGAACGATATCTCCATCGAGCATGTGAAGATCAAGAACAGCTAGCTGATATCTTCACTAAGCCCTTGGATGAGAAGAGATTTAGCAAGTTGCGGTGTGAGCTAAATATCTTAGAATCTTGAATGTTCTTTGAAAAGGACACACATCCTAACCCTTATGCGAAATTGATGACTTAGATGTGCAACACATGAAGAAACGTTTTCTTCAATCAATGAAGAATAACACTCTAAGTGTGAAGAAATTAATGAAGAATTTGATTCTCGTAACCCTCGACAATTGTATGCGTGTCTGAAATCATCATTCTTATACGGTGGGTCACGCCACCACAAAAGTTGAAAATCTTCAAATTGAGTTTTTCCTCATTTTGAAATTCTTCATCTTACAAATTCTTCAACTTTGCAAAATCTTCACTGCTTCCGCTGCTTTTCTTCATTGGCTATATATATATGTGAGTTTATGTCCTCTACAAAGATTCACTTATTGCTATTTCTTCAAGTTGTGATTTCGCTAAGTGAATGTGATCGACCCTTCCCTCTATGCTATACTCAACCCAATCTATTCACAAATTCCTCATGTGCGTTCGATTGAACTCGCTCAAAGTCTTCACTGTGTCCTTGATACCAAGAAATTGCGAACAAAATTTTTAAAACAAATCTTATCCGGATTTTCGGTTTTACCGCTCAAACCGTTCCGCATCCCATGATGCATTAGTTTATTCACCCACGATCTTACACGATCTCATTTGCACAGTACGTGGGTGACACATGTTGCGTGAAGAAGAAAGGGCAGGGGCATGTTCGTCCCAAAATCTTCGGACGAACAGTTTTTACCGTGGCTATAAATACCCCTCTCCCTTCCTTACTTCATTTTCTCCGCTCGGTCGCTGTCTCTCGCTCGAGCTCTCCTCAAACCCTAGTGCCGCCGCTACTCCATCGTCATCGGTGAGGAAGAGCTTCACTGCCTCGACCTCGTCGCCGTCGTACTCGCGCCGGCTGCGGAAATCTTCACTCCGCCGCTGCCGTAGCTGTCTCCCTCTGCCAAGTTAGGGCGTGGGAGATCTAACGTGACGAACTTCACCATGGTTCATCTCTGTTCGTCGTGTTCTTCAGTTCGAGTAATTAAAAGTCACTTTTATTACTCGCT
Source organism: Aegilops speltoides (assembly GCA_021437245.1). Taxonomy (NCBI): domain Eukaryota; kingdom Viridiplantae; phylum Streptophyta; class Magnoliopsida; order Poales; family Poaceae; genus Aegilops; species Aegilops speltoides. The sequence goes on along the minus strand of CM038143.1, from coordinate 348,923,305 downwards.
TTGATTCTCAAACTTTTCTCAAAATCTTCAAAGGTGTTTTATTCTTCAAATCTTCACATATGAACACCTCACACATCAGTATGCTCTTGATTCATCTCTAAGCACTCATTTCTTCAAGATTCCTCAATTGTGCGGATTTTCGATCCGTACAACTCGAACCTAAGACAAGAACGCTTAGTGAAATTCCTCAAGGCTCAACTGGTCAAACTCCTCAAAACTTGTCTTTTTCAAAAATCTTACGAGAACGATATGACCTCTCCAAATTCCTCGCACCTACACTCTGCTCACAGTACTCATGTCCGCTTTGAATCACTAGGTTCTCATCAACTTAACTCATTTGCAGCATTCCTCGAAGAAAAACTGCATACTTCTTCAGAGTGTTCTATTGTTCAAATTCCTCACCTGAAGAAAATGGTAGAAGGCAAGAGACCACAGAAAGGAGGAAAGAAACCGGAGGTCATGACTGCTTTTGAGATCCCTGATGAAATATACAAGGATTATTGCACACCTGATGAAGCCAAGTTTGGCAAAGAAAATAAAAATCAGCGCAAAGTGCGCATTCAGAGGATAGAACGAAGATGGGCACGAGAATGGAGGGAATATCGCTATGTTACCCCAAAGTACATGAAGAAATTCGCCTTAAACCCTCCATGCCCAAGAGCTCCACCGCACTGCCAAGTCGCGATCCCACCAAAGATCAAGCGTGGTGAGGACTTTCCAAGAATGGTCTAGGCGCAAGCAAAATGGCAAGACAAGCCAAGGAGGCAAGTGAGGAAATTCAATGAGGATTCTGCTGCTGCTGCTTGCCGCTGAGACCTCGGTCAAGCCGAGGAAATCAATGCCAAGAAGCCCGCCGCACGCCAAGTGCTTCACCATCAGCGCCCTCACGACCAAGTTCTCACCCGCGCCCTCACGGCAAATTCCTCAACCTCATCGCTGCTCCACTAAAGTCCTCAAGAGCTCCTCCAGTCCTAAACTCCTGTGCATCCGCTACATGTCAAAGGACTCGGGGTTTCTCAATTGCTTCGTGTCTCAAAGAAGTTCCTCACCGCACTAATGTCCTCATCAGCCCCACTCTGCTGAAGACAAAAGCAACAATGGATGCGGTCCCGGCCAAGTCCAAGAAAGAAACAGGTTGCTTTCCACGTGCCCTCTGATGACGAGGCTTCTGATGAAGAACTTGCAGAAATCATCAGAGACAGACTAGCAAAGGCCGCTAGAGCCGAAGGAACAACTGTGCCTCTGCTTTTGGATCGGAAGAAGATCCTTGACTTCATCGACTTATGGCATCAGGATCCAAACACTCCAATGCCTGACCTGCCTCTGACTCCTGGTCAAAGTCATATGCTTACCCATTTCATCTCTGAAGAGAAATGGAAATTTGAAAAGGCTCGTGAGATAAAGAGAGCACAAGCCAGAAAGAAGAAGCTTCTGAAGAAGAACATTGTCAGATCACACCAAGAACTTCTCAAGGCTCAATCTGAGATTCAAGCCCTCGGCAAGGATTTCGATGCATACAATACTGATTGGCAAGGAGCCAAAGTGAGATTCACAATTTGACGAAGAAAATGACAACCTATTGCAGCCCCATCGCAACAAGAAAATCCTCAGTGCAGATTCTGCTCACCTTCTTGAGCGTGCAAAGACCGCTGATGACTTTCAACTGCCGATGAGAATACAAGTTCCGTGGCTGATGACTCCATTCCAGCCACCAAGAAATTCCTGTGTCATCCACTAGTAGTGCGCTGAAGAAATCAAGAGATCAGGCAACCGCACTGGGCCATACTGAAGAAAATGAACCACAGTCCTCGGCTCCTCCTGCGCCAACACCAACTCCAATTCTTCCTTCGCTATGAAGTGAAGAAGACCAAGGCTGCAGAGCGAGCTGCGATGAAGAAAAGGAAGGCATCACCAGCGCCAAATTCTTCGCCGCGAAGAAAATGAAGCCAATGACCAGCTCGCTTGAAAATCCTATTGATGCCGTTCCCATTTCCTCCATGTCCTCTAAGGAAATTGTTCCTTATGGAGAAGACTACAAGATCCCAAGCGGATCTGATGAAGAAAATCACTCTATTGCTACCTCAGAACAGTTTGATGAAGAAATTGAAGTGGAAGCATTCCCTTCAACGCCAATCGCTTCTCACCCATGCCTCGGTTCACAATCAAGAGGCTGGTGTTGAGGAAATTGAAAAAGAAGATGAAGACGTGGATATTGGATGCACTACACCAGTGATGAACGATGACTTTTGGGAAAGTCAGCATCCAAATACTCCTCTCTTCACTCCTATTCAAGAAATTCCTCAGTCCCCGGCTACAACTGCTCAAATGGGCTCAAGAAACTCATCCCACATCGTCTGCTCATGAAGAAATTCCAGCCGCTAGTGTCAAGAACCTCTTCTTGATCCCCAAACTGCACAAGAAGAGGAACCAGAAATTCTCACCAAGCACCGAGATCGCGATTCTGAGGTTGTGCTGCAAATCATCGACACTCCTCTGCCCAAACCAGAATCACCGACACTCCTCCGCCCAAACCAAGAATCCGTTCTCGAGCAAGCAAAAATTCAAGGTCAAGACTTCTTTTACGAGCATGTGTTCTTCATCGACATAATCCATATGACTCGCCGCATAAGGAAGAGACGCTTCGACTGCTACTCAAGCCAATTTCTATTCCTCGGTGCTTTTGACAAGGACAAAATCTTCGATCATGAGCATATTCCTCATGTGGATATGGAATCTCTGCCGTGCTTGAGCCGCCTCTCCGAGTTATTCACGACGCAGACTCTCAATTTCAGACCGATATCCGTGATTGGAATGAAGAACTCATTCTTCGCCTATGCCACTTTGCATATCACCGAGATGTCAAGATGTCAATTCATGAGTGCTGGATTGATGATGAAAACACTCACTACAAGGCACCAAAGAATGAATTGCTTCGTCCTTCCTCTTGATCCTCCCCATGACAATTGCGTTGCATTTACAATGACCGCGAACCGACAGATCATTATATGCAAGTGCTCATGAATCCTTTGAAGTCGTGGCAGGCCCTCGAACCAAATTCCTCGTCAAGGAATTGTCAGATGTGCCTCGGACTGTCTATCGATCCCGACGAAGACAATGAGTCCTATCAAAGGCCACGACTCAAATGATGAAGATGTCGTTGGCATCATGAAGAACATGCAACATCATTCATGGCGTTCCCATCAACTTCCATGATTTCTTCATGAGGACTCTGGCTAATGTTGCAATGTCACCTTTTGAGCTGAAGCCATATGCGCCTTGGATTATGAGATTCATAAAGGCAAGATCTTCACCAATTACAAGGTCGACACTCAACCATGGTAGCTACTTGCCGCCCATTGAAGTCCTCAAGCGACCAATTTCATCATCTGATGATAAGGGCAAGGCAGCTGCTGTGATCGATGAAGGCACTCGTCCATTGGATGGTCAATTCCGTCTAGCTACATCTTACTCCACCAATGACGATTACGCAACACATGACACCGCCGCAAATACCTCAGCTAAACAAAATCCTCAAGCCACAAAGACCTAGGGTGATGACCGACCGTGAGTTACTCCTCGCCTTCATCGGAAGGTTGATCGCAATCACAAATGGGTGAAACGTCAATTTGCTGCAATTCTTCACAACATGACATCAACACATAATGCAAAGAAGAAAATCAGATCACCTTCATGAAACCCTCAACCGCACTGGGCTGTTCTCACTCATGTATATTCCATGGAAGAATCAAGACTATGGGTCTCCGGGAAGCATTTGATAGGTCTGCACCACCTCCAAGAAATTCAAGAGAGTCAAAGTTCCCGATCCGTGGCGATTCTTATTCTTCATCGCGTGAAACTAATGAACATGAAGATTTGGACGACACTACGGCAGGCCCTACTTCAACGAACAACCCCGACAACGCTGGCGCTCCTCCATCGACTTGAAATTCTTCAGGGGTGTTAGTCCTCAGTTTCGATCCTTTTGGTCATATGATGACAAAGGGGGAGAAATCTGAGTTAGTCTTCAAGCGGGTTTATATTATGGGCGTTTTGTTAAGTTACAACTCTCATTCTTCCGAAACTTTTTATTGGATCGAGTTGTAATCTTAAATCCGATGGTGCCTTGATACCTTTGGTCGTGCTCTGATGCTTTTGATGCACTGAGCTCTGAAACTTTTGATGTGCTATTCTGCATGCTTATTCCTCGTTAATATTATTGCACGCATGCTGAATCTCATCAGGCACCATATTTCATCATGCATTTCAAATTCTTCATATTATATATCAAATGCTTGTATGAATTACAAGATATAGGGGGAGATCTCCATGATTCGATTCTTCAAATGTGCATTGCCTCAAAAGCAAATTCCTCACTATGCACATATTCAGAGGGAGTTCTTCTATATCTTGCAATCAAATTCCTCAATATCAGTATTTACACTTCATATGTTTATCCCCGTTGAAAACTTAACCTATGTTGTCATCAATCACCAAAAAGGGGGAGATTGTAAGTGCATCTAGTGCCCCTTAGTGATTTTGGTGTATTGAAGACTTATAGGTTAAGTAACTGATGCGTTTATGAGTGTACACAGGTCTATAAGTCTATGAGGAGTTTGATATTTACAGAGAAAGTCGACCCCTAAAAATGAAGTTCTTCGACTAAAGACTTTGATATTACAAGACTTTACAAGACTTTGAAAGTGAAGAAAATGGTGTGACCTTGAAGACTTGGTATTTACTTGTGGAACATGAAGCGTGAAGACTTTTGTTTTCGTAGTTTCATTTTCTCTTTCTTGAGTCATAGGAAACACCGTCATCGTTAAAGGGGTCGAGGAAATACTAAGGAAAAAATTCCATGTGATGCTCAACTCAAAATCCTACACCTACCAATCCCTTCGAGTGAAGCCATTGAAATCTCATACGATTCAACCAATTTCTTCAAAGGATGAGACGCAGTTCTTCCAGTCACCGATGACTTTGTTCGATCGAGGAGTTAGGAATTCACCAGTGTGAATTGCCTACACAAAGGAGGAAGATGATAGCCCCGAGGAATTTGAGAGTCAAATTTCCGATCGTTCTTTGTCTTCTGCCGGCTGTCCAAAATATCTTATCCACCTAACGGTCATATCATTGAAGGGCATTTATGTCTTATCATGTCGGGCTGCTCCTAGGCTATAAATAGCCGCCCCTACAACCACTAGTTGGTTGGCTGCTCGAGAGAACTTGACACTTGTCATCCGAGAGCAACCCATCCTCCGAGGACTTTGAGCGAAAATCATCGAGTGAGGAAAATCCCAAAACCAAACCCCCACAAACCCAAAGTGATTGAGCATCATCAAGAAATTGATCTGCGTGGATCCGACGCTTGTTACCTTTGAAGACTGTGCTTCTTCCAGACGGTTAGGCGTCAAGGTCTAGAGCATCCAAGAGGAATTGTGGATCGCCGAGTGACCAAGTCTGTGAAGGTTTGGAAGTCACCAAGACTTACCACGAGTGATTGGACGAGGCTCGTGGTCTTAGTTCAAGGAGAATACGGTGAGGATCGGTGTCTGAGTTGCGGCTCGAGATCGGGTGTCCGGACGTGTGTCCTCGAGTTTAAATACTCACCGCTCCAACCAGACGCATAACTCGCAGACAGCCAGTTGAACTGGTCTACCAAATCATTGTCTTCACCAACTGACCGGTTCTATTTCCTCAACTCATTCATTTCCTCATTCTTGTGTTGAATGTTGTTCATATCTGTGTTTGAAGACTTTTGATCAAGAATTTCACAAATTCCTCGCTTCAATTTCTTCATCTGTTTGTCTTCTTCTTGTTATCCCGTGTTTACGCTTTCCGTACTCTGTGCTAGTCTTCATTTCATCATGATGACTATGTTTGTATCCTGTTATATTTACTTCTGAGTACTTATTCCGCTGCAAGTAGTTCTTCGCTAAGGAATTTCCTCACCAGCAAATTCCTCAGTGAAGAATTCATAAAAATCGCCTATTCACCCCCCCTCTAGTCGATATAACGCACTTTCAATAAGTGGTAAGGATTTCCCAATCACAAACCAAATATCTGCGGGAAGAAATGCTAGAGCTACTTGAATCCCACCTATAAACTCCCGAAACTTTCTGGTTATGCAATCAGGTGTTGGGGATATAGGGGAAGCAATATATCTCACCCAAACTAACAATCCCTACATCCAAATTGTATCCATCCACAACACACATAACCAAGAAACCTTCGAAAATCGTGTACCTCAACCTTCGAAAAGCATCCGTTATACGAGTCATGGCAATACTCCCAAACTCCCCAGTACTGGGTGACGTCGAGGTTATCTCACCAACAACTGCATAAAAGAGATTTTCGATGTCGGCAAAACTCAGGTATTCCAGAACTGCAACAATAAAATTGTGACAACAACACCTCGGAGCTCAACTCCCCGGGACACTGCCACAACCCCTAAATGTCAGGAGGCACCAAGAACAATGTTCTCATCACAAAACCATCGGAACGATTCCAAGATACCCGCGTGATCCTAAAATTTTTTTAGTGAAATCTGAGGAGAGGAGAGTCAAAACTTCTACGTCAGGAGACCTCACCAGAGCGACGAAGGGACTAAGGAGTAAAAAGAATCCTACTCTCCGATATATATAATCCTAAGACTCAAAACATTTTTGTTCTAGACTCAACAACGCCAGCAAACAATCAAGCAGGGGGCTCCTAAGTCGGGGATGGCTCTGATTACCAACTTGTAACGCCCTCGATGCGGCTATATCTCCCACTTGTCGAAGCACGACTTTGAGGCATAACCGCATTGAAAACAATGTCGCAAGAGAGGTAATCTTCACACAACCCATGTAATACATAAGGGAAAGAGATACATAGTTGGCTTACAGTCGCCACTTCACACAATACATAAATAAACATCCATCATCCAGATTACACTCAAGGTCCGACTACGGACAAAAATAAAGAAGACTACCCCAAATGCTACACAGATCCCCGATCATCCCAACTGGGCTCCACTACTGATCGTTTGGAAACAAAACATAGTAACGACCACGTTCCTCATCAAACTCCCACTTGAGCTCGGTTGCGTCATCTGCACTGGCATCGTTGGCACCTGCAACTATTTTGGTAGAATCTGTGAGTCACGGGGACTCAGCAATCTCACACCCGTGAGATCAAGACTATTTAAGCTTATAGGTAGGACAGAGTTGTGAGGTGGAGCTGCAGCAAGCGACTAGCATATATGGTGGCTACATTCGCAAAAGAGAGCGAGAAGAGAAGCAAGGCACGGTCGTGAAGCTAGTAGCGATCAAGAAGTGATCCTGAAACTACTTACGTCAAACATAACTCCAACACGTGTTCACTTCCGGACTCCGAGAAGAGACCATCACGGTTACACACACAGTTGATGTATTTTAATTAAGGTCAACTTCGGGTTTTCTACAACTGGACATTAACAAATTCCCATCTGCCTCATAACCGCGGGCACGGCTTTAGAAAGATAATACCCTGCAGGGGTGTCCCAACTTAGCCCATCATAAGCTCTCACGGTCAACGAAGGATATACCTTCTCCCGGGAAGACCCGATCAGTCTCGGAATCCCGGTTCGCGAGACATTTTGACAATGGTAAAACTAGACCAGCAAAGCCTCCCGAATGTGCCGACAAATCCCGATAGGAGCTGCACATATCTCATTCTCAGGGCACACCGGATTGTCCAAACTTCCGTAGGCTATTCCAGAGTTGCCTCGGTACACCGGCGGTGACAAAGTTGGACCAACACTCACGACGAGCACCGCCCGGGGGGTAAATAAAGATGACCCTCGGCTCGCGAAAACCCAAGGGAAAAAAGGCTTAGGTGGCAAATGGTAAAACCAAGGTTGGGCCTTCTTTGGAGGAGTTTTATTCAAAGCGAACCGTCAAGGGGTCCCATAAATCACCCAACCGCGTAAGGAACGCAAAATCAAGGAACATAACACCAGATGACGGAAACTAGGTGGCAAGAGTGGAACAAAACACTGGCATAAGGCCGAGCCTTCCACCCTTTACCAAATATATAAGGTGCATTAATTAAACAGAGATATTGTGATATCCCAAAATATCCATGTTCCACCAGGAACAAACTTCATCTTCACCTGCAACTAGCAACGCTATAAGAGGGGCTGAGCAAAAGCGGTGACATAGCCAATCAACGGTTTGCTAGGAAAGGATGGTTAGAGGTTGACATGGAAATATGGGTGGCATGATATAGCAAGTGGTAGGTAACATAGCATAGGCATAGCAAAAGAACGAGCATCTAGCAAGCAAAGATAGAAGTGATTTCGAGGGTATGGTCATCTTGCCTGCAAGGTTCTCAGAGTTGTCGAAGGCTTGATCCTCGTAAGCGTTCTCAACAGGTTCCTCATTCACGTACTCGTCTCCCGGCTCTACCCAAAGTAAGAACACAAGCAATAGAACCACAATCAAACATGGAGCAATGCACAAGCAATATGATGCAATACATGACATGATGCGAGATGTGATATGCAATGTATATGCGGGCTCCGGAAAGGAAAATGATGAACAAGGCATCAATTTGGCAAACCAAGTATGCCGCTGGAAAGATGAGATGATTTCGGTTGAAATCGATATAAAGATCACCGGAATCGGATGCACGGTTTGCAAATGGCAATCAAAACAAGAATGACACAAAGCTGCGATTAACAGCACGATAGCACTTAGAACACACTAATAAACTATGCTACAGCACCCCAACATACAAACAAAGCATATGGCAGTGATCTACAGGAGATGTTTAACAAAAGAGGAACACTGAGCTACGGCTAAATCACATCATAACAGGTTCAAACAAGCATGGTGAAAGTGCAAAAAATATCAGGTTGGGCATGGCATAAACAGCATCACGAAGCAATGTTCAGAGCAAGTTATCAACAAGCTACAGGAACTTATAATAGCAAAACAGGACATGGCATGAATCTACTCAAAGCCAAAAAGGACAATAAGAAATGATGGCACCCATGTAAACATAGCAAGTTTCATTACAGATCTGAGACTTAGCAGAAAAAACTGGACATGGCAAAAACAGATAACAAGTAGGCATGTTCGTGAGCTCGATGCACTCACTACAGAGCATTTCATGATAAACTAAGCATACGTCCATCAAGAAGACATGGCATAGAAGCTATACATGGCAAGAACAACATCATAGCATACGCGTATCAACTACACCAACCTTGTAAAAATTGAATATCATGTAAACAATCTGCCAGGAAACATTTTGTAGCAAAAGTAGAGCACAAAAATGACATGCTAGACTACTCCATAATTTCCAACAAAGGCATGGATGGATAGAGCATAACCATATGTTCAAAACACCCGTACTGATCATGCTCAAAATGGGCATAGATCTCTCTGTAACAACATGGACACATGGCTTAAAAATAACAGCAGGACATGACTTAGTGAAAATACTAAGTCCCTGAAATCAGCAACATTACGAAGCCTAGTTTGCATGCTTGTTCTAGTCACCACAGAGATCACAAAAATACATGGCATACACCCCTGTAAAGATGGCATGGCATAGTACAAAACACATGTAGAGCTCATGTCCATAAGATGCACACAATAAATGTAGCAAAAATGACAAGACAACATCATGAAGTAAAAATGGCATGTTTATGAACTTGCTCAAATGCAGAAACTAATGCCACCACTGGATTGGTGGGCTTTTTCTACCCCAAAAACATATATAATATGTTGGGGTTGCTGTAGAAAAATCACCACAAGTGCAATAAGTTAAAAACTGCCCTAAATGGAATATGACAGAATTGGCATTTTCCTTATTTGGAAACGTCCAGAAATGGATTTGCCCGAAATGGAATAAATCCCATATGCCAGAAATGGATAAATCGCTGGGAAATAAAAAAAAGAAAACCAGGGGGGTATGGGAGGATGACAGGTGGGTCATGGCCCCTAGTGAGAAGGACAGGTGGGGCCACCCTGTCATACACACACGCGCGCATATAAACAGAAAAAGAGGTGGGGGTTTGGGTTTAACTTGCGCCCGTGGGGGATCGAACCCGAGACGCTGGGTTGCAACCGAGTGGCTTGAGCCACTGGGCTAGTCGACGATGGCTGACAGAGGAGGGGTTCTTCTCCTCATACCAACTGCTACAGCGCCTACCAAAACAGAGGAAGCAGCGGAAAGCAACGGCGTGGCCAGAGGTGGCGGAGGGATCACCGGAGCAGCTCTGGCAACCTAACGGAGAGGCGGATGGGTGCTACGGGATCGCAAGAGGATCCCGCGCTCGCGCTTGGAACGCACGACGCCCAACGGCGACGGAAACGCTGCCGGCGACGAGGTCCAGAGCGGGCGGCGACAAACTCGACCACGACGAGCCGCTGCGTTAAACAAGCGGCAGTGAGCACGAGTCTACCCTACGTGATACAAGGACACCTATGGACACACGCAGAGACGCTAAGGAAATCGGAGCACTCGCCGGAGACGAGGTCCGACGGCGGCGAGATCGGGCGCCCGCGGCGGCCGCGGTTAGAGCATGCAAACGAGGGGGAAAGGGGCCAGGAAGCTGTGCGTGCTCACCACTAGCACGGTGGTGCGCTTCGCTTGGCGGGAGGTGGACGAAGACGGCGATGGTGGTGGTCGAACACGTTCGGCGGCCGGGTTCGAAGACGAGGAAGAAGAGGTCGTGGCAGGGGCTCCGGCTCCACGTAGTCGACGACGGGGACGTGGTGGACGACGGGGAAGAAGATGGACACGCTAGGCGGGGTAGAGGCCGAAGGAGAGCACGCCGGCGATGAGGACGCGCTCCCCGATGCGTTCGGGACGGCGATGGCGCGATCGATCTGGTGGCTAAACCTACCAGGAAACAGTGGCGGCGGACGAGGGAAACCCTAGGCGAAGTAGGGGACCAGGAATTGGGGCTTTAAAAGGCTAGGGTGAGCGGCGCGAGCTCACGCGCGCTCGTGCTCGCGGTCCCCATGGCGACGGCGAGAGGAGAGGGAAAAGGTGGGTGCGTGGAGCAGGGTAGGCGCTGACGAGCGGGGCCAGACTAGCCACGTGGCGAGGGTCTAGCAGGGGTGCACGCGCGCGTAGGTGAGAAAAGGCAGGGAGGAGGAGACCGAGTGGGCGGTGGCCTACTGAGCCACCGACGCTGGGTCTGGCTGGGCCGGTCTGGGAGGCCGAGGCCCAGGGGGGGTTGCTGCTGCTGGCTACTCTGCTGATGCTTTTCCCTTTTTGTTCAGGCAGAAAAACAAAAGGAAAAGCACAAGGGAATTTGGGAGGATTTTGAGAAAAGTGACCATATACTCAAGGTCCTGAAATTGTGTAGAATTTGATAAAATTGATCTGGGAATTTTTAGAGGAAGTAAAATAATTCAAGTTTGAATTGAGTTCAAACTTGAGTCATTTTAAAAGCTAACCAAAACAACTTATAAAAGGCTGAAATATTACAGGGAGGTAAATGACATGGTGACAGAATATTGAGGCAAAGTTGAACATTAATGAAGGAGGGTAAGATGGCACTTGCAAAAAGAAAGAAAGAGAAGGAGAGATGGTGATGCATGGAGGTGGTGATGCATGGATGACACATAGAACATGCAACAACATATCATGCATGCACATCATGGAAATGCAAGTTGACATAAGCACAACACAACGTTGATATGCACATGATGCAAACATATGATGGCAAAAAGGAATATGAGAAGAAGCCCAAACGCAATATGACAAGGTAAGCATGGCAATGAAATGAGTAGAACAGCATAGCGAAACAAAATGAGACCAAAAGATGGGACCCCGAATGGAACTGGGTGGAGACCAGCATAGATATATTGCCAAAAATGGAAGTTTTACATCTGGGGTGTTACACACCAGATCCAAATCCTATGAGAGAGAGTTGAGTGTTGGGGAGACTATCATTTGAAGCACAAGAGCAAGGAGTTCATCATCAACGCACCATTTGTTACTTCTTGGAGAGTGGTGTCTCCTAGATTGGCTAGGTGTCACTTGGGAGCCTCCGACAAGATTTTGGAGTTGAACCAAGGAGTTTGTAAGGGCAAGGGGATCGCCTACTTCGTGAAGATCTACCGCTAGTGAGGCAAGTCCTTCGTGGGCGACGGCCATGGTGGGATAGACAAGGTTGCTTCTTCGTGGACCCTTCGTGGGTGGAGCCCTCCATCGACTCGCGCAACCATTACCCTTCGTGGGTTGAAGTCTCCATCAATGTGGATGTACGATAGCACCACCTATCGGAACCACGCCAAAAACATCCGTGTCTCCAATTGTGTTTGAATCCTCCAAAACCCTTCCCTTTACATTCTTGCAAGTTGCATGCTTTACTTTCCGCTGCTCATATACTCTTTGCATGCTTGCTTGATATGTATTGTGAATGTTGAACTTGTGCCTAAACTCCACTTAAACTTTAAAGATCTTAAAAACTGCAACTTTGGTACTTAGTGTCTAATCCCCCCCTCTAGACACCTCTTCTCAAGGTCCTTCACTATTGCAGGAGTAGATGCAGACGTTATGAATGTTTGGCTAGCTCAATATGATGACTACTTGATAGTTTAGTGCACCAGGCTTTACGGCTTAGAACCGGGACTTCAAAAACATTTTGAACGCCACAGAGCATATGAGATGTTCCAAGAGATGAAATTGGTATTTCAGACTCATGCCCGTGTCGAGAGGTATATGAGACCTCTGACAAGTACTCCTAAAAATGGGGGAGAATAGCTCAGCTATTGAGCATGTGCTCAGAATGTCTGGGTACTACAATCACTTGAATCAAGTGGGAGTTAATCTTCCAAATAAGGTAGTGATTGACAGAGTTCTCTAGTCACCATCACCAAGTTACTAGAACTTCGTGATGAACTATAATATGCAAGGGATGACAAAAGCGATTCCCGAGCTCTTCGTGATGCTGAAATCAACGGAGGTAGAAATCAAGGAAAAGCATCAAGTGTTGATGGTTAAACAAGACCACTAGTTTCAAGAAAAGGGCAAAGGGAAAGAAAGGGAAATTCAAGAAGAATGACAAGTAAGTTGTCACTCCCGTAAAGAAGCTCAAAGATGGACCTAAGCCTGAAACTGAGTGCTTCTACTGCAAAGGAAATGGTCACTAGAAATGGAACTACCCCAAATATTTGGCAGATAAGAAGGTTGGCAAAGTGAACAAAGGTATATTTGATATACATATTATTGATGTGTACTTTACTAGTGTTTATGATAACCCCTAGGTATTTGATACATGTTCGGTTGCTAAGAGAAGTAACTCGAAACAGGAGTTACAGAATAAATGGAGACTAGTTGAGGGTGAAGTGATGATGTATGTTGGAAGTGGTTCCAATATTGATATGATCATCATCGCACACTCCCTATACTTTCGGGATTAGTGTTGAACCTAAATAAATGTTATTTGGTGTTTGCGTCGAGCATGAACAAGATTGGATCGTGTTTATTGCAATACGGTTATTCATCTAAGACAGAGAATAATTGTTATTCTGTTTACATGAAGAAAACCTTCTATGGTCATACACCCAATGTGGATGGTTTATTGAATCTCGATCATAGTGATACACATATTCATAATATTGATGCCAAAAGATGCAAAGTTGATAATGTTAGTGTAACTTACTTGTGGCATTGCCGTTTAGGTCATATTGGTGTAAAACGCATGAAGAAACTCCATGTTGATGGGATTTTGGAATCATTTGATTATGAATCATGTGATACTTGTGAACCGTGCCTCATGGGCAAGATGACTAAAATTCCGTTCGCCGGAACAATGGAATGAACTAATGACTTATTGGAAATAATACATACCGATGTATGCGGTCCGATGAGTGTTGAGGCTCGTGGCGGGTAACGTTATTTTCTGACCTTTACAGATGATTTGAGTAGATATGGGTATATTTACTTAATGAAACACAAGTCTGAAACATTTGAAAAGTTCAAATAATTTCAGAGTGAGGTGGAGAATCATCGTAACAAGAAAATAAAGTTTGTACGATCTGATCATGAAGGTGAATATTTGAGTTACGAGTTTGGCCTTCATTTAAAACAATGTGGAATAGTTTCACAGCTCACGCCACCTGGAACACCACAGCGTAATGGTGTGTTCGAACATCGTAATCGCACTTTTTTAAGATATGGTGCGATCTATGATGTCTCTTACCGATTTACCACTATCATTTTGGGGTTATGCATTAGAGACAGCTACATTCACGTTAAACAGGGCACCATCAAAATCCGTTGAGACGACACCGTATGAACTGTGGTTTGGCAACAAACCTAAGCTGTCGTTTCTTAAAGTTTGGGGCTACAATGCTTATGTGAAAGCTTCAACCTGATAAGCTCGAACCCAAATCGGAGAAATGCGTCTTCATAGGATACCCAAAGAAAACTATTGGGTACACCTTCTATCATAGATCCAAAGGCAAGATATTCATTGCTAAGAACGGATCCTTTCTAGAGAAGGAGTTTCTCTCGAAAGAAGTGAGTGGGAGGAAAGTAGAACTTGATGATGTAATTGTACCTTCTCCTGAATTGGCAAGTAATTTATCACATAAATCAGTTTCAATGATTCCTACACCAATTAGTGAGGAAGCTAATGATGATGATCATAAAACTTCAGATCAAGTTACTACCAAACATCGTAGGTCAACAAGAGTACGATCCGCACCAGAGTGGTACAGTGATCCTGTTTTGGCATTCATGTTACTATACCATGATGAACCTACGAACTATGAGGAAGCGATGATGAGCCCAGATTCCACGAAATGACTTGAGGCCAATCTGAGATAGGATCCATGTATGAGAACAAAGTATGGACTTTGGTGGATTTGCCCGATGATCGGCGAGCCATAGAAAATAAATGGATCTTCAAGAGGAAGACAGATGATGATGGTAGTATTACTATCTACAAAGCTCGAATTGTCGCAAAAGGTTTTCCACAAGTTCAAGGTGTTGACTACGATGAGATTTTCTCACTCGTATCGATGTTTAAGTCTGTCTGAATCATGTTAGCAATTGCCACATTTTATAAAATCTGGCATATGGATGTTAAAACTGCATTCCTTAAATGGATATCACTAAGAAGAGTTGTATATGATACAACTAGATGGTTTTGTCAATTCTAAAGGTGCTAACAAAGTGTGCAAGCTCCAGCTATCCATCAATGAATTGGTGCAAGCATCTCAGAGTTGGAATATATGCTTTGATGAGTTGATCAAAGCATATAAGTTTTATACAGACTTGCGGTGAAGCCTGTATTTACAAGAAAGTGAGTGGGAGCTCTGTAGCATTTCTGATATTATATGTGGATGACATATTGTTGATCGGAAATAATACAGAATTTCTGGATAGCATAAAAGGATACTTGAATAAGAATTTTTCAATGAAAGACCTCAGTGAAGCTGCTTACATATTGTGCGTCAAGATCTATAGAGATAGATCAAGATGTTTGAGAAGATTTTTGAATGAGTACATACCTTGACAAGATTTTGAAGTAGTTCAAAATGGAACAGTCAAAAAAAGGAGTTTTCTTGCCTGTGTTGCAAGGTGTAAAGTTGAGTAAGACTCAAAACCCGACCACAACAGAAAATAGAAAGAAAATAAAAGTCATTCCCTATGCCTCAGTAATAGGGTCTATAAAGTATGCTATGCTACGTACCAGACCTATTGTGTACCTTATCATGAGTTTGGCAAGGGGACAGCGGTCAAAGTTAACCTTAGTTACCTAAGAGGACTAAGGAAATATTTCTCGGTTATGGAGGTGATAAAGAGTTCGTCGTAAAGAGTTACATCGATGCAAGCTTTTACACCGATCCGGATGACTCTGAGTCTCAATCTGGATGCATATTGATAGTGGGAGCAATTAGCTGGAGTAGCCCCATGCAGAGCATTGTAGACATAGAAAATTTGCAAAATACATACAGCTTTGAATATTGCAGACCTGTGGACTAAACTTCTCTCACAAGCAAAACATGATCACACCTTAGTACTCTTTTGGTGTTAATCACATAGCAATGTGAACTAGAATATTGACTCTAGTAAACCCTTTGGTTGTTAGTCCCATGGCGATGTGAACTATGGGTGTTAATCACATACAGATGTGAACTATTGGTGTTAAATCACATGGTGATGTGACCTAGATTATTGACTCTAGTGCAAGTGGGAGACTGAACAAAATATGCCCTAGAGGCAATACTAAAGTTGTTATTTATATTTCCTTATATCATGATAAATGTTTATTATTCATGCTAGAATTGTATTAACCGGAAACTTAGTACATGTGTCAATACATAGACAAAACAAAATGTCCCTAGTATGCCTCTACTTGACTAGCTCGTTAATCAAAGATGGTTATGTTTCCTGACCATAGACATGTGTTGTCATTTGATGAATGGGATCACATCATTAGAGAATGATGTGATGGACAAGACCCATCCGTTAGCTTAGCATAATGATCGTTAAGTTTTATTGCTATTGCTTTCTTCATGACTTATACATGTTCCTCTGACTATGAGATTATGCAACTCCCGAATACCGGAGGAACACCTTGTGTGCTATAAAACATCACAACGTAACTGGGTGATTATAAAGATGCTCTACAGGTGTCTCCGAAGGTGTTTGTTGGGTTGGCATAGATCGAGATTAGGATTTGTCATTCCGTGTATCGGAGAGGTATCTTTGGGCCCTCTCGGTAATGCTCATCACTATAAGCCGTGCAAGCAATGTGAATAATGAGTTAGTTGCGGGATGAAGCATTACGGAATGAGTAAAGAGACTTGCCGGTAACGAGATTGAACTAGGTATGATGATACTGAGGATCGAATCTCGGGCAAGTAACATACCGATGACAAAGGGAACAATGTATGTTGTTGTGCGGTTTGACCGATAAAGATCTTCGTAGAATATGTGGGAGACAATATGAGAATCCAGGTTCCGCTATTGGTTATTGATCGGAGATGTGTCTCGATCATGTCTACATAGTTCTCGAACCCGTAGGTTCCGCACGCTTAATGTTCGATGACGATTTGTATTATGAGTTATGTGTTTTTGATGACCGAAGATTGTTTGGAGTCCCGGATGAGATCACAAACATGACGAGGAGTCTCGAAATGGTTGAGAGGTAAAGATTGATATATTGGAAGGTTATTTTCGGACAGCAAAATAGTTTCAGAGAGGTTCAGACATTTTCCAGAGCACTAGGAGGTTACCAAAACCCCCCGGGAAGTTAATGGGCCTACATGGGCCTTAGTGGAGAAGAGGAGGCAACGGCCAGGAGGTGCCCCCCCAAGCCTAGTCCGATTTGGACAAGGGGTGGGGGTGCGACCCCCCTCTTTCCTTCTCCCTCTCCCCTCTCCGGAAAAAGGAAGTGGGAATCCTACTAGGACTGGGAGTCCTAGTAGGACTCCCCACACTTGGTGCGCCCCTAGGCCGTCTGCCTCCTCCCCTCCTCCTTTATATACGGGGGTAGGGGGCACCCCAAAGCACAACAATTGTTCTCTATGTCATCTGCGGTGCCCCCCTCCACAGTTTACTCCTCCGGTCATAGCGTCATAGTGCTTAGGCGAGGCCCTGCGCGGATCACTTCATCAACACCGTCACCATGCCGTTGTGCTAACAAAACTCTCTCTCAACCTTCTACTGGATCAAGAGTTCAAGGGACGTCATCGAGCTGAATGTGTCCTGCACACGGAGGTGCCATACGTTCGGTACTTGGATCGGTTGGATCGTGAAGACGTTCGACTACATCAACCGCGTTAACTAAACACTTCTGCTTTTGGTCTACGAGGGTACATAGACACATTCTCCCCCTCTCATTGCTATGCATCTCCTAGATAGATCTTGCGTGAGCGTAGGAATGTTTTTGAAATTGTATGCTACGTTGCCCAACAAAGGGTACTATTATCACCCATGGTGATTCTTATCAAGCATTGTTAATCTACCTGTTGTTCGTTTCTCCACTCGAGATGACATCACTCAGGTTGGCAGCCGCAGGTGCGACAGTTTTATACGAGGTGTGTTAAGAAATGAGGGAAGCAGGATTGCCTCTATTTAGCCAGAAGGAATTATATTTAACAGACAAACTAATTTTTAAGCAAACTCGCAAGCTTTATTTAGAATGTCATAATGTTTATAGGGATGAGTAAAAGTTCTCCAGGGTGGCCTAACCAAGTATGGTGACCGATCCCTAGAGTAAGAGCATGCTTAGCGAGATTGCGGGCCTCGACATTCGAGGTTCTAAACTCATGGCTAAAGATACACGACTAAAAATCTCTAGCCATATCTATGATTTCATGTACTACCGCCACATACTATGCCTCGCTACCATCTTTGATTGCTTCCACCGCTATCATGCAGTTTGATGCCACAAAAATCCTCCTGATGTACAAGTCATCGGCCACCTTCCGAAGTTTCCAGAGTTGTTGAATCGTCTAGATGGTTGAACACAATAGCTGAAGACCCTTCGTATCCGCCCGCCTGGTCTCAACATATGGCTGCTATAGCTCCATGATGCCCCTGCTCTCAGGACAGTTGTGTCGACGTTTATCTTGGCATGGGCCGCACATGGAGCTTGTCGGCTCCTTGGCCTGGGTGTTGTTCGACTAGTGGCCGCACCTACCGTCGGTTTCTGTAGGACCTTTATTTCATCCAAGTAGGAGTTTACAAAGCAATGTGTTGCGTATGGTGTTTGGTAGATATCCTCATGAATTACCTTCCACCGAGCTACCCATATTTCTCAGAGTGACACAATCATTTTAGTGAAATTCATGCGGCATCATCTCATTCATGGAAAAAAGCTAGTCCTTGGCGTCCAAACTCTGATTTGTGCTCATATGTTCAACCATGTCCTCCTTTGATAGCGCACATAAACAACAAGACATAGTGCAACTAAGCAAGGAGCGCCTCTAGCTATCTGCCGCAACGAACAAAGTAACGTGTGCATGCAAAATAATCGATGGTCATGGGCTCTTGGGCCTAACATCGACATCAAGATTAAGATGTTGTTTAGAATGATTATATTATTCAAAATTCAGACTTCTAGCGATGAAGTAGGAAGAAGAGAAAATGGAGAGGACAAATGCGTGGGGTCCAGGAAGGGTTTTAGGTGGGTTGGGGATGTCGCAGTCCTACGTGTTTGTTGTCCGAACTCTCGTAAAGCCCCCTCGCGTTTATCTCCGGTTTACCGGAAGAAATACATCCGAATCACTCGGTGGACTGATACATGTCCATGTTGGATGGCTTTTGTGGTCTGGATTGCGCTGGACGTATGCGGGCGGTTCGAGGGTCTGCCTTGGAGATGCCTTTACTACCAATGACATGTGACTTGATTGGTATTTTAGTGCCACAACATCACGGCTAGTAAATCACCTTACTTGTTGGTTATTTATGTGAAAAGATGTTGCATACATGTAAAACTAGTTAGCATGCACGTGCAACGCACGTCTCAAACATTTAGGAGTTCACAGGGTATATTATTGAAACAAGTCTAGCAAAAACAAATCTCTATTTTGGTGAGCCAAACCAACCCCTTCATGCAAAATTAGTGCTACCTCATATAGAATGGAGACTGCAACCAATAACTATAGAATCCAATTCATCCAACTAATGGAAAAATGCTCCTCAAGAATTAATGAAAAACTTGGCTCCGGGGATAGGAGCCTCCACTTTACTTTTTGTTTTTCATCCAACTTTTTTGCCTCGGCCACATGTTAGCTCCCACTTACCTTCCCTGCCCCATCACCAAGGCAGACAATAAACATAGTATATCATACAAGAATGCAGACATCTCTATAAACAAACAAAACTATATTTTCTTTTCTTTTTTCTTCTTTTTTTATTTCTTCATAATTCTTTCACTTTCTTTGTGGAGCGTGGAGGGCTGGACTTCACGTTGTTCGCCCATGGAGGTTTGAGGTGTGGTGCGGGCGGCCGATCTAGCGGATCCGGTGGCATGGTTTGTGGAAGTGCATTGTATCGACTAGAGGGGGGTGAATAGGCGATTTTTATGAATTCTTCACTGAGGAATTTGCTGGTGAGGAAATTCCTTAGCGAAGAACTACTTGCAGCGGAATATGTACTCAGAAGTAAACATAAAAGGATACAAACATAGTCAGCATGATGAAATGAAGACTAACACAGAGTACGGAAAGCATAAACACAGGATAACAAGATGAAGACAAACAGACTGAAGAAATTGAACTGAGGAATTTGTGGAAGTCTTCAGTCAAAGTCTTCAAGCACAGATATGAACAACATTCAACACAAGAATGAGGAAATGAAAGAGTTGAGGAAATAGAACCACCGGTTGGTGAAGACAATGATTTGGTAGACCAGTTCCAACTCTCTGCTCGGTTATTGTACGTCTGTTGAGCGGCCGAGTATTTAAACTCGAGGACACACAGTCCGGACACCCGCCTCTCGAGCCGCAACTCAGACACCCAGTCCTCACCGTATTCTCCTTAAACTAAGACCACGCAGCCTCGTCCCAATCACTCGTGGTAAGTCTTCAGTGACTTCCAAACCTTCACAGACTTGGTCACTCGGCGATCCACAATTCCTCTTGATGCTCTAGACCTTGACGCCTAACCGTCTGGAAGAAGCACAATCTTCAAAGGTAACAAGCGCCGGATCCACGCAGATCAATTTCTTCATGATGCTCAATCACTTTGGGTTTGTGGGGTTTGGTTTGGGATTTTCCTCACTTGATGATTTTCGCCAAAGTCCTGGAGGATGGGTTGCTCTCAAATGACAAGTGTCAAGTTCTCTCGAGCAGCCAACCAACTAGTGGTTGTAGGGGCGGCTATTTATAGCCTAGGGAGCAGCCCGACATGATAAGACATAAATGCCCTTCAATGATATGACCGTTAGGTGGATAAGATATTTTGGGACAGCCGTGCCAAGACAAAGAACGGTCGAAATTTGACTCTCAAATTCCTCGTATTATCATGTTCCTCAATTTGTAGGCAATTCAAGACTGGCGAATTCCTAACTCCTCGATCGAGAGAAAGTCATCAAGGACTGTAAGAACTGCGTCTCACATCAAGAAATTGATCGAATCGTATGAGATTTCCAATGGCTTCACTCAAGGGATTGGTAGGTGTAGGATTTTGAGTTGAGCATCACATGGAAATTTTTCCTTAGTATTTCCTCGACCCCTTTAACAAAGATGGTGTTTCCTATGACTCAAGAAAGAGAAAATGAAACTACGAAAACAAAAGTCTTTACGCTTCATATTCCTCGAATGAATATCAAGTCTTCAAGGTCACACCAATTTCTTCACTTTCAAAGTCTTCGTAAAGTCTTCGAATATCAAAGTCTTCATTGAAGAACTTCATTTTAGGGGTCGACTTTCTCTCAGAAATATCAAACTCCTCATAGACTTATAGACCTATGTACACTCACAAGCGATCAGTTATTTAACCTATAAGTCTTCAATACACCAAAATCACTAAGGGCACTAGATGCACTTACAATCTCCCCTTTTGGTGATTGATGACAACATAGGTTAAGTTTTCAACGAGGATAAACATATGAAGTGTAAATACGATATTGAGGAATTTGATTGCAAGATATAGAAGAACTCCCCTAATATGTGCATAGTGAGGAAATTGCTTTTGAGGCAATGCACATTTGAAGAATTGAATCATGGAGATCTCCCCTATATCTTGTAATTCATACACGCATTTGATATATAATATGAAGAATTTGAAATGCATGATGAAATATGGTGCTGATGAGATTCAAAGATGCGTGCAATAATATTACCGAGGAATAAGCATGCGGAATATCACATCAAAGTTTCAGAGCTCAAGGCATCAAAAGCATCGAGCACCACCAAGAGTATCAAGGCACCATCGGTTTAAGATTACAACTCGATCCAATAAAAGTTTCGAAGAACGAGAGTTGTAACTTAATAAAACGCCCATAATATAAACCCGCTTGAAGACTAACTCAGATTTCTCCCCTTTGTCATCAAATGACCAAAGGGATCAAACCGAGGACTAACGCCGTGAAGATTTTCAAGTTGATGGAGGAGCGCCAAAGATTGTCGGGTTGGTTGTTGAAGTAGGGCCCGCCGCAGTTGTCGCCCAAATCTTCATGTTCATCAGTTTCACGCGATGAAGAATAAGAATTGGCCACCGATCAGAACTTTGACTCTCTTGAATTTCTTCGAGGTGGTGCGCACCACCAAATGCTTCCCGGAGACCCATAGTCTTCAATTCTTCCGCTGAATATACATGATTGAGAACAGCCCAAAGGTTGAGGGTTTCATGAAGGTAGTACTGATTTTTCTTCACCGCATTATGTGTTGAGGTCATGTTGTGAAGAATTGCAGCAAATTGACGCTTCACCCATTTCGATTATGCTCAACCTTCCGATGAAGACCGAGGAGTAACTCACGGTCAGTCATCACCCTGGGTGCTGTTGCTTGAGGCTTTTGCTTGGCTAAGGTATTTGCGGTAGAGTCATGTGTTGCAGAATCGTCATTGGTGGAGTAAGATGTAGCTAGACGGAATTGACCATCCAATGGACGAGTGCCTTCATCAATCACAGCAGCTGCCTTGCCCTTATCATCAGATGATGAAACTGGTCGCTTGAGGACTTCGATAGGCGGCAAGTAGCTACCATGGTTCATAGTGTCAGCCTTGTAATTCAGTGAAGATCGTGCCCTTATGAATCTCATAATCCAAGGCGCATATGGCTTCAGCTCAAAAGGCGACATTGCAACATTAGCCAGAGTCCTCATGAAGAAATCATGGAAGTTGACGGGAACGCCGTGAATGATATTGAAAAGCATGTTCTTCATGATGCCAATGACATCTTCATCATTTGAGTCGTGGCCTTTGATGGGACTCATTGTCTTCGTCAGGATTCGATAGACAGTCCGAGGCACATACAGCAGTTGCTTGACGAGGAATTTGGTTCGAGGGACCTGCCCTGGCTTCAAAGGCTTCATGAGCACTTGCATATAATGATCAGTCAGCTCGCGGTCATTGTAGATGCAACGTGCACTTTCATGGGGAGGATCAAGAGGAAGGACACAAAGCAATTCAGTTGCTGGTGCCTTGTAGTGAGTGTTTTCTCTCATCCAATCCAGCACCCATGAATTGACATCTTCAAAGATCTCCGTGATATGCAGAGTGGCGAGAACTCAAGAATGAGTTCTTCATTCCAATCACGATATCGGTCAGTAAATTCAGAGTCCCGCATCATGAATAACTCGGAGTACTGGCTCGAAGCACGGCAGAGATTCCATATCCACATGAGGAATATGCTCATGATCGAAGATCTTGTCCTTGTCAAAGAGCACTGAGGAATAGTAGTTGGCTTGAGTAGCAGTCCAGAAGCGTCTTTTCCTTATGCGAGCAGAGTCATATGGATTGTAATCAGTGAAGAACACGTGCTCAGAAAAGAAGTCTTCAGCCTTGAATTTTTGCTTGCTCGAGAACGAATTCTTCGGTTTGGGCAGAGGAATGTCAGTGATTTGCAGCACAACCTCACGAATCGCGATCTCAGGTGCTTCAGGCTGAGGAATTTCTGGTTCCTCTTCTTGTGCAGTTTGGGGATCAGCAGCAGTTTTTCAGCACTAGCGGCTGGAATTTCTTCATGAACAGATGATGTGGGATGAGTTTCTACAGAGCCCAATTGAACAGTTGTAGCCGGGGACTGAGGAATTTGTTGAATCGGAGTGAAGAGAGGAGTATTGGGATGCTGACTTTCCCAAAAGTCATCGCTCATCACCGTGTAGTGCATCCAATATCCACGCTTCTTCTTCTTTTTTTCACTCAACACCGCCTCTTGCCAGAACCGAGGCATGGGTGAGGAACGATCGGCGTGAAGGGAATGCTTCCACTTCAATTTCTTCATCAACCTGTTCGAGGTAGCAACAGATTGATTTTCTTCATCGATCCGCTTGGGATCTTGTAGTCTTCTCCATAAGGAACAATTTCCTTAGACGACATGGAGGAAATGGGAACGCATCAATAGGATTTTCAAATGAGCTGGTCATTGGCTTCATTTTCTTCGCAGCCGAGGAATTTGACACACCGATGCCTTCCTCTTCTTCATCGCAGCTCGCTTCGCAGCCTTTGTCTTCTTCACTTCATAGGCGTAAGGAAGAATTGGAGTTGGTGTTGGCGCAGGAGGAGCCGAGGACGTGGTTCAGCTTTCTTGAGTGAAACCGTGCGATTGCCTGATCTCTTGATTTCTTGAGCGCACCACTAGTGGATGCCCAGAATTTCTTCAATGGTGGAATGGAGTCATCACCGTGGAACTTGTATTCTCATCAACAGCTGAAAGTCATCAGCGTGTTGGCATGTTCTTCAAGAGGCTGAGCAGTCTTCACTGAGGATTTTCTTGTTGCGATGGGGCTGCAATAGCTTGTCATTTTCTTCGTCAAATTGATTTAATCTCACCTTGGCTCCTTGCCAATCAAGATTATAAGCATCGAAATCCTTGCCGAGGGCTTGATTTCAGATTGAGCTTTGAGAAGTTCTTCAGAGTCGTTGACGATGTTCTTCCTCGAAGCTTCTCCTTTCGCTTTTGCTCTCTTTATTTCACGAGCCTTTTCAAATTTCCATTTCTCTTGGCGATGAAATGGTTCAAGATATGACTTTGACCAGAGTCAATGGCGATCGAGCATGGGAGTGTTTGGATCTTGATGCCATAGGTCGATGAAGTCAAGGATCTTCTTCGATCCAAAAGCAGAGGCACGCTTGTTCCTTTGGCTCTAGCGGCCTTTGTCGATCTGTCTCGATGATTTCGCAAGTTCTTCATCGAAGCTTCATCATCGAGGGCACGTTGAAGGCAACCTGTTTTTTCTTGGACTTGGCCGAGGACCGCGTCCAACTGTTGCTTTTGTCTTCAGCAGAGTGGGGGCTGATGAGGACATTGGTGCAGTGAGGAACTTGCCGAGACACCGTAGCAATCGAGAAACCCCGAGTCCTTTGACATGTAGCCGATGCACAGGAGTTGAGGACTTGGAGGAGCTGCTTGAGGATTTTGAGGGAGCAGCAGCAGTCTGAGGAATTTGCCGTGAGGGTGCGGCTGAGGAACTGGGCCATGAGGGCGCTGATGGTGAAGCACTTGGCTTGCGAGCAGGCTTCTTCGGCATTGATTTCCTCGGCTTGACCGAGGTCTCAGCGGCAGCAGCAGCAGCAGAATCCTCATTGAATTTCCTCACTGCCTCCTTGGCCTGTCTTGCCAATTTGGCTTGGCGCCTGGACCATTCTTCAAGAAAGTCTTCACCACGCTTGATGCTGGTGGGATCAGCGACTTGACCAGGTGCCAATGGAGCTCTTGGGCATGGAGGGTTTAAGGCTTATTTCTTCATGTACTTGGGAGTAACATAGCGATATTCCCTCCATTCTCGTGCCCATCTTCGTTCTATCCTTTGGATGCGCACTTTGCACTGATTCTTGTTTTCCTTGCCAAACTTGGCTTCATCAGGTGTGCAATAGTCTTTGTATATTTCATCAAGGATCTCAAAGGCAGTCATGACCTCCGGTTTCTTTCCTCCCTTCTGCGGTCTCTTGCCTTCTGCCATTTTCTTCAGATGAGGAATTTGAACAATAGAACACTCTGAAGAAGTATGCAGTTTTTCTTCGAGGAATGCTGCAAATGAGTTAAGTTGATGAGAACCTAGTGATTCAACAGCGGACATGAGTACCTGTGAACAGAGTGTAGGTGCGAGGAATTTGGAGAGGTCATATGCGTTCTCAGAAGATTTTTCGAAAAAGACAAGTTTTGAGGAATTTGACCAGTTGAGCCTTGAGGAATTTCACTAAGCGTTTTGTCTTAGGTTCCAGAGTTGTACAGATTGAAAATCCGCACAATTGAGGAATCTTGAAAAAATGAGTGCTTAGAGAGATAAATCAAGAGCATACTGTGTATGAGGTGTTCAGATGTGAAGATTCGAAGAATAAAAACACCTTTGAAGATTTTCAGAAAGATTTGAGAATCAAAGCGAGTAATAAAAGTGACTTTTAATTACCCGAACTGAAGAACACGACGAACAGAGATGAACGTAGTGAAGTTCGTCACGTTAGATCTCCCACGCCCTAACTTGGCAGAGGGAGACAGCTACGACGGCGGCAGAGTGAAGATTTCCGCAGCCGGCGCGAGTACGACGGCGACGAGGTCGAGGCAGTGAAGCTCTTCCTCACCGACGGCGATGGAGTAGCGGCGGCGCTAGGGTTTGAGGAGAGCTCGAGCGAGAGACAGCGACCGAGCGGAGTAAATGAAGTAAGGAAGGAGAGGGTATTTATAGCCACGGTAAAAACTGTTCGCCAAAGATTTTGGGACGAACATGCCCTGCCCTTTCTTCTTCACGCGACATGTGTCACCCACGCATCGTGCGTA
This sequence comes from Aegilops speltoides, assembly GCA_021437245.1. Classification (NCBI taxonomy): domain Eukaryota; kingdom Viridiplantae; phylum Streptophyta; class Magnoliopsida; order Poales; family Poaceae; genus Aegilops; species Aegilops speltoides. Next base: position 348,896,920 of record CM038143.1, on the reverse strand, counting down.
TGAGATCGTGTAGGATCGTGGGTGAATAAACTAATGTATCATGGGATACGGAACGGTTTGAGCGGTAAAACCGAAAATCTGGATAAGATTTGTTTTTTAAAAATTTCGTTCGCAATTTCTTTAGTTGTCAGGACACAGTGAAGACTTTGAACAAGTTTCAATCAGAACGCACATGAAGAATTTGTGAATAGATTGGATTGAGTATAGCATAGAGGGGGAAGGGTCCGATCACATTCACTTAGCAGAAATCACAACTTGAAGAAATTGCAATAAGTGAATGCTGTAAAGGACATAAACTCACATATATATATATATATATATATAGTCAATGAAGAAAAACGACGGAAACATTGAAGATTTAGCAAAGTTGAAGAATTTGAAAACTGAGAAATTTCAAAATGAGGAAAACTCAAATTGAAGATTTTCAACTTTTGTGGTGGCGTAGCCATCAGATAAGAATGATGATTTCAGACACCGCGTACAATTGTCGTAGGGTTCTGACAATCAAATTCTTCATTAATTTCTTCACACTTAGAGTGTTATTCTTCATTGATTGAAGAAAAACGTTTCTTCATGTGTTGCACATCTAAGTCATCAATTCTGCATAAGGGTTAGGATGTGTGTCCTTTTCAAAGAACATTCAAAGATTCTAAGATATTTAGCTCACACCGCAACTTACTAAATCTCTTCTCATCCAAGGGCTTAGTGAAGATATCAGCTAGTTGTTCTTCAGTCTTCACATGCTCGATGGAGATATCGTTCTTCAACACATGATCACGAAGAAAATGATGACGAATCTGGATGTGCTTAGTCTTCGAGTGCTGAACTGGGTTGTGAGCAATCTTGATGGCACTCTCATTGTCGCAGAGGAGAGGCACATTCTGCACATTGATGCCATAGTCCTTGAGGGTTTGCTTCATCCAAAGCAGCTTGAGCACAGATGAGCCAGCAGCAATGTATTCAGCTTCAGAGAAGAGACAATGATACGCAGCTCTGCTTATTCGAGGACCAACGCACCAAAGATCGTCCGAGGAAATGACAAGTGCGGATGTTGACTTGCGGTCCACACGATCACCAAAGATAGTCGAGTCGTAATATCCAATGAGATAAAAACAGAGCCCTTGGGGTACCATAATCCTAGTGTTGGTGTGTGAGCTAGATATCAAGAATATGCTTCACAACCTTATGGTGTGATTCCTTCTGCAGCTTGAAATCGGGCACACATGCAAACACTAAGCATTATATCCGCCTAGATGCACATAAGTACAATAAAGAACCAATCATGGAGCGGTATACCTTGTGATCAAGTCAATACCATTTTCATCAAGGCATAGATGGCCATTTGTGGGCATAGGAATTTTGACGCCTTTGCAATCTTGCATGCCGAATTTCCTCAGTACATCTTTGAGGTATTTCTCCTGAGATATGAAAATGCCATTGCGCTGCTGACGAATTTGAAGACCTAAGAAGAATTTCAACTCTCCCATCATAGACATTTGGTATTCTTCACTCATCATATAGGCAAATTTATCACTATATCGTTGGTTAGTACAGCCAAATATAATATCATCAACATATATTTGGCACACAAACAGTTCACCATCATATGAATTATTAAATAGAGTAGGATCGAGTGAACCGGGTGTGAAGCCATTCTTCACGAAGAATTCCTTCAATGTATCATACCACGCCCGAGGGGCTTGCTTGAGGCCATAGAGGGCCTTATTGAGTCTGAAGACTTTGTCAGGATTCTTGGGATCTTCAAAACCTGGGGGTTGAGCAACATATACTTCTTCCTCAAGCTTACCATCGAGGAATGCACTTTTCACATCCATTTGATATAAGATGATATCATGATGGTTAGCATAGGCAAGTAAAATCTGAATAGCCTCAAGTCTAGCAACAGTGCAAAAGTTTCATCGAAATCAATTCCTTCAACCTGTGTAGCCTTGAGCTACCAGTCGTGCCTTATTCCTCACCACAAGGCCATTTTCATCTTGCTTGTTGCGGTAGATCCACTTTGTGCCAATGATATTATGCTTGCGAGGATCCGGGCGATTGACCAATTCCTGACATTGTTCAGCTCGAATCGATGTAATTCTTCTTGCATAGCCCTGAATCCACTCCGCTCGAAAATGCTTCATCTACCTTAGTGGGCTCTGAGATAGAGACAAAAGCATAGTGCCCACAAAAGTTAGATAAGTGTGAGGCTTTTGAGCGTGTGAGAGGACCTGGTGCGCTAATGTCATCGACGATCTTCTCCACTTGTACTTCTTTTGCAACGCGTGGATGAGTTGGTTGTCGCGGAGGATTTTGATCAGCATTTTCTTCGGCACCATTTTCCTCATCATGTTCTTCAGGTGCATCACTCGACGTTCTTCACGAATAGGAATGAATTCTTCAAGAGATTCTTCAAGAGGAATGACATCCTCGCTTGCCTTGAGCTTGATAGCATACTCGGTGCTGGTTCATCTAACACGTAGGTAGGTGCACTCTTTGCGAGCCATTAGTTTCATCGAACCGCACATCTACAAAGGTCAACAATCTTGTGAAGAACAATGTTGAAGACTCAGAGGTGTGCGAGTCCTTCCGTAACCAAGCATAAAACCTTCATGTGCTTTCGCAAATTTAGAGTTGTGGTGAGGATCTCTAATCCAACATTTAGCACCAATACTTTGAAATAACTCACATTGGGTTTCTTGTCGTTGAGAAGTTCATAGGCGTCTTCTTGAAGAATTTGTGAAGATATACTCTGCTGATGATGTGGTAGGCGTGATCAATTGCATCAATCCGTAAACGCCGAGGCGTTTTGTATTCATCAAGCATAGTGCGAGCCATCTCAACAAGAGTTTTGTTCTTGCGCCCACGACGCCATTCTGCCGAGGAGTATAGGGAGCAGATAATTCATGAGTAATACCAAGTTCATCAAGATAGGCATCAAGACCACAATTCTTGAACTCGGTTCCATTGTCACTTCGATATGCTTGATCTTCACATCAAAGTTGGTTGAAGCCCTCGAGGAAAATCGTTTGAAGACTTCCTGCACTTCATGTTTGTAAGTAACAATGTGTACCCATGTATATCGAGAATAATCATCAACAATGACAAAACCATATAAAGATGCATCATTAGTGACCGCTGAATAATGATTAGGTCCAAGAGGTCCATGTGAAGCAATTCAATGGACGGTAGTGGTCATGATAGTCTTTGCTGGATGCTTGGCCTTGGTCATTTTTCCAGCTTCACATGCTCCGCATAAGTGATCCTTGAGGAATTTGACATTCTCAATGCCAATGACATGCTTCTTCTTCGCAAGCGTGTTCAAATTCCTCATGCCTGCATGACCAAGTCGTCGATGCCATAGCCAGCCTTCCAAGCTTTTGCAAGTAAACACACGGCTGGTTGTGGTCCCAGAGAGAAATCAACAATATACTGATCTCCTCTCCTAAAGCCTTCAAGACTTTGGAATTGTCGACTTCCATAATCACAACACAGCGATATTTGCCAAGACAACAACCATACCAAGATCACAAAGCATTGAGATCGACATGAGATTGTATCCTAAGGACTCAACAAGCATGACTTTGTCCATGTGCTTATCCTTAGAGATAGCAACCTTACCAAGACCCAATACCGACTTTTGCCTTTGTCAAGAAAGATGATATGCTTCAGAGGTGATGGTGATAAGGAGCATCCATCAATAGATTCTTGTCACCAATCATGTGATTTGTACATCCACTATCGAGGACCCATTCGTGGTTTTGGGTTGATCATCCCGTAGATGAATTAGTGTAGCTTACAATCTCATATGCTTTATCGCTGAAGAATATGATATCAAGTTCATCGATGAATTTCATCAAGCAATAAATGATATAGCAAGATGAGGATGTGTGAAATGAAAGTTCATTTCATCCTGATTCGCTGCGTCCTTTCGTGCATTTTTGTCGTCCCCCAAAGAAATTCTTCAGACGTTAGAGCATGTCTGGAGACCTGACCCTGCAGAAGAGATTAGTTCTTTTTCTTCACCACCCACATCTGGAGGGGTGGCAAAGAGTTCATCATCCAGCGAGCACCATGTGAGAAAGGTGGCAAATATGCCATACCATTTCGCTTAGCATAGGAGGGGTTAGGGTAAGCATATGAATAAGCAGAGTAATTCTTCGAGGACTTATGAACATAATGGTTTGAAGAATAATGCACATATTCATAGCCCTTAGCTCTACCCTGTGAGACAGAGTTGTTAGCACGATGATAATCATATGAGGACTTTGATCCATTTGAGGAATTTGATCCATGTGAAGAATTTGATCTGGGGTTCCTGTTCTTCATAGGTGGTGTCATGAGGACATTCACCTGAAGACTTTCAACACAACTTTTGGGAACCCAGATTTTCTTCATGGGGAACCATTCTGCAGATTAGTGCCAACATATCTAGCAAATACTTCACCATTCGATTTTTGAACAGTTTATAGTTGAGTCAAATGACTCATCGGAAGAATGAGAAGATTCACACGTAAAGCCGATAAGTTAGATGGATCAACGGAGGTCCCTTTGCAAAGAACCCATGAGGTTTTGGGGTACCGCTCGGGCTTCCAATATGTTCCATCGGCATTGAGTTTCCTCTCAAAGGCAATACCCTCTTTCCTAGGGTTTCGTTGAGGATCTGATTTTGAGCACATCACAAAGTGTCGATGCCCTTTGAGGCTTTTGTACATGCTCGCATGTACAATTCCTTCAACCCTGCATTGTCAAGGATACTAGCAATGTCCTCGATGAGGAATTAGTGATAGCAGAGGCAGATGAAGAATTTGTAACATTTGAAGCATTTGAACATTCAGTGAAGAATTAGCGATTCATGTTCAATGCACTTTAAGCATGGAGGAACAAATTCTTCACGAGAAGCGCTGATTTGTTGAGCTAGTAATGAATCGTGCTCTTCAAGATCTTCATAACACACTCTTAGCTTTTCAAGATCTTCCTTTCTTGAAGAGCTTCAAGAGAAAGCTTCTCATGATCTTGCTTTTCTTGAAGAAATTCATAAGAAAGTTTCTCATGATCGAGACAAGAGAGAGTTATGATGACCTTGAAGGTTATCATACCTAGACCAAGTCTCAAGATTTTCAGTCAAGGCTTTAGTGCGATCCATTTCTTCACCCAACATATCATCACTTTTATCTAGCATGTTTTGAACCTTTTCAAGAGCCCATTGTTGTTTCACAGCAATTTTAGCAAGTTTAGAGTAGCTGGGCATGAGATCCTCATCAGATTCATTTTCACTAGAGTCAGAGGAGTTGTATTTGAGTACCTTAGCTCCTTTTGCCATGAAGCAATAGGTGGGGCGTAGCCATCATTATCTTCATCGGGCTTGTCGGTGGGGTCGGTTTCTTGATGTTGAAGATGGACTTGCCGACGGCGAAGCAGAGCGACGGCGACTCGCCACACTGCACTCAGATTCTTCTGACTCCTCCTCTTCATCATTTTCCTCGATTCAGCTTCAGAGTCCATTTCCTTGCCAATGAATGCCCGAGCTTTCTTGGAGCTGCCCTTCTTGTGAGATGAAGACTTTGAGGGTTTTGATGACGAAGATTTTGACGATTTCTTCTTCTTCTTCATATCATCCGAACTGTAATCCTTGTATTTCTTCTTCTTCATTTCCTTTTCCCACTGAGGACAATCTTGAATATAGTGACCAGGCTTCTTGCATTTGTGGCAAAGTCTTCTCTTGTAGTCACTGGATGAGGAATCATTTCCTCTTGAGGGTTTTCCAAAGCAACCACGTCTTGTGAACTTCTGGAATTTCTTCACAAGCAGAGCTAGATCCTGGCTCGCCTCTTGAGATCACCAAGGCTACTACCAGAATCCTCACATTCAGAGTCAGACACAACCTTGGTCTTCAGGGCACGTGGTTTGCCATAGGTTGAGCCATAGAGATCTCTCTTTTCAGCAAGCTGGAATTCGTGAGTGTTTAGCTTTCGAGGATATCAGCAGGATCAAGCGACTTGTAGTCAGCACGTTCTTGTATCATCAGTCCCAGAGTATCAAATGAGGAATCAAGCGATCTCAGCAGTTTCTTCACAACTTCATGATCAGTGATGTCAGTGGCACCGAGGGCTTAAAGCTCATTTGAGATGTCAGTGAGGCAATCAAAGGTTTGTTGGACATTCTCATTGTCGATTCTTTTGAAGCGGTTGAAGAGATTCCGAAGAACATCGACTCGAGAGTCACGCTGAGTTGAAACTCCTTCATTTACTTTGGACAGCCTATCCCAGATAAGCTTAGCAGTTTCCAAAGCACTCACTCTTCCATACTATCCTTTGCTCAGATGACCACATATGATATTCTTCGCTTGAGAATCGAGTTGTTTGAATCTCTTCACATCGGTAGCGGTCAGTGTTTCGATGACAGAGGGGACACCATTTTCCACAACATACCAGAGATCATTGTCAATTGCCTCAAGATGCATTCGCATCTTGTTCTTCCAGTAGGGGTAATCTGTTCCATCAAAGGTAGGACACCCGGCCGAGACCTTGATCATACCTGCGGTCGACATAACTAAAACTCCAGGCGATTAAACCAAAATCACACAGAACAAGGGAGTACCTTGCTCTGATACCAATTGAAAGTGCGTTATATCGACTAGAGGGGGGTGAATAGGCGATTTTATGAATTCTTCATCGAGGAATTTGTCGTGAGGAAATTCCTTAGCGAAGAACTACTTGCAAATGAATATGTACTCGAAGTAAACATAACAGGATACAAACATAGTCAAGATGATGAAATGAAGGCTAACACAGAGTACGGAAAGCGTAAACACAGGATAACAAGATGAAGACAAACAGATCAAGAAATTGAACGAGGAATTTGTGAAAGTCTTCACCAAAGTCTTCAAGCACGATATGAACAACATTCAACACAAGAATGAGGAAATGAAAGAGTTGAGGAAATAGAACCACCATCGGTTGGTGAAGACAATGATTTGGTAGACCAGTTCCAACTCGCTGTCTCGGTTATGCGTCTGGTTGGAGCGGTGAGTATTTAAACTCGAGGACACACGATCCGGACACCCGATCTCGAGCCGCAACTCAGACACCCAGTCCTCACCGTATTCTCCTTAAACTAAGACCACGCAGCCTCGTCCAATCACTCGTGGTAAGTCTTGGTGACTTCAAACCTTCACAGACTTGGTCATTCGGCGATCCACAATTCCTCTTGGATGCTCTAGACCTTGACGCCTAACCGTCTGGAAGAAGCACAGTCTTCAAAGGTAACAAGCGTCGGATCCACGATGATCAATTTCTTCATGATGCTCAATCACTTTGGGTTTGTGGGGTTTGGTTTTGGGATTTTCCTCACTTGATGATTTCCGCTCAAAGTCCCTGAGGATGGGTTGCTCTCAAATGACAAGTGTCAAGTTCTCTCGAGCAGCCAACCAACTAGTGGTTGTAGGGGCGGCTATTTATAGCCTAGGAGCAGCCCGACATGATAAGACATAAATGCCCTTCAATGATATGACCGTTAGGTGGATAAGATATTTTGGGACAGCCGGCAGCAAGAAGACAAAGAATCGGAAATTTGACTCTCAAATTCCTCGGGGCTATCATGTTCCTCATCGTAGGCAATTCAGACCGGCGAATTCCTAACTCCTCGATCGAGAGCAAAGTCATAAGTGACCGTAAGAATCTGCGTCTCTGTGGATCAAGAAATTGACTGAATCAGTATGAGATTTCCAATGGCTTCAATAAGGGATTGGTAGGTGTAGGATTTTGAGTTGAGCATCACATGGAAATTTTTCCTTAGTATTTCCTCGACCCCTTTAACAATGACGGTGTTTCCTATGACTCAAGAAAGAGAAAATGAAACTACAAAACAAAAGTCTTTACGCTTCATATTCCTCGAATGAATATCAAGTCTTCAAGGTCACACCAATTTCTTCACTTTCAAAGTCTTGAAAAGTCTTCGAATATCAAAGTCTTCATTGAAGAACTTCATTTTTAGGGTCGACTTTCTCTCAAATATCAAACTCCTCATAGACTTATAGACCTGTGTACACTCACAAACGCATCAGTTACTTAACCTATAAGTCTTCAATACACCAAAATCACTAAGGGGCACTAGATGCACTTACAGTTTGTTCTTCATCTACGACGAAAAGACAAGTTGGTCTGTTATATTGCCTACAAAGTGTGTGATAAGACATCGACATATTAACAATTGCCAGAAAATAAGAAGAGGGTAAAAGCAACAAAAAATGCACTAAACCCATTATCACACCTCGGTCATACAACTCAATTTTCCTAGTGAAGAAAAATATATATTAATAACAAACAAATATTTAGTACTCGTGCTACCTTATCTGGTGGGATATAGTGAAGAAGCACAAAGGATAAGTAGCATTTAGCAATGATAAGAGTGTATTTGATACCTAAATTTACCTGCCAATTCATCACAAAAATATTTAATACCACCATATAGAAGATGACAAAATTAAAGGGAGATACAATGATTCTAGGCAATTACATTGATCAACCTCATAAGATCGAGCAAAGAATTAACATCAGCTATGGCTAGCAAACAACTTCTGTTCAAAGAGTAAATGAGCATGCACCCTGTAGCTTGCAAATGAGCATTACACAAGCTTGCATTTAATTAGAACCTGGGTTAGCAGGAAGAAACAAATAAACTGTAAATAAATAATAGCTTACCTTCGGTACATAATTCTTCCTAATAAGGTAGGGGAGATGAACACAATATGTATACTCAGTAGTCGGGCTTGATGAATTAACAACCTAACAACAGCAAGAAAAAACATTAAATTCAGAAATCAAATGTTGTAGCAAGCCATGAATACAACAAACTTCAGAATTTAGTACATCTCTGAAATCAGGCCAAAGTCTCATAACATAAAATCGACTTCAGTTAGTAGTGTCGTAGAACAAATGGCATTCATCTTTCCAATCACACATATGAGTAAATTGCTTGAAAGATACATCCAGTTGCTTGCTCTGAAACAAAAGGGAAACCATATAGCAGACAAGCAGTTGCGATCTCCAAAATGAAAGGGAACCAAAATTAAATCAATCTCAAAGCTTACTTCCTGAATAATCGTGAGTATAGGAGGAGCCCTTAATGTGAAGATCCTTTGCAAAGGCCCACTGAAACATACAAAGACCATCAGTTCCTAGCAGTACAAAGCATTCTCATATGAAAGTATTCTAAATCTTACATGCTGCATTTCTTCAATACAGTAATTGGTCCACTTTTATGAACATCAATTCTAAGGTACTTTCGTACTTGCTACTGCTTGAACATGCAATGAAGCAACAGTACAAGAAACCAAATGAGAGTACACCACAAATAATTTCGGTTCCTGAAAAATTAGCGCATGTTAGTCCTATCTTATGGTTGTCCCAAACATTGCAAATTTAAAAACAAGCAGATCTACCTCTAAGAAAACCTTAATAGCTAGTGATGAATATAAGTTTGGGAAGTATCAAGGTTCGTCAACGTGGCTGCGGCTGGTGGCGGCGGCGGGCCGCGCTCACATCTGTGGGTCGGTAGAGGAGAGCAGCAGGTGGCCACGGTGGCCTGCGCCGGCATCCGTGGGGCAACAGAGGTGGAGAGGACAATGGCGACGAAGACCCTCGCTCGCATCTATGGGGTAGCAGAGGAGGGCGGCAGGCGGCGACGGCGACACGTGCTCACTAATACGTCTCCAACATATCTATAATTTATGAACTATATCATTCTTGGATGTTTTACAATCATTTTATAGCAACTTTATATCAATTTTTGGGACTAACCTATTAACCCAGTGCCCATTGCAAGTTGTTGTTTTTTGCTTGTTTTTTACATCGCAGGAAATCAATATCAAACGGAGTCCAAACACCGCGAAACTTTTTGTGGATTTTTTATGGACCAAAATACATCCAATGGGCCAGAGCAGCACCTTGGCGGTGCCCTGAGGGGGGCACAACCCACCAGTACGCGCCTGGGCCCCCAGGCACACCCCGATGGGTTGTGCCCACCTTGGTGGCCTCCCGCACCCCCTCTTCACCCTATAAATCGTCAAATATTCCAAAAACCCTTAGGGATACCCTAGATCAGATGTTCCGCCGCCGCAAGGCTCTGTATCCACAAGAAACCAATCTAGGCCCTGTTCTGGCACCCCGCCGGAGGGGGGAATCATCACCGGTGCCCATCTTCATCATCCCGGCGGCCACCATGATGAGGAGGGAGTAGTCCACCCTCGGGGTTGAGGGTTTGCATCAGTAGCTATGTGTTTAATCTCTCTCTCTCTCTCTCTCTCGTGTTCTTGAGATGGCATGATCTTGATGTATCGCGGGCTTTGTTAATATAGTTGGATCATATGGTGATTTCCCCTCTCTATCTTGTTGTGATGAATTGAGTTTTCCCTTTGAGATTTCGTTTTATCAGATTGAATAGTTTTATCGATTTCAGGACACTTGATATATGTCTTGCATATGAATACCCGTGGTGACAATGGGATATTATTTTGATTCACTTGATATATGTTTTGGCACTCAACTCACAGATTCCCGAGGTGACACTGGGGTAACCTACGCATAGGGGTGGATGCACGTTCTCGTCTTTGTTTCCCCGGTAGAAATCTTGGGGCACTCTTTGAGGTTCTTTGTGTTGGATTGAGTATTATGAATCCAAAATTATTTGGTGTTATTTTAGTACAAACTCTTGGATAGATCGATCGGAAAGAATAGCTTCGAGGTGGTTTTGTACCCTACAAACGATTTCTTCTTATGATCTCCGCTAGATAGGAACTTTGGAGTGATTCTTCATCGCACGTTGAGGGATGGTTATGTGATCCAATTATATTAGCATTGTTGAGAGATTTCACTAGCAAAATTACGGACCCTAGGCCTCATTTTCAAACATTGCAATACCGTTTGTGCTCCGTTTTCTCAATTGCTACCTTGCAGTTTTTTATTGCTCCTACTACAAAAACCAATATCTACTATCCATATTACACTTGTATCACCATCTCTTTGCCGAACTAGTGCACCTATACAAATTACCATTGTTTTTGGTGTGTTGGGAACACAGGAGACTCTTTGTTATTTGGTTGCAGGGTTCTTTGAGATAGACCATCTTCATCCTACACCTGCCACGGATTGACAAACCTTAGGTCATCCACTTGAGGGAAAATTGCTATCGTCCTACAAAACTCTGCGCTTGGAGGCCCAACAAGACTCTACAAGAATAAAGTTGTGTAGTAGACATCTAGCTCTTTTCTGGCGCTGTTGCCGAGGAGGTTAGGTAAGTGACACTCACACCCCGTCAACGAAGCTCTTTTCTGGCGCCGTGGGAGGCGAGTGCTTGAAGGTATATCTTTAGATATTGCAATCGAATCTTTTAGTTTCTTGTTTATCACTTCTACCTCTTGAGCTTGTGTTGGTTTTCCCTTGAAGAGGAAAGGGTGATGCAGCAAAATAACATAAGTATTTCCTTCAGTTTTGAGAACCAAGGTATCAATCTAGTAGGAGACAACGCACAAGTCACCGAATACCTGCACAAACAATCAACAACTTGCACCCAACGCGATAAAGGTGTTGTCAATCCCTTCATGGTTACTTGCAAACGTGAGATCTGACAGAGATAGATAAACGGTAAAGTAAATATTTTTGGTATTTTTGGTTTATAGATCGGAAAGTAAAAGATTGCAAAATAGTAGATTGGAAACTAGTATGATGTAAACGAGAACTTATATGATGGAAAAGAGACCCAGGGGCCATAGGTATCACTAGTGGCTTCTCTCATGATAGCAAATATTACGGTGGGTGAACAAATTACTGCCAAGCAATTGATAGAAAAACGCATAGTCATGATGACATCTAAGGCAATGATCATGAACATAGGCATCATGTCCATGTCAAGTAGACCGAAATGATTCTGTATCTACTACTATTACTCCACACATCGACCGACTCCTGCCTGCATCTAGAGTATTAAGTTCATAAAGAATAGAGTAACACATTAAGTAAGATGACATGATGTAGATGAATTAACTCAAGCAATATGATGAAGACCCCATCTTTTTATTTTTGATGGCAACAATACAATACGTGCCTTGCTGCCCCTATTGTCACTGGGAAAGGACACCGCAAGATTGAACCGAAAGCTAAGCACTTCTCCCATTGCAAGAAAGATCAATCTAGTAGGCCAAACTAAACCGATAATTCAAAGAGACTTGCAAAGATATCAAATCATGCATATAAGAATTTAGAGAAGAACCAAATAATATTCATAGATAATTGCTACGTCTTGAGCTTGCGTTGGTTTTCCTTGAAGAGGAAAGGGTGATGCAGCAATAGTACCGTAAGTATTTCCCTCAGTTTTTGAGAACCAAGGTATCAATCCAGTAGGAGGCTCCTCAGAAGTCCCATGCACCTACACAAAACAAACAAGAACTCGCAACCAACGCACTAAAGGGGTTGTCAATCCCTTCAAGGCCACTTGCAAAAGTGAGATCTGATAGAGATAATATGATAAGATAAATATTTTTGGTATTTTTTATGATATAGATTGGAAAAGTAAAGATGCAAATAAAAGTAGATTGAAAGCTTATATGATAAGAGATAGACCCAAGGGCCATAGGTTTCACTAGTGGCTTCTCTCAAGATAGCATAAGTATTACGGTGGGTGAACAAATTACTGTCGAGCAATTGATAGAAAAGCAAATAATTATGAGATTATCTAGGCATGATCATGTATATAGGCATCACGTACGTGACAAGTAGATCGAAACGATTCTGCATCTACTACTATTACTCCACACATCGACCCACTCCTGCCTGCATCTAGAGTATTAAGTTCATGAAGAATAGAATAATGCATTAAGAAAGATGACATGATGTAGAGGGATAAACTCATGCAATATGATATAAACCCCATCTTTTTATCCTCAATGGCAACAATACAATACGTGCCTTGCTGCCCTAACATCCTTTGGGAAAGGACACCGCAAGATTGAACCCAAAGCTAAGCACTTCCCCCATTGCAAGAAAGATCAATCTAGTAGGCCAAACCAAACTGATAATTCGAAGAGACTTGCAAAGTTAACTTAATCACACATAAAAGAATTCAGAGGAGATTCAAATATTTCTCATAGATAAACTTGATCATAAACCCACAATTCATTGGATCTCGACAAACACACCGCAAAAAGAGTTACATCGAATAGATCTCCAAGAAGATCGAGGAGAACTTTGTATTGAGATTCAAAGAGAGAGAAGAAGCCATCTAGCTAATAACTATGGACATGAAGGTCTGTGGTAAACTACTCACAACTCATTGGAAGGGCTATGGTGTTGATGTAGAAGCCCTCCGTGATTGATTCCCCCTCCGGCGGAGCGCCGGCGAAGGCTCCAAGATGGGATCTCGCGGATACAGAAGGTTGCGGTGGTGGAAATAGTTTTTCGTGGTCCCCTCTGATGTTTTCAGGGTACGTGGGTATATATAGGCGGAAGAAGTAGGTCGGTGGATGCTCAAGGGGCCCACGAGGGTGGGGGGCGTGCCCAGCCCTAGGGGGCCCGTCGGGCACCCTCGTGGCCGCCTCCTCTGTTGCTTGACGTCCACTCCAAGTCCCCTAGATCACGTTTGTTCCAAAAAGATCGCTTCCAAAGTTTTCATTCCGTTTGGACTCCGTTTGATATTCCTTTTCTTCAAAACACTGAAATAGGCAAAAAAAATAGCAATTCGGGCTGGGCCTCCGGTTAGTAGGTTAGTCCCAAAAATGATATAAAACTGTAAAGTAAAGCCCATAAACATTCAAAAACGGGTAATATAATAGCATGGAACAATCAAAAATTATAGATACGTTGGAGACGTATCAAGCATCCCCAAGCTTAATTCCTGCTCGTCCTCGAGTAGGTAAATGATAAAAACAGAATTTTTGATGTGGAATGCTACCTAGCATAATTCTCAATGTAATTTTCTTTATTGTGGCATGAATGTTCAGATCTAAATGATTCAAAATAAAAGTTCATATTGACATAAGAAATAGTAATACTACAAGCATACTAATCAAAGCAATCATGTCTTCTCAAAATAACATGGCTAAAGAAAGTTATCCCTACAAAATCATATAGTCTGGCTGTTGCTCTATATTCATCACACAAAGTATTTAATCATGCACAACCCCAATGACAAGCCAAGCAACTGTTTCATACTTTAGTAATCTCAAACTATTTCAACTTTCACGCAATACATGAGCGTGAGCCATGGACATAGCACTATATGTGGAATAGAATGGTGGTGGTGGAGAAGACAAAAAAGGAGAAGATAGTCTCACATCAACTAGGTGTATCAACGGGCTATGGAGATGCCCATTAATAGATATCAATGTGAGTGAGTAGGGATCGCCATGCAACGGATGCACTAGAGCTATAAATGTATGAAAGCTCAACAAAAGAAACTGAGTGGGTGTGCATCCAACTTGCTTGCTCACGAAGACCTAGGGCAATTTGAGGAAGCCCATCATTGTAATATACAAGCCAAGTTGTTATGATGAAAAATTCCCACTAGTATATGAAAGTGACAACATAGGAGACTCTCTATCATGAAGATCATGGTGCTACTTTGAAGCACAAGTGTGGTAAAAAGGATAGTAGCATTGTCCCTTCTCTCCTTTTCTCTCATTTTTTATTGGCCTTTATCTTTTTTTATTTGCCCCCCTTTTTTTGGTGGGCTCTTTGGCCTCTTTTTTAAGTCCAAAGTCTCATCCCGACTTGTGGGGGAATCATAGCCTCCATCATCCTTTCCTCAGTGGGACAATGCTCTAATAATGAAGATCATCACACTTTTATTTACTTACAACTCAAGATTACAACTCAATACTTGGAACAAGATATGACTCTATATGAATGCCTCTGGCGGTGCATCGGGATATGCAATGAATCAAGAGTGACATGTATGAAAATTATGATGGTGGCCTTGCCACAAATACGATGGCAACTACAGGATCATGCAAAGAGCAATATGACAATGATGACGCGTGTCATATAAACGGAACGGTGGAAAGTTACATGGCAATATATCTCGGAATGGCTATGGAAATGCCATAATAGGTAGGTAAGGTGGCTGTTTTGAGGAAGGTATATGGTGGGTGCATGGTACCGGCGAAAGTTGCACCACACAAGAGAGGCTAGCAATGGTGGAAGGGTGAGAGTGCGTATAATCCATGGACTCAACATTAGTCATAAAGAACTCATATACTTATTGCAAAAATCTACAGGCCATTGAAAACAAAGTACTACGTGCATGCTCCTAGGGGGATAGATTGGTAGGAAAAGACCATCGCTCGTCCCCGACCGCCACTCATAAGGAAGACAATCAATAAATAAAATTAGGCTCCAACTTCATCACAAAGCGGTTCACCATACGTGCATGCTACGGGAATCACAAACTTCAACACAAGCATTCTTCAAATTCATAATCACCCAACTAGCATTACTCTAATATCACCATCCTAATATCTCAAAACAATTATAAAGCATCAAATTGATCATAGCATCCAATTCACTTTCTATGATAGTTTTTATTATACCCAACTTGGATGCACATCATTCTAGGACCAATTTTATAACCATAGCAAATACCATGCTGTTCTAAAAGACTCTCAAAATAATATAAGTGAAGCATGAGGAATCAACAATTCCTTCAAAATTAAGCCACCGCCATGCTCTAAAAGATATAAGTGAAGCACTAGAGCAAAATTTATCTAGTTCAAAAGATATAAGTGAAGCACATAAAGTATTCTAATAAATTCTAATCAAGTGGGCTTCTCCCAAAAGGTGTGTACAGAAAGTATGATTGTGGTAAACTAAAAAGCAAAGACTAATATCGTACAAGACGCTCCAAGCAAAACACTATCATGTGGCGAATAAAAAAATAGCTCCAAGTAAAGTTACCGATAGACGAAAGACGAAAGAGGGGATGCCTTCCAGGGCATCCCCAAGCTTAGGCTTTTGGTTATCCTTAAATATCTTGGGGTGCCATGGGCATCCCCATTCTTAGGCTCTTGCCACTCCTTATTCTAAAATCCATCAAATCTTTACCCAAAACTTGAAAACTTCACAACACAAAAGTCAACAGGAAATCTCATAAGCCCCGTTAGTGCAAGAAAGAAAAACCACCACATAAGGTATTGTAATGAACTCATTATTTATTTATATTGGTGTTAAACCTACTTTATTCCAACTTCTCTATGGTTCATACCCCTCCATGCTAGCCATAGATGCATCAAAATAAGCAAACAACACACGAAAAACAGAATCATTAAGATGCAAGCAGATCAGTAGCAATCAGAACTCTCGAATACTTCTGGAACTAAAATCCTACCAAAATAGGAAGTCCTGGGCAATTTGTCTATTTATCTACATAAAAAAGAATCAATGCAAAATCACGCTTCTGTGAATTACTAAAATTATTTTCCTGCGTGCAAAGTTTCTATTTTTCAGCAGAATCAAATTAACTATCACCATAGGTTATCCTATAGGTTCTACTTGGCACAAACACTAATTAAAACATGAAAACACAATTAAACAGAAGATAGATGAAATATTTATTACTAAACAGAAGCAAAAAAAATAAAATTGGGTTGCCTCCCAACTAGCGCTATCGTTTAACGTCCCTAGCTAGGCATAAAAGCGAGGATAGATCTAAGTAGTGCCATCTTTGGCACTCAATTCATAAGTAGCTCGCATGATAGATTCATAAGGTAATTTGACTTTATTTCTTGGAAAGTGCTCCATGCCTTTCCTTAATGGAAATTGGAATCTAATATTCCCTTCCTTCATATCAATAATTGCATCAATCGTTCTAATATTCCCTTCCTTCATATCAATAATTGCATCAATCATTCTAAGGAAAGGTCTACCAAGAATAATAGGACATAAAAGATTGCAATCTATATCAAGAACGATAAAATCTACGGGCACCAAATTCCTATTTGCGACAATAATAACATCATTGATCCTTCCCATAGGCTTTTTAATGGTGGAATCTGCCAGGTGCAAATTTAAAGAGCAATCATCAAGATCATGGAAACCTAGAATATCACATAAAGTTTTCGGAATTGTGGAAACACTAGCACCCAAATCACATAAAGCATAACACTCATGATATTTAATTTTAATATTTATAGTAGGTTCCCACTCATCATAAAGTTTTCTAGGTATAGAAACTTACAAATTAAGTTTTTCATCATAAGATTGCATCAAAGCATCAACAATATGTTTGGTAAAAGATTTATTTTGACGATAAGCATGAGAAGAATTCAACATGGATTGCAACAAGGAAATACAATCTACTAAAGAACAATTATCATAATTAAATTCCTTGAAATCCAAGATAGTGGGTTCAATGTTATTTAAAGTCTTGACCTCTCCAATTCCACTTTTACCAAATTTAGCATCAAGATCTAAAAACTCCGAATCATTGGGACGCCTTTTAACTAAAGTTGACTCATCTCCAGTCCCATCATTATTAAGATTCATATTGCAAAACAAAGATTTAATAGGAGACACATCAATAACTTTTAGATCTTCATCATTATTTTCATGGAAACTAGAAGAACATGCTTTTACAAAGCAATCTTTCTTAGCACGCAATCTAGCGGTTCTTTCTTTGCACTCATCAAGGGAAATTCTCATAGCTTTGAGAGACTCATTGATATCATGCTTAGGAGGAGTAGATCTAAGTTTCAAAGAATCAACATCAAGCAAAAGTCTATCAACGTTCCTAGCCAAATCATCAACTTTAAGCAATTTTTCTTCAAGCAAGGCATTAAAATTCTTTTGAGAGATCATAAATTCTTTCACGCTATTATCAAAATTAGAGGGCATATTATTAAAATTACCATAAGAATTATTGTAGGAATTTCCATAATTATTAGAGGAATTACTAGGGAACGGTCTAGGATTAAAGTTTCCTCTATAAGCATTGTTACCAAAATTATTCCTACCAACAAAAATCACATCCATAGATTCATTGTTATTCTCAATCAAAGGAGATAAAGGCATATCATTGGGATCAATAGGAGCACTCTTAGTCGCAAAAAATTTCATAAGTTCATCCATCTTTCCACTCAAAACATTAACACTTTCTTAGTAGTAGATCTTTCGGTGTGCCATTGAGAATAATTAGCCATAATATTATCAAGGAGTTTAGTAGCTTATCCTAAAGTGATTTCGGGGAGTTGTATGCTGCGTTCGGGAAGGATGAATCGCTCCCGAAAAGGAGTCTATTGATTCTCTCCCAATTGGTTGGATCGTAGGGGCGATGATTTACTTCACGGGCGAGGTCTCTGGTTCAAGTCCAGATGGCCCAGCTGCGCCGAGGAAAAGAATAGAAGAAGCATCGACTCTTTCATGCATACTCCACTTGGCTCGGGGATATAGCTCATTGGTAGAGCTCCGCTCTTGCAATTGGGTCGCTATGATTCGGGTTGGCTGTCTAATTGTCCAAAGGTAATGATAGTATCTTGTACCTGAACCGGTGGCTCACTTTTTCTAAGTAATGGGGAAGAGGACTGAAACATGCCACTGAAAGACTCTACTGAGACAAAAAGATGGGCTGTCAAAAAGGTAGAGGAGGTAGGATGGGCAGTTGGTCAGATCTAGTATGGATCGTACATGGACGATAGTTGGAGTCTGTGAATCATTAATTTCATTCTTTCCCAAGATTGGGCAACATGCTCATGATCAAGTTGTTTAAAATTCATAATATCGTTCCTAAGAGAGATGATCTTAGCGGGAGGAAAATACTTAGAGATAAAAGCATCTTTGCACTTATTCGATGAATCAATACTATTCTTAGGCAAAGACAAAAACCAAACTTTAGCACAATCTCTAAGTGAAAACGGAAATAACTTCAATTTAACAATATCATTATCCGTATCTTTCTTCTTTTGCATCTCACACAAATCAACAAAGTTGTTTAGATGGGTAGCGGCATCTTCGCTAGGAAGGCCGGAGAATTGATCTTTCATAACAAGATTCAGCAAAGCAGCATTGATTTCACAAGACTCAACATCATTAAGAGGAGCAATCGGAGTACTAAGGAAATCATTATTATTAGTATTGGAAAAGTCACACAATTTGGTATTATCTTGCGCCATCGTGACAAGCAATCCAACACACAAGCAAACAAAAAAGGCAAGCAAACGAGAGAGAGGAGATTGGGAAAGAGAGGACAAATAAAACGGCAAGGGTGAAGTGGGGGAGAGGAAAACGAGAGGCAAATGGCAAATAATGTAATGCGAGGGAGATGAGTTTGTGGTGGGTACTTGGTATGTCTTGACTTGAGTGAAGACCTCCCCGACAACGGCGCCAGAAATCCTTCTTGCTACGTCTTGAGCTTGCATTGGTTTTCCTTGAAGAGGAAAGGGTGTGGCGGCAGTAGTAGCATAAGTATTTCCCTCAGTTTTCGAGAACCAAGGTATCAATCCAGTAGGAGGCTCCTCAGAAGTCCCACACACGTACACAAACAAACAAGAACTCGCAACCAACACAATAAAGGGGTTGTCAATCCCTTCAAGGCCACTTGCAAAAGTGAGATCTGATAGAGATAATATGATAAGATAAATATGTTTGGTATTTTTTATGATATAGATTGGAAAAGTAAAGATGCAAATAAAAGTTGATTGAAAGCTTATATGATAAGAGATAGACCCGGGGGCCATAGGTTTCACTAGTGGCTTCTCTCAAGATAGCATAAGTATTACGGTGGGTGAACAAATTACTGTCGAGCAATTGATAGAAAAGTGAATAATTATGAGATTATCTAGGCATGATCGTGTATATAGGCATCACGTCCGTGACAAGTAGATCGAAACGATTCTGCATCTACTACTATTACTCCTCACATCGACTGACTCCTGCCTGCATCTAGAGTATTAAGTTCATGAAGAACAGAGTAATGCATTAGGAAAGATGACATGATGTAGAGGGATAAACTCATGCAATATGATATAAACCCCATCTTTTTATCCTCGATGACAACAATACAATACGTGCCTTGCTGCCCCTGCTGTCTCCGGGAAAGGACACCACAAGATTGAACCCAAAGCTAAGCACTTCTCCCATTGCAAGAAAGATCAATCTAGTAGGCTAAACCAAACTGATAATTCGAAGAGACTTGCAAAGATAACTTAATCACACACAAAAGAATTCAGAGGAGATTCAAATATTTCTCATATATAAACTTGATCATAAACCCACAATTCATTGGATCTCGACAAACACACCGGAAAAAGAGTTACATCGAATAGATCTCCAAGAAGATCGAGGAGAACTTTGTATTGAGATTCAAAGAGAGAGAAGAAGCCATCTAGGTAATAACTATGGACCCGAAGGTCTGTGGTAAACTACTCACAACTCATCAGACGGGCTATGGTGTTGATGTAGAAGCCCTCCGTGATCGATTCCCCCTCCGGCGGAGCGCTGGTGAAGGCTCAAAGATGGGATCTCGCAGATACAGAAGGTTGTGGTGGTGGAAATAGTTTTTCATGGTCCCCTCTGATGGTTTCAGGGTACGTGGGTATATATAGGAGGAAGAAGTAGGTCGGTGGATGCTCGAGGGGCCCACGAGGATAGGGGCGTGCCCAGCCCTAGGGGGCATGCCGGGCACCCTCGTGGCCGCCTCCTTTGTTGCTTGACGTCCACTCCAAGTCCCCTGGATCACGTTTGTTCCAAAAAGATCGCTTTCGAAGGTTTCATTCCGTTTGGACTCCGTTTGATACTCCTTTTCTTCGAAACACTGAAATAGGCAAAAAAACAACAATTCGGGCTGGGCCTCCAGTTAGTAGGTTAGTCCCAAAAAATGATATAGAATTGTAAAGTTAAGCCCATAAACATCCAAAAACCGGTAATATAATGGCATGGAACAATAAAGAAATTATAGATACGTTGGAGACGTATCAATAATCTGATCATAAATCCACAATTCATCGGATCTCGGCAAATACAACGCAAAAGAATATTACATTGAATAGATCTCCCAGAACATAGAGGAGAACATGGTATTGAGAATCAAAGAGAGAGAAGAAGCCATCTAGCTACTAGCTATGGACCCGTAGGTCTGTGGTAAACTACTCACGCGTCGGAGAGAGAGGCAATGGTGTTGACGAAGAAACTCTCTATGATGGAATCCCCCTCCAACAGGACGCCGAAAAAGGCCCCTAGATGGGATCTCACGGGTACAAAAGGTTGTGGCGGTGGAAAAGTGGTTTCGTGGCTCCCTCGGATGTTTTCAAGGTATAAGAGTATATATAGGCAAAGGAGCTAGGTCAGGAGACCCATGAGGGGTCCACAAGGTAGGGGCGCGCGCCCTACTCCCTGGGGCGTGCCCTCCTGCCTCGTGGCCGCCTCGTTGCGTCTCTGACTTCATCTCCAAGTCTTCTGGTTTCCTTATGGTCCAAGAAAGATCATCGCGAAAGTTTCAATCCGTTTGGACTCTGTTTGGTATTCCTTTTCTACGAAACTCTAAAATAGGCAAAAAAAACATAAACTGACACTGGGCTCTCGGTTATAGGTTAGTCCCAAAAATAATATTAAATAGCATATAAATGCCTACTAAACATCCAAAAGAGATAATATAATAGCATGGAACAATAAAAAATTATAAATACGTTGGAGACGTATCAAGCATCCCCAAGCTTAATTCCTGCTCGTCCTCGAGTAGGTAAATGATAAAAACAGATTTTTTTTTTGATGTGGAATGCTACCTAACATATTTATCAATGTAATTTTATTTATTGTGGCATGAATGCTCAGATCCGAAAGATTCAAAACAAAAGTTTAATATTGACATAAAAATAATAATACTTCAAGCATACTAACAAAGCAATCATGTCTTCTCAAATAACATGGCCAAAGAAAGCTATCCCTACAAAATCATATAGTCTGGCTATGCTCTATCTTCATCACACAAGATATTTAAATCATGCACAACCCCGATGACAAGCCAAGCAATTGTTTCATACTTTTGATGTTCTCAAACTTTTTCAATCTTCACGCAATACATGAGCGTGAGCCATGGATATAGCACTAAGGTGGAATAGAATATGGTGGTTGTGGAGAAGACAAAAAGGGAGAAGATAGTCTAACATCAACTAGGTGTATCAACGGACTATGAAGATGCCCATTAATAGATATCAATGTGAGTGAGTAGGGATTTCCATGCAACGGATGCACTAGAGCTATAAGTGTATGAATGCTCAAAAAGAAACTAAGTGGGTGTGCATCCAACTCGCTTGCTCATGAAGACCTAGGGCATTTTGAGGAAGCTCATCATTGGAATATACAAGCCAAGTTTTATAATGAAAATTCCAACTAGTATATGAAAGTGACAAAATAGTAGACTCTCTATCATGAAGATCAAGGTGCTACTTTGAAGCACAAGTGTGGAAAAAGGATAGTAACATTGCCCCTTCTGTCTTTTTCTCTCATTATTTTATTTGGGCCTTCTCTTTTTTTATGGCCTCCCTTTTTTCTTTTCTTTTTCGTCTGGAGTCTCCTCCCGACTTGTGGGGGAATCATAGTCTCCATCATCCTTTCCTCACATGGGAAATGCTCTAATAATGAAGATCATCACACTTTTATTTACTTACAACTCAAGAATTGCAACTCAATACTTAGAACAAAATATGACTCTATGTGAATGCCTCCGGCAGTGTACCGGGATGTGCAATGATTCAAGAGTGACATGTATGAAAGAATTATGAATGGTGGCTTTGCCACAAATATGATGTCAACTACATGATCATGCAAAGCAAATATGACAATGATGGAGCGTGTCATAATAAACGTAACGGTGGAAAGTTGCATGGCAATATATCTCGGAATGGCTATGGAAATGCCATAATAGGTAGGTATGGTGCTGTTTTGAGGAAGGTATATGGTGGGTGTATGGTACCGGCGAAAGTTGCGCGGCACTGGAGAGGCTAGCAATGGTGGAAGGGTGAGAGTGCGTATAATCCATGGACACAACATTAGTCATAAAGAACTCACATACTTATTGCAAAAATCTATTAGTTATTGAAACGAAGTACTACACGCATGCTCCTAGGGGGATAGATTGGTAGGAAAAGGCCATCGCTCGTCACCGACCGCCATTCATAAGGAAGACAATCAATAAATAAATCATGCTCCAACTTCATCACATAACGGTTCACCATATGTGCATGCTATGGGAATCACAAACTTTAACACAAGTATCTCTCAAATTCACAACTACTCCACTAGCATGACTCTAATATCACCATCTTCATATCTCAAAACAATCATAAAGAATCATACTTCTCACAGTATTAAATGCACTTTATATGAAAGTTTTTATTATATCCATCTTGGATGCCCATCATATTAGGACTAGTTTTATAACCAAAGCAAATTACCATGCTGTTCTAAAAGACTCTCAAAATAATATAAGTGAAGCATGAGATTTCAACAATTTCTATAAAATAAAGCCACCGATGTGCTCTAAAAAGATATAAGTGAAGTACTAGAGCAATATTGCCTAGCTCAAAAGATATAAGTGAAGCACATAGAGTATTCTAATAAATCACGATTCATGTGTGTCTCTCCAAAAAGGTGTGTACAACAAGTATTATTGTGGTAAACTAAAAATAAAAGACCCAAATCATACAATATGCTCCAAGCAAAACACATATCATGTGGTGAATAAAAATATAGCCTCAAGTAAAGTTACCGATAGACGAAGACGAAAGAGGGGATGCCCTCCGGGGCATCCCAAAGCTTAGGCTTTTGGTTGTCCTGGAATATTACCTTGGGGTGCCCTAGGCATCCCCAAGCTTAGGCTCTTGCCACTGCTTATTCCATAGTCCATCAAATCCTTACCCAAAAGTTGAAAACTTCACAACACAAAACTCGACAGAAAATCTCATGAGCTCTGTTAGTATAAAAAAAAATAACCACTTTAAGGTACTGTTGCAAACTCATTCTTTATTTATATTTGTGCAATATCTAATGTATTCCAACTTTTCCATGGTTCATACCCCCCGATACTACCCATAGATTCATCAAAATAAGCAAACAACACGCGAAAAACAGAATCTGTCAAAAACAGAACAGTTTGTAGTAATCTGTAACGCTCTAAGACTTATGTCACTCCAAAACTCCATCCAAATTAGGAAAACCCGAGAAATTTGTGTATCAATACATAGCAAAAATAATCAGATCAAAATAACATTTATGTGAATTTTCAAAACTAATTTACCAAGCGCAAAAGTTTCTGATTTTCAGCAGGATCAACACAACTATCACAGTAAGCTATCCTAAAGGTTTCACTTGGCACAAACACCAATTAAAACATAAAACCACATATAACCAGAGGCTATATGAATTATTTATTACTAAACAGGAACAAAAAGCAAAGAACAAAAATAAAATTGGGTTACCTCCCATCAAGCGCTATCGTTTAACGCCCTTAGCTAGGTATTGATAAGTTTGATGATGCTCACATGAAAGACAAGAATTGAAGTATAAACAGAGCATCATATAGCACGTGACAAACACATCTAAGTCTAACATACTTCCTATGCATAGGATTTTATAAGCAAGCAAATTATCAACGCAAACAAAGACTAGCATAGGCAAGGAAGAAGAATAAAACATAGACAATCCCAAGATGAAGAGAGGTAATTTAGTAACATGGAAATTTCTACAACCATATTTTCCTCTCTCATAGTAGTTACATGTAGGATTGTAAGCAAATTCATCAATATAGCTATCACATAACATATTCTCAACACGATCCACATGCATGCGAAGTTGACACTCTTTCAAAATAGTGGGATTAACATTAACTAAAGTCATGACCTCTCCAAACCCACTTTTATCAAAAATTTCACAAGATTGAACATTCTCCAAATATGTGGGATCTAAAGTTGACATTCTTCCAAACCCACTTTCAATATTATTGCAAACATTATAATCAATCTCATATTCATCATGGGGCTTAAATAAATTTTCAAGATCATAAGAAGAATCACCCCAATTATGATCATTGCAACAAGTAGTAGACATAGGAAAACTAGCATCCCGAAGCCTAGGGTTTTGCATATCATTAACACAATTGACATCAATAGAATTTATAGTAAAATCATTGCAATCATGTTTTTTATTCAAGGAGCTATCATGAATCTCTTCATAAAGTTCTTCATCACAATTTTAGGATTCACGAATTTCAAGCAAAATCTCATACAGATAATCTAGTGCACAAAACTCACTAGAAATTGGTTCATCATAATTGGATCTCTTAAAAGGTTAGCAAGTGGATGAGGATCCACGAATTTTAGCAAGCGAAGATGCAAGCAAAAAGAAGGCACATGGTAACACAAGCGAAAAAAAAGATCGAACGGAAGAAAGGCGAAGAAAAGGGAAAATCTTTTCGAAAACCGTTTTAGAAGTGGGGGAGAGGAAAACGAGTGAATAATGTAATGCAAGAGATGAGAGTTTATGATGGGTACTTGGTATGGCTTGACTTGATGTAGATCTCCCCGTCAATGGTGCCAGCAATCCTTCTTGCTACCTCTTGAGCATGCGTTGGTTTTCCCTTGAAGAGGAAAGGGTGATGCAGCAAAGTAGCGTAAGTATCTCCCTCAGTTTTGAGAACCAAGGTATCAATCCAGTAGGAGACAACGCACAAGTCACCGAATACCTGCACAAACAATCAACAACTTGCACCCAACAGGATAAAGGGGTTGTCAATCCCTTCACGGTTACTTGCAAAAGTGAGATCTGATAGAGATAGATAAAGGGTAAAGTAAATATTTTTGGTATTTTTGGTTTATAGATCAGAAAGTAAAGGATTGCAAAATAGTAGATCAGAAACTAGTATGATGTAAACGACAACTTATATGATGGAAAAGAGACCCGGGGGCCATAGGTTTCACTAGTGGCTTCTCTCATGATAGCAAATATTATGGTGGGTGAACAAATTGCTGCCAAGCAATTGACAGAAAAGCGCATAGTTATGACGACATCTAAGGCAATGATCACGAACATAGGCATCACATCCATGTCAAGTAGACCGAAACGATTCTGCATTTACTACTATTACTCCACACATCGACTGACTTATGCCTGCATCTAGAGTATTAAGTTCATAAAGAACGGAGTAACATTAAGTAAGATGACATGATGTAGAGGAATTAACTAAAGCAATGTGATGAAAACCCCATCTTTTTATCCTCAATGGCAACAATACAATACATGCCTTGTTGCCCCTACTGCCACTGGGAATGGACACCGCAAGATTGAACCAAAGCTAAGCACTTATCCCATTGCAAGAAGGGTCAATCTATTAGTCCAAACTAAACCGATAATTCGAAGAGACTTGCAAAGATATCAAATCATGCATACAAGAATTCAGAGAAGAACCAAAGAATATTCATAGATAATCTGATCATAAATTCACAATTCATCGGATCTTGGCAAACACACCACAAAATAATATTACATCGAATAGATCTCCACGAACATCGAGGAGAACATGGTATTGAGAATCAAGGAGAGAGAAGAAGCCATCTAGCTGCTAGCTATGGAACCGTAGGTCTGTGGTAAACTACTCATGCATCATCGGAGAGGCAGTGGTGTTGATGAAGAATCCCTCCGTGATTGAATCCCCCTCCGACAGGACACCAGAAAAGGCCGCTAGATGGGATCTCACGGGTACAGAAGGTTGCGGCTGTGGAAAAATGGTTTCGTGGCTTCCCCAGATGTTTTCAGGGTATAAGAGTATACATAGGCAAAGGAGCTAGGTTAGGAGACCCACGAAGGGCCCACGAGGTAGAGGCGTGCCCTACCCCCTAGGATGCACCCTCCTGCCTCATGGCCGCCTTGATGCGTCTCCGACTTCATCTCAAAGTCTTCTGGTTTCCTTCTGGTCCAAGAAAGATCATCGCGAAAGTTTCATTCCGTTTGGACCCCGTTTGGTATTCCTTTTCTGCGAAACTCTAAAATAGGAAAAAATTGAAACTGGCACTGGCTCTCTGTTAATAGGTTAGTCCCAAAAATAAGTAAAATAGCATATAAATGCTTATTAAACATCCGAAACAGATAATATAATAGCATTGAACAATCAAAAATTATAGATACGTTGGAGACGTATCAATCACTAGTTTGGTTTATAAAAATAAAATTACAAAAATGGAGATTGGGTTACCTCAGGTTGTTCTTTATCTTTTTAATGTCTATGTTGAGAATACGGATTCCGATAATTGTGCTCAATCGCTAGAAAAGAAATTCAACAAAATTTATGGCATAAAAACTTTGGATGATGAGCACGATTGCAATATTGCTAGTATGAATTCCTTGAATATTCGTGATACTAATGATGGTTACACTAGCCATGATAATGATGTATCCTACAAGGATGCCATTTTTTGCGGAGTAAATTGGGAGTGCATACACACACACACACAAAAGGGAAGATAGAGTTTTTTAAAAGCATAAATATTTAGAAACTAAAAAGTTGCAAGAGAGGCTAGACGATTGTGCTAAAAGGTTTATTTTTTCACGCCATCCTTGTGAACTTTGCAATGAACGTGGTCATTTAAATCTCCAATGCTATTTGTTTCATGATCAAATCGTGTCCAAAAATTGTGATAACTTGATTACCCTTAAGCATCATAAAGAGCTTAGTCTTCTTTTGGGGTATGAAGAAATGAAACGTATAACTGAGGGTATTCCAAAATTTAATCTCAAGAGATTTCTTGATTTTGATCTAGAGGAAACTTATATGTTTTGTGCGGTAAATTGCATTGAGAATCCTTATATTGCTAATTATTTAAAGACAAGAAAACAAATAGAATATGAAGATAGTACTAATGAAAGGGAAAATATTTCCCAATACCCTCCTAGTGTTTCTTATGATGAATCAGGTAACGGGGAGGAGCTTCCTATCCAATCAATCTCTTCAACGAGAAGCTCAAAAAAATTGATTAAACCCACACCTGAGGTGGTGAAGAAGAAAAAGTATAGGTAAAAAGGTAACTCTCCCAAGTAATTTTGCTCCTATCACCATTGTGCCTCATGAAAGTGAATCAAATATGTTGATGGAGGATGATGATATTGAGTATGATTTTGTGATGCCTACTACTTGTTGTGATGATTATGATGGGAAGACAATGATGTCTCTTATGATCTTGAAAATCTTTTTGGCACTTGCTTGGAAGAATATGATAATAATGTTTACTATACTATTGCTGCCATTCATGCTATTTGATAAGAATGATTACGATGATATGCAAAACCACAAGCTTGGGGATGCTATGTTTGATGGGTATGAAATGTTTGAAGATTTATTTGCTGACAATAATGCTTGTCCTAAGTTTGGGGATGCTTTGCATAATGAATATGATCCTTTGGTTCCTTCTACTTTTGATAAGAAAATTTATTATGATGATAGTGTGCCTCCTATTTATGATGATTACAATGATGAAAGTGGGGTTGGAAGAGTGTCAACTCTAGGTAGTAGCGATCCCACTATTTTGGAGGGTGTTGAATCTTATTACAATATTTATGAAAGTGTATTTGGAGAGGTCATGACTTTATTTAGTGATAGATCCACTATTTTGGAAGAGGTTTTAATTGACTATGACAATAAAGTTGCTATTTATGATGATTATTATGATGACATGTATGCCATAAAGAGTAATAAATCTTCTATGCTTGTGCATCATGAAAATAATGCTTTATGTGATGGTTATATGTCTGAATATATTCATGATGCTCCTGAAAATTATTATGAGAGAGGAACTTATGATTCACGATGCTCTTGTTATGTTTCAATCCTTATCTTTTATGCGAGCATCATTGAACTTATCATGCCTAGCTAAAAGGTCTTAAAGAAAAGCGCTTGCTGGGAGACAACCCAGCACTTTTACCTACTGTTTTTGTGTGTTCACATGGTTATGCTACTGCAGTAATCGTTTTTATTGCTTTTCTTTCAACAAAGTGCCAAGTAAATCCATTGGGATAGTGTGGATGATAGTTGACTTGATTCTGTGCAAAAATAAAAGAATTGCGCCCAGCCCAGGAATTTCTAAAATTAACTGGAATGTGATTTTGGTCTGAATATTTTACAGGTGATATATATACAAATTCCCTACGTTGTCCTAATTTTTCATAATTTTTGGAGTAACATAAGTGTGGTTGGAGTACAGATTACTACAGACTGTTCTGTTTTTGATAGATTCTGTTTTCCATGCATAGTTTGCTTGTTTTCTAGTTTCTGTGGCTTATATTGCTTAGTATAAATTGTGGGAATGATAGGCTACAGTTAGAATTGTGTGGAAACAATTATGAATCTTGTATCTGACAGTACCAAAGTGAAATGGTTTGCTCTTTATCATACTAACTCATCTCACGAAGTTCCGTTAAGTTTTGTGTGATTGAAGTTTTCAAGTTTTGGGTGAGATGTCGATATGAGGAGAATAAGGAGTGAGAAGACCCTAATATTGGGGATGAACAAGGCCACCCAAGGTAATATTCAAGGAATATCCAAGCAACTAAGCTTGGAGATGCCCCGGAAGGCATCCCCTCTTTCATCTCCAACATTATCGGTAACCTCACTTGGAGCTACATTTTTATTCGTCACATGATATGAGATTTACTTGGAGCATCATTTTATTTGGTTAGGATTTGCTTGATGTTATTTAAAATAATTTTTTGCATCTTTCTTTTAATAAAAATCTCAAGGATAGCCTTTACCGTGCTTATTTTGCAAGTCTACATGTTGCTGTTTCAAAGTAGAAAGTTTATCGATGTTGCAAAAATTCCTGAGAAAAGTAAGAATGTGATAAAATGTTGAAAGTTTGGAATAATAAGCTTTGATAAATTTTCTACAGTGTGGTAATTTTTCATAATTTTGGAGTTAGGGAAGTATGATGAATCTTGCATTCTTTACACACTGTACTGTTTTGGCAGATTGCTGTTATGTTTGCATTGTTTGTATATGTTTGTATGTTTAATGATTCTATTTGAGGATAGGAGTATTAAATATGCAGAGGCATTTAATAGGCAATGTTAAATAATAATTTTAGTTATTTTCTATAGCAGAGAATGATAAAGTTTTGCATTGATTTATACTAACTTATCTCACGAGTTCTTGTTGAGTTTTGTGTGGATGAAGTTTTGAAGATTTAGGGAAACCGTGATATGAGAGGAATTAAGGAGACATAAAAGCTCAAGCTTGGTGATGCCCAAGGCATACCAAGCTAATATTCCAAGAAGTCTCAAGCATCTAAGCTTGGGGATGCCCCGGAAGGCATCCCACCTTTCTTCTTCAACAATTATCAGGTAGTATCGGTTGAGCCTAAGTTTTTGATTCTTCACATGAGTTGTTCTATGCTTGGAATGCCATTTTATTTCAAGCGTTAGATGATTATAAGAGGAGAGTGTTAATGAAAATATGATTCAACTGAAAAATTATATGCAAGACTTACAGCTGGCGGCTGGTTGAAAGTGCAGAAAGGACTAAGTCCGGTTTTGCTACACTGTGCCAAGCTTTCATTCAAAAAAGCCTTGGTCGCATCATTGACTTCTTTGTCAGTTAATTGGATATCACAGTGGTGTTGTGGATCCTTCAAGTTGTTGGTGTACTCGCACATTAAGCCGGGGCGACGGCTTAAGGGCAGAATTCTCCAGGCGACCTCGCACCAAACAAGGTCGATGCCGGTTAAGCCGTTAGCCATGAAGGCTCTGATCTTTGAGAAAATGGGCGCGTATTTGGCCCTCTCCTTTGTACTGATCCGCTCTGGGAGCCGATGTGTGTTGCTGAGCCGGTGTTCACAATAACCCGGCAGGGGATTTTCACCCTCTTGAGATGCATCTTGGCAATAGAACCAAGTCTCGTTCCTGTCCTTGGGATGACTAAGCGTCTTGGCATATGGAAAGGTGGTTTCTTTCCGCTTCTGAATTGAAACTCTGCCTAGTTCCAAGTTGGGCCCATCGGTTAACTCCTTCTGCCAGTTCAAGTAATAAAATTCCCTAAATAGTTCAATAGTGGGCTCTTCTTGAAGATAAGCTTTGCAAAAAACTTGGAAGTTGTAGATCTTAGAGACAGAATTGGGCCCGATATCTTGAGGATGAAGCTGGAAAAAGTGTAGCACATCTCGAAAGAATTTTGAACCGGGCGGGCTAAACCCACGGATCATATGATCAATGAAAACGATGACTTCTCCTTCTTTGGGCTCACGAGGATTTTCAGTGCCTGGGACCCTCCAGTGGATGTCGTCCTTTTTGGCTAAGAGGCCAGTCTGAATAGAATTGTTCAGATCTTCCTCGGTAACCCGGGATGCTACCCAATTGCATGAGGTGAAGGTCTTAGTCACTGTTGATGAAAGGTTTGAAAAGAAAACATTGCCGGTTTAAGATTATGTTGTTAAGCCGGTCATTGGTTCAAAGGTAAGGACTGTAAATACGCAATGTGTTAAGCCAAAGGCTAGTGTTGAAGTTAGGCAAAGCAATCTATTGGCGGCTTAAGAGGGGACTAATGGTACCTGGCGGTTATGGTTTATCAGTTAAGCCGCCCATACAGTTATCAGTTCTTCAAATTTGTGACTGAAGGATTGCTAAGTGTTGGACAAACAGTTTTCACAGATCGGTGCTATAATTTTGGATCTACAACTGTTCAGATAATGAGGAAAAATCCTAAACCTAATTGGCGGCAGAAGAACAGTTCACATGCTCAGACTAGATTTCCTATGGAGGGGATGCATTCAAATATAAAAACGAGTGCTAAACTAATGTCGTGCAAGATAGGTACTATGCTCAGATCAAAAACTACAAGAGATAGGGAGAAACAGAGAGGAAAGAAGATGAACTCCGAAGAACTCAAGCAAACCCTAATGGAGATCTATGGTGAGGAATGAGGAGAGCTTACCGGGGCTGTTGAACAATGGAGGCATGCGGCGGTGCTTCTGGTGCGTTCAGGTTGATGTAGTGCGCGAGGTCGACAGCGGCGAAGCTCGGGCGCTTGAGGCGTTGCGAGAAAGAGGACTAAGATGAGGAGGCAAGGGGGAAAATGAAAACAGGGCCCCCATGTCCCTATTTATAAGGTAGTGGATGGATGGCATGCGCAGGAATCGAGGAGGCTGAAAAAATGATTATGTGACACCATAGATGCCTCGATTTTCGGAGGTTCATTAAAAGTGAAGGTATATTGAGATTTGGGCCTCGTATGATATTAATATGAGATGACATCATGGCGGGGTTAGCACAATTCTGTGGGCTGACTTCATGGCGGGTTATAAGATTTCATAAGGACTGGCGATGAAGGATTTTTTCTAAGTCAAGTATTGAAGATTGATATGAACAAGTTCACATCAACCTGGGGCCTAATGTTGGAGATATAACTATTGGGATGACCCGCCAAGGAGGGGCCAGGTCATACCACTGGCGGTTCATAATGAGAAGGCCCAAGAAGATGTTGAAGATGGCGGTTCATGAAGCAATCTTACTGAAGGCCCAAGAGCCGGAGGAGACTTGAGGCCCAAGGGCATAAATCGCCATATGTTTAAACTTGTATGTTAAGGAAAGTTTAGTTGTGTCACCGAGCCGGACATGTTGTGTATGAGCCGGCCGGGACTATGTAAGCCGCCGGGCATCAGCCTACGTATATAAAGGGGTGACCCGGCGGCGGGTTGGGACAAGAAACAACAAGTCGAGGACTAGGTCAAGCGTATTCGCTCCCTGGTAATCGAAACCCAAGCAATACAACCTAAAGCGGGAGTAGGCCTTTACCTCGTTGCGAGAGGCCGAACCTGGGTAAAACTCTCTGTGTCCTTTTTCCCTTTTTAACCCCTTCAAGCTAACTACGTTGTGATGGCTCCATTACCTAAGTCCTCATGCTAGGGCATCTGCCATGACAATTCCACGACAGTCCCCATGTGGGCCCCCTCACTTACTTCTTCTTCCCACATCACTCCATTCACCCAGAAAAAATCACTATCACTCTCTCTCTCTCTCTCTCGTGTTCTTTCTTTTTTAGAGAAAAGGCATATGCCCAACTTTATAAATAAAGCCAGCAGGCAGAGTAACACAACCAACAACCAAGCCAACACAGTAGCAAAGCAACAGCTAAGAAGGTTCACATACATGGCTAACTAGCCAATCATGGCACGTAGGCCAGCTCTCAAAAGATAGGATAGAAGGAAGCTAGTTAAGGTACCGTCCGATTTCGTCGCGCCAAGGAGGAGGCCGTGGACCGAATCTTGGATGCCATATCGTCAAACGCCTCGTGGTCCGCTTCCTTAATCAATAATCTCCACTCCTGCAGAAATACACCAGTTTTAAATAAGCAGCTCACAGGGTTAGCCGGGAAGGTAAGTTCGATAGTAAATTTGTTTCTAGTGGTCCACAATGACCAACAGATTGCTGCAAACTGTAAGTGCATCTAGTGCCCCTTAGTGATTTTGGTGTATTGAAGACTTATAGGTTAAGGGACTGATGCGTTTGTGAGTGAACACAGGTCTATAAGTCTATGAGGAGTTTGATATTTACAGAGAAAGTCGACCCTAAAATGAAGTTCTTCGATCAAGACTTTGATATTCGAAGACTTTACAAGACTTGAAAGTGAAGAAATTGGTGTGACCTTGAAGACTTGGTATTCATTTGAGGAACAGAAGCGTGAAGGCTTTTGTTTTCGTAGTTTCATTTTCTCTTTCTTGAGTCATAGGAAACACCGTCTTCGTTAAAGGGGTCGAGGAAATACTAAGGAAAAATTTCGGTGATGCTCAACTGAAAATCCTACACCTACCAATCCCTTGAGTGAAGCCATTGGAAATCTCATACGATTCGATCAAGTTCTTGATGACAAAGACGCAGTTCTTACGGTCATCGATGACTTTGCTCGATCGAGGAGTTAGGAATTCGCCAATGCGAATTGCCTACACATGAGGAACATGATAGCCCCGAGGAATTTGAGAGTCAAATTTCCGACCATTCTTGTCTTCTTGCGCGGCTATCCCAAAATATCTTATCCACCTAACGGTCATATCATTGAAGGACATTTATGTCTTATCATGTCGGGCTGCTCCTAGGCTATAAATAGCCGCCCCTACAACCACTAGTTGGTTGGCTGCTCGAGAGAACTTGACACTTGTCATCGAGAGCAACCCATCCTCCGAGGACTTTGAGCGAAAATCATCAAGTGAGGAAAATCCCAAAACCAAACCCCACAAACCCAAAGTGATTGAGCATCATCAAGAAATTGATCCCGCGTGGATCGATGCTTGTTACCTTTGAAGACTGTGCTTCTTCCAGACGGTTAGGCGTCAAGGTCTAGAGCATCCAAGAGGAATTGTGGACCGCCGAGTGACCAAGTCTGTGAAGGTTTGGAAGTCACCTGAAGACTTACCACGAGTGATTGGATGAGACCTGCGTGGTCTTAGTTCAAGGAGAATACGGTGAGGATGGGTGTCCCGAGTTGCGGCTCGAGACGGGTGTCCGGATCGCATGTCCTCGAGTTTAAATACTCGGCCGCTCCAACCAAGCGCATAACCGAGACAGCGGTTTGGAACTGGTTTACCAAATCATTGTCTTCACCAACTAACTGGTTCTATTTCCTCAACTCTTCCATTTCCTCATTCTTGTGTTGAATGTTGTTCATATCTCTGCTTGAAGACTTTGGTCAAGACTTTCACAAATTCCTCGATTCAAGTTCTTGATCGCTTTGTCTTCATCTTGTTATCCTGTGATTATGCTTTCTGTACTCTGTGCTTGTCTTCATTTCATCATGATGACCATGCTAGTATCCTGTTATGTTTACTTCT
Organism: Aegilops speltoides; assembly: GCA_021437245.1. NCBI lineage: Eukaryota > Viridiplantae > Streptophyta > Magnoliopsida > Poales > Poaceae > Aegilops > Aegilops speltoides. The sequence goes on along the minus strand of CM038143.1, from coordinate 348,862,086 downwards.
GAGTACTTATTCCGCTGCAAGTAGTTCTTCGCTAAGGAATTTCCTCACCAGCAAATTCCTCAGTGAAGAATTCATAAAAATCGCCTATTCACCCCCCTCTAGTCGACATTACGCACTTTCAATTGGTATCAGAGCAAGGTGCTCCCTTGTTCTGTGTGATTTTGGTTTAACCACCTGGAGTTTTAGTTATGTCGACCGCAGGTATGAAGAAAGTGACATGCCCTATCTTTGATGGTCATGACTATCCCAAGTGGAAGGCCATGATGAGGAAGCGCCTCATGGCAAGGAACAATGAGCTGTGGACCGTCAATTGAGATTGGTCTTACTTGATCTATGCAAGATGGCGGATGCTGATGATATTCGCAAGTACACTCGACTTGACCTCATGGCGAAGGATATCATCTGCTCCTGCCTATCCAGAGATCAATTCGGGCGCATTATGCATCTTAGCAATTCGAAGCTTATCTAGGACCGAATCTCTGATGTCTATGAAGGTCATCGAACCCGTCATGATCCCTGGTTTGAGGACTTCAAGGAATCTCTTAAAACGATGACTTTCGAGCCAGAATCATCATCTTCTGCATCATGTCTCATGGCAGACGGTGCTGAGGTAACCGGATGCTCGTCATCCGAGTCTTGTGATGATGAATCTGATGACGATGAATCTGATAATGATGAATCTGATAATGATGAATCCGATGATGATATTGAATCTTGCTATACCAAACTTGTTTGCATTGCCACTAAACAACAAAAGGCTTTAGAACAAGCTCAAGATATGCTAGACAAAAGTGATAATATGTTGCGCAAAGAAATAGATCAGTCAAAAGCATTGGGTGAATGTCTTCAGAGAATTCACTCCAAGTTTGACGCCCTTCAAGATCAACATAATACCCTCTTGAATGATCACGAGAAGCTTTCCTCTGAATACCTTCAAAGGAAGGAAGATCTTGAAAAGCTAAGAGTGTGTTATGAAGATCTTCAGAAGGAGCGTGATTCATTACTAGCTCAACAAATCAGCGCTTCTCAGGAAGAATTTGTTCCTCCATGCATAAAGTGCATTGAACATGAATCTGCTAATTCTTCACCTGAATGTTCAAATGCTTCAACTGTTACAAATTCTTCATCTGCCTCTGCTATCACTAATTCCTCATCTGACGACATTGCTAGTATCACCGACAATGCAGGGGTGAAGGAATTGTACATGACAGCATGTACAAAAGCCTCAAAGGGCATCGACTCTTTGTGATGTGCTTAAAAGCGATCCTCAACGAAACCCTAGGAAAGAGGGTATTGCCTTTGAGAGAAAACTCAATGCTGATGGAACATATTGGAAGCTTTGAGCGGTACCCCAAAACCTCATGGGTTGCTGCAAAGGGACCTCTAGTTGATCCATCTAACTTATCCGCTTTACATGTGAATCTCCTCATTCTTCTGATGAGTCATTTGACTCCAACTATAAACTGTTCAAAAATCAGAATGGTGAAGTATTTGCTAGATATGTTGGCACTAACTGCAGGAACGGTTCCCCTATGAAGAAAATCTGGGTTCCGAAAACTTATGTTGGAAGTCTTCATGTGAATGTCCTCATGGCACCACCTGTGAAGAACAGGAACCCCAGATCAAATTCTTCATATGGACCAAATTCTTCATATGGATCCAAGTCCTCATACAGACCAAATTCCTCACATGGATCAAAGTCCTCATATGATTATCATCGTGCTAACAACTCTGTCTCGCAGGGTAGAGCTAAGGGCTATGAATATGTGCATTATTCTTCAAACCATTATGTTCATAAGTCCTCGAAGAATTACTCTGCTTATTCATATGCTTACCCTAGCCCCTCTTATGTGAAACGAAACGGTTTGGCATCTTTGCCACCTTTCTCATATGGTGCTCGCAGAATGATGAAATCTTTGCCACCCCTCCAGATGTGGGTGGTGAAGAAAAAGAACTAATCTCTTCTGCAGGGTCGGGTCTCCAGACGTGCTTTAACGTCTGAAGAATTTGCTGGGGACCTGATGAAATTGCCTGAAAGGACGCAGGCGAATCATGATGAAATGAACTTTCATTTCACACGTCCTCATACTGCTATATCTGTTTACTACTTGATGAAATTCATCTGATGAACTTGATATCATATTCTTCACTGATGAAGCATATGAGATTGTAAGCTACACTTATTCATCTGCAGGATGATCAACCCAAAACTACTGAATGGGTCCTCGATAGTGGATGTACAAATCACATGACTGGTGACAAGAATCTATTGATGGATGCTCCCTTATCACTATCACCTCTGAAGCATATCATCTTTGCTGATAAAGGCAAAAGTCAGGTATTGGGTCTTGGTAAGGTTGCGATCTCTAAGGATAAACACATGGACAAAGTCATGCTTGTTGAGTCCTTAGGATACAATCTCATGTCAGTCTTAATGCTTTGTGATATTGATATGGTTGTTGTCTTTGGCAAGTATCGCCATGTTGTCATTATGGAAGCTGACAATTCCAAAGTCTTCGAAGGCTTTAGGAGAGGAGATCTGTATATTGTTGATTTCTCTGGGACCACAACCAGCCGTGTGTCTACTTGCAAAAGCTTGAAGGCTGGCTATGGCATCGATGACTTGGTCACGCAGCATGAGGAATTTGCACACGCTTGCGAAGAAGAAGCATGTCATTGGCATTGAGAATGTCAAATTCCTCAAGGATCACTTATCACGAACTGTGAAGTCGGAAAAATGACCAAGGCCAAGCATCCAGCAAAGACTATCATGACCACTACCCGTCCATTCGAATTGCTTCACATGGACCTCTTTGGACCTAATCATTATTCATTAGTCACTAATGATGCATCTCTATATGGTTTTGTCATTGTTGATGATTATTCTCGATATACATGGGTACACATTGTTACTTACAAACATGAAGTGCAGGAAGTCTTCAAACGATTTTCCTCAAGGGCTTCAACCAACTTTGGTGTGAAGATCAAGCATATCAGAAATGACAATGGAACTGAGTTCAAGAATTCCGGTCTTGATGCCTATCTTGATGAACTTGGTATTACTCATGAGTTATCTGCTCCCTATACTCCTCAGCAAAATGGCGTCGTGGAGCGCAAGAACAGAACTCTTGTTGAGATGGCTCGCACTATGCTTGATGAATACAAAACGCCTCAGCGTTTTTGGATAGATGCAATTGATCTGCGTGCCACATCATCAACAGAGTATATCTTCACAAATTCTTCAAGAAGACGCCTATGAACTCCTCACCGACAAGAAACCCAATGTGAGTTATTTCAAAGTCTTGATTGCTAAATGTTGGATTAGAGATCCTCAAGACAACTCTAAATTTGCACGAAAGCACATGAAGGTTTTATGCTTGGTTACGAAAAGGACTCGCACAGCTACATAGTCTTCAACATTGTTCTTCACAAGATTGTTGACACTGTAGATGTGCGGTTCAATGAAACTAATGGCTCGCAAAGAGAGCACCTACCTTCGTGTTAGATGAACCAGCACCGAGGATGCTATCAAGCTCAAGGCAACCGAGGATGTCATCCCTCTTCAAGAATCTCTTTGAAGAATTCATTCCTGTTCATGAAGAACATTGTCAGACTGACACCTGAAGAACTTCTCAAGGCTCAATCTGAGATCCAAGCCCTCAGCAAGGACTTCAATGCATATTATGCTGATTGGCAAGGAGCCAAAGTGAGATTCGTCAACCTGACAAAGAAAATGTCAATTGTTGTAGCCCCATCGCAACAAGAAAATCCTCAGGTTGCAGACTCTGCCACCTGCTTTGAAGAACATGCCAAGATCACGATGACTTTCGACTGCGGATGAAAACACAAGTTCCAGGGCTGATGACTCCATCCGAGCCGCTGAAGAAATTGCCAGGGCATCCACTAGTGGTGCGCCTGAAGAATCTGAAGAAATCAGGGCAACTGCATCAATTGCGCCTGAAGAAAATCAACCACAGTCCTCAGCTCCTCCCGCGCCTACACCAACTCCTATTCTTCCTTCTGCCTATGAAGTGAAGAAGACCAAGGCTGCAGAGCGAGCTGCAGTGAAGAAAAGGAAGGCATCAGCTGCGTCAAATTCTTTGGCTGCAAAGAAAATGAAGCCAATGACCAGCTCTCTTGAAAATCCTATTGATGTCGTTCCGATTTCCTCCATGTCATCAAAGGAAATTGTTCCTTATGGAGAAGACTACAAGATCCCAAGCGGATCAGATGAAGAAAATCATTCTGCTGCTACGTCAGAGCAGCTTGATGAAGAAATTGAAGTGGAAGCATTCCCTTCAACGCCCGTCGTTTCCTCACCTATGCCTCAGTTCACAGCTGAAGAGGCTGATGTTGAGAAAATTGAAAAAGAAGATGAAGGTAGATATTGGATGCACTACACTAGTGATGAATGATGACTTTTAGGAAAGTCAGCATCCCAATACTCCTCTCTTCACTCCTATTCAACAGATTCCTCAGTCCCCGGCTACAACTATTCAAATGGGCTTTGAAGAAACTCATCCCACTTCATCTGTTCATGAAGAAATTCCAGCCGCTAGTGCTGAAGAACCTGCTGTTGCTGATCCTCAAGTTGCACAAGAAGAGGAACCAGAAATTCCTTAGCTGCGATTACTGAGCTCGCGATTCCCGAGGTTGTCTTTGCAAATCAACGACACTCCTCTGCCCAAACCAAGAATCCATTCTCAAGCAAGCAAAAATTCAAGGTGAAGACTTCTTCTCCGAGCATGTGTTCTTCATCGACTATAATCCATATGACTCTGCTCGCATAAGGAAGAGGCGTTTCTGGACTGCTACTCAAGCCAACTTCTATTCCTCAGTGCTCTTTGACAAGGACAAAATCTTCGACATGAACATATTCCTCATGTGGATATGGAATCTCTGCCGTGCTTCGAGCCAGTCCTCAGTGTTATTCATGATGCTGGACTACTAAACTTCTGCACTGATATCTGTGATTGGAATGAAGAACTCATTCTTCAATTCTACGCCACACTGCATATCACCGGAGATGCTGAAGATGTCAATTCATGGGTGCTGGATTGGATGACTGAAAACACTCATTATAAGGCACCAGCAACTGAATTGCTTCGTGTCCTTCCTCTTGATCCTCCCCATGACAGTGCACGTTGCATCTACAATGACCCTGAATTGTCAAATCATTATATGCAAGTGCTCATGAAGCCTTTGAAGCCAGGGCAGGCTCCACGAACCAAATTCCTCGTCAAGGCTGTCTATCGAATCCTGACAAAGACAATGAGTCCAATCAAAGGCCAGGACTCAAATGATGAAGATGTCGTTGGCATCATGAAGAACATGCTTTTCAACATCATTCATGGCGTTCCCGTCAACTTCCATGATTTCTTCATGAGGACTCTGGCTAATGTTGCTATGTCACCTTTTGAGCTGAAGCCCTATGCGCCTTGGATTATGAGATTCATAAGGGCAAGATCTTCACTGAATTACAAGGCTGACACTGCGAATCATGGTAGCTACTTGCCTCCCATTGAAGTCCTCAAGCGACCAGTTTCATCATCTGATGACAAAGGCAAGGCAACTGCTGTGATCGATGAAGGCACTCGTCCATTGGATGGTCAATTTTGTCTGGCTACATCTTACTCCACCAATGACGACTCTGCTACACATGACACTTGCCGCAAATACCTCAGCTAAGCAAAATCCTCAAGCCACAAAGACCTGTGGTGATGATGACCATGAGTTACTCCTCCGTCTTCATCGGAAGGTTGATCGCAATCACAAATGGGTGAAGCGTCGGTTTGCTGCAATTCTTCACAACATGACCTCAACACATAATGCAAAGTGAAGAAGAACCATTATCACCTTCATGAAACCCTCAACCGCACTGGGCTGTTCTCACTCATGTATATACCACGTAAGAACTCAAGACTATGGGTCTCCGTGAAGCATTTGACCGTGCGCACCACCTCCAAGAAATTCAAGAGAGTCAAAGTACCGATCGGTGGCCAGCTCTTATTATTCATCGCGTGAAACTGATGAGCATGAAGATTTGGACGACACTGCGGCAGGCCCTGTCAGGACCCCGACTCAATGCCACATCGATCTAGCATGTAACACCTCATATCACTTTGCGGCCTCATGCACGGTATCCCCATGGGTGTCGCCTTACCTTTGCCTGGGACCGTTTGCGCCTTTTGGCACACGTATATGATAGTGTCGCTGGCATCCATATGATAAGGAGCCGGGCTGACATGGCTAGTCGTAAACCCAAATCGGCACAAACTTACGAGGACAGCATCCATGACCCAAAGATCGAGCGTGTCGGTCATCGGTAGTGAATCCAGTCTGTAGCACTGGGCTAGCAGGACTCCGGTGAACTGGGTCAGAAGCGGGCTAACAGACTCCGGTATTCATCGCGTGACATTTCCCGAGGGGACGGAACACAGAACGAAGAAGGACACATGCCGGCCAGCCTAAGTGTTCCGGAGCAAGAGCAAGCTACCATGGCTCGGTGGAAACACTAGGAGACATTTCCGTAAGAGAGGCTACTAAGGATAAACAACTAGATAGTCGGATCCCACACATACCAAGCATTTCAATAACATACACACAATATGCTCGATATGTGCAAATACAACATGGCATCACAACATGACTCTACAACTCAAGTATTTTATTCAATAGGCTCTGAGGAGCAAGATATTACAAACAGGGGTCTCATGACCCAACATTCAGAGCATACAAATCAAGGCACAAACGGAAGCTTACCATGTCTGGGTACAGACATCTACAAATGAAAAAGGCTTAGAAGCCTGACTATCTACTAGATCCTGCCGAGGGCACAAGATCGTAGCTGAGGTAACAAGCTAAACGTCGAAGTCCACGCGGAACTACTAGTGAGACGGAAGTCTCTCTGCAAAAACATAAAATAGGCAAACGTGAGTACAAATGTACCCAGCAAGACTTACATTAGAACTATCTACATATGCATCATTATCAACAAGGGGGGGGTGGAGTTTAACTGCAGCAAGCCAGCTTTGACTCGGTGGCTATCCTGAACTACGACTACCTGTAACTCTTTTGAGGTGGCGCACACGAGTCCACATATTCACCATATCAATACACCACTATGGATCCGCTCCCGTCTCCCTACAAGAACGCCATCCATAGCACTCACGCTTATCTTGCGTATTTTAGGGTATCCACTTTCACTTGTCTATGAACTGTACAAGGGGTCCAAGTTTCCATATCCGAGGAATCCGGCTATTCGAATAGATAATGATAACCTGCAGGGTGTACTTCTTCACACACGCTCTCGCCACTTATCGCCTCAGACACGTCATGTACCTCGGCAACCTTCAAGCGGAAGCCGGGCGAGGGAGTCGGCCACGACCTGACTAACCACACAAGTCTCTCGTCCAGGTTTATCGCCTATTCGGGTTCCATCCGCAAGGAGATCCGGCCGAGGTGTCGCTCACGGCCCCAAACGATGTGAGCAGGGTTCCCAAGCCCACCATCCGGGTGCCACTTGGTACACCGTGCCACTGTGCCTAGTCTGTCCCAAGCCCACTTGTACCGGGTGCCACTTGGTAGACTACTAACACTACCTACAAACACCAGAAACTAGTTGCAACTCCTGGACAGAGATCATGTTGATTAATAAGTCGAGAGGGGCACTTAAGCATTCCAATGCGTGGTAGTAACTGTTCATGGATCACAAACACAGAACTCAGTTCCTGAGGACGGCTGCAATGAGACAACCCACCATGTACTCCTACATGGCCTCTCACCGCTACCTTTACCAAATCGTGTTCACACACTTAGCTCACACACAGTAGGACATGTTCACACACCTCCAATTCATCCCCGATGAATCAGACCTGACACAACTCTAAGCAATAGCAGGCATGACAAACAAGCATGAATGAGTAGGCACATAAGGGCTCAAACAACTCCTACTCATGCTAGTGGGTTTCATCTATTTACTGTGGCAATGACAGGTCATGCAGAGGATTAAGGGGTTCAACTACCGCATCAAGTAACAGTTATATCGTTGTTGTCCTAATGCAGTAAAATAGAGCAGGAGCGAGAGAGTGGGATTGTATCGGAATGAACAAGGGGGTTTTGCTTGCCTGGCACTTCTGAAGATAATATAGTTCTCCATCGGTGCCATCGAATAATCGTCGGAACCACGTTTACTGAGAGGGGACAAACACCGGCAAACAAAGAAGAAACACAATCAATGCAATGCACAATATGATGCATGATCATGATATGGCAATATGCTGTGATTTGGGATAATGCAGCTAAGAACAGAAAGGTTTGAGCTTATTTGAACCAAAGATTCAAATTCAAACTCAGACTATGAGTTCATAAAGTGCATTATCATGTTTTGATATGAACAGCAAGGTTAAGTTGCTTAAACATGCATGAAACCAGTGCAGATGGATAGATTGTATTTTTCTGATCATTTTTCATATATAACTTGTTTCATTTGGAGCTACGGTTGAATTTCTATGAATTTTAGAAGTTTGGAATATTTTCTGGAATTTCCTATAATAGAATAAATCCAGTAATTAATTTACTGCGTCAGCAATGCATCAGGATGATGTCATAGTCAACGGAGACGTCCAAGTCAAACGTGACTGTGGGTCCAGGGTGTCAGTGCAATTAGTTTAGCTAAAAAAATAATTAGAACTAAACCGGATTAGTTAACAGGGCTGGGCCCCACCTATCATTGACTCAACAGAGTCAACCAGGGCCCACCCATGGTCAAAGTCAAGTCACCAGCACGGCGTTTAGCATTGGCGAGCGAACCGGCGGCGGAAGTGATTTTGGCCGTTCCGGCCACCAAATGGGTCGCGGAAGGCATCTAAGTGGAGCTGGGGACAAACCGCAGCTCTTGGTGGAGTTAGTTGGGGTCGGGGTGGCCGGAATCGGCGCCGGCGACGACCTAGGCGGCCGCTGGAGTTCGGGTGGAGGCAAACTCGAGGCTAAGGTGTGCGGTGAGGTGCGGGGAGTGTATGGTTAGACCCTACGCGACGTGGTGAGTGCGATGGACACCAAGGGGTGGCCGGAGGATGGCCGGGAGCACGTCGGCAACGAGCTCCACGGCGGTGCGTGCGGGTGATCTTCGTGCGGTTGCTACACATCTCGGGGCGAGAGAGAAGGAAGGGAGGTAGCTAGGCTCACGTGGCACTCGTGGAGGCAACCGCGGGTCGGGACGGACCGATGCGGCGACGGCGTTGAAGGGATCTCCGGCGATGGCGGACTCGGCGAAGTCGGTCGCGGTGGACTCGGGCCACACGGCACGCTGGGCTCGGCTAGCTCGATGAAGAGGATGGCGTCGGAGCTCCTAGACACGGCGAGACGGGCACGGACGGCGGGAGCGCGGCTACTGGCGTTAGGCGGCGACGGTGGCGTCGGCCATGGCCGGGAGCGCGAGGGGAGGACCTCAGGGAGGAGAGGAGATGTCCGAGGGGTTCGGGGGAGAGAGGGGGAGCGATCCACGTCGCGGCTCGATGAGGGGAGCAGCGAGGCGGCGATCAAAAGTGGCACCCATGTGGTGCTCGCCACGAGCACTGCTGCTGCTGCTGGCCGAGCCAAGCAGCTCATTGGCCATTGGCAATTGGGCTGGGCAGCAGCAGTGGGCAGTTAGTAGCGCCTGTAAGGTTTTCTCTCTCTCTCTTATTTACATTTACATTTTCTATTTTGTTTAATTTGTTTTGATTTGATTTTATACCAAATCATTTTTAGTAGCTACTGAAAGATTTATGTGGCTTGATACAAATTATCCAAAGCCACTCACAAATTTTTCAGAATTGTTGGACTTGCAATTCTTTTATGGAAGAATTAAATCCAACTCAAATATTTATTGATTTAAATCCAAATAGCCAAATTTATTCCTCAAAAAATGTTCCATATTTTTGGTTTGGACCAAAACCCTTGCCAAAGATGTTAAACATCATTGAAGAGCATTTTGGAAACATTGGATACATTTTAGAGGGTTATTTGCCCTTCTTTTAAATAAAATTTTGAGGCTTCCAAATTTCCTCAATTCAAGTTTCTTGAATTTAAACATGATGCATGGGTGCTCTCTGATGCAACTATTGCAAACAAATTCTAGGGTTGTGACAACTCACCCCCACTAAACAAGAATCTCGTCCCGAGATTCAAGCGTAGGGTAAGATGAAGGGGGAATGCAAACTAACACAATTTTCATGATCCAACTTGCACTTCTTGAAGATGTTGATTCATTGCTTCAAATTGATCTTGATGTCTTTACTCGCGAAGTCTTCATCCAACTCGATGATGTCAGAAAGAAACTCTATCGGAACAGATCATTGAAACTCTTTACACCAGCCTAAGGCAAAACACAATCGATCATTTGAAGGAGTCCGAAAGAATGACATACTCAGACCAGAATGGATGATGTAGATTACCTTGTTGAAGACAACACAAGGGATGATTTTAGTAACTGGGGAAAAGCTCAACAGTAGAGAGTGGGTCCACTGTTTGAAAGGTTATAGCTTAACCGGGGAAACTAGGAGAAATCCCAGCTAGTTCTGATGATAACACCTAGTGCTTGTGCGTGCTCTCAAGAACTTAAGCATTTCCATATTCATCAAGGTTTTACCAATATCCGTGTCAAGGATCCTGGCAACACAACGTACTACCATGATGAACAGCGATGGACGATGCAGATGCAAAGGAAGATAACCTTCTCAGATTTCACCTTAGCGGGGCCAAGGGAACAAAATCTGGATGATCGACCGAGAGACATTTAGCACTCCGCTTCTAATGTTCTCCTTGATGTGCTAGCGTAACTCATTCATTGAAATGGTCTCGTATCTAGAACATCAAGTAAAGGTCGGACTTCGGAAACACAAAAATCCATAAGGGACAACTTGGGAGTAAATCCCTCGAAATCCTTATGGGGAGATGGCCAACTTTCTCAATCAAGATACTACAATAACAGGTCTTTCGGTTGGGTGTGTTGGCCACGGCATCCATTTTATCGATTACAGAGAGACCAATATTATAATTCTTGGGAAACGTTCCAACCATCATATCTGCCTGAGATTCAGATCTGGTTGGTGTCAGAATAATCTAGACTCGTCGAGTCTAGAAAGAAGAATGAAAGTTTGCAACACAATCGAGGAAGCGACGTTGCGAGATTCTCGGGAAATGGACTACGATAGCAAGCTCCAAAACATGAGCTAGTCCTGCTACATATATGTGAACACGTTGTCCGAGACAAGTATGACCACAAAGTAGTCTTATAATAAAACACTACCGAGTTCTGGTAGGGAACCATCATTTGAGGTTATCGACATCTTGTGCATGACCTAGGATTAGCACAACAACTCCTTTTCCTTGAACAAGTCAACAAGTGGCTTGGTGTACTAGAGGATGCATGTGGAATGGAGGTAGCGAGCCTGTCAAACCATAGCATACTTCGCATATGCATGACTGACTTGGGATGATTCCAGAGGAGGCAACATTGACTTTCTCGAATCCACGACGGCAACTTGCATCAAATGCACATGAACTAGAGGAGGTCACTTCTTTCATCCGAACATATGCTTCATGAACTAGCATGAAGAAATGCTTTCAAAAGTTTCCAACACTAGCTTAATGTTCAACGAAATTATGGAGAAGACAAGGATGTTGTCGATGGGATCAACAACAATTCATCCAGATTCCCATGGAGATGGAATTCCATAACTATGTGAACAAGGTGATAGTATTGGTCAGACCCAAAAGATATAATGGTGTATGCCCGAGGGACCAACCACGAGTAAGACAACATTACGAACATCGTTGGTTCTGATTTGATTTGAGAATAGCCCACACTCAAATCAAAGTTTTGGCAAGACAAAAGGTCCAACAACTGATCACGAGGATCAATCAATGAAGATTTATCTTTCTTCAACGCACACACACAAAATCATCCCTTTGGGATGAGCTAAGTCGGACAAGGCTTTCATCTTCCAACTCTCCAAGTTGTTGTTTAGCTTGACCAAACAGCTCAGGGGTATGCAACACAGATTCTTGGAGAAGGGGTGGTTTATATGAAACCAACTTGATCACAAGATCAACATAACAGTCAGGTGACAACCTGGTAATACTTCCGAGAAGATATTCGGAACATCACGAACCACCGATATGTTACTAAGCTCGAGAACAATCTTGCTTTTCAGGGCAAGACGATAGGATCAACAGAGCAAGGGTTTGAATAATCCTAACTCATTGATCAAAGAGTGCACCAGAAATAAAGACTAGGTAGCACAATCAGTCTTAGAATGAGGGTTCAATAACCAACACACTAAGAATGAAATTGTTGTCCATTTAACTACCAAGCAGCAAGATTGCTAGGAGTATTGATTTCACACATCACGATTCACTTGCCGGCATTCCGGTTGCAACAACACGGGAACCGAGAAATGAATAATGATGGAGAGAGTATCAGTACGTTAAAAATTCATGAGAGATGCTGCAATTCCTATGACAATCCTGACATGAAGGGGGTAATACTCCGAGGTAGAACAGAACAAAAGCTGGATTGGCATTTGGATCTGCGAGATACAACTACTTTGACCCAATCCTAGATATGGATGAGGTACTAGAGTTTGTTTCTCCTAGTCATTCCGGATAGAATGGCTTGACGGACCACAAGAGTAATAGGCATCGAGAAACGAATGCAAGCCTACTCTTGACTATCAATTGATAGACGAGGGTCAGTATACAACTAAAGGGGGACAACTCAAAAGAACATATGATTTCTGAGTTGTGGATGCGTAGATTAGTATGTCGAGCGAAGCTCAACATTTCTTCCGGATAACCCATGCGGAAAGGTAGAACTGGCAGTTTTGCAATTATAAATGGAGAACTCCTCAAGAGTACTCTGATTGTGATCCTGGTTCAGCGAGGAACTTCTGCCATAAGCGGTTCATAGTATTTGGAAGAACGATATACCACAAACCTCAAGAACTATCGCAAAGGTTACTAATAACCTAAAGGTACGAGCAACACTATCAACACGAGGTAAGCAGGGTGAATCTCGGGTTCAAGAACCCAGGAATAGAATACCTACTACTAAGTGGCATCACGGGATGCTTTCGAGAATAAAGGCCAGAATCATCACACTGGGACACAAATCATGGCTAGATTACTAGATGATCCCCTAAGACACCTAGGGTCATAATAATAACTCCAACATATATGCTAAGGCAACAGAGTACCTCAACTCACCGATTAGTGTGGTTAATCTGGCCCAAAGGGACATCAGAATGGGAGGAAGGGATTTTGCAAATGCTTCAGACTATTTAGAAACCTGGGATGACTCGGACAGCATAACGGCTGTAAATGCTCAAAAGATTGTAGACATACTACAGAAATGGTGGCATAGCCACTCCGAGGCACAATATCAAGGTTTCGAGATCAACAGTTATGAACATACGGAAGTAATAGGAACTGAAACGAGGCTTAAATCCAACAATCCTATAAGTCTACGGATTAGCAACACATAATCCTGATAGATAGATGAGAAGGCCTAGTTCTTAATCCCCGTAGAAGAGAAGAGGATGACTCAGATCAGAAGGCCATGAGGTATAAGAAGTAAAAAGAGCCTTACGTTCCATCCCACAATCAATTCCCCTACATATAACTAAAGCATTTCTAGACTCAACTTCGACCAATTTGGCTTGGTAATCCTACAGGCAGTCAAGCTCTGATACCAAAGCTGTCAGGACCCCGACTCAATGCCACATCGATCTAGCATGTAACACCTCATATCACTTTGCGGCCTCACGCACGGTATCCCCACGAGTGTCGCCTTACCTTTGCCCGGACCGCTTAGCCTTTTGGCACACGATATGATAGTGTCGCTAGCATCCATATGATAAGGAGCCCGGCTGACATGGCTAGTCGTAAACCCAAAGTGGCACAAACTTACAGGACAGCATCCATGACCCAAAGATCGAACGTGTCGGTCATCAGAAGTGAATCCAGTCTGTAGCACTGGGCTAGCAGACTTCGTGAACCGGGCAGAAGGGGCTAACAGACTCCTAGATTCATCGCGTGACATTTCCCGAGGGCATGCATACATGAGCGAAGAAGGACACATGCCGGCCAGCCTAAGTGTTCGGAGCAGTAGCAAGCTACCATGGCTCGGTGGAAACACTAGGAGACATTTCCGTAAGAGAGGCTACTAAGGATAAACAACTAGATAGTCGATCCCACACATACCAAGCATTTCAATAACATACACACAATATGCTCGATATGTGCAAATACAACATGGCATCACAACATGACTCTACAACTCAAGTATTTTATTCAATAGGCTCCGAGGAGCGAGATATTACAAACAGGGGTCTCATGACCCAACATTCAGAGCATACAAATCAAGGCACAAACGGAAGCTTACCATGTCTGGGTACAGACATCTACAAATGAAAAAGGCTTAGAAGCCTGACTATCTACTAGATCCTGTCAAGGGCACAAGTTCGTAGCTGAGGTAACAAGCTAAACGTCGAAGTCCACGCGGAACTACTAGTGAGACGGAAGTATCTCTGCAAAAACATAAAATAGGCAAACGTGAGTACAAATGTACCCAGCAAGACTTACATCAGAACTATCTACATATGCATCATTATCAACAAGGGGGGGGTGGTGGAGTTTAACTGCAGCAAGCCAGCTTTGACTCGGTGGCTATCCTGAACTACGACTACATGTAACTATTTTGAGGTGGCGCACACGAGTCCACATATTCACCATATCAATACACCACTATGGATCCGCTCCCGTCTCCCTATGAGAACGCCATCCATAGCACTCACGCTTATCTTGCGTATTTTAGGGTATCCACTTTCACTTGTCTATGAACTGTACAAGGGGTCCAGGTTTCCATATCCGAGGAATCCGGCTATTCGAATAGATAATGATAACCCTGCAGGGGTGTACTTCTTCACACACGCTCTCGCCACTTATCGCCTCAGACACGCCATGTACCTCGGCAACCTTCAAGCGGAAGCCGGGCGAGGGAGTCGGCCACGACCGACTAACCACACAAGTCTCTCGTCCAGGTTTATCGCCTATTCGGGTTCCATCCGCAAGGAGATCCGCCGGGTATCGCCACGGCCCCAAACGATGTGAGCAGGGTTCCCAAGCCCACCATCCGGTGCCACTTGGTACACCGTGCATCAGGCCTAGTCTGTCCCAAGCCCACTTGTACCGGTGCCACTTGGTAGACTACTAACACTACCTACAAACACCGTAAACTAGTTGCAACTCCTGGACAGAGATCATGTTGATTAATAAGTCGAGAGGGGCACTTAAGCATTCCAATGCGTGGTAGTAACTGTTCATGGATCACAACCACAGAACTCAGTTCCTGAGGACAGCTGCAATGAGACAACCCACCATGTACTCCTACATGGCCTCTCACCGCTACCTTTACCAAATCGTGTTCACACACTTAGCTCACACACAGTAGGACATGTTCACACACCTCCAATTCATCCCCGATGAATCAGACCTGACACAACTCTAAGCAATAGCAGGCATGACAAACAAGCATGAATGAGTAGGCACATAAGGGCTCAAACAACTCCTACTCATGCTAGTGGGTTTCATCTATTTACTGTGGCAATGACAGGTCATGCAGAGGATTAAGGGGTTCAACTACCGCAGCAAGTAACAGTTATATCGTTGTTGTCCTAATGCAGTAAAATAGAGCAGGAGCGAGAGAGTGGGATTGTATCGGAATGAACAAGGGGGTTTTGCTTGCCTAGCACTTCTGAAGATAATATAGTTCTCCATCGGTGTCATCGAATAATCGTCGGAACCACGTTTACTGAGAGGGGACAAACACCGGCAAACAAAGAAGAAACACAATCAATGCAATGCACAATATGATGCATGATCATGATATGGCAATATGCTGTGATTTGGGCTAATGCAGCTAAGAACAGAAAGGTTTGAGCTCATTTGAACCAAAGATTCAAATTCAAACTCAAACTATGAGTTCATAAAGTGCATTATCATGTTTTGATATGAATAGCAAGGTTAAGTTGCTTAAACATGCATGAAACCAGTGCAGATGGATAGATTGTATTTTTCTGATCATTTTTCATATATAACTTGTTTCATTTGGAGCTACGGTTGAATTTCTATGAATTTTAGAAGTTTGGAATATTTTCTGGAATTTCCTATAATAGAATAAATCCAGTAATTAATTTACTGCGTCAGCAATGCGTCAGGATGATGTCATAGTCAACGGAGACGTCCAAGTCAAACCTGACTGTGGGTCCAGGGTGTCAGTGGAATTAGTTTAGCTAAAAAAATTAGAACTA
The DNA here is from genome assembly GCA_021437245.1 of Aegilops speltoides. Classification (NCBI taxonomy): domain Eukaryota; kingdom Viridiplantae; phylum Streptophyta; class Magnoliopsida; order Poales; family Poaceae; genus Aegilops; species Aegilops speltoides. The sequence goes on along the minus strand of CM038143.1, from coordinate 348,845,734 downwards.
AACCGGATTAGTTAACAGGGCTGGGCCCCACCTGTCATTGACTCAACAGAGTCAACCAGGGTCCACCCGTGGTCAAATTCAAGTCGGTTGCACCGGTGTTTAGCCGCCGGCGAGCCCGACGCGGCGGTGGAAGTGATTTTGGCCGTTCAGGCCACCAAATGGGTCGCGGAAGGCATCTAAGTGGAGCTGGGGACAAACCGCAGCTCTTGGTGGAGTTAGTTGGGGTCGGGGTGGCCGGAATCGGCGCCGGCAACGACCTAGGCGGCCGCCGGAGTTCGGGTGGAGGCGAACTCGAGGCTAGGTTGTGCCGTGAGGTGCGGGGAGTGTATGGTTAGACCCTACGCGACGTGGTGAGTGCGATGGACACCGAGGGGTGGCTGGAGGATGGCCGGGAGCACGTCGGCGACAAGCTCCGCGGCGGTGCGTGCGGGTGATCTTCGTGTGGTTGCTACACAACTCGGGGGCGAGAGAGGAAGGGAAGGGGAGGTAGCTAGGCTCATAGGGCACTCGTGGAGGCAACCGGCGGGGTCAGGGACGGACTGATGCGGCGACAGCGTTGAAGGGGATCTCCGGCAACGGCGGACTGGGGCGAAGTCGGTGCGGTGGACTCGGGCCACACGGGCACGCGGGGCTCGGCTAGCTCGACGAAGAGGATGGCGTCGGAGCTCCTAGACACGGCGAGATGGGGCACGGACGGCGGGGAGCGCGGCTACGGCGATGGGGCGGCGACGGTGGCGTCGGCCATGGCTGGGGAGCGCGAGGGGGAGGAGTTGGGGAGGAGAGGAGATGTCCGAGGGGTTCGGGGGAGAGAGGGGGAGCGATCCACGTCGTGGCTCGGTGAGGGGAGCGGCGAGGCGGCGACCAGGTGCGTGGCACCCATGCGGTGCTCGCCACCGAGCACTGCTGCTGCTGGCCGAGCCAAGCAGCTCATTGGCCTTGGCAATGGGCAGGCCGGCAGTGGGCAGTTAGTAGGCGCCAGGTAAGATTTTCTCTCTCTCTCTTATTTCTGTTTCTGTTTTTCTATTTTGTTTAATTTGTTTTGATTTGATTTTATACCAAATCATTTTTAGTAGCTACTGAAAGATTTATGTGGCTTGATACAAATTATCCAAAGCCACTCACAAATTTTTCAGAATTGTTGGACTTGCAATTCTCTTATAGAAGAATTAAATCCAACTCAAATATTTATTGATTTAAATCCAAATAGCCAAATTTATTCCTCAAAAAATGTTCCATATTTTTGGTTTGGACCAAAACCCTTGCCAAAGATATTAGACATCATTGAAGAGCATTTTGGAAACATTGGATACATTTTCCAGGGTTATTTGCCCTTCTTTTAAATAAAATTTTGAGGCTTCCAAATTTCCTCAATTCAAGTTTCTTGAATTTAAACATGATGCATGGGTGCTCTCTGATGCAACTATTGCAAACAAATTCTAGGGTTGTGACAGGCCCTACTTCAACAAACAACCCCGACAACGCTGGCGCTCCTCCATCAACTTGAAATTCTTCAGGGGCGTTAGTCCTCAGTTTCGATCCTTTTGGTCATTTGATGACAAAGGGGGAGAAATCTGAGTTAGTCTTCAAGCGGGTTTATATTATGGGCGTTTTGTTAAGTTACAACTCTCGTTCTTCCGAAACTTTTTTACTGGATCGAGTTGTAATCTTAAACCCGATGGTGCCCTGATACTTTTGGACGGTGCATGGTGCTCTGATACTTTTGATGCACTGTGCTCTGATACTTTTGATGTGATATTCTGCATGCTTATTCCTCGTTAATATTAGCACGCATGCTGAATCTCATCAGGCACCATATTTCATCATGCATTTCAAATTCTTCATATTATATATCAAATGCGTGTATGAATTACAAGATATAGGGGGAGATCTCCATGATTCAATTCTTCAAATGTGCATTGCTTCAAAAGCAAATTCCTCACTATGCACATATTCAGGGGGAGTTCTTCTATATCTTGCAATCAAATTCCTCAATATCAGTATTTACACTTCATATGTTTATCCCCGTTGAAAACTTAACCTATGTTGTCATCAATCACCAAAAAGGGGGAGATTGTAAGTGCATCTAGTGCCCCTTAGTGATTTTGGTGTATTGAAGACTTATAGGTTAAGGGACTGATGCGTTTGTGAGTGTACACAGGTCTATAAGTCTATGAGGAGTTTGATATTTACAGAGAAAGTCGACCCCTAAAAATGAAGTTCTTCGACGGAAGACTTTGATATTCTGAAGACTTTCTGAAGACTTTGAAAGTGAAGAAATTGGTGTGACCTTGAAGACTTGGTATTCATTTGAGGAACATGAAGCGTGAAGACTTTTGTTTTCGTAGTTTCATTTTCTCTTTCTTGAGTCATAGGAAACACCGTACTGTTAAAGGGGGTCGAGGAAATACTAAGGAAAAATTTCCAAGTGATGCTCAACTCAAAATCCTACACCTACCAATCCCTTCGAGTGAAGCCATTGGAAATCTCATATAGTTCAGTCAAGTTCTTCAGTGACAAAGACGCAGTTCTTCCGTCATCGATGACTTTGCTCGATCGAGGAGTTAGGAATTCGCCAGTCTGAATTGCCTACACATGAGGAACATGATAGCCCCGAGGAATTTGAGAGTCAAATTTCCGACCGTTCTTTGTTCTTGCTACGGCTGTCCCAAAATATCTTATCCACCTAACGGTCATATCATTGAAGGACATTTATGTCTTATCATGTCGGGCTGCTCCTAGGCTATAAATAGCCGCCTCTACAACCACTAGTTGGTTGTCCGTCCGAGAGAACTTGACACTTGTCATCCGAGAGCAACCCATCCTCCGAGGACTTTGAGCGAAAATCATCAAGTGAGGAAAATCCCAAAACCAAACCCCCACAAACCCAAAGTGATTGAGCATCATCAAGAAATTGATCCCGCGTGGATCGATGCTTGTTACCTTTGAAGACTGTGCTTCTTCCGCACGGTTAGGCGCCAAGGTCTAGAGCATCCAAGAGGAATTGTGGACCGCCGAGTGACCAAGTCTGTGAAGGTTTGGAAGTCACCAAGACTTACCACGAGTGATTGGACGAGACCTGCGTGGTCTTAGTTCAAGGAGAATACGGTGAGGACTGGTGTCCCGAGTTGCGGCTCGAGAGACGGGTGTCCGGACTGTGTGTCCTCGAGTTTAAATACTCACCGCTCCAACCGTGACGCATAACCGAGACAGCAGCTTGGAACTGGTTTACCAAATCATTGTCTTCACCAACTAACTGGTTCTATTTCCTCAACTCTTCCATTTCCTCATTCTTGTGTTGAATGTTGTTCATATCTCTGCTTGAAGACTTTGATCAAGACTTTCACAAATTCCTCGCCAAGTTCTTCACTGCTTTTTCTTCATCTTGTTATCCTGTGATTATGCTTTCAGACTGTGCTTGTCTTCATTTCATCATGATGACCATGCTAGTATCCCGTTATGTTTACTCGAGTACTTATTCCGCAGCAAGTAGTTCTTCGCTAAGGAATTTCCTCACCAGCAAATTCCTCAGTGAAGAATTCATAAAAATCGCCTATTCACCCCCCCTCTAGTCGACATAACGCACTTTCATCCACCACCACTTTAGAATGAGGCACTTATTCATGACAGCCGTATTAATGATGCCTAACCCTCCCATGTTTTTGGGCACGCAGATGTATTTCCATTTCAACATCCTGTATTTGTGTTTATTGTTGGCCGAATTCCAGTAATAAGCACCCCTATGCTTATCAAAGCCAGCATGGCTCCCTCCAGATAGGAGGTAAAAACCCATCAGGAACATGGGAAGGGAGGACAAGCAGGCATTGGTAAGGGCAACCTTGCCTGCTGGGTATTATAGCGGCCTCTCCCCGGCAAGACCCGATTTCCCACCTTAGTGACAGCCGAGCAAAGTCTTTAGCCAGCAATTTGTGGGGAGAGATCGGAAGGCCAAGATATTTGAAAGGAAAGGAGCCTAGGGAAAAATTGATGAGGTGAGCAACTCTTTGAGCCTCAGCATCCAAAGCCCCAGTAACAATGACTTCACTCTTAGCAAAATTGATTTTAAGACCAGAGAGAGCTTCAAAGCAGAGGAGCAGAAATTTTAGGTGTGTTATGCTAGCCTCATTTAGTTCAACCATAATGATAGTATCATCCGCATATTGTAAGTGAGAAATGCCATTAGGGACAAGGCGAGAGCTGACACGAGTTATGTGGCCAACTACGAATGCCCGAGACTGAATATGAGAGAGAGCATCCGTGACAAAGTTGAAGAGAATGGGGGAGGTCGGGTCACCCTGCCTTAGGCCCCTGCCATTGGCGAAGAAGTGACTAATCTTCCCATTAACCGAAACAGCAGTGTGGACACCCATGACCAACTGCATAAGCATGTGCACCACCGCACCATCAAAGCTCTTGGCAAGAAGCACTTGTAGGAGAAAGTTCCAACTAACCGAGTCGTATGCTTTTTCAAAGTCAAGTTTAAGAATCACCGCTTTGGTTCCCCGGGCCCGCAGGTCATGAACGATCTCATGGAGACAAAAATACCATCCAAAATAAACCTGCCCTTTATGAAAGCAGATTGGAACAGACTAATAGTGTGATGAGAGATTGGGGAGAGCCTAGTAGCAAAGGCAATAGGTCTAAATTGAGTGATCAGGTCTGCCCCTTTGACTTTAGGAATAAGACTGAGCACAACATAATTTAACCGTGATATATCAACGGTGCCCAACTAGAAGCCTTGAATGATAGCCTGGACGAGGCCCCGTAGCTGGGGCCAGAACTGCCTAAAGAAGGGGATGGAGAAACCATCAGGACCTGATGCCGCGTTGGAGTTGGCTGAGCGAATTGTGTTGAAAATCTCCTCGTCAGGGAGGGGGATCAGCAAGGCTTCATTATCATCGCTCGAAACCTGATCCTGAGAGGTCCAAAAGGAGTTGGCTAGTCTAAAACCCACCCCAGGCTTAGCGGAAAGGAGAGAGGGGAAGAAGTTGACCACATGCGACATAATCTCGGATTGGTCAGAAACCCTGATGTTATTGATGAGCAGGCTATCAATCAAGCAATGGCAACGCCTGCCATTGACAATGGCAAAGTAGTATGCAGTAGGGGAATCGCATTTTAGTGTCCAATTAATGGTACCCCTTTGTCTCCAATACACTTCCTCCTGACGGTGCAGGGCCAAAAGGGCCTCTTCTAAATTGTAACGAGCTTGCCAATCAGAGGGGAAAGGCCAAAGCCATCAACGCGAGCATCCAAGAGGCCAATTTGGGCAACAAGCCGAGCCTTGTCACGCCTTGACTCAGCAGCGTGGTTCTTAGCCCACCCGCGGAGAAATTTATGAAGGAAGTATGAGCATTGGTGCCAATCATTCATCGGTCCGAAAGAGCGTCGAGCAGAAGATAAGAAAGAGGAGATCTTATGTGCAATCAGGTCAGCAAAACCCTCAACCAGAAGCCAAGAAGCATCAAACTGGAAATTGGGAGAAGAGATATAATGAATCCCATCATCAAGAATTAGGGGCGATTGATCAGACCCCACTATGGGTAGAGCTCGGAGGGAAGCCTGAGGAAGCAAGGAGTCCCATCTGGGGCAGATGAAAACACGATCTAGAACAGATCAGGGAGCCATTTGACAATCGTCCAAGTGTAACGGGCACTAACCCTTGGAATTTCGCGGATAGCAGAGTCCCGAATGAAAGCGTTAAACGCGTCAGCAAGCGGCCAAGAAAAATTAGGCGAGTTTTTATCCAGAGGAGAGCGGATCAAATTAAAGTCGCCGCCGATAAGCAAAGGGAGGTCACAAGCCTCTATCTTATTTAGAATTTCATCCAAGAAGATATAAGAAAGAGAGTGGTCAGCCGGACCATAAACAACCATAACTTCCAAAAGCATATTGAGGGAGCGATGAGATACCACTGTACTAGCCCAAAAAATGCCATGATCGAAGGCAACAAAATCAAACATATCTCTTTTGGTGCCAATAAGAATTCCACTCAAGTGACCAAACGAAGGCAAATGATTCCAGTTAAACCTGTCGATCCCAGCAACATCAGAGAGTTCATTCGGGGAGAAGGAAGGTTTCAGGGTTTCAACAAGGCGAATGATGTCTATGTTCTCAGAGCGAACAAGGTCTTTAATCTGGTCCCTACGCCCCCTAGCGCCAAAACCCCTAATATTCCAAAATAAGGCCTTCATCGATGAGAAAGGTTTTTTGTGCGAAGACTCGCCCTGCTTGGGGCAATGCAGGATTTTGATCGCTTGCCAGCCCCGCGCCGAGGCGCAACGGTGGGCACATGATCCCTTTCAGGTCCCACCTCGACCCCACCGGCCACAACCAGTGAGGTGACAATCCTAGAGGCGACCTCCTTGGCCTAGCAATATCCGCCTGAGCCATTTCATTTGCCCGGACACTGTCCAATAAAGAAGAAGGAGAACCAAAACTAGGATCACAAGAAATGCCTACATCCTCTAAGATATGCAAAAGATGATCATTGGACTACGACGGAAGGACTAGATGAACAGGAGAAGCTGCAGGGATAAAAGGGGCAGGGGAGCATGGGGGAGTACCTGAGGGAGGCAGAACTCTGGCCGCAGCGCGCCGCGCCGCCCGATCAGCTACCCGCTCACCGCTGTTGGAGATGCGACCGCTCTTGTGGATAGTGGAAGCGGGTGAGCACCGGCACGGGGCGGGCACAACACGGGGAAGCCGCCGTAGACGAAGGACCCGATGCCGCACCCAGATCAGCATCAAGCCTGCGGCAAAGCCCTGCCGCAGATTGCTTGGAATCACCAAAAGCCCTGCTGCGCGCGGAGAACTTTTTGACGGACGATTTCTTCTTCTTTCTCGTGGATATGGGGCCGGTCGGGGGCAGATCTTCAATACTAGAGAGGGAAGGGGAGGCGGGGCGGGCCGGGAGGTTGGAGCATACACCAGAGAATGTGGTGCCCCTTATTCCACCAGAAGCCGCAACCCCCCCATCGGCGCCGTCCAGTGAATCCTTGTTTCCACCCCCACTGGGGCGTTCTCCTTGAGCAAGTCACGACCTTCAGGTGTTAATCCATCCCATTCTGACTGGGTGAAATGATGCTCATTGCCATGGAGTGAGTCATCCGGGAGGCCATCACCATCCTTGTCCTTGTCTTCATTGCCCGAGGCTGGGCAAGGGGGTGGGGGCGGGGGCGACACCGGAGCCGCATCACCCTCGACCTGAAACCTAAGACGGAAACCACCAGCAGAGGGGAAAACATCAAGGGAGCCGCGAATGCAATGAGGATCAACGCACCAAACCTGTAGACGCACAGGGCCGAAGACAAGCAGAGACTCCGGATTGACCTTGATAGGTTTGCCAATGAGAACACCGAAAGCCATGATAAAGGCAGCAGAACAGAGCGTAGGAGGGACATCATCGACTAGGACCCAAACATCAGTCAGCGAAGAGATAACTTTCGATCCATTGGAGGCTGACTTGACAGAGACGACCAATTGGTTGAGGGGAAGAGTGAAATTGGAACATGAAGAAATCATCCGCAAACTTTCTTTGGAGGGGAACAAGGCAGCGAACTCAAACTCATAGAGTTGGCGAACCTGCCAATCCCAACCACCATCATCCCATAGGCGGAGTTTATCGAGAAGAACATGGGGGGAGATAATACATGGGGGAGATAATATTCTCCTTGACAGTAATGATGCCAGAGTTCGAGAGAGCAGGAATGGGAACCACTAAAGGAACCTCACGGTCGAAAGCGAAAAAATAACATCCAGGAAGACCAAGACCATAATGCACAAAGGTTGGGGTTTGATGTGGTTTTGAGAATCGACCGTAAGATGGCCGTCCTCTCTGCAGATGAGACAGAAGGGGGGGTTTTGACAACGCGGTTGGAAGTGACCAGGACGATGGCATGCGAAACAGGTGAGGGTAGGGTTGGCCACATGGGAAGGAGGAGGGACACGCGCCGGGCCGGGGGGAGGCGGAGGAAGAAACCATCACCAGCAGATCCAGACGCAGAGCTAGATCCCTGGCCACCGGAGGTGGGGCGGCGGTCCGGTGGAGCCATGAGGCACGAACTGACCAAGCCCCCCAAGAGCCGCCAGAGCCTGCATTGGAGCCCCCACCGAGGCCGCGACACCACGCGGAGGAGGGGGCCACGGAGTCGAGCCATTAGAGCCGACCCTACTAGCCGCGGCCGCCACCTCCCAAGGATCCGAAGCGCGCGACGCAGAACCACCTAGAGGCGCAGAGGGACCGGCCGCCATCGAGCCAGAGCCATGGGAAGGAGGACCGCAAGGCTCCGCCAGCCCCCGCATGGGCATGATCTGCCTGGAGCTTGGAGCGGAGCACAGCCTCATACTCCAGATCGGCCTCCCCCTCAGCCGAGCCCTCCTGCCGCCGCTTTTGGCCGGACACGTCCTCGCTGGAGGACCCGCGCAAGCGATCCATCGAGACAACCGCCACGAACGAGAGAGAGAGGGGAGGAGGAGGAGCAGATCTGGAGAAAACACGGATGGGGAAGCGGAGGGGGCGCAGGTCAGAGGGAGAGGCTGGAAACCCTAGGAATGGGGGGAGCGAGCACTTTCGCACCCATATATACCTCGATCGTGCCAGGCCGGGGCCGATGGGTTGGGCTGAAGGGGGAGTGATACGTCTCCAACGTATCTATAATTTTTGATTGCTCCATGCTATATTATCTACTGTTTTTGGCAATATTGGGCTTTATTATCCACTTTTATATTATTTTTGGGACTAACCTATTAACCGGAGGCCCAGCCCGGATTTGTTGTTTCATGCCTATTTCAGTGTTTCGAGGAAAAGGAATATCAGACGGAGTCAAAACGGAACGAAATCAACTGGAGAAGTTATTTTTGGAAGGAAAGCCACTGGATAGACTTGGACTCTACGTCAGAAGATACGGGAGCTGGCCAGAAGGGTGGAGGGAGCGCCCAGCCCCCTAGGGCGCTCCTGCCTGCCTCGTGGGCCCCCCCGAAGCTCCACCGACGTACCCCCTGCACCCATATATACCTACGTATCGTAAAACTTCCAGAACAGAGATTAGATCGGGAGTTCCACCGCCGCAAAACCTCCAAAGCCACCAAAAACCAATCGGGACCCTGTTCTAGCACCCTGCCGGAGGGGGGAACCCTCACCTGTGTCCATTTCATCATCCCGGCGCTCTCCATGACGAGGAGGGAGTAGTTCACCCTCGGGGCTGAGGGTATGTACCAGTAGCTATGTGTTTGATCTCTCTCTCTTGTGTTCTTGATTTGACACGATCTTGATGTATCGCGAGCTTTGCTATTATAGTTGGATCTTATGTTTCTTCTCCCCCTCTACTCTCTTGTAATGAATTGAGTCTTCCCCTTGAAGTAATCTTATCGGATTGAGTCTTTAAAGATTTGAGAACACTTGATATATGTCTTGCGTGGGATAACCGTGGTGACAATGGGTTATTCTATTGATCCACTTGATGTATGTTTTGGTGATCAACTTGCGGGTTTCGTGACATTGGGAACCTATGCATAGGGGTTGGCACACATTTTCGTCGTGGTTCTCTGGTGGGAACTTTGGGGCACTCTTTGAAGTACTTTATGTTGGTTGGATGAATATGAGATTGTGTGATGCATATCGTATAATCATGCCCACGGATACTTGAAGTGACAATGGAGTATCTTGGTGACATTAGGGTTTTGGTCGATTTGTGTCTTAAGGTGTTATTCTAGTACGAACTCTTGAATAGATTGATCCGAAAGAATAACTGAGGGAGTCCTGGATTAGGGGGTGTCCGGATGGCCGGACTATCACCGTTGGCCGGACTCCTAGACTATGAAGATACAAGATTGAAGACTCCGTCCCGTGTCCGGATGGGACTTTCCTTGGCGTGGAAGGCAAGGTTGGCGATACGGATATGTAGATCTCCTACCATTGTAACCGACTCTGTGTAACCCTAGCCCTCTTCGGTGTCTATATAAACCGGAGGGTTTTAGTCCGTAGGACGAACAACAATCATACTATAGGCTAGCTTCTAGGGTTTAGCCTCTTTGATCTCGTGGTAGATCTACTCTTGTACTACCCATATCATCAATATTAATCAAGCAGGAGTAGGGTTTTACCTCCATCGAGAGGGCCCAAACCTGGGTCAAAACATCGTGTCCCTTGTCTCCTGTTACCACCCGCCTAGACGCACAGTTCGGGACCCCCTACCCGAGATTCGCCGGTTTTGACACCGACATCGGTGCTTTCATTGAGAGTTCCTCTGTGTCGTCACCTTTAGGCCCGATGGCTCTTTCTATCATCAACAACGACGTGGTCCAGGGTGAGATTTTTCTCCCTGGACAGATCTTCGTATTCGGCGGCTTTGCACTGCGGGCCAACTCGCTTGGCCATCTGGAGCAGATTGAAAGCTACGCCCGCCATCGTCGATTTGGAAGTTTGAACTATACGGCTGACGTCCGCGGAGACTTGATCTTCGACGGGTTCGAGCCACAGCCAAGCATGCCGCACTATCACGATGGGCATGATCTAGCTCTGCTGCCGGACAGTGCCCTGGAGGCTGCACAAGTGTCCGCTCCGACCCTTAGCTCGAGCCGATCGCCCGATCGAGGACGGGTGGCTGGACACCGCCTCAGGGGCTGCTACCTCTACGGCGATAGAGCCGAATACCAACCCTATCCTTTGTGAAGCTCGTGACTCCAAGGTGCCGGACTCCTCTCCGGACTCCGAACCTTCCGCGCCCCTGCCAGTCGAATCCGATTGGGTGCCGATCATGGAGTTCACCGCTGCGGACATCTTTCAGCACTCGCCCTTTGGCGACATCCTGAACTCACTAAAGTGTCTCTCTTTATCAGGAGAGCCCTGGCCGGATTATGGTCAGGACGACGAAGAAATTCAAAGCCCACCCACCACCCACTTCGTAGCCACTGTCGATGACTTAACCGACATGCTAGACTTCGACTCCGAAGACATCGACGGTATGGACGATGATGCAGGAGACGACCAAGAGCCAGTGCCTACAGGGCACTGGAAGGCCACCTAGTCATATGACATTTACATGGTGGACATCCCAAAGGATGGGAATGGTGATGGAACAATGGAGGACGACCCCTCCAAGAAACAGCCTAAGCGTCGGCGTCAGCGGCGCCGCTCTAAATCCCGCCACAACAAAAATGGAGATTCCGGCACCGGAGACAATAACACCCCGGACAGTGCCGAAGACAACCCCTCCAAAGGATTCAAAGGGGAGGATGGAGAAGCCAGCCCTCATGAGAGAGCGGCAGCCAGAGAGGTAGAGGACGATCATTATATGCCTCCCTCCGAAGACGAGGCAAGCCTTGACGACGACGAATTTGTCGTGCCTGAGGATCCCGTCGAACAAGAGTGTTTCAAGCGCAGGCTTATGGCCATGGCAAGCAGCCTCAAGAAAAAGCAGCAGCAGCTTAGAGCTGACCAAGACTTGCTAGCTGATAGATGGACCGAAGTCCTTACAGCCGAAGAGTACAAACTCGATCGCCCCTCCAAGAGCTACCCAAAACGCAGGCTGCTACCCCAATTAGAGGAGGAAGCACCCAAACCTACATCACCAGCGCATGACGCGGCCGACCGACCACCCCGTGGCCACGACAGAGAGACCTCTAGGCCCTCCGCTAAAGCCGCACCCCGGCGTCACTCGAAAAGTACAAAGCCACGGGGGAATGCGCCAGACTTGCGAGACATGTTGGAGGACAAGGAAAGGCAAACAAGATCGATCTACGGATCGCGTGTGCGCCCCATGAAATGTGATGATAACTGTCACGCCGGATATGGCAATTCCGGCCGGGCTGAACATAGCAGACAAACCTCATTTGAGCTGCGTCGTGATATAGCCCAATACAGAGGCGCCGCACACCCACTATGCTTCACAGACTAAGTGATGGATCATCAAATCCCTGAGTGTTTCAAACCCGTAAACATTGAATCATACGATGGCACAACAGATCCGGCGGTCTGGATCGAGGACTATCTCCTCCATATCCACATGGCCTGCGGTGATGATCTACATGCCATCAAATACCTCCCACTCAAGCTTAAAGGACCAGCGCAACATTGGCTTAACAGCTTGCCAGCAGAGTCAATCAGTTGTTGGAAGACCTGGAAGCCGCATTCCTCGACAACTTCCAGGGCACTTATGTGCGACCACCAGACGCCGATGACCTAAGCCACATAGATCAGTAGCCAGAAGAATCGACCAGACAATTCTGGACACGGTTCCTAACCAAGAAAAATCAAATCGTCGACTCTCCGGATGCAGAGGCCCTTGCAGCCTTCAAACACAACATCCGCGACGAGTGGCTTGCCCGGCACCTAGGACAGGAAAAGCCGAAATCCATGGCAGCCCTCACAACACTCATGACCCGCTTCTGTGCGGGAGAGGATAGCTAGCTAGCTCATAATAACAACATGACCAAGAGCCCTGGTAATTCGGATACCAAGGACACCAACGGCAGGTCGCGTTGCAACAAGCACAAGCACCGCATTAATGGCGACAATACTGAGGATACGGCAGTCAATGCCGGATTCAGAGGCTCTAAACCCGGTCAGCGGAAAAAGCTATTCAAAAGAAATACTCCGAGCCTGTCCAATTTGGGCCTAATACTCAATCGCCAGGTGCGATACACGGCACTTCAAAAAAGTTACCAATCACACCAACAGGATTGTTGGGTGTTCAAGCAAAGCGAAGTTAATCGCGAAAACAATGACAAGGGGCTACATAGCGATGACGAGGAGGAGACCCGGCCGCCAAACAATAGAGGATAGAAGAGTTTCCTCCCACAAGTGCGGACGGTGAACATGATATACGCAACCCACATACCCAAAAGGGAGCGGAAGCATGCACTCAGGGACGTATATGCGATGGAGCTAGTCGCCCCAAAGTTCAATCCGTGGTCCTCCTGCCCGATCACTTTTGATCAAAGGGACCACCCCACTAGCATCCGCCATGGCGGATTCGCCGCATTGGTTCTAGACCCAATCGTCGACGGATTTCACCTCACTAGAGTCCTGATGGACGGCGGCAAAGAAATTGAACTCGCTTCATCGTGATACAAGGCGCAAGATGGGCATAGACCCTCAAGGATTAAACCCACAAAGACAACCTTCAAAGGCGCTATACCAGTGTAGAGGCCAACTATGCAGCTCGCCACACTTGAAGTGGTCTTCGATCCCGGATAACTTCCGGCGAGGAGTTAATCTTCGACATAGTCCCGCTCATGCAGCGGCTATCATGCATCGCTTTCGGATGAACCGCATTGCAAAGTTCAATGCAAAGGCCGCACTCGCATACCTCAAGCTCAAGATGCCAGGCCCTCGAGCAGTCATTACGGTCAACGGAAACACCGAACGCTCTCTCCGAACGGAGGAGCATACAGCGGCTCTCGCGGCGGAAGTACAAAGCAGCCTCTTAAGGTAATTCTCGAGTCCGGCTGTTAAGCGGCCGGACACCGTCAAGCGCGCCCGGAGTAACCTACAACAAGACCGCCTGGCACGTTCCGAGCACGCGTAGCAATGCGGCCCCAGCCCTAGCCCTCGCGAAATCGCGAGACCAGTACCACGCATACATAACTACGCTCTGGAGATACCATGGGCATAGGGGTAGGGGCACGACCACGGCATGCCCGGAGAGCGGCTCAACCGCACCATGGGCTCCCAATTGTGTCACTCTTTTTTTCTCTTATTCGTAGGACTCCACTTTCCAGAAGCCCTGTCCGGTAGTAGAATTTCCGAACTCACGATGCAACAGCCAGGGAAGCAGAAAAGCTACGTCGAATGTCCAAGTGTTCTCTATTACGAGCAGTATACCTGTTTTACATACCATCCCGCAGCCTACCCCTGGAGGGGGACATGTTAAATAGTCCCATCCCTTGCTTATCGCACTATTTGTATCGTTCTGCTTTCATTGCAGTATTTTTTTGAATAAGCAATGCATCGCTTTTTGACTGTTATTGCATTCCTTTTTCTATCTATATATGTTCACTTATGACATGTTGCATCCGTACACTTTGGTACGGCCAAATACACCAGGGACTTAAGTTCCCCAAAATATGGTGTGATAAGTCCGAACACTTTCACAAGTGCGGCACCCCGAACTTATAGCATTACATGCATCGGCTCAATCATGTCTTGGGTCAATAGTTGGGTTTGCCTGCCCCATGTTTTGGTACCTTACGCCCGTTATATCGGCTAAGGTAGCGCTTAGGAGAACCACTGCGATTGTGCCCGGTTTAGCTAGGTTGAGCACCTCGGTGGAAAGCTAAACCCACCGTCATGATAGGGCGAGAGCCGGTCATTGCTCGAGAGGTTTTTCGAGTCCCTAAAGACTTATGCCGCTTAGAGCGAGGAGCCGGCTTTGTCCGCCCAGCGTGATAGTGCCCCAATTGGTCTTCCCAACACTAGGGCTTCACCAAATTTAAAATTATAGAATTCTATGGCTAAGTGGGAGTGTTCAAGCATTATAAGTCCGGTTGCCTCGTTACGTTGTGTTGAGCGCCTCAAGGACCCAAAATGGGAACAACAGCGCTCAAGTTTATCCCAACACCCCAAAGACTGTGGCATGGGGGCTGAAGCCAACGACTTGCCATCTCTCAAATTTGATAAACGGCCACACGTAGGTAATATTTTAAATTCACAAGCGTTGCTTAGCGATATGAACAAAGTTTTCAGCGACAGATAACAAATGCGAGTCTACTAAAAATTACATCTTTGGAGCACTCACCGCTATAAGGCGGGCACCCTTCAGACACCCTTATAGTACATCTCGGCGTGCGATACTCCTTGCCCGGCGGTGGCGCGTCCGTCACAAGCTTCTCGGCGTCCATCTTGCCCCAAAGGCACTTTAGCACGGGCAAGGCCCGACGGGCACCTTCAATGCGCATGTAATGCTTGATGACTTCAATCCATGGACAAAGGCCCACCAAAGCCGCACTAGACCAAGTAGCTCCTAGGCATGGCTTCTTTAGGCCACACCAACTATGAGGCCTTTCATGGCCTGTTCGCCACCTTGTGGAGCTCGACCAGGCGCTTCACTGGTCGCCAGGCACCGGATGTCCGCCTCAAAGATATTGAGACCGAACACCATTTCCGCCGAGCCCTCCTCGGCTCGGTAGAATGTGGCAGCATCGCACACACCACGGGCAGATCTGTGAACGCCCTGAGAGATCCGACCGGGTAAGTAACAGATAATTCACTTTACATGCTTGCTTTGCATGAAGAATGCCTTACCCGCCGCTATCTTTTTATCGCATCAATCTCCTGGAGGGCCTTCTGGGCTTCGGCCTTAGCGGCTTTGGCACTTTCAAGAGCCAAGGCGAGCTTGGACTCTCGAGTCTTCGAGTCACGCTCCAAACTCTCGTGCTTTTCCACGAAAGCCTGGAGCTCTTGCCGCACCTACGCCACCCGCGCCTCCTGCTTCTCTTGCTCGGTGCGCTCCGCGGCCGCACTTTTTTCGGCCTTGGACACCGCCTACTTCAGGGTCGCCACCTTGTTCGTGGCCCCTGCAATACTCATGTTATTCCTATCATTTTTTCCGACCAAATCCTTTCTATAAGGAATTACTTTAATAAGGTATTACTCACCTTCCTTGTCCTTGAGCTGCTTCTTGGCACGGCCGAGCTCGTTCTCGGACCGCTTGAGGCTCTCCTTCAATACATTGACCTCCGCAGTCAGTGTGGCAGAGGTTAGCAGCGCAGCCTGCATTCCCATATTGACATGCTTATGTTAGACTCCTGCATATATCTTTTTAGATCCTCAGTTCGGCTTTTCTTTCCAACACCAAACCGAGCATCGAAGTACCGTCTATGCGGTACTATTTTTACATATCTTAATTACATACCTCATGGCCTCGTTAGAAGGCCGTGCGAGCTTCACCAGCCCGCTCTTGGCGGATTGAACTTTCTGGATCATCGCACTCATAACAGTGCGGTGCTCCTCGTCGATGGAGGCACCGTTAAGCGCCACCAGCAAGTTATCTGGTGCCTCCGGTTGGACGGAGGCCACCGGCATCGTAGTCTTGCCCTTCTACGGCGGGCTCGCCACTGACTTCGTAACCATCAGAGGTTCCGGTATGGAGTCCGGCACAGGGCCGGACTTAGAGCCCTCTGTGGTTTTGCCCTCTTTGCGCCCGAAGTCCGGGAGGTCGCCTTGCGGCGCCTCCAGGACCACCTCCTCCTGGTCGGGCCCCTTTTGGGACTCCACCGCGGCATCGTCTGCATCACAGGGGGAGGAGGCGGTCGGAAGTGAAGTGCTATCCACATCCGACAAATCCAGGGAGCCGCTCGACGAAGCGGGGAGCTCATCCTTGGGCGGGCCACATGGTTGTATTCGGCGTTAGAAGACACTACGCGGCAAAGGAAAAATCATGAGTTATTCTGGAATCCGGACACTTACGATCTCGCCAGGGGCTTGGCCCCCGAGGGCCAATCCTCTTCGTCGTTGTCGGCCACAGGAAAGTCCGGAGGAAGGGTCCTTCCTTCTGATTCTCCGCCTCCCCAAATGGGGAGGCCTTCCTTTCTTCTCTCCTTCACCGGGAGAAGCCTTTTCCTCCTCCCCGCCTTTATGGAGGAGTTCGCCTGAGTCGCTTGGACGATGAGTCCGACAACACCTAGTGCCGGGAACTCCTTCGAGTTCCCGTGGCATTCTTCTTGGCCTTCTTCTCCGGCACCACGTAAGGTGCCGGAACCAGCAGCCCCGTCAATCGGGCGTCCGCTGGATCTTTTGGTAAGGGAGCCGGACAGTTAACCTGCCCGGACTTATTTTGCCAGGCCTGTCAAAGGTAGGGGAGTTTAGATCCCGCATAGAGTCAAACTATGAACAACAAGTGTCCCGTAAAGGGTAAAATAGCTTACCTCGCCGGCTTGACGCTGCGAGCTGAATCCGCGATCTTCGGTAGCGGATGCGGAGCTCGGCGCTCTTGAACAAGACCTTCCAGCGCCTTCAGACGTAGTGTCAAGAGCCTGCTCAAGGTCCGTGTCAGGCCGGATCAAACTCCCACAAGTTGAAAGCCCGCTGTTGGCACGGGAGGATCCGGCGGATGAGCATGACCTGGACTGCGTTGACGAGCTTGATCTTCTTTTTCACAAGGTTTTGGACGCAGGTTTGGAGTCCGGTCAGCTCTTCCAAATCACCCCATGTCCGCCATTCTCTTTCCAGAGGTGAGCCGTGGGGATGCCAGATCTGAATTCGGGGCAGCGCCCATTCAGTGGTCACGCTGCTCGGTGATGTAGAACCACCCCGATTGCCACCCTTTGATGGTTTCCACGGCGCGCCCTCAAGCCATATGACATTGGGCATCTTGCCCACCATGGCGCCCAAGACTCCGCCGCTGGCCGCCCACTACCTTCGGCTTGACATTGAAGGTCTTCACCATAAGCCGGGTGGGGTTTGATGGAGGAAGGCCTCGCACACAACGATAAACGCTGAGATGTTGAGGATGAAATTGGGGCCGATCATGGAAATCCAGGAGGTAATAGAACATGAGCCCCTGGACAAATGGGTGGAGGGAAGCCCAACATGGAGGAAATGGGGAAGGAACATCACCCTCTCATGGGGCCTGGGGGTGGGGACGAGCTGCCCCTCGTCTGGAAGCCGGTGCGCAATGTTGTTGTGCAGGTATCCAGCTTTCCTTAACTTTTTGATGTGCCCCTCTATGACGGAGGAGGCCATCCACTTGCCTCCCGCTCCAGACATGGCTGGGGAAGGTTGAGGCGAGATGCGGACTTGGGCGCTGGAGCTCGAGTACGCGGAAATGGATAAGCAAAGGAGGAAGAAGGCGTAGGTAAAAAGGTGGATCCTTATCCCCTTATATGGACGAACGAAACTATGCGTCCCCACCGGCCTGGTAAAACTCGCTTGTCTCCCAAGCGCCGTAATCAATGGCACGGTTGGGCTACCCACGCCCGTATTGATGAGAATCCCGGAATGAGGGGACACGATCTCTGCTTTGAACCGCCTCGCTAAACGTGTTGAGGTGGAACAGTAAAAACGATTTGAATAAAGGCTTGGCCGCGGTGTGATGTCACGCCATGGAATACGTCAGCGGATTGAACTTGTGTTAATATTATTCTCTCTACGGTGGTATTTTGAACTTATTTTGCAGAGCCGGACACTATCATTGTGTTCAAAATCTTCTATGAAGTATTCGGAGGAGGAACCCGCCTTGCAATGCCGAAGACAATATGCGCGCCGGACTCGTCGTCATTGAAGCCTGGTTCAGGGGCTACTGAGGGAGTCCTGGATTAGGGGGTGTCCGGATGGCCGGACTATCACCGTTGACCGGACTCCTAGACTATGAAGATACAAGATTGAAGACTCCGTCACATGACCGGATGGGACTTTCCTTGGCGTGGAAGGCAAGGTTGGCGATACGGATATGTAGATCTCCTACCATTGTAACCGGCTCTGTGTAACTGAGGGAGTCCTGGACTAGGGGGTGTTCGGATAGCCGGACTATCATCATCGGTCGGACTCCAAGACCATGAAGATACAAGATTGAAGACTTCGTCCCATGTCCGGATGGGACTTTCCTTGGCGTGGAAGGCAAGCTTGGCGATACGGATATGTAGATCTCCTACCATTGTAACCGACTCTGTGTAACCCTAGCCTTCTCCGGTGCCTATATAAACCGGAGGGTTTTAGTCCGTAGGATAGACAACCATTACAACAATCATACCATAGGCTAGCTTCTAGGGTTTAGCCTCCTTGATCTCGTGGTACATCCACTCTTGTACTACCCATATCATCAATATCAATCAAGCAGAGTAGGGTTTTACCTCCATCAAGAGGGCCCAACTCGGGTAAAAACATCGTGTCCCTTGTCTCCTATTACCATCCGCTTAGACGCACAGTTCGGGACCCCTACCGAGATCCGCCGGTTTTGACACCGACATTGGTGCTTTCATTGAGAGTTCCTCGTGTCGCCACCGATAGGCTTGATGGCTTCTTCAATCAATAACAACGCAGTCCAGTGGTGAGACTTTTCTCCCGCATGATCTTCGTGTTCGGCGCCTTTGCACCGCAGTCGATTCACTTGGCCATCCGGCAGATCGAAGCTACGCCCGCCATCGTGTCGATTTGGAAGCCTAAACTTCACGGCCGACATCCGCGGAGACTTGATCTTCGATGGATTCGAGCCACGCCGAAGCGTGCCGCCTTTATCACGATGGGCATGACTTAACTCGCCACGGACAAGACTCGGAGGCCGCGACACGAGTCCGCTCGACCCATAGTTCGAGCCGACCGTGCAGACGAGGATGTGGCTGGACACCGCCTCGGGGCTGCAACTTCTATGGCGATGGAGCCAACATCGACCTTGTCCTTGCAAAGCTCGTGACTCCGAGGTGCCGACTCCTTTCCGGACTCAACCTCCGGCGCCCGCCAATCGAATCCGATTACGCCGGTCTTGGAGTTCACCGCCATGACATCTTTTAGCACTCACCCTTTGGCGACATTTTGAATTCACTAAAGTATCTCTCGTTATCGTGAGCCTCGCCGATCAAGCGGTCAGATGGTTGGGATGCGACGACGAAGAAATTCAAAGCCCACCCACCACCCACTTTGTAGCCACTGTCGACGATCTAACCGACATGCTAGACTACGACTCCGAAGACATCGACGGTATGGACGACGATGCCAGAGACGATCAAGAACCAGCGCCACGGGCAATCGGAAGACCACCTCGTCATATGACATATACATGGTGGACACCCCAAAGGATGGGGACGGCGAAGAAGCAACAAGGCGATTCCCTAAGAAACAGCCTAAGCGCCAACGCCGGCGGTGCCGCTCTAAATCCCGCCACAAAGAAGAATGGAGATTCCGCACCGAGACAATAACACCCCAGAGAGTGTCAAGACAACCCTCCAAAGAAGATTCAAAGACAGAGGATTTGAGAAGCCAGCCCTCGAGAGAGAGTGGCGATGAGGAGATAGAGGATGACAATTACATGCCTCCTCCGAGACGAGGCAAGCCTCAACGACGCATTTAATCTGCGTGCCCGAGGATCCCGTCGAACAAGAGCGTTTAAATGCAGGCTAATGGCCATGGCGAACAGCCTAAAGAAAAAGCAGCAATAGCTTTGAGCTGATCAAGACCTGCTGGCCAACAGATGGAGTGAGGTCCTCACGACCGAAGAGTATGAACTCGAACGCCCCTCCAAAAGCTACCCAAAACGCAAGTTGCTACCCCGATTAGAGGAGGAGGCATATAAACCTTCATCACCAGCGCACAACACGGCAGACTGACCACCCCGTGGCCTCGACAAAGAGGCATCTAGGCCCTCCATCAGGACCATACCCCGGCATCGCTCGAAAAGTACAAAGCCACGAGGGAATGCGCCGGACTTGCGAGACATATTGGAGGACAAGGCAAAACAATCAAGATCTATCTACGGATCACGTGGGCGCCCCACAATCCACGACGACTACCGTCACGCCGCCGATACAAAGAACTCCGCCGGGTCAACACAGCAGCATAAATCTCCCTTGAGCTACGCCGTGATATTGCCCAAAGATAGGGTGCCGACACCCACTCGCTTCACGATGAAGTAATGGATCATCAAATCCTCAAGGGTTTAAACCCAGAAACATCGAATCCTACGATGGCACAACAGACCCGCGGTTTGGATCAAGATTATCTCCTTCATATCCATATGGCCCGCGTGACGATCTCCACGCCATCAAATATCTCCCACTCAAGCTTAAAGGACCAGCTCGGCATTGGCTTAACAGCTTGCCGCCAGAATCAATTGGTGTTAGAGGACCTCGAAGCCGCATTCCTTGACAACTTCCAGGCACATATGTGCGACCACCGACGCCGATGACCTAAGCCACATAATTCAGCAGCAGACGAATCGGCCGATTAGCTTCGACACGGTTCTTAACAAAGAAAATCAAATCGCCGACCGTCCGGATGCAGAGGCCCTCGCAGCCTTCAAACATAACATCCGTAATAAGTGGCTGGCCGGCACCTAGGACAGAAAAGCCGAAATCCATGGCAGCCCTCACATCACTCATGACCCACTTCGCGCGGGGAGGACAGTTGCCAGCCCGCAAAGAATAACCTCAAAGAAAATTCGGCAGTCCGGACAGCAAGGACCGCAATGGCAGGTCGCGTCGCAACAAAAACAAACGCCGCGTTAACGGCAATAACACTGAGGATACGACAGTCAACGCCGGATTCAGATGCTCTAAACTCGGTCAGCAGAAAAAGCCATTCAAAAGAACTACTCTGGGTCCTTCCAATTTGGACCAAATACTCGACCGCTCTTGCCAGATACATGGCACCCCAAAAAAGCTAGCTAATCACACCAACAGAGATTGTTGGGTATTCAAGCAGGCAGGCAAGCTAATTGCCGAAAACAATGACAAGGGGCTACATAGCAACGACGAGGAAGAGACCCGGCCGCCGAACAGTAGAGAACAGAAGGATTTCCCCCCACAAGTGCGGACGGTAAACATGATATACGCAACCCACATACCCAAGAGGGAGCGGAAGCGCACTCGTGGACGATATGCGATGGAGCCATCGCCTCAAGTTCAATCCATGGTCCTCTTGCCCGATCACTTTCGATCGAAGGACCACCCCACCAAGATCCGCCATGGCGGATTCGCCGCATTGGTTTTAGACCCAATCGCCGATGGATTTCACCTCACTAGAGTCCCGATGGACGGCGGCAAAAACTGAACTCGCTTTATCGGATACAAGGCGCAAGATGGGCATAGACCCTCAAGGATTAAACCTACAAAGACGACCTTCAAAGGCGTCATACCAGGTGTTGAGGCCAATTGTACAGGCTCAGTCACACTAGAAGTGGTCTTCGGATCCCTGGATAACTTCCAAAGCGAGGAGTTAATCTTCGACATAGTCTCGTTCCACAGTGGCTATCACGCCGTGCTCGGACGAACCGCGTTTGCAAAGTTCAACACGGTGTAGCATTATGCATACCTTAAGCTCAAGATGCCAGGCCCTCGTGGAGTCATCACGGTCAACAGAAACACTAAAGGCTCCCTCTGAATGGAGGAACACACAGCGGCTCTCGCGGCAGAAGTACAGAGCAGCCTCTTAAGGCAATTTTCGAGTCCGGCCGTTAAACGAACGGACATGACTAAACGCGCCTCGAGTAACATACATCAAGACCACCTGGCACATTCCGAGCACGCGTAGCAATGCGGCCCCAACCCCAGCCCTTGCATGATTGCAAGACGAGCTCTTCGCATACATCATTACGCTCTGAAGATACCATGGGCATAGGGGGAGGGGCACGACCACGACAGGCCCAGAGTGTGGCTCAACCACACCAGGGGCTCCCATGTGTGTCACTTTCTTTTTTTCTCTTTTTTTCCCATAGGACTCCGTTTACCAGAGGCCCTGTCCGGCAGTAGACCTGCCGAACTCACGATGCAATAGCCAGGGAGGAACAATGGCTACGACGAACACTCAGGTGGTCTCCATTATGAGCATTAAATCTATTTAACACACCATTTCGCAGCCTACCCCTGGAGGGGGACATGTTTAATAGTCCAAACCCTTGCTTACCGCACTATTTGTATCGTTCTGCACTCATAGCAGAATTCCTTGAATAAACAATGCATCACTTTTCGCTTATAATTGCATTCCTTTTCTTTATATATATGTTCATTTATGACATCTTGCATCCGTACAATTTGGTACAGCCGAATACACTAGGGGCCTATGTTCCCCGCATTATGGTGTGATAAGTCCGAACACTTTCACATGTGCGGCACCCCGAACTTATAGCATTATATGCATCGACTCCGAATCATGTCTTGGGTCAATAGTTGGGTTTGCCCGTCTCCCATGTTTTGGTACCTTACGTCCCGTTCTATCGGCTAAGGTAGCACTGGGAGAACCACTACGATTGCGCCCCGGTTGAGCTGGGCGAGCGCCTCAGTGGAGAAAGCTAAAACTGACCGTCATGATAAGGCGAGAGCTGGTCGCTGTTCGAGAGGTCTTTTCGAGTCCCTAAAGACTTATGCCGCTTAGAGCGAGGAACCGCCCCGTCTGCCCAGCGTGATAGCGCCCGAACTCGGTCTTCCGAACACTACGGGCTTCACCGAAATTTAAAATTATAGAATTCTATGGCTAAGTGAGAGTGTTCAAGCATTATAAGTCCGGTTGCCTTGTTCGTTGTGTTGAGCGCCTCCCTAGATGGACCCAAAAATGGGAACAAGAGCGCTCAAGTTTAGCCCGAACACCCCAAAGACTCGTGGCATGGGGGTGAAGCCGACGACTTGCCATCTCTCGATTTGATAAACAGCCGCATGTAAGGTAATATTTTAAATTAATAAGTGTTGCTTAGCGATATGAACAAAGTTTTCAGGCACATGATAACAATTATGTAGTCTACTCAAATATTACATCTTTGGGGCACTCATCCGCAATCTTGCGGGCACCCTTCAGACGCTCTTATAATACATTTCGGCGACGATACTCCTTGCCCACCGGCGGCGTCTGTCGAAGCCTCTCAAGATCCAAATTGCAAAGAAGGCACCTTTGCGCTGGCAAGGCCCGACGGGCACCTTCAATGCAAAGCGAGCGCTTGATGACTTCCACCCAAGGGCACACATCCACCAGCCGCAGACGAGGCCGAAGTAGCTCCTGTGCATGGCCTCTTCAGCCACAACCGCACTATGAGGCCCTTCATGGCCTGCTCGGCTACCTTGTGGAGCTCGACCACCGCTTCACCGGTCGCTAAGGGCACCGGATGTCCGACCTCGATATCGAGACCGAAGACCTTCTCCGTCAAGCTCCTCCTCGGCCCGGTAGAATGCGGCAACATCGACACGCCATGAGGCAGATCTGCAAACGCCTCGAGAGCTCCGATTGGGTAAGTAACATGTAATTCACATTCACATGCTTGCTTTGCATGAAAAATGCCTTACCCGCCGCTATTTTCTTCACCGCCTCAATCTCCTGGAGGGCCTTATGGGCCTCGGCCTTAGCGGCTTTGGCACTTTCAAGAGTCGAGGCAAGCTCAGACGCTTGAGTCTTTGAGTCGCGCTCCAAACTCTCATGCTTCTCCATGAGAGCCTGGAGCTCTTGCCGCACCTCCGCCACCCGCGCCTCCTACTTCTCTCGCTCCGCTTGTTCCGTGGCTACATTACGTTCGGCCGCGGACAAGGCCTCCTTCAGGGTCGCCACCTCGTTCGTGGCCCCTGCAGTGCCCACGTTATCCTTGTCATTTCCATTGCAACCAAAATCCTTTTCTGTAAGGTACAAATTTAATACGGTGTTACTCACCTTCTTTGTCCTCGAGCTGCTTCTTGGCAAGGCCGAGCTCGTTCTCGGACCGCTCGAGGTTCTGCTTCAAAGCATCGACCTCCGCAGTCAGTGCAGCAGAGGTCAGCAGCCAGCCTACAAACCCATATTGACATAATTTTAGAACTCCTGCAGATATATTTTTAGATCCTCATCCGGTTTTTCTTTCCAACACCGAACCGAGCATCGTGGGCTACTTGTCTATGCGGTATTACATTACATATTTTAGAACTTCTTACCTCAAAGCTCGTTAGAAGGTCGCTGCAGCTTCGGTCAGCCCGCTCTTGGCAAGCTGAACCTTTCAATCACCGCACTCATGATAGTGCGGTGTTCTTCGATGGAAGCGCCGTGAGCGCCCAAGAAAGTTGTCCGGCGCCTCCGGTTGGGCGGAGGCTGCCGGTGTCACGGTCTTGCCCTTCTTACGAAGGGCACGCCGGACTCGGGAACCATCATGGGTTCCGCGACGGAGTCCGCACGAAGTCCGGAGTTTGCCTTGTGGCACCTCCGAGCCTCCCCTCTGGCGGGTCCCTCCTCGGGATCCCACCTCGGCGTCCTCAAGATCGCGAGGGTGGAGGCAATCGAATGGAATCTACATCCGACGGAGCCAAGGACCCGCTGGATGAAGCGGAAGATCCTCCTCGGCGGACTACGGTGGTGTGCGGCATTAGAAGGATACTATGTGGCACAAAAGAGAAATTATAAATCATTCAGGAATCCGGATACTTACGATCTTGCCGGAGGCTTGGCCCTTGAGGGCCACCCATCATCGCCAACGTTAGCGTTGGCGGAGCTGTCCGGAGGAAGGGTCCTTCCCCTCTTGGACCCCTTGGCCTCCCCTGTTGGGGAAGCCTTCCTCTTCCTCTCTCCCCCCTCCTGGGGAGAGTCCTCTTTCTCCTCCTCGTCTTCGGGGGAGGAGTCCGCCTCGGAGCCATCGGACGATGAGTCCGATACCACCTGGCGTCGGGAACTCCTTCGGGTTCCCGTGGCCTTCTTCTTGGTCTTCTTCTCTGGCACCACATAAAGTGCCGGGACTAGCAGCCCCGTTAAACGGGTGTCCGCTGGGTCTTCGGGGAGGGGAGCCAGACAGTTAACCTATCCGGACGTCCTCTGCCAGTCCTGTTAAAGGCATTGGGAGTTTTAGATCCCACAATAGAGTCAAACTATGAAAGAAATAAATGTCCCGTAAAGGATAATAAAGCTTACCTCGCCGGCCGGTCGCTTGGTGCTGAATCCGCGATTTCAGTAGCGGACGCGGGGGCTTCTCCGCCCTTGAATAGCACCCTCCGTGCAGCCAGATGTCGTGGTCAAGAGCCCGCCAGGTCCGTGATGTGCCGGATCAAACTCCCACAGATTGAAGGCCCGTTGTTGGCAAGGGAGAATCCGGCGGACAAGCATGACCTGGATCATGTTGACAAGCTTGAGCTTCTTGTTCACCAGGGTCTGGAGACAGGACTGGAGTCCGGTCAGCTCCTCTGAGCTGCCCCATAACAAGCCCTTCTCTTTCCAGGAGGTGAGCTGCATGGGGGTACCAGATCTGAACTTGGGGCCGCTGCCCATTCAGGGTCACGCGGCTCGGTGATATAGAACCACCCCGATTGCCACCCTTTGATGGTTTCCACGAAGGCGCCCTCGAGCCAGAGGACGTTGGGCATTTTGCCCACCATGGCGCCTCCGACTCGCTTGACGCTTCTTCACTACCTTCGCTTGACATTAAAGGTTTTTAGCCACAAGCCGAAGTGGGGCTGGATGCAGAGAAAGGCCTCACACACGACGATAAACGCCGAGATGTTGAGGATGAAGTTTGGCACCAGGTCGTGGAAGTCCAGGCCATTGTAGTACATGAGCCCCCGGATGAAGGGATGAAGTGGGAAGCCCAGTCCACGGAGGAAGTGGGGAAGGAATACGACCCTCTCATGGGGCCTGGGGTGGGGATGAGCTGCCCCTTGTCGGGCAGCCGGTGCGCGATGTCGCTGGAGAGGTATCCGGCGCCGCGCAGCTTTTCGATGTGCCCTTCTGTGACGGAGGAGGCCATCCACTTGCCTCCCGCTCCGGACATGGCTGGAGAAGGTTGAGGCAAGATGTGCGAACTTTGGCGCTGGAGCTCGAGTGCGCGGAGATGGATAAGCAAAGGAGGAAGAAGGCGTAGGTAAAAAAGGTGGATCCTTATCCCCTTATATATGGGCGACGAAGACTATGCGCCCCCACCGCCCGGTAAAACTCGCTTATCTCCCAAGCGCCACCATCAATGGCGCGGTTGGGTTACCCACGTCCGTATTGATGGGAATCCCGGAATAAGGGGAACATGATCTTTGCTTTGACAAGACGTGCCAAGGAAACCGCTTCACTAAACGCGCTGAGGTGGTATAACAAAAAATGATTCAAGTAAAGGCTTGGTGGTGGCGTGACGTCATACGTCAGCAGATCGAACTTGTGTGCATATTATTCTCTCTACGGTGGAATGTGGAATTTATTTTTCAAAGCCAGACACTATCCTGGTGTTCGCAATCTTCTATGAATTATTCAAAGGAGGAACCCGCCTTGCAATGCCGAACAATATGCACGCCGGACTCATCGTCATTGAAGCCTGGTTCAGGAGCTACTGAGGGAGTCCTGGACTAGTGTTTGTCCGGATAGCCGGACTATCATCATCGGCCGGACTCCAAGACCATGAAGATACAAGATTGAAGACTTCGTCCCGTGTCCGGATGGGACTTTCCTTGGCGTGGAAGGCAAGCTTGGTGATACGGATATGTAGATCTCCTACCATTGTAACCGACTCTGTGTAACCCTAGCCCTCTCTGGTGCCTATATAAACCGGAGGGTTTTAGTCCGTAGGACAGACAACCATTACAACAATCATACCATAGGCTAGCTTCTAGGGTTTAGCCTCCTTGATCTCGTGGTAGATCCACTCTTGTACTACACATATCATCAATATCAATCAAGCAGGAGTAGGGTTTTACCTCCATCGATAGGGCCCTAACCTGGGTAAAAACATCGTGTCCCTTGTCTCTTGTTACCATCCGCCTAGACGCACAGTTCGGGACCCCCTACCCGAGATCCGCCGGTTTTGACACCGACAGTAACCCTAGCCCTCTCCGGTGTCTATATAAACCGGAGGGTTTTATTCCGTAGGACGAACAGCAATCATACCATAGGCTAGATTCTAGGGTTTAGCCTCTTTGATCTCGTGGTAGATCTACTCTTGTACTACCCATATCATCAATATTAATCAAGCAGGAGTAGGGTTTTACCTCCATCGAGAGGGCCCGAACCTGGGTAAAAACATCGTGTCCCTTGTCTCCTGTTACCATCCGCCTAGACGCACAGTTCGGGACCCCCTACCCGAGATCCGCCGGTTTTGACACCGACAATAACTTTGAGGTGGTTTCGTACCCTACCATAATCTCTACGTTTGATCTCCGCTATTAGTGGCTTTGGAGTGACTTTTTGTTACATGTTGAGGGATTGTCATATGATCTATCTATGTTATTATTGTTGAGAGAACTTGCACTAGTGAAAGTATGAACCCTAGGCCTTGTTTCCTATCAATGCAATACCATTTACGCTTACTTTTATCATTAGTTACCTTGCTGTTTTTATTATTTCAGATTACAAAAACCTATATCTACTATCTATTTTGCACTTGTATCACCATCTCTTCGCCGAACTAGTGCACCTATACAATTTACCATTGTATTGGGTGTGTTGGGAACACAAGAGACTCTTTGTTATTTGGTTGTAGGGTTGCTTGAGAGAGACCATCTTCATCCTACGCCTCCCACGGATTGATAAACCTTAGGTCATCCACTTGAGGGAAATTTGCTATCGTCCTACAAACCTGCAGCACTTGCAGGCCCAACAACGTCTACAAGAAGAAGGTTGTGTAGTAGACATCAAGCTCTTTTCTGGCGCTGTTGCCGGGGAGGTGAGTGCTTGAAGGTATATCTTTAGATCTTGCAATCGAATCTTGTTATTTCTTGTTTTATCACTAGTTTAGTTTATAAAACAAAACTACAAAAAATGGAATTGAGTTTGTCTCATACGCTTCATCTTTTTAATATCTTCCGTGAGTATGATGGAAAGGAAAATTGTGCCCGAGTGTTCGAAGAAGAATGCATTAAAATGTTTGGCACTAAATCTTTGAATGATGAGCATGATTGCAATGTTGTTAGTATGAATTCCTTGAATATCCATGATGCTAATGATATGCAAAGCCACAAGCTTGGGGAAGCTATGTTTGATGTAGATGATATTTTTTGTCCCCCAAGCTTTGATGAGTAAATTTACTATGATGAAAGCATGCCTCCTATCTATGATGATTATTGTGATGACACGTATGCTTTAAAGAATAATGATAACCATGAAACTTGTCATCTTGATCTTAATTTTCAATCATATGATAGTTATTTTGTTGAGTTTGCTCCCACTACTATTGATGAGAAGAATTTTGCTTATGTGGAGAGTAATAAAATTTATATGCTTGTAGATCATGAAAAGAATGCTTTAGGTGCTGGTTATATTGTTGAATTCATTCATGATGCTACTGAACATTATTATGAGGGAGGAATATATGCTTGTAGGAATTGCAATAATGTCAAGTTTCCTCCCTATGTGCTTGAAATCTTGAAGCTATGCTTGTTTTACCTTCCTATGCTTGTTGATTATTGTTCCCATAAGTTGTTTGCTCACAAAATCCCTATGCAAAGGAAGTGGGTTAGGCTTAAATGTGCTAGTCATATGCTTCATGATGCTCCCGTTGTGTTTCAATTCTTATCTTTTATGTGAGCATCATTGTCATCATCATGCCTAGCTAGAAAGACATTAAAGAAAAGCGCTTGTTGGGAGACAACCCAATATTTATCCTTACTGTTTTTGTGTGTCCACATGATTATGCTACTGTGGTAATCATGTTTTATAGCTTTTGTTTCAATAATGTGCCAAGTAAGACCTTTAGGATAGCTTACGGTGATAGTTGTGTTGATCCTGCTGAAAATCAGAAACTTTTGCACCCAGTAAATTAGCTTTGTTAATTCAAAGTAACGTGCTTCTGATGTGATTCTTTCTGCTACAGATTGGCACACGAATTTCTTAGGACTTCCTAATTTGGTAGGATTTTTCGAGTACCATAAGTATACGTTTGATACAGATTACTACAGACTGTTCTGTTTTTGAAAGATTCTGTTTTTCATGTGTTGTTTGCTTATTTTGATGAATCTATGAGTAGTATCGGAGGGTATGAACCATAGAGAAGTTGGAATACAGTAGTATTAACACAAATTTAAATAAAGAATGAGTTCATTACAGTACCTTGAAGTGGTGTTTTGTTTTGTTTCGCTAACGGAGCTTACGAGTTTTCTGTTAAGTTTTGTGTTGTGAAGTTTTCAAGTTTTGGGTAAAGATTCGATGGACTATGGAATAAGGAGTGGAAAGAGCCTAAGCTTGGGGATGCCCAAGGCACCCCAAGGTAATATTCAAGGATAACCAAGAGCCTAAGCTTGGGGATGCCCTAAAGGCATCCCTCTTTCGTCTTCGTTCATCGGTAACTTTACTTGGAGCTATATTTTTATTCACCACATGATATGTGTTTTGCTTGGAGCGTCATTTTATTTTCTTTAGCTTTGCTTGATGTTTGAATAAAGTATAAAGGTCTTAAATTATTAAATGGAAAAGTCTTCACATAGTTGCATAATTATCCGACTACTCATTGTTCTTCACTTATATCTTTCGGAGTAGTTTTTGTTATTGCTCTAGTACTTCACTTATATCTTTTAGAGCTTGGTGGTAGTTTTATTTTGGAGAAATATATGAACTCTCATGCTTCACTTATATTATTTTGAGATTCTTAAATAGCATGGTAATTTGCTTAAATAATCCTAATATTCTAAGCATAATAGATTTGTAAGAATTCTTATGAGTGCGTTGAATACTAAGAAAAGTTTGATGCTTGATAATTGTTTTGAGATATGGAGGTAGTGATATTAAAGTCATGCTAGTTGGGTGATTATGAATGTAAAGAATGCTTGTGTTGAAGTTAGCAAGTCCCGTAGCATGCACGTATGGTTAAAGTTGTGTAACAAATTTGAAACAAGAAGTGTACCTGGCTTGTGCATCCTTATGAGTGGCGGTCGGGGACGAGCGATGGTCTTTTCCTACCAATCTATCCCCCTAGGAGCATGCGCGTATTACTTGGTTTTTGATGACTTCTAAATTTTTGCAATAAGTATATGAGTTCTTTTGTCTAATGTTGAGTCCATGGATTATACGCACTTTCTTCCTTCCACCATTGCTATCCTCTCTAATACCGCGAACTTTTCACCGGTATCATACACCCACCATATACCTTCCTCAAAACAGCCACCATACCTACCTATCATGGCATTTCCATAGCCATTCCGAGATATATTGCCATGCAACTTTCCACCGTTCTATTTATTATGACACGCTCCATCATTGTCATATTGCTAGTATGATCATGTAGTTGACATCGTATTTGTGGCAAAGCCACCGTTCATAATTCTTTCATACATGTCACTCTTGATTCATTGCATATCCCGGTACACCGCCGGAGGCATTCGTATAGAGTCATATTTTGTTCTAAGTATCGAGTTGTAATTGTTGAGTTGTAAGCAAATAAAAGTGTGATGATCATCATTATTAGAGCATTGTCCCAGTGAGGAAAGGATGATGGAGACTATGATTCCCCCACAAGTCGGGATGAGACTCCGGACGAAAAATAATAAAAAAGAAAAAAAGAAGAAAGAAAAGAGGAAAAAAGAGAAAAGGCCCAAATAAAAAAATAAAAAAATGAGAGAAAAAGAGAGAAGGGACAATGCTACTATCCTTTTACCACACTTGTGCTTCAAAGTAGCACCATGATCTTCATGATAGAGAGTCTCTCATTTTGTCACTTTCATATACTAGTGGGAATTTTTCATTATAGAACTTGGCTTGTATATTCCGATGATGGGCTACCTCAAAATGCCCTAGGTCTTCGTGAGCAAGCGAGTTGGATGCACACCCACTTAGTTTCTTTTGTTGAGCTTTCACATACTTATAGCTCTAGTAAATCCGTTGCATGGCAATCCCTACTCACTCACATTGATATCTATTGATGGGCATCTCCATAGCCCGTTGATACGCCTCGTTGATGTGAGACTATCTTCCCCTTTTTTGTCTATCTCCACAACCACCATTCTATTCCACATATAGTGCTATATCCATGGCTCACGCTCATGTATTGCGTGAAGATCGAAAAAGTTTTGAAAATGTTAAAGTATGAAACATTTGCTTGGCTTGTCATCGGGGTTGTTCATGATTTAAATACTTTGTGTGGTGAAGATAGAGCATAGCCAGACTATATGATTTTGTAGGGATAACTTTCTTTGGCCATGTTATTTTGAGAAGACATAATTGCTTTGTTAAGTATGCTTGAAGTATTATTATTTTTATGTCAATATGAACTTTTGTCTTGAATCTTTTGGATCTGAATATTCATATCACAAGTAAGAAGAATTAAATTGAAATTATGCCAACTAGTTTACCTACTCGAGGACGAGCATGAATTAAGCTTGGGATGCTTGATACGTCTCCAACCTATCTATAATTTTTGATTGCTCCATGCTATATTATCTACTGTTTTAGGCAATATTGGGCTTTATTATCCACTTTTATATTATTTTTGGGACTAACCTATTAACCGGAGGCCAAGCCCATATTTGTTGTTTTATGCCTATTTCAGTGTTTCGAGGAAAAGGAATATCAGACGGAGTCAAAACGGAACGAAATCAACTGGAGAAGTTATTTTTGGAAGGAAAGCCACCGGATAGACTTGGACTCTACGTCAGAAGATACGGGAGCTGGCCATGAGGGTGGAGGGCGCGCCCACCCCCCTAGGGCACTCCAGCCTGCCTCGTGGGCCCCCCGAAGCTCCACCGACGTACCCCCTGCACCCATATATACCTACGTATCGTAAAACTTCCAGAACAGAGATTAGATCGGGAGTCCCGCCGCCGCAAAACCTCCACAGCCACCAAAAACCAATCGGGACCCCGTTCCGGCACCCTGCCAGAGGGGGGAACCCTCACCTGTGGCCATCTTCATCATCCCGGCGCTC
Source organism: Aegilops speltoides (assembly GCA_021437245.1). Lineage (NCBI taxonomy): Eukaryota > Viridiplantae > Streptophyta > Magnoliopsida > Poales > Poaceae > Aegilops > Aegilops speltoides. The sequence continues at coordinate 348,813,326 of CM038143.1, read as the reverse complement.
TCCATGACGAGGAGGGAGTAGTTCACCCTCGGGGCTGAGGGTATGTACCAGTAGCTATGTGTTTGATCTCTCTCTCTCGTGTTCTTGATTTGGCACGATCTTGATGTATCGCGAGCTTTGCTATTATAGTTGGATCTTATGTTTCTTCTTCCCCTCTACTCTCTTGCAATGAATTGAGTTTTCCCCTTGAAGTAATCTTATCGGATTGAGTCTTTAAAGATTTAAGAACACTTGATGTATGTCTTGCGTGGGATAACCGTGGTGACAATGGGTTATTCTATTGTCCACTTGATGTATGTTTTGGTGATCAACTTGCGGGTTTCGTGACATTGGGAACCTATGCATAGGGGTTGGCACACGTTTTCGTCGTGATTCTCCGGTAGGAACTTTGGGGCACTCTTTGTAGTACTTTGTGTTGGTTGGATGAATCTGAGATTATGTGATGCATATCGTATAATCATGCCCACGGATACTTGAAGTGACAATTGGAGTATCTAGGTGACATTAGGGTTTTGGTTGATTTGTGTCTTAAGGTGTTATTATAGTACGAACTCTTGAATAGATTGATCCGAAAGAATAACTTTGAGGTGGTTTCGTACCCTACCATAATCTTTATGTTTGTTCTCCGTTATTAGTGGCTTTGGAGTGACTTTTTGTTGCATGTTGAGGGATTGTTATATAATCTATCTATGTTATTATTGTTGAGAGAACTTGCACTAGTGAAAGTATGAACCCTAGGCCTTGTTTCCTATCATTGCAATACCGTTTACGCTCACTTTTATCATTAGTTACCTTGCTGTTTTTATTATTTCAGATTACAAAAACCTATATCTACTATCTATTTTGCACTTGTATCACCATCTCTTCGCCGAACTAGTGCACCTATACAATTTACCATTGTATTGGGTGTGTTGGGGACACAAGAGACTCTTTGTTATTTGGTTGCAGGGTTGCTTGAGAGAGACCATCTTCATCCTACGCCTCCCACGGATTGATAAACATTAGGTCATCCACTTGAGGGAAATTTGCTACTGTCCTACTGTCTACAAGAAGAAGGTTGTGTAGTAGACATCAGGGAGCGAGGGGGTGGGCCTAGGCCACCCAAGGCACAAGTGCCATAAGAGGAAGGGGGGAATCCAACAGGCCCACTAGGCGCCATGGAAGCCCGAGACCGAGGAGCTGGCACCACCACGGAAGGCACCACCAGATCTAGGGTTACAGGCGCCCCAGCCGCCGCTGACGAGGACACGAGCGAGCCCACGGACGAAGCCCTGACGGGAGAAGTAGCCGGAGAGGAGCGGGGAAAGATTGGGACTGACGCTGGCGCAAAACACCGACCAGGCCCAAGGATACCACGAGCTGGAGATGGAATAGGAGCGCAACAGCGCCTGCGAGACACGCGCGTCCAGCCATCCATGGCCAACGCAGCGGAGGCACGGCGTCCACGCCCACCAGGTGCAAACTTACGGCACCGACCCGGAGCCGAAACGATAGGTAGGCCGCGGAGGCGCTGGATGGGGAGGGGGAGGGGGGATCAAAGTCAGAGTCCGAGGGCTCAGAGCCAAGAGCCCAGAATCTATTGGCGGGGGGAGTATCTCGAAGGACTGAGCGAGGAGAGGACGACGGGGAGAAGGCTGGGGACGAGACCGCTCGGAAGCAGCACGGGGACACCGGAGACGGGGAGGAAGGGGCGAGCCCTACGTCGTCGCCGCCAGGGGGAGGGAGGGGGAGGGAGGGGAGAGAGGAGAGCCATCACCTCCCACCACCCCATAAAATCAGAAAATAATGTGAGTCGTCTCTCGTGTTCTTTCTCCCGAAACCGCGGATTACGATCTCTTTGCTCGAAGCTCCGTTTCCAAAACTGTTTCGGGGATTTGTTGCTTGGTATGTGACTCCTCCATGTGTCCAATTAGTTTTTGTTTTAGTGGTTTATATTCAGAATAATTAGCTACTCTTGGTGCTGCTGTAGATGAGCTTGCATGTTGAATTCTTAGATTTCTAAGTAGTTTGAATGCTTGTTATGGCCTCTATACATTCCTGTGAGTAGTTGCAATCATTTTTCTGAAGTTTTGTTGAGAAAAAATTTGTGGACTAAAAAATTCAGAATTTTGTTCATAGGAAAAGGATGAGTTTCTTTAGGAAGTTTGCTTCCAAGAAGAACTCCAAGGGGGTTATTGGGTAGTCATCTGACAATGATCTCCATACCCCGAGGTTGGCGGAGCTACAGCCGTGTGAATGGCCGCATAATGCGTTCATGGAAGAGGCCGGAATTCTTCAAAAGTTCAACCAATATGCTGTTAATGCCGGCCTCACCGACTTCATCGCGGCTGAATGCGAATAGTATCATCTCCTCACAAATTCCTTTGTGCAAAATTTTCATTTCATCCTAGGAATAATCACCCTGAGGTGTCATTTAATTTATATGTTGAAAACCGCCAGATCCCACTTACTGAATTTTGTGATAAATGCATGCTTCCTTCTGATGGTGAACTGGTAGAGCCTAGGCCCTCAGAGTTTGACGGTTTTTACCATACTCTGACAGTGGGGGATGAGAGAGGAGTATCGGGCACCACTGCTGTTAGATTGCAGTTTCCTACCGTGCATTATTTTGCCTTGTTTATTGCAAAGTGCTTGCTAGCGAGAGAGAAGGTGGGTTCACTTAGCACCCCAGACTTTGCTGTTTTGCGTTGTGCACTTTATGGTGAAAACACTTATAGCTTGGGAGCTTCGTGGCATGTCGCCTTCACCTTAATAGATTAAAGGATAAAATACATGGGGGCATTTAAGCTACTCACTTGGCGACTCACTTCAATGTGCAGATACGCTATCATGATCACCGCTTGACCAAGGTTTACCTAGACAGAGCGTCTATGAAGGACCATCAGTTTCTTGCTGCTTATTACCCTGATATTGACTTGCCTTACAATTTAGTTTTCATTGAGAAAACTCGTGATATTATTCCTTTGCTTGCACCTGCTTTGTTTGATTGTGTTGCTAGGAACGGATACAGGATTATGCTTGAGGACATTGTCGCTGACCGGAACGCTGGCTGTGGCACAGGCGAAGCCTCAGCAGTGGGACCCTATGGTGCCTGCTCCCGAGCACTTTAACATTGGACCTCATGGCTTCTACGACTGGTGATTACCAAGTTAAGCCAAAAGCCTAAGCTTTGGGTCCACCGACATTACATTCATGTTCACACATTTCATTCCAGTTGTCGGTGTCCACACTTTTTCATTGTATCATCCATGTTTAATTTATTTTCTTGCTTTCTTCTTGTGTGTTTGAAAACTTTGAGAAAATCCAAAAATATGTTTCTTGCTTCTTTTTGACCTTTCTTCTAGTTTAAATTGTTGTAGTACTAAAAAGAAAACCCAAAAAGATTTCCTTGGTCTTCTTTTACTTGTTGGGAGCTTTCCCGTGTAAATAGTTTTTCTCATTTTTGATTTTCCCTTTTTTCGTTTGCTTGCTTTCGAAAAACCAAAAACTCCAAAAATATTTCAGTGTGTTTCTTTGAATTTCTTTTCTTTCTATTGATTCATACCAAGGAGAAAACCACGATGAAAATGTTGAATGGCTCTCATTTGCATTATTGATCTAATAAAGAGTCCATATTACCTTGTCTTCTCCTCTTGAATAAAATGTTTGCAGATTCTAGCTTAGTCCATGGCACTCTTGCACTATTATTATTTTCTAATCGTCCGGTCGTGCAAGTGAAAGGCAATAATGACGATATTAGATGAACTGGTCGTGGCAGAGAGAAAAACGGGTGTGAACTTGACTTGTTCTGTTTTTGTAAATATGTTTAACCTAGTATCCATGATTCAACCTATTATGATCAAACATGTTTGCAATGACAATTAGAGATTATAGTTTCTCATGCCATGCAGAAGTAGCTAGGAGTGAATAATGATTTATCTTAGATATCAACATTGCGTTAAAATGATTGTGATGTAGTATGATGATATGGCATCCTCCTCTAAATGTTCGAGTGGCTTGACTTGGCACATGTTCATGCATGTAGTTGAATCAAAACCAACATAGCCTCTATGATACTTATGTTCATGGTGTCTATATCCTACTCATGCTAGTATCCACTGTTACTTATGCATAATGCATGTTCATGACTGTTGTTGCTCTCTAGTAGCTGCTTCTCAACCTATTTGCTAGCCTTCGCCTGTACTAAGTGGGAACTATGCTTGTACATCAAAAACCTGAAACCCAAGTTTTTCCAGATGAGTCCACCATACCTACCTACATGCGGTATTACCCTACCGTCCTAAGTAAATTTGTATGTGCCATCTCTAATAACTTCAAATAAATATCATTTTTGTGTGCTTGGATCATTCATTGAATGATAGGAGGTAGTCGGTATCTTCCATGCTAAGCGGGTTATTCTCAGGTCGAGTGTTTATTCACTTTCCATCGCACGAGCAAAGGGTGGTAATAGGGATGCCCAGTCCCAAACTGCAAAAAGAAAAGAGCTTACAAATAATCAAACAAAAACTCCCAATGGAGTCATAACCTTCACATTTATGCTTGGGAACCGCCACTAGCGTGTTTAGCATGGAAGATATTGATAACTGATGGTCGTGAAGTAAATGGAAAGGGTGCGTGCCTCAAAATATCATTTACCTCTGTTTTTAAAAACTTGAGCTCTGGCACCCCTGCAAATCACTGCTTCCCTCTGCGAAGGGACTATCTATTTACTTTTATGTTGTGTAATCATCTTCTCAAATAAGCGCCAGAACCTGAGAGCACTGCAGTCATGCTGATGCATTGTGTGTAGCTAATGTTGGGTGCATCATGACTGGATCTTTTCTACCATGAATTACAATGTTTAGTCGCTGCTTGAACTTTGGGGGTGCTCTGCATTTATGTTTTGTGGTCTCAGAAAGGGCTAGCGAGATACCACTATTGTCATATTATATCATGGTTGTTTTGACAATGTGTTGCTATTTGAGATATCTTATTATTGCTCTCTAGTTGTTTATGTCATTGATATGAGTTAATATAATTTTTAAGAGTTATTGTCGACATGGTTAGTTATGATCTTTGCTGAAAACCTGGGTGTTGTTTAAGCTTATTTATGAAACAAGAGCAAAAGAGTACGTAAAAGTTTTTCTTTTTCACTTTTAGTTTATCAACTGAATTGCTTGAGGACAAGCAAAGGTTTAAGCTTGGGGAGTTGATATGTCTGCAACGTATCTATTTTTTCTAACGCTTTTCCTCTTGTTTTGGACTCTAATTTGCATGATTTGAATGAAAATAACCCCGGATTGACGCTGTTTTCAGCAGAACTACCATGGTGTTGTTTTTGTGCAGAAATAAAAGTTCTCGGAATGGAACGAAACTTTGCGAGGATTTTTTATATCAATAAAGAGAATTTCTGGAGCCAAGAGATACTCGAGGGGGGCACCTGGGTGGGCACAACCCACCAGAGCACGCCTACCCCCAGGCGCACCCAGGTGGGTGCTGCCCACCTGGTGGCCTCACTGACCCTGAAACCGACGCTATAAAATCACATTATTCCAGAAAAAGTCAAGGAAAAAGAATTATTGCATTTCACGAGACGGATCCGCTGCCGTCTCCTGTTCTTCATCGGGAGGCCAGATCTGGAGTCCGTTTGGGGCTCCAGTTAGGGGGATCTTCAATCTTCGTCATCACCAACACATCTCCATCGCCAATTCCATGATGCTCCCCACCGAGAGTGAGTAATTCCTTCATAGGCTCGCTGGTCGGTGAGGAGTTGGATGAGATTCATCATGTAATCGAGTTAGTTTTGTTAGGGTCTGATCCCTAGTATCCACTATGTTCTGAGATTGATGTTGCTATGATTTTGCCATGCTTAATGCTTGTCACTTTGGGCCCGGGTGCCATGATTTCAGATCTGAACCGTTTATGTTATCACCATTATATCCATGTTCTAGATCTAACCTTGCAAGTTATAGTTACCTACTACATGTTATGATCCGGCAACCCCAGAGTTAAAATAATCGGGACCACTCCCGGTGATGACCGTAGTTTGAGGAGTTCATGTATTCACTATGTGCTAATGCTTTCTTCCGGTTCTATATTAAAAGGAGGCCTTAATATCCCTTAGTTTCCAGTAGGACCCTGCTGCCACAGGAGGGTAGGACAAAAGATGTCATGCAAGTTCCTTCCATAAGCACGTATGACTATTTATGGAATACATGTCTACATCATATTTATGAACTGGAGCTAGTGTCGTATCGCCCTAGGTTATAACTGTCTCATGAGGAATATCATCGAACAAGTCACCGATCCAATGACTACGAATTTATCTTACATTGTCCTTGCTAAGTTACTACTGCTGCTACTGCTATCATTACTGTCGTGGAATTGTCACGGCAGATGTCCTCTTGCAAGGACTTAGTCGTGGAACCATTGCAACTAGGAAGCTTAAAGGGGTTAATCGGGACAAAGGACACGGGAGAGTTATACTAGTTCGGCCCCTTACGATGAAGGTAAGGCCTACGTCTAGTTGGGTTGGTATTGCTTGAGGTTTCGATAACCAGGGAGCAAGATACGCCTTGACCGGTTCTCGATGAGTTGTTTCTTGTCCCTAAGCCGCCGGCGGGTCGTCCCCTTATATACACGGGTTGACGCCCTACGGCCTACAGAGTCCCTGCCGGCTCATAGACAGTGTCCGGCTTGGTCACTAATTAATTCTACCTTATGTTACAAGTCATCTCATCATGGCGGTTTACCACTATGGGCCTTAAACCGCATGTGGGCCTTAGACCCTTTGTTAACCGCCATCTTCATGCTTGGTCTTGGGCTTCTTTCTGATGAGTCTTCTTTGCGTAACCTGGCCCCTCCTGGGCGGCTTACACAAATAGTTATATCCCCAACATTAGGCCCCAGATTGATTTGAACCGGTTCATGTCAATCTTAAAATACCTTAAAAATTAGACCTTCAGCCTTCTGCCTGTGCAAAGGTTTTTAACCCGCCATGACATCATCTTCTGGATCCGCGTTAACCCGCCGTGATGTCATCTTTACTTAAATTCATATTTTACTCCGCCATATCCTCCAACGGATCTTTGCTTTTACTAACCATTCCAAAAACCGAGGCGTCGGGGCCGCTGGATAATGATGTTTAGTCTCCTCGTTTCTCATGCCGTCTCAGTCGGTCTTCCCTTATAAATATGCACGACCTAGGTCTTCCATTCTCCCCCCTTTCGGTCATCCTCTTCCTCTCGCTGTGTCTCTACCGCCCGAGCTCCGCCACCGCCGCCGTCGAGCTCCTTGTCTTCACCGACTCAGGCCGCTGCATGAACCCGAATCTGACCAGAAATCAACGGCAAACTTCCGCAGCCCGTCCACATCTGTAAGTTCCCTTCTTTCCCTTTCTTAGATCTGCATTGGAGCTTCTTCGAGTTCGTCGGTGTTCATCGCCGCCTGCGGCGAACCCTTTATGTTCTTCACCTTCGAGGCCTGGTACGTCTCCAATGTATCTATAATTTTTGATTGCTCCATGCTACTTTATCTACTGTTTTGGACTATATTGGGCTTTATTTTCCACTTTTATATTATTTTTGGGACTAACCTATTAACCAGAGGCCTAGCCCAGAATTGCTGTTTTTTGCCTATTTCAGTGTTTCAAAGAAACGGAATATCAAACGGAGTCCAAATGGAATGAAACCTTCGGGAACGTGATTTTATCACCGAACGTGATCCAGAGACTGGACCTGCTCCAAGGAACAAAAGAGGCGGTCACGAGGGGGGGCGCCCCTCACGGACGCCCCGCCTCGTGGGCCCCTGTTGCTCCACCGACGCATCCTTCCTCCTATATATACCTCGCACTTCAAACGATCAAAACATGAGCCAAAAACCTAATTCCACCGCCGCAACCTTCTATATCCACGAGATCCCATCTTGGGGCCTGTTCCGGAGCTCCACTGGAGGGGGCATCCACCATGGAGGGCTTCTACATTAACACCATAGCCCCTCCGATGAAGTGTGAGTAGTTTACCTCAGACCTTCGGGTCCATAGCTAGTAGCTAGATGGCTTCTTCTCTCTTTTTAGATCTCAATATAATGTTCTCCCCCTCTCTCGTGGAGATCTATTCGATGTAATCTTCTTTTTGCGGTGTGTTTGTTGAGACCGATGAATTGTGGGTTTATGAGCCAGCTTATCTATGAATAATATTTGAATCTTCTCTGAATTCTTTTATGTATGATTGAGTTATCAGTGCAAGTCTCTTCGAATTATCCGTTTGGTTTGGCCAACTAGATTGGTAGTTCTTGCAATGGGAGAAGTGCTTAGCTTTGGGTTCAATCTTGCGTGTCCTTTCCCAAAGGATGTATAAAGCAAGGCACGATTGTATTGTTGCCATCGAGGATAACAAGGTTTTTTTTATCATATTGCATGAATTTATCCCTCTACATCATGTCATCTTGCTTAAGGCGTTACTATGTTTTTAACTTAATACTCTAGATGCATGCTGGATAGCGGTCGATGAGTGGAGTAATAGTAGTAGATGCAGAATCATTTCGGTCTACTTGTCTTGGACGTGATGCCTATATACATGATCATACCTAGATATACTCATAATTATGCTCAATTCTATCAATTGCTCAACAGTAATTTGTTCATCCACCGTAGAATATCTATGCTCTTGAGAGAAGCCACTAGTGAAACCTATGGCCCCTGGGTCTATTCTCATCATATCAATCTCCCTTACTTTATTACTTGCTTTGTTTTTACTTTGCCTTTTACTTTTCACTTTGCATCTATATATCAAAAATACCAAAAAAAAATTATTTATCATCTCTATCAGATCTCACTCTCGTAAGTGACCATGAAGGGATTGACAACCCCTAATCGCATTGGTTGCGAGGAGCTATCATTTTGTGTAGGTACGAGGGACTTGTGCGTGGTCTCCTACTGGATTGATACCTTGGTTCTCAAAAACTGAGGGAAATACTTATGCTACTTTGCTGCATCATCCTCTCCTCTTCGGGAAAATCCAACACAGTGCCCAAGAGGTAGCAAGAAGAATTTCTGGCGCCGTTGCCGGGGAGGCTCACGCAAGAGCAAGTCAACCATACCAAGTACCCATCACAATCCCTATCTCTCGCATTACATTATTTGCCATTTGCCTCTCATTTTCCTCTCCCCCACTTCACCCTTGCCGTTTTATTCACCCTCTCTTTCCCAATCTCCTCCTCTTTTTTCCCGTTTGCCTTTTCTCGTTACCTTTCTGTTTGCTTGTGTGTTGGATTACTTGTTGCCATGGCGCAAGATAATACCAAATTGTGTGACTTCTCGAATACCAATAATAATGATTTCCTTAGTACTCCAATTGCTCCTCTTAATAATGATGAGTCTTGTGAAATCAATACCGCTTTGCTGAATCTTGTTATGAAAGATCAATTCGCCGGCCTTCCTAGTGAAGATGCCGCTACTCATCTAAACAATTTTGTTGATTTGTGTGATATGCAAAAGAAGAAAGATACGGATAACAATATTGTCAAATTGAAGTTATTTCCGTTTTCACTTAGAGATCATGCTAAAGTTTGGTTTTTGTCTTTGCCTAAAAATAGTATTGATTCTTGGAACAAGTGCAAAGATGCTTTATCTCTAAGTACCTTCCTCCCGCTAAGATCATCACTCTTAGGAACGATATTATGAATTTTAAACAACTTGATCATGAGCATGTTGCCCAATCTTGGGAAAGGATGAAATTGATGCTTCGCAATTGCCCTACTCATGGTTTGAATTTATGGATGATCATACAAAAAATTTATGCCGGATTGAATTTTGCTTCTAGAAATCTTTTAGCTTCGTCATGGAGGCATGTTTATGGAAATTACATTAGAGATGCTAAAAATTGCTTGATAATATTATGGCTAATTATTCTCAATGGCACAATCGAAAGATCTTCTAGTAAAAAAGTGCATGCTATAGAAGAAATCAATGTTTTGAGTGAAAAGATGGATGAACTTATGAAGATGTTTGCTACTAAAAATACTTCTCTTGATCCCAATGATATGCCCTTGTCTACTTTGATTGAGAATAATAATGAATCTATGGATGTGAATTTTGTTGGTAGGAATAGTTTTGGAAACAACGCGTATAGAGGGAATTTTAATCCTAGGCCTTATCCTAGTAATCCTTCTAATAATTATGGAAATTCCTACAACAACTCTTATGGAAATTTTAATAAGATGCCCTCTGAATTTGAGAGTAGTGTTAAAGAGTTTATGAATTCACAAAAGAATTTTAATGCTTTGCTTGAAGAGAAATTGCTTAAAGTTGATGATTTGCCTAGGAACATTGATAGAATTTCTCTTGAAATTGATTCTTTAAAGCTTAGATCTATTCCTCCTAAGCATGATATCAATGAGTCTCTCAAAGCCATGAGAATTTCCATTGATGAGTGCAAAGAAAGAACTGCTAGGATGCATGCTTCCAAAGATGCCTTTATTAAAGCATGTTCTTCCAATTCCTATGAAAATCAAGATGATGGTCTAAAAGTTATTGATGTGTCCCCCATTAAATCTTTGTTTTGCAATATGAATCTTGATGAAACTGAATATGATCTTCCTTTACCTAGAAGGCGTTCTAAGAATTCGGAGTTTCTAGATCTTGATGATGAAATTAATAAATGTGGGATTGAAAGAAATAAAAACCTAGATGTTGCTAAACCCACTATTTTGGATCTCAAGGAATTTAATTATGAAAATTGCTCTTTAATTGATTGTATTTCCTTGTTGCAATCCGTGCTAGATTCTCCTCATGCTTATAGTCAAAATAAGGCCTTTACCGAAAACATTGTTGATGCCTTGATGCAATCTTATGAAGAAAAACTTGAGTTGAAAGTTTCTATCCCTAGAAAACTCTATGATGAGTGGGAATCTACTATTAAAATTAGAATTAAAGATTGTGAGTTTCATGCTTTGTGTGATTTGGGTGCTAGTGTCTCTACTATTCCCAAAACTTTGTGTGATTTGCTAGATTTCCGTGACTTTGATGATTGCTCTCTAAACTTGCATCTTGAGGATTCCACTATTAAAAAGCCTATGGGAAGAACTAATGATGTTCTTATTGTTGCAAATAGGAATTATGTGCCCGTAGATTTTATCGTTCTTGATATAGATTGCAATCCTTCATGTCCTATTATTCTTGGTAGACCTTTCCTTAGAACGATTGGTGCAATTATTGATATGAAGGAAGGGAATATTAGATTCAAATTTCCATTAAAGAAGGGCATGGAACACTTCCCTAGAAAGAAAAAATAAAATTACCATATGAATCTATCATGAGAGCCACTTATGGATTGCCTACCAAAGATGGCAATACCTAGATCTATCCTCGCTTTTATGCCTAGCTAGGGGGCGTTAAACGATAGCGCTTGTTGGGAGGCAACCCAATTTTATTTTTTGTTTTTTGTTTTTGCTTCTGTTTAGGAATAAATAATCCATCTAGCCTCTGTTTGGATGTGGTTTTATGTTTTAATTAGTGTTTGTGCCAAGTAGAACCTATAGGATAACCTACGATGATAGTTCATTTGATTCTGCTGAAAAACAGAAACTTTGCGCGCACGAATATAATTTTGTTAAATAACAGAAACGTGATTTTGCATTGATTCTTTTTGTTTCTGATCAATAAACAAATTTTACAGGACCTCCTATATTTGTAGGATTTTTAGAGTTCCATAAGTTTGCGTTAGTTACAGATTACTACAGACTGTTCTGTTTTTGTCAGATTCTGTTTTGTGTGTGTTGTTTGCTTATTTTGATGAATCTATGGCTAGTAAAATAGTTTATAATCCATATAGAATTTGGAATACAGTAGATTTAACACCAATATAAATAAATAATGAGTTCATTACAGTACCTTTAAGTAGTCTTTTGTTTTCTTTCTCTAACGGAGCTCACGAGATTTCTATTGAGTTTTGTGTTGTGAATTTTTCAAGTTTCGGGTGAATTCTTTTGATGGATTATGGAACAAGGAGTGGCAAGAGCCTAAGCTTGGCGATGCCCATGTCACCCCAAAGATAATCCAAGGACACCAAAAATTCAAAGCTTGGGGATGCCCCGGAAGGCATCCCCTCTTTCGTCTACTTCCATCGGTAATTTACTTGGAGCTATATTTTTATTCACCACATGATATGTGTTTTGCTTGGAGCGTATTGTATTATTTGCGTCTTTGCTTGTTATTTTACCACAATCATCCTTGCTGTACACACCTTTTGAGAAAGCTATACATGAAATGAAATTTGCTAGAATAGTCTATGTGCTTCACTTATATCTTTTGAGCTTGATAGTTTTGCTCATAGTGCTTCACTTATATCTTTTCAGCGTGATAATTTTTGCTCTAGTGCTTCACTTAGATCTTTTAGAGCACGGTGGTGGATTTGTTTTAAAGAAACTATTGATATCTCATGCTTCACTTAGATTATTTTGACAGTCGTTAATAGCATGGTAATTTTCTTAATATTAATATACTTGGTATTCAAGATATGTGAAACTTTCTTTTGAGTGCGTTGAATACTAAGATAAGTTTGATGCTTGATAATTGTTTTGAGATATGGAGGTGATAATATCAAAGTCGTGCTAGTTGATTAATTGTGAATTTGAGAAATGCTTGTGTTTAAGTTTGCAAGTCCCGTAGCATGCACGTATGGTTAAAGTTGTGTAACAAATTTGAAACATGAAGTGTACCTGGCTTGTGCATCCTTATGAGTGGCGGTCGGGGACGAGCGATGGTCTTTTCCTACCAATCTATCCCCCTAGGAGCATGCACGTAGTACTTGATTTTTGATGACTTCTAAATTTTTGCAATAAGTATATGAGTTCTTTGACTAATGTTGAGTCCATGGATTATACGCACTTTTTCCTTTCCGCCTTTGCTAGCCTCTTCGATACCGTGCATTGCCCTTTCTCACCTTGAGAGTTGGTGCAAACTTCGCCGGTGCATCCAAACCCCGTGATATGATACGCTCTATCACACATAAACCTCCTTATATCTTCCTCAAAACAGCCACCATACCTACCCATTATGGCATTTCCATAGACATTCCGAGATATATTGCCATGCAACTTTCCACCGCTCCGTTCATCATCATCATGACATACATTACTTTTGTCATATTGCTTTTGCATGATCATGTAGCTGACATCGTATTTGTGGCAAAGCCACCATGCATAATTTTTCATACATGTCACTCTTGATTCATTGCATATCTCGTTACACCGCCGGAGGCATTCATATAGAGTCATATTTTGTTCTAGTATCGAGTTGTCATCCATGAGTTGTAAGTAAATAGAAGTGTGATTATCATCATTATTAGAGCATTGTCCCTTAATAAAAAAGAAAAAAAGAAAAAAAAAGAAATGCCAAATAAAAACAAGGCCCAAAAAGGGGGGGACAATGTTACTATCCTTTTCCACACTTGTGCTTCAAAGTAGCACCATGATCTTTATGATAGAGAGTCTCTTATGTTGTCACTTTCATATACTAGTGGGAATTTTTCATTATAGAACTTGGCTTGTATATTCCAATGATGGGCTTCCTCAAAGTGCCCTAGGTCTTCGTGAGCAAGCAAGTTGGATGCACACCCACTTAGTTTCTTTTGTTGAGCTTTCATACATTTATAGCTCTAGTGCATCTGTTGCATGGCAATCCCTACTCCTCATGTTGACATCAATTGATGGGCATCTCCATAGCCCATTGATTAGCCTCGTCAATGTGAGACTTTCTCCTTTTCTGTCTTCTCCACACAACCTCCATCATCATATTCTTTTCCACCCGTAGTGCTATATCCATGGCTTACGCTCATGTATTGCGTGAGAGTGAAAAAAGCTGAAGCGCGTTAAAAAGTATGAACCAATTGCTTGGTTGAAACCGGGGTTGTGCATGATGAGAGTATTTTGTGTGACGAAAATGAAGCATAGCCTAACTATATGATTTTGTAGGGATAAACTTTCTTTAGCCACGTTATTTTGAGAAGACATGATTGCTTTGTTAGTATGCTTGAAGTATCATTACTTTTATGTCAATATGAACTTTTATCTTGAATCATTTGGATCTGAACATTCATGCCAAAATAAAGAAAATTACATTGAGAAATATGCTTGGTGGCATTCCACATCAAAAATTCTATTTTTATCATTTACCTACTCGAGGACGAGCAGGAATTAAGCTTGGTGATGCTTGATACGTCTCCAACATATCTATTATTTTTTATTGTTCCATGCTATTATATTATCTGTTTTGGATGTTTAATGGGATTTACTACACACTTTTATATTATTTTTGGGACTAACCTATTAACCTAGAGCCCAGTGCCAGTTTCTGTTTTTCCTTGTTTTTGAGTTTTACAGAAAAGGAATACCAAACGGAGTCCAATTGACGTGCCAAATTTTGAAAATATTTTATGGACCAAAAGAAGCCCCCGGAGTAAAAGAGTAGGGCCAGAAGAGTCCCGAGCCGTCCACGAGGGTGGAGGGTGAGCCCTACCCCCTGGGTGCACCCCCTGCCTCGTGGACGACTCAGAGACCCCCTTGACATGAGAACAACGCCAAAAATTCCTATAAATACCCAAACCTCCAGGAAATAACCTAGATCGGGAGTTCCGCCACCGCAAGCCTCTGTAGCTACCAAACACCAATCGGGACCCTGTTCCGGCACCCTGCCGAAGGGGGATCCCTCACCGGTGGCCATCTTCATCATCCCGGCGCTCTCCATGACGAGGAGCGAGTAGTTCACCCTCGGGGCTAAGTGTATGTACCAGTAGCTATGTGTTTAATCTCTCTATCTCTCGTGTTCTTGAGGTGATACGATCTTGATGTATCGCGAGCTTTGCTTTTATAGATGGATCTTATGATGTTTTTCCCCCTCTACTCGCTTGTGATGAATTTAGTTTTCCCCTTGAAGTTGTCTTGTCGGATTGAGTCTTTAAGGATTTGAGAACATTTGATGTATGTCTTGTCGTGCTTATCTGTGGTGACATTGGGATATTCATGTGATCTACTTGATGTATGTTTTGGTGATCAACTTGCGGGTTCAATGAACTTATGCATAGGGGTTGGCACACGTTTTCGTCTTAACTGTCCGGTAGAAACTTTGGGGTACTCATTGAAGTACTTTGTGTTGGTTGAATAGATGAATCTGAGATTGTGTGATGCATATCGTATAATCATGCCCACGGATACTTGAGGTGACATTGGAGTATCTAGGTCACATTAGGGTTTTGGTTGATTTGTGTCTTAAGGTGTTATTCTAGTACGAACTCTAGGATAGATCGAATGGAAAGAATAGCTTTGTGTTATTTTACTACGAACTCTTGAATAGATCGATCAGAAAGAATATCTTTCAGGTGGTTTCGTACCCTACAATAATCTCTTCGTTTGTTCTCTGCTATTAGTGACTTTGGAGTGACTCTTTGTTGCGTGTTGAGGGATTGTTATATGATCTAATTATGTTATTATTGTTGAGAGAACTTGCACTAGTGAAAGTATGAACCCTAGGCCTTGTTTCCTAGCATTGCAATACCGTTTACGCTCACTTTTACCACTTGTTACCTTGCTATTTTTATATTTTAAGATTGCAAATACGTGTATCTACCATCCATATTGCACTTGTATCACCATCTCTTTTTCGAACTAGTGCACCTATACAATTTACCATTGTATTGGCTGTGTTGGGGACACAAGAGACTCTTTGTTATTTGGTTGCAGGGTTGTCTGAGAGAGACCATCTTCATCCTATGCCTCCCACGGATTGATAAACCTTAGGTCATCCACTTGAGGGAAATTTGCTACTGTCCTACAAACCTTTGCACTTGGAGGCCCAACAACGTCTACAAGAAGAAGGTTGCATAGTAGACATCATGTACTAATCTGTCTAAGGGTGCAATGAAAGAATTATGTCAATAAGAGCATATCCGGCTTGATGTATCATCGGTGGCTCACCCCCAATCTAATAGTCAAGTTGAAAGAGCTAATCAAGAAATCTTGAGAGTTATCAAACCCTGGCATATGGTTCCTTTGCAGAGGACACCGGGTTGTTGGGTGGAAGAATTGCCCTCAGTGCTTTGGAGTATCAATACCACCCCTAACAGATCTACAGGTTATACGCCTTCCTTCATGGTTTATGGAGCAGAGGCGGTTCTCCATAGTGGCATACGTCACGACTCGCCCGATGTGGCGGCTTATGTTGAATCTGATAATGAGAAAGCACGTCAGGATGCTATTGACCTTTTGGATGAAGAGTGTGACCTTGCGGTGGCTCGTTCAGCGATTTACCAACAAGATCTGCGTCGTTATCACAGCCTCGAGTAAAAACCAGAACCTTTCAAGAAGGAGATTTGGTGCTCCGGCTCAACCAGGATCAGACTGACATGCACAAGTTATCCCCACCTTGGGAAGGACCTTTTGTGGTCAGCAAAAATCTGAACAATGGGTCATACTACCTTATCGATGTTCGAGACCACAAGGACTCACACACGTCAGAGGAAGAGACCCACCGGCCATGGAATATTGTTCATCTTCGGCCTTATTACACCTGAGCGACCGACTCTTATGTTGTATATACTTTTACCAATGTATATTTTATGATTAGTATAATAAAGCTGCCATCCCTGATGATTCAGGGCCTTTGTCGTTTCATTTTTGAGAATCTGAGTCTTTATTGTTACTTCAAAAGGTCACTTGGGGGCTTCCTGCTTATTGAGCATAGCTATGATTACCCTTTCGATCCGGCTTGTACGCCTTGATTGCAAAATACTTGGGGGGCATCCTGCTCATTGAGCATAGCTATGACTACCCTACTGGTCCGGCTTGTACGCCTGGATCAAAATATTACTTGGGGGCTTCTTGTTAAATGAATAGGAGCTTTGTTGTCCCTCGTAATAGGCTTGGATGCTAGGTGTATTCACCAAAATTCCAGTTATCCTGTCTTTATATGCTTGCCACTCCTACCAGGTAATCCTGGAATGGCTCGATGTACTCTTGACAGTCAATCTAATAAAGACCCTGAACTTGTCAAAGTTAAAATGGCGATTGGTCATGTGAGGCACGGCTTACAAGTTTGAATTAAGGAGTAACTCAGTGGCTATACAGCCCTTGAATAGCACTTGATGTTGAGGCTTGGCAGCCTTTGAATGCCTTGTTTTTCTGGTTTATATTGACTTTGAACCTTTTTGGTGATTTCTGTTTGTACCATATTGATATATGGTTGAAATTTTATTAGGTCCATGTGGCCTTAATCGTTATGCTTCATATTTGAAAATATCCGGTGTTTTGCTAAACCGGCCTGGCTTTGGACGTTAAGTCGCCAGTATATGATGATCATATGTTTGGAGTTCTGTACTATAATTTTTTTGGATGTTACCCCTTGTTGTCTATGGTGTTGTAAGCCGACAGTATAAATAAATTGCACAGAGTGCTGTGCTCTGAGTCTGGGTTGTTACCCTTACTGCATGTAGTATGTTAAGCCGGCAATACGCATAAGTATCACATGTATGATATTTATTGTGTTATGATTATATGAGGTTTTGATAAACCGGCCCAGGTTATGGATGATGCAGTCACCAGTGGTTTTTTATATGGGGCATTATGACCCGCCTTGGGGTAAACCACCAAGGCACTTGTGCTTTGTTTGTATGCAGGGTTTATGACAACATGATCAGCAAAGTTGATAATGATTATGAGCATAAACAGTGGATCGTCAAATAAGATCAAAATGGCTCATAAGTGTTATGCAAATCAACATAAGTGATGGCATGGCAGATCATTGTTTTCAAGCTAGCCTATTAAAAGGCAACAGACGGCCCAAAAGAATAAGTGTTCGATAAAGTATTTTAACTGGCAGATGCTAAACCAGCCTTCGGATTACTGGTCTTGACCTTGGCAGGTAGAGGGTTCCGGGTCATCTTGCACCGGTTCGTCGTCTTCCTCTTCACCCATTGGCTGGAAGTCAGAGGTTGCCCAATTGATCCCGGTCAAAGCTTTGAATACAACCTAGTCGCCAATAAGTGTTGACGGGTCAATGTCAGGGGCAAAAGTGTGCTTACAAATTGGAGGAGTAAGGTCCTGGGATTCATGAATCGGCACTTTAACCTTCTTGTTATCAGCATCATAAACCGCCTGATAATGGGACAGGTCGGTATCTTCAGCCAATTCGCTTGCCAAAGGACACATTTCTCTTGCTATTGAAGCAAAGTCCTCAACACTAAAGGAGACATGTCCTCCTTTACACTGGGGCAGCCATTGGCCAGGTCTTCCGGGTCAAGATCTGCTTGCCACACCTTGTCCTGGGTTAGTGCAGTGATTGCACCGGCTCTTGTAATTGATCGTTTAAGATCTTCAACCCGTTGGGGCAGCACAGATAACTTCTCTAGCGTCCCCTTCACGAGGGTTGGCGGTTGCTTCTTATGCGAAGCTACAGAGATAGCTCGTTGCGTGCCAGTATACATTTGCTCTATGAGCGTATAGGCGGCTTTCAGCTTCTTGTGCGTGTCTGAGCCAAGATGGGCGATTCTGGAGCCTGTATTACCAAGTAAATCTATAAGCCGGATGAATGATCATTATAGTGCATTGGTAGTAACAAATTGAGATAAAGTTACTTACCAAAGATGGCAGCAGTCATGGTATTTATTTGATGTTTTAAACCGTCCAGCTCTTCAACCACCGGTTTAAGGGTTGCTTCTGCTTCTTCTGCTCTCTTCAACAGAGCCGTTTTCTCCGTCTCCCAGCCTGCCTGGTCAGCCTTGAAGTTCTTCTTCAGCTTCTCCATCTCTGCCAAGGCAGTGGTCAATTCTGCTTTGCCTTGGAGGTTTCAGATTGCTGAGACTTGATATTCTCTTGAAGATCGGCGACTTGGGATTCTTTGACATTGAGTTCAGCCTGCATGATGCAAACAATAGGCGGGGTTACAGTCATCTTATTTGAAAGTCCCAAGCACAATACAAGTATTTCACTTGGCACTTGGGGGCTAATGCACATTGCTCTTTTTTGAAGACAATTTTATGATGACCTGGCTACATTATTGTGACTATAGCCGATTCATGGGGGCTATATACTTGGATTTTATGGACAACTATGGTAATGAGACCCGGCTGATCTTGATAGTTGAAGCCGGCCCTTGGGGGCTACAGGTGCAAAATTGAATCATTACTATTTGAAGTCCCGGCTTATCTTGAAAGTTTAAGCCGGCCCTTGGGGGCTACACATGCAAAGTTGAAGGATTGATATTTGAAGTCCCGACTTATCTTGAAAGTATAAACCGGTCCTTGGGGGCTACTGTTTGATCTACAAGGCAATCTAAAGTCTACAGTACATTCAAATTCTATCATATCCTGTAAACTTGGCGGCTGATACAAGTATGTTCATATGAAGAGGGTTGTAGTGTTTAGCTCAAAACGCTCCTTCATCAAGTTAACTAAGCCGGCTTCAAATTCGCGGCTTGTGTGCATGTGGTTCAGATATCCAGAGTGGATCTCTTGAGCGCTGTAGTGAGCAAAGCTCTCTACATTCACTAACCACTTGCCTTTGTCAGCAACAAATATTTCTTCCTTGGCGCTGTGCTTTGACAAGACAGTGGGATTGCCCGGCGCTGTATAACCAAGCCCAGTGATGGTAACATCATCAACCTTTTCTTGAGTAGGCTTGATGGGACTTGGCGGCTTGGTGGTGGCTGGGTCAACATCCATATGATCTATGGAGATGTTGTGTTCTTCCAGGGGTGGCTCATCAGCTGTGGCCTCAGTGGCATGGAGGGAGGTCTCTGTTGATTGCTTCTCTGGTTTAGAAGGGTTTTCAGTGGTTTTTGTCACCTTGGATTTCTTGCTGGGCTTTGCCATAGCTCTATGAGTGAAGTACAACACGAGGTTAACACAACAACTGAATACATGATTGAAAGCAGAGATTAAACATTCTTACCCAGGCACAGTCTTGAAGACTGGGACATGAGTCCCCATTGAGTTGCCAGAGGAGGAATGAGATGTTCCCTGGTAATTTGAGTCGGAAGGATTAAGAGGTTGTCAAAAAAGACCCTCTTGGGATAAGTTAAGTCGGAAATTGTTGAGACCTCTAGACGACGCTTGTGGGGAGTTGGAGTGTTTGGTAAGCCGGAGGAAAGGATCCCACCTCCGCTAGTTGTGCGGCGATCTTCATGTTGTTGCTTCTTCAAAATAAAGTTGGGATCCAAATAAGCTAAAGAATTAGAAAACCTTACTTTCTGGCTTGCTTGTCGAGATTTCTGTTTTGGCAGAGATTCTAGGTCAGAGGAAAGAACAATTACCTCTTCATCACCAGCACGACTGGCTTCCGCGCCATCCTGATAATAGTAATTGTCAATGAGATGTACAAAAAATGAGCCAAGAGAATCAAAGTTCTACCTCCGACTCATCATCATCACTGCCATCATCCAAGTCAAGTAACTCGGAGGGGTCGGTCTTCTTCTTGGCAGGCTTTTTGGTAACCTTGGTCTTTGCCCGGGTCTTCTTGGTCGGCTTATCCTACAGCTTCTTCTTCCAAAAAGGAGAATCGGCCTGTGGAATCAGATGATTATAAGAGGACAGTGTTAATGAAAATATGATTCAACTGAAAAATTATATGCAAGACTTACAGCTAGCGGCTGGTTGAAACTGCAGGAAGGACTAAGTCCGGTTTTGCTGCACTGTGCCAAGCTTTCATTCAATAAAGCCTTGGTCGCATCATTTACTTCTTCGCCAGTTAATTGGATATCGCAGTGGAGTTGTGGATCCTTCAAGTCGCTGGTGTACTCGCACATTAAGCCGGGGCGGCAGCTTAAGGGCAGAATTTTCCAGGCGACCCGGTGTTCACGGTAACCCGGCAGGGGATTTTCACCCTCTGGAGATGCATCTTGGCAATAGAACCAAGTCTGGTTCCAGTCCTTGGGATGACTGGGCGGCTTGGCATATGGGAAGGTGGCTTCTTTACGCTTCTAAATTGAAACTCCGCCTAGTTCCAAGCTGGGCCCATCGGTGAACTCCATCTGCCGGTTCAAGTAATAAAATTCCCTGAACAGTTCGATAGTGGGCTCTTCTTGAAGATAAGCTTCGCAAAAAACTTGGAAGTTGCAGATGTTGGAGACAGAATTGGGCCCGATATCTTGAGGATGAAGCTGGAAAAACTGTAGCACATCTCGAAAGAATTTTGAACCATGCGGGCCAAACCTCATATGATAAGTGAAAACGATACTTCTCCTTCTTTGGGCTCACAAGGATTTTCAGTGCCTGAGACCCTCCAGTGGATGTCGTCCTTTTTGGCTAAGACGCCAGTCTGAACAAAATTTTTCAGATCTTTCTCGGTAACCCGGGACGCTACCCAATTGCATGAGGTGAAGGTCTTCGTCATTGTTGATGAAAGGCCTGAAAAGAAAACATTGCCGGTTTAAGATTATGTTGTTAAGCTGGTCATTGGTTCAAAGGTAAGGACTGTAAATACGCAGTGTGTTAAGCCGGAGGATAGCATTGAATTTAGGCAAGGCAATCTATTCGCGGCTTAAGAGGGGACTATAATGGTACCTGGAGGGTTATGGTTTATTAGTTAAGCCGCCCACACAGTTATCAGTTTTTCAGATCTATGAATGAAGGATTGCTAAGTGTTGGACAAATAGTTTTCATAGATCGGTGCTATAATTTTGGGTCTACAACAGTTCAGATAATGAGGAAAAATCCTAAACCTACACTACAAAAAATACACTTCCGTGATGATACGTGTTTGTCACAGTAGGTCGCGTTTTTTGTCATGCATGTACATCCATGACGATTTTATGATAGAATCAAGATAGTCATACCTGTGTTGTCGTAGTAGTGTTCCATGACATTACCAAAATCATCACGGAAGTGTCACTTCCATGACGATAAATCGCGTGTCACAAAAGTACTTTCGTCAAGGGTGACCGACACGTGGCATCCACCGTAACGGAATGCCATTAAGCTATCGGGTCCGGTTTTGGATCCGATAACCCGTTAATAGCCCAGACCAATGGGGATTTTCCACGTGTAAAATCATCATTGGCTGGAGGAAGCACGTGTCAGCTCCGCGTTGGCACAGGTGTCACTCATCCAATGGGCGAGATGCGCCTATGATATGTTGACACATGGACCGGCCCATAAAGTTTAAATGGACCGGCCCAACTAAAGACCCATAAGATTTTGCGGACCATAATGGGCCGGCCCAGCAAAAGGCCCACGAGATTTTGCGGTCCATCATGGACTGACCCAGCTAAAGGCCCACAAGATTTTGCGGGCCATAATGGGTCGGCCTAGGTAAAGGCCCAAAAGATTTTGGTGGGCCATAATGGGCCATCCGAGGTAAAGGCCCACAAGATTTTTGCGGACCATAATGGGCCGGCCCAGCTAAAGGCCCACGAGATTTCACCGACATTAATGGGCTGGCCCAGCTGTAGGCCCACAAGATTTTGAGTACCCTAGTAGGCCGACCCATTAACTGGCTACCATGTTTTGGGCCAAATGTCGACCCATATTTGATCCGGTCCATTAATGGCCTGCCACGTTCCGGGCCTAATAATGGCCCATATGAGATCCGGCCCGTTAAAAGCCTCCCAAGTTATGGGCCAAATTATGGCCCAGATCAGGTCCGGCCCTTTAAGAGGCTTTGGGCTAAATTATGGCCCATATCAGATTCGGCCCATTAACTAGACGCTATGCTTTTGCGCCCACTTGCTAAAGGCCCATTTAGTAATTCGGCATGATATTAGTTTCGGCCTGTTAAGGGCCCGTTTAACATTTCGGCCCTGTATTAATTTCGGCATGTTAAAAGCCCGTCATATAGTTGGGCCTAACTACGGCCCGGTTTGCATCCGGCTTGATCACAGCCGATAATCAGATTGGGCCAAACAAGGACCGTGACAACTTTGGCCTATTAAAAGCCCGTGATTTGATTAGCACAATCATGGGCCAGGGTCCATTTCGGGCTTCTGCTGTCCCGTGAGTTGTTCGGCACATTTCAGGCCCAATCTAGTTCTTAGCCACCTAAAAGCCCATTGAGTTTTCTTGTGAAAAGAGGGTCGGTGGTTTACTGGGCCTATTAAAGGCCCGAATCTACTAGTGGGCCAGTTTACATTTAGGCCTTTTAACAGACAAAAATGATGGGGCCCATGATGCGGATCATACATCGTGATTGCATGATGGCCCGATTATGTACCGTAATTTTACGGTTTGGCCGGTTTACTGCGAAGACGGGATATATATACAGTAAAATAACTGCAGCATCATGAATAATGAAAAACCTAGACTATACAATAAAGAAATTATGATATATTACATCCACTGGACATCAAAGTTCGCCACTATGATAATAAAGCACAAGCAGACAGCAAATTACATACACTGGGCATCAAAGATCGCCACCAGTGCAAATAAACACGCCAAAAAAATAATATACAAAACCGACAAAGACTTCAATAGAGTTCAAGAAAGGTTAGCCTATTTGGAGCAAGCCAAGCAAATGAGCAAGCTGATGACACTGCGCTTGTTTAACACTTATATCCTCCTCACTCTGAAAGATAAACAAGTAGACAGATGACAGGTTTTGCACATAAAAGTATTAGTGCTGACAATTCATCACATTTTTTACTTACGAATAAAGTGACATAGTTTAAAATTGCATTAACACAATATGGTATTGTTCAGGTCAAGACATGGCAGGAAATGACATTGTGAAGGAGTTGGCAGCTTCACTACACCACTGGATTACAGATCAAGAACTCATAAGTATCAATGATTAGTGTCCTATCAATTTATCCCATTTCAGATTGGCAAATAAAGAGACGGTTTAAATAATAGTAGAATGATATGACATTGTTCATAGTTACGACATTGCAGAATATGACATTGTGCTGTAGTGGGTAGGTTTACCACACCACTGGATTACGGATCAAGAATGAAGCATACATGCAAAGGCAAAAGAAGATCACTTGCTCAGATAGTTTAATTTACATGGTATGAAGAAGGAACTTGGCTGTACAACTGAAAACTTAAATTGAGAAGGACAAACTTTTGTTTATGAACTACATAATAAACTTTAAACATGCAATTTGATGCAAACACCAAAAATACACAGTTGTTGGAGTCATGCCTAACCAAATATACACAACAAAGTTTGAAGGCTTGAGAAGGACAAACTTACATTATTGGTGAAGACGGGCTCTATAAAGCCCTTGCCCATGCTGATGGGGGGGGGCAATTCAAGAAGTTTACCACAGAATCTTCTTCATAAGCATTGCCTTTATTCTACATTTTGTTAAGAGTAAATATAGATGTGATAATATAAGAAAAAATGGAGAATATTTAAGATAAGATGAAGAGTGATGCTACATAACCAAGTAGTTATAAATGTAAGTACAACGATATAGACAAAAGGTACAGCCAAGAGCAATGCACAGCTAAACTTCTTCAGTACCATCGGTGTTATCCAACCTTATGGTAAGAGTAAATATAGATCTGATGTGTAGAAAATGGAGGGCAAAGGAAAATAAGTTGCAGAGTGATGGTACATGAACAACTACCTATCAATATAAGTACACTGATAAAGGACAGCAAGTACTTACAAGAACGATGCAGAGCTAAAAAAATCATTGGCATTGGATATATTCTACACTAATGTAACCATTCATACAGATCAGATAATTTGGAGCGAACAATTGATAAGCAAGCTATCATGCATACTGCTGTCACATAATGAACCAGGTATGTATGCAAGTACAGTGATACAAGACAATAGGTACTAACAAGAGCAGAGCAGCGGGCAACATATTTGCGATATCCTGTCGTTCTTTTCAAAGCGGAATTCTTCTTCGAGCAGATTTCCTGCAAGAAAGATCCATAAGGCACATGCGAAAAAGTAGAAGTTCAAATTGTCATGTGATTCCATAGATAGTACCTCATCCTGGGAACGAGACCAATGCATAACAAGGTTTATCCATTCAATGTCTTCTAAATTTAGCACATGAGACTTCATCGGAAATTCGTTTATAGACTTGCCATCAAAGTGTGATTTCGTCAGGTAACACCAATACTGCTGCAATGCTTCCTTGAAAAGCACAAGCAAGCTTTGCTCGTCATGACTGTCCAGATTGACCCTCGCCTACTTACAACAATGTAATGTAAATCATTGATGTGTTCAATCAGCAGAAAACAGGAAAATAATAACCATGAATAATAGCACTTACATGTAAGTTGGACAGGAAGATGTTAAAATGGTGTTTGTCTTCACTATAATCTTCCCATGATGGGAATATATGCATGTAGTCCCTAACAACATTGAAAGCATTGTCTTTTAAACTGGGAATAACTGGAATGGGGTTCCAATCTGTAGGAATTGGCCATCTCTGCAGTTGGGATAGGTATTCGGCCGGTGGATTTGCTGTACTTTTTGCTGGAGTGGGATTTTTCTGTGGTACGGCTGGTGCTATGGCAACTGAAATTGGTATACCTTTTCCTGGAGTGCAGGTCCTGTGTGGTGGGACTAGTGGTGTGGCCAGTGAAGTATGGGTACAGACTGCTGGAGTCGGTCCTACATTTTGTGTCACTGGTTGTACAGCCTATATAAGTGGGGTGCAGTCTGATTTCTCCGGCACCACCACGTTTTTCAAGGACTTTGCTGGTGCTCCTTCAGGTTCGGCAATCACCCTCTTCCTTTTTTATGTCTGATGCACAAGAACGACATTTGAGTGGAAAAACATGGTATGATGACAGATGGAATATGTACTGATAATGGATGGGCATGGCATCTCGACACATATGATGAGTAAACTCTTAGCAACCCAGATCCATTTAGTAGAAGCCAGATAAACATAACTCGGAGAAGTGAATTCAAAAGGAAAAATATAAAAATAGACTACAAGGCGAGAACACCCACTTTCTACATCAAGCTAAAAACAAAAGCATTAGGACGATTAAGACTCTTCTTATTACACATTGAAGAACACGAGGCTTAAGACAAACAGAAACTACAACATATATACATCGAAGAACACGAGGCTAAATGAAAGTAATTGAAAGGGTGTTACTTACCAAAGCTCGTTTTACAGGTTCGGTGCAGCTCCTCTTTAACTTGCCATGCTCCTTGAAGATGTCCCCAATATCCCGTGTTTGGTCTTCATTGCTCCTCTGCATGTTCGCACTCGTGGTTTTAAAATCTCAACATGACAAGAAAAATATACTACTAGTAATACCTGCGCATCTTGTGGGCAACATTAAAGCACTCGTCTGCCATGTTAGAGCATCTCCAACAGAATCGCAATGCGTGGCGCTTTCAAAAAGGGTTTATAGTGCTGAGATCGAGAAGTAGAGATAGAGAGTAGAGACTAGAGAGTAGAGGATAGTTCTCAGCATAGATAGATAAAAAATAGACAATTCAACTACTCCTCGTTGTCCGACTCCTCCTCGGTGATATCCTCCTCCGACGTCTGACTGTAGGCATGAAGATACTGATCGTCCTCGGATTCCCAGGGAGACGCTGCTCCTAGCCTCATGTTGAATTGAGCATCCGCTTTTCACCTACGCTTGTCCCCGCGATAGGCGGCTCGCTTCGCCCTCCTCTTATCCCTCTCTGCCCTCCTTTGCACGTAGAACTCACGCTCGTTGATGATGTCCTGCAGGAAGCGTTGGCGCCACAGTGACATGGCTTCCTCGTCCATCTCAGCGATGCCGAGATGGTGCTCCCGCCTCTGGTTGTCGTGACGATCCTCGTCGGTGATAAACCGTGGCAGAGGCACGAGCTCCTGCACCCGCTCCCGCGTCGACACATTGGGGAAGTTCAATGTTCTATGAGGCCACCGGAGGCGCCACGCCGCCGCGTCGTACGTGCGGGCGGCCTCGTTGGCGGTGTCAAAATTGCCGAGGCCGAGGCGCATCCCACGAAACCGGATCTCGGTGGAGAAGCTGTCAGAGGGGCAGGCACGGCCGCCGCGGCGGCATGGTGGCGCAGCGGTGGTGAAGCGAGAAAGAGTAGGGAGAGAGTGATGGCGAGGCACAGAGCAGGGAAAGAGCGGTGGCAAGGCATAGAGCGGTGGGAGGGCGTTGGATTTTATAAAGCACGCCAGACGCCGCGCGCCAAAACTAGCGCACGCCTGGCCGCTTTTTACCGCGCGCGCGTGATCCTTTCCCGACATCTCTTCTATCTCTACTCTCTTCTCTACTGTTATATTTATTTTATATTTAATATTTATCTCTACTTCTCTATTGTCTACTTTTTTCTCTATACTCTTATAAAGAAACAGAGTTGGTGATGATGGTGTGCCTGCCATCCTGCAATATAGGCCATCTGATTTATATCTGACAGATAGAAAGGAAACAATGGCAATTTTGCAAAAAGATACGCACACCCCTCTCCAGATTTGCAAATAAGGCCTTCCCTCATTCATCCTTTTCTCCCACAAGATAAACTACTCATACAAATGCATCTTGATGCGTGCAATGCATGGGCATCTTGCTAGTTCTAAAAAACTTTCCATCATTTGCCACACTACTGGTTGCAGATGAAAACCTACCCAAGCACAGCGCGATATAGGAGCGATGCACAATTACAAGCTGATATTCTGTTGGACAATGGAGGCTATAACCAATTACTTTTACGGGAACAATAGCACCCAGGAAATTTGAAGGGTGGTATGAACAAAATTGGAACTGCACATGTACTGCTAAGTGATTCAATACACACATTACAAATCGAGGAGGAGAACGATGGTCGCGGCGGCCTCTTTGAGTCATGGTCGGCAATGGGAGTCAGTTCATTGTCCACGACGGTGGTGCTTCTGCGCTTGGCGGCGGCTTCTGGGAAGCAGATCCGAGACCGTGGAAGACGTTGCCAGGGAAGAGGCTCCGTGTATGACGACGACGGTGGACTGGCTCCAGTGCGGCGTATGAGGTCGTCAATGAGGCAGATGCGCTGCGGTGGACGAGTGCGCCGATGTAGAAGGGGAGGAGCACGAAGGCTGCGGTGCCGTGGAGAAGTCTATTTTGCGTTGGGGATAGAAAATGGGGAGTATTCAGGTGTACTACTCTGGGTGCCGGGGTGGGGTTGGCTGGGTAGGGTGAACCTGAAGTTACGAAAACAGCCCCCTACCAAGCGCATCCCTAGGCCTGTTCCAAAGGCTATGATGGTAACTTCCCACTTCTCGAATCAGGGTCGCGGGAGATTTTCCTGCCGACCTCAAAATTTTGTGACACTGAACTCCCCGTGTGGCGTGTTGGGTGATTCGGCTAAGCAACTAGCGAGTAGTACTAGTAAACACTTCATATTAGGTTTGACCGAAGTCAAACTTCCTAAAGTTTGACCAAGTTTATAGAAAAATATAAACATTTACCATAACAAATATGTATGATGTGAAAGTACATTCAATAATGAATCTAATGGTATTTATTTGTTATTGTATATGTTAATATTTTTGTTATAAACTTTCTGAGAGTTTACAAAACTTGACTTTGACCAATGCTAATACGAGGACTTAAATAAAAACGGAGTGAGTACACATTTGTTTTCTTAGTTTGTAGTGAATTAATCATTTGTTGAAATTGTGAAATAAATATATTAGGCTACTAACTCCGAATGTAATGGTCTATACAATTCAATAGTTACAATCATTGTCGAATTCCAATATGTATACGAGGTCTATAGTACTTCACAACATGCTCAAACTCACATAATCCCAGTCAAATGAGAATCTAAATGCACTTCATAGTTATTACTTTGTACGATGCAACAAAACCAACCATAACTCTACATCAGCCATTATAAAAGCAACATTTTGAACATATCCCAATGTGTGAATGAAACGTGCAGAGAGAGCTTGCGAGGATGGAGCAGATAGGGCGGGAAAGATTGTATTTATGTGGACGAGAGAGTAGGAGACAAACCTAACGAGACAGGGAGAGAGAGATAGAGAGAGAAAGAGAGAGGAAGAAGTTAGGTCTGTGAGAAAAATGGAGACATGTAATATACGTGAGATGCGTGTGCATCCGGATTCTGTACACGTGGAAGGAGAAGAGACAACAGGTTTGGTGAGAGAGCTGGAAAAACATGGATGAGAGGGGAAGGATCTCGTGGGTTGAGGGATTGATAATTTTGTGCGGGGGAGAGAGGGGTTGGTAATTTTGTGCGAGAGAGAGAGGGGGGGGAGGAGTCAGTCAGCCGTTGTCACATCATCCTGCTTCCAAATGGCCCGCATTCTCTAGCCTTGATGTGGTCGCCGTCTTCGATCTCCTCGATTCCCTCTTTGAAGATTGAGGTGTTGTGCATGCTGGGGTGCAAAGAAGCACAAGCGAGAGTGGTCGCCATATAACCTTGGATGGGGATGAATTGTGTGCTCGGGGGAGGGGTGTGTGTGTTGTGTGTGTGTGCTGTGTGTGTGTGTGTGCGTGTGTGTGTGTGTGTGTGTGTGTCAGATATCGAGAGAAAACAAACCTAAGGAGAGAAATGTGTGTGTATGTGACGGAAAGCTACATGCTAAACAGGGTATTCACGAAGAGATTGTGCGTGCGAGATAGAGAGCGATGTGCGGGCCTTGAGGTGGCAGGGGCCGGGTGAGGGTGTCAAAATGTGCGCGTTGATGCATGTGTTACATGCGATCATGCGAGGGACGGACGAATCGAGAGAGATGGCTGTTGTGTTGCGGATGCTCCTCTCTCTCTCTCTCTCTCTCTCTCTCTCTCACACACACACACACACAAGTAAAATAGAAGACCGTTCTCTCATGTATAGACAATGTATCGGCATATGTCTATGTCTCACTCATGCATGATCATTTGCACATTCACATCTCTCTATGTCTCTATCACACGCACTCCATCTCCACATTGCCCTTCTGCCACAACACACATATGGACACATACACACGTTCTCTCTCAGTCACACACACAAAATCAGTATTAAAAAAAACTAGGGCGCACCTAAAAACATCGAAATCCAAATAAACACGAACTGGAGCTAAATTCAAATATATTGAAATATTATAGCATCAAGAACTTTTCCAGGAAAAAAAAGTTGAGTAATAATCAGGGATTGTTTTCACAAACACAAAAAGGTTCGGTGGATGTCCTTCGAGCGCGGCACGGTGATGCACCGTTCGATCGGCCGCGCGGCCGCGGTTCACGCGCTTGCACAGGATTCCGTATTGTGGCTGTGTTAACTAATAAAAGCACTGAAGGAAATATGCCCTAGAGGCGATAATAAATTTATTATTTATTTCCTTATTTCATGATAGATGTTTATTATTCATGCTAGAATTGTATTAACCGGAAACATAATACATGTGTGAATACATAGACAAACATAGTGTCACTAGTATGCCTCTACTTGACTAGCTCGTTAATCAAAGATGGTTAAGTTTCCTAACCATAGACATGAGTTGTCATTTGATTAATGGGATCACATCATTATAGAATGATGTGATTGACTTGACCCATTCCGTTAGCTTAGCACTTGATCGTTTAGTATTTTGTTATTGCTTCCTTCATGACTTATACATGTTCCTATGACTATGAGATTATGCAACTCCCGTTTACTGGAGGAACACTTTGTGTGCTACCAAACGTCACAATGTAACTGGGTGATTATAAAGGTGCTCTACAGGTGTCTCCGAAGGTACTTATTGAGTTGGCGTATTTCGAGATTAGGATTTGTCACTCCGATTGTCGGAGAGGTATCTCTGGGCCCTCTCGGTAATGTACATCACTATAAGCCTTGCAAGCAATGTGAATAATGAGTTAGTTGCAGGATGATGCATTACATAACGAGTAAAGAGACTTTCCGGTAATGAGATTGAACTAGGTATTGAGATACCGACGATCAAACCTTGGGCAAGTAACATACCGATGACAAAGGGAACAATGTATGTTGTTATGCGGTTTGACCGATAAGGATCTTCGTAGAATATGTGGGAGACAATATGAGCATCCAGGTTCCGCTATTGGTTATTGACCAAGACGTGTCTCGGTCATGTCTACATAGTTCTCGAACCCGTAGGGTCCGCACGATTAACATTCGGTGATGATTTATATTATGATTTTATGTGTTTTTATGTACCGAAGATAGTTCGGAGTCCCGGATGAGATCAGTGACATGACGAGGAGTCTCGAAATGGTTGAGACGTAAAGATCGATATATTGGACGACTATATTTGGACATCGTAAAGGTTCCGAGTGATTCGGGTATTTTTCGGAGTACCGGAGAGTTACGGGAATTTGCCGGAAGGGTCAATGGGCCTTCATGGGCCTTAGTGGAAGTAGAGGGCAGCAAGGAAGTGTGGGGTGCGCCCCCCTAGGCCCAAACTGAATTGGTTTAGGGCTTTGGGGGCCGGCCCCCTCTTTCCTTCTCCCCTCCTCCTCTTTCCTTCTCCTCCTAGTTGGACTAGGAAAAGGGGAACCTACTCCTAGTAGGAGTAGGATTCCCCCTTGGGGCGCAACCTATGAGGCCGTCGGCCTCCTCCCCTTGCTCCTTTATATACGAGGGCAGGGGGGCACCTCTGGACAACAATTGATCATTGATCTCTTAGCCGTGTGCGGTGCCTCCCTCCACCATATTCCACCTCAGTAATATTGTAGCGGTGCTTAGGCAAAGACCTGCGTCGGTAGCATCATCAACACTGTCATCACACCGTCGTGCTGACGGAACTCTCCCACAAAGCTCTGCTAGATCGGAGTTCATGGGACGTCATCGAGCTGAACGTGTGCTGAACTCGGAGGTGCCGTACGTTCGGTACTTGATCAGTCGAACCGTGAAGACGTACGACTACATCAATCGCTTTGTGCTAACGCTTCCGCTTACGGTCTACGAGGATATGTAGACAACACTCTCCCCTATCTTAGCCATGCATCACCATGATCTTACGTGTGCGTAGGAATTTTTTTGAAATTACTACGTTCCCCAATAGTGGCATCCGAGCCAGGTTTATGCGTAGATGTTATATGCACGAGTAGAACACAAGTGAGTTGTGGGCGATACAAGTCATACTGCTTACCAGCATGTGATACTTTGGTTCGGCGGTATTGTTGGATGAAGCGGCCCGGACCGACATTACGCGTACGCTTACGCGAGATTGGTTCTACCGACATGCTTTGCACACAGGTGGCTGGCGGGTGTCAGTTTCTCCAACTTTAGTTGAACCGGGTGTGGCTACGCCCGGTCCTTGAGAAGGTTAAAACAGCACTAACTTGACGAAATATTGTTGTGGTTTTGATGCGTAGGTAAGAACGGTTCTTGCTCAGCCCGTGGCAGCCACGTAAAACTTGCAACAAACAAAGTAGAGGACGTCTAACTTGTTTTTGCAGGGCATGTTGGGATGTGATATGGTCAAGACGTGATGAGATATAAGTTTTTGTATGAGATGATCATGTTTTGTTGAAGTTATCGGCAACTGGCAGAAGCCTTATGGTTGTCTCTTTATTTTATAAGGTGCAAGCGCAAAATAATTGCCTTACTTTATCGCTATGCGATAGCAATAGTTGCAAGAGCAATAGTTGGCGAGACAACCATGTGATTACACATTGATATAGATCAAGATGATGGAGATCATGGTGTCATGCCGGTGACGATGGAGATCATGACAAAGCTTTGGAGATGGAGATCAAAGGCACAAGATGATGATGGCCATATCATGTCACATATTTTGATTGCCTGTGATGTTTATCTTTTATACATCTTCTTTTGCTTAGTTCGGCGGTAGCTTTATAAGATGATCTCTCACTAAATTTCAAGGTATAACTGTTCTCC
Organism: Aegilops speltoides; assembly: GCA_021437245.1. Classification (NCBI taxonomy): domain Eukaryota; kingdom Viridiplantae; phylum Streptophyta; class Magnoliopsida; order Poales; family Poaceae; genus Aegilops; species Aegilops speltoides. The sequence continues at coordinate 348,780,587 of CM038143.1, read as the reverse complement.
CTGAGTATGCACCGTTGTGAAAGTTCTTCGTGCCGAGACACCACGTGATGATCGGGTGTGATAAGCTCTACGTTCAAATACAACGGGTGTAAGACAGTTTTGCACACGCAAAATACTCGGGTTAAACTTGACGAGCTAGCATATGCAGATATGGCCTCAGAACACTGGAGACCGAAAGGTCGAGCGTGAATCATATAGTAGATATGATCAACATAGTGATGTTCACCATTGAAAACTACTCCATATCACGTGATGATCGGACATGGTTTAGTTGATTTGGATCATGTGATCACTTAGATGATTAGAGGGATATCTATCTAAGTGAGAGTTCTTAAGTAATATGATTAATTGAACTTTAAATTTATCATGAACTTAGTCCTGATAGTATTTTGCAAATAATGTTGTAGATCAATAGCTCGCGTTGTTGCTTCCCTATGTTTTATATGTGTTCCTAGAGAAAACTAAGTTGAAAGATGATAGTAGCAATGATGCGGACTGGGTCCGTGATCTGAGGTTTATCCTCATTGCTGCAAAGAACAATTATGTCCTTGATGCACTGCTAGGTGACAGACCTATTGCGGGAGCAGATGCAGACGTTATGAACGTTTGTCTAGCTCAATATGATGACTACTTGATAGTTTAGTGCACCATGCTTAACGGCTTAGAATCGGGACTTCAAATACGTTTTGAACGTCGTGGACCATATGAGATGATCCAGAAGTTGAAGTTAATATTTCAAGCAAATACCCAAGTTGAGAGATATGAAGTCTCCAACAAGTTCTATAGCTAAAAGATGGAGGAGAATTGCTCAACTAGTGAGCTGTGCTCAGATTGTCTGGGTACTACAATCGCATGAATCAAGTGGGACTTAATCTTCTAGATAAGATAGTGATTGACATAGTTCTCTAGTCACCATCACCAAGTTACTGGAACTTCGTGATGAACTATAATATGCAAGGGATGACAAAAATGTTTCCCGAGCTTTTCATGATGATGAAATCGATGAAGGTAGAAATCAAGAAAGAACATCAATTGTTGATGATTAACAAGACCACTAGTTTCAAGAAAAGGGCAAAGGGAAAGAAAGGGAACTTCAAGTAGAATGGCAAGCAAGTTGTCACTCCCGTGAAGAAACCCAAAGCTGGACCAAAGCCCAAACCGAGTACTTCTCTTGCAAAGGAAATGGTCCTTTGGAGCGGAAATACCACGAATATTTGGTGGATAAGTAGGATGGCAAAGTGAACAAGGGTATATTTGATATACAGGTTATTGATGTGTACTTTACTAGTCTTTATAGTAACCCCTGGGTATTTGATACTTGTTCGGTTGCTAAAAAAATAGTAACTCAAAACAGGAGTTACAGAATAAACAGAGACTTGTTGAAGGTGAAGTGACGATGTGTGTTGAAAGTGGTTCCAAGATTGATATGATCATTATCGCACACTCACTATACTTTCGGGATTAGTGTTAAACCTGAATAAATGTTATTTGGCGTTTGCATTGAGCATGAATATGATTTGATCATGTTTATTGCAATACGGTTATTCATTTAAAGTCAGAGAATAATTGTTGTTCTGTTTACATGAATAAAACCTTCGATGGTCATACACCTAATGAAAATAGTTTGTTGGATCTCGATCAGAGTGATACACATATTCATAATATTGATGCCAAAAGATGCAAAGTTGATAATGATAGTGCAACTTATCTGTGGCACTGCTGTTTGGGTCATATCGGTGTAAAGCGCATGGAGAAACTCCATAAAGATGGACTTTTGGAATCTCTTGGTTATGAATCATTTGATGCTTGCGAACCGTGCCTTTTGGACAAGATGACTAAAACTCCGTTCTCCGGAACAATGGAACGAGCTACTGACTTGTTGGAAATAATACATACCGATGTATGTGGTCCAATGAGTGTTGATGCTCGTGGTGGGTATCGTTATTTTCTGACCTTCATAGATGATTTGAGCAGATATGAGTATATCTACTTAATGATGTATAAGTCTCAAACATTTGAAAGTTCAAAGAATTTCAGAGTGAAGTGAAAAATCATCGTAACAAGAAAATAAAGTTTCTACAATCTGATCATGGAGACGAATATTTGAGTTACGAGTTTGGTCTTCATTTAAAACAATGCGGAATAGTTTCGCAACTCACGCCACCTGGAACACCACAACATAATGGTGTGTCCGAACGTCGTAATCGTACTTTACTAGATATGGTGTGATCTATGATGTCTCTTGCTGATTTACCACTATCATTTTGGGGTTATGCATTAGAGACAATTGCATTCACTTTAAAAAGGGCACCATCAAAATCTGTTGAGACGATGCCTTATGAACTGTGGTTTGGCAAGAAACCAAAGTTGTCATTTCTTAAAGTTCAGGGTTGCGATGCTTATGTGAAAAAGCTTTAACCTGATAAGCTCGAACCCAAATCGGAGAAGTGCGTCTTCATAGAATACCCAAAGGAAACTGTCGGGTACACCTTCTATCACAGATCCGAAGGCAAGATATTTGTTGCTAAGAATGAATCCTTTCTAGAGAAGGAGTTTCTCTCGAAAGGAGTGAGTGGTAGGAAAGTAGAACTTGATGAGGTAACTGTACCTGCTCCCTTATTGGAAAGTAGTTCATCACAGAAATCAGATCCAGTGATTCCTACACCAATTAGTGAGGAAGTTAATGATGATAATCATGAAACTTCAGATCAAGTTACTACCGAACCTCGTAGGTCAACCAGAGTACGTTCCGCACCAGAGTGGTACGGTAAACCTATTCTGGAAGTTATGTTACTAGACCATGATAAACGTACGAACTATGAGGAAGCGATGATGAGCCCAGATTCCGCGAAATGGCTTGAGGCCATGAAATCTGAGATGGGATCCATGTATGAGAACAAAGTGTGGACTTTGGTGGAGTTGCCCGATGATCGGCAAGCCATATTGTATAAATGGATCTTCAAGAGGAAGACAGACGCTGATAGTAGTGTTACTATCTAAAAAGCTCGACTTGTCGCAAAAAGTTTTTTGACAAGTTCAAGGTGTTGAATACGATGAGATTTTCTCACTCGTATCGATGCTTAAGTCTGTCCGAATCATGTTAACAATTGCCACATTTTATGAAATCTAGCAAATGGATGTCAAAACTGCATTCCTTAATGGATTTATTAAAGAAGAGTTGTATATGATACAACTAGAAGGTTTTGTCAATCCTAAAGGTGCTAACAAAATATGCAAGCTCCGACGATCCATCTATGGACTGGTGCAAGCATCTCGGAGTTGGAATATACGCTTTGATGAGTTGATCAAAGCATATGATTTTATACAGACTTTTGGATAAAGACTTGTATTTACAAGAAAGTGATTGGGAGCTCTGTAGCATTTCTAAAACTATATGTAGATGACATATTGTTGATTGGAAATGATATAGAAATTCTGGATGGCATAAAAGGATACTTGAATAAGAGATTTTTCAAAGAAAGACCTCGGTAAAGCTGCTTACACATTGAGCATCAAGATCTATAGAGCTAGATCAAGACGCTTGATAAGATTTTTCAATGAGTACATGCCTTGATAAGATTTTGAGGTAATTCAAAACGGAACAGTCAAAGGAGTTCTTGCATGTGTTGCAAGGTGTGAAGTTGAGTAAGACTCAAAGCCCAACCACGGTAGAAAATAGAAAGAGAATGAAAGTCATTCCCTATGCCATAGTCATAGGTTCTATAAAGTATGCTATGCTGTGTACCAGACCTATTGTATACATTGCTCTGAGTTTGGCAAGGGAGTACAATTTTTGATCTAAGAGTAGATCACTGGACAGCGGTCAAGAATATCCATAGTGAGGACTAAGGAAATATTTCTCGATTATGGAGGTGATAAAAGAGCCCGTCGTAAAGAGTAACATCAGTACAAGCTATTACACCAATCCAGATGACAAGTCTCAATCTGGATACATATTGAAAGTGGGAGCAATTAGCTAGAGTAGCTCTGTGCAGAGCATTGTAGACATAGAATATTTGCAAAATACATACGGCTCTAAATGTGACAGACCCGTTGACTAAACTTCTCTCACGAGCAAAACATGAGCACACCTTAGTACTCTTTGGGTGTTAATCACATATCGATGTGAAATAGATTATTGACTCTAGTAAGCCCGTTGGGCGTTGGTCACATGATGATGTGAACTATGGGTGTTAATCACATGCAGATGTGAATATTAGTGTTAAATCACATGGTGATGTGAACTAGATTATTGACTCTAGTGCAAGTGGGAGACTGAAGGAAATATGCCCTAAAGGCAATAATAAAGTTATTATTTATTTCCTTATTCCATGACAAATGTTTATTATTCATGCTAGAATTGTATTAACTGAAAACATAATACATGTGTGAATACATAGACAAACATAGTGTCACTAGTATGCCTCTACTTGACTAGCTCGTTAATCAAAGATGGTTAAGTTTCCTAACCATAGACATGAGTTGTCATTTGATTAACGGGATCACATCATAGGAGAATGATGTGATTGACTTGACCCATTCCGTTAGCTTAGCACTTGATCGTTTAGTATGTTGTTATTGCTTTCTTCATGACTTATACATGTTCCTATGACTATGAGATTATGCAACTCCGTTCTTTGGAGGAACACTTTGTGTGCTACCAAACGTCAGGCGTGAATCGGGTGATTATAAAGGTGCTCTCAGGTGTCTCGAAGGTACTTGTTGAGTTGACGTATTTTGAGATTAGGATTTGTCACTCCGATTGTCGAAGAGGTATCTCTGGGCCCTCTCGGTAATGTACTGCACTATAAGCCTTGCAAGCAATGTGTCTAATAAGTTAGTTGCGGGATGATGCTTTACATCACGAGTAAAGAGACTTGCCGGTAACGAGATTGAACTAGGTATTGAGATACCGACGATCGAATCTCGGGCAAGTAACATATCGATGACAAAGGGAACAACGTATGTTGTTATTCGGTTTTACAGATAAAGATCTTCGTAGAACATGTGGGAGCCAATATGAGCATCTAGGTTCCACTATTGGTTACTAACCGGAGACGTGTCTCGGTCATGTCTACATAGTTCTCGAACCCGTAGGGTCCGCACGCTTAACGTTCGGTGACGATTTATATTATGAGTTTATGTGTTTTGATGTACCGAAGATAGTTCGGAGTTCCGGATGAGATCAGGGACATGACGATGAGTCTCGAAATGGTCGAGACGTAAAGATCGATATATTGGACGACTATATTTGGACATCGGAAAGGTTCCGAGTGATTCGGGTATTTTTTTCGGAGTACCGGAGAGTTCTGGGAATTCGTTAGAAGGGTCAATGGGCCTTCATGGGCCTTAGTGGAAATAGAGGGCAGCAAGGAAGTGTGGGGTGCGCCCCCTAGGCCCAAACTGAATTGGTTTAGGGCTTTGGGGGCCGGCCCCCTCTTTCCTTCTCCCCTCCTCCTCTTTCCTTCTCCTCCTAGTTGGACTAGGAAAAGGAGAACCTACTCCTAGTAGGAGTAGGATTCCCCCCTTGGGGCGCACCCTATGAGGCCGCCGGCCTCCTCCCCTTGCTCCTTTATATACGGGGGCAGGGGACACCTCTGGACAACAATTGATCATTGATCTCTTAGTCATGTGCGGTGCCCCCCTCCACCATATTCCACCTCGGTAATATTGTAGCGGTGCTTAGGCGAAGCCTTGCGTCGGTAGCATCATCAAGACCATCATCACACCGCCGTGCTGATGGAACTCTCCCGCAAAGCTCTACTGGATCGGAGTTCGTGGGACATCATCGAGCTGGACGTGTGCTGAACTCGGAGGTGTCGTACGTTCGGTACTTGATCGGTCGGATCGTGAAGACGTATGACTACATCAACCGCGTTGTGCTAACGCTTCCGCTTACGGTCTACGAGGGTATGTAGACAACACTCTCCCCTCTCGTAGCTATGCATCACCATGATCTTGCGTGTGCGTAGGAATTTTTTTGAAATTACTACGTTCCCCAACAAGCACTGCCTAAGTCTAATGTTTATGTGTACTAGTACGATTTTCTTTTAAGTTTGACCAACCCTATATAAAACTAAACTAAGCTCTCATACGCACACTCATCAATATGCCGCCGCCACTGTTGCGCATGCCGGCGCCCGCCTGCTCCGGCCAACAATTACTCGCCCATCACCGCTGTGTCGCTGCCATCCCTGTGCCATGAAGCCGGAGGCTCGCCTGCTCACATCGTCTGCAGTCCCTCCTCGCGATGCCACCGCGCTTCCAAGCACGCGAGTAGCTGGTGGAGGCGCGTCTATGTATGCAGCGTACGAAGAGGAGGACGAGCGCGTGCTCTAGCACGCTGGCAAGGAGGAACTAGCATGTCATTGTCGTCTCCACCCGCGCGGAGGAGGCGCGCATGGTGGCTATCACGGCGGAAGCCGGTCGCGCGCGCGTCGAGCCCGCAAACTTGGTGCAAACGCAGAATCTACCTTCGAGACCTTGAATGCCACGTGGATCCTGCAATTTGAAGGAGCAATTTGGGTCAGTCGACTCTTGTGAGCCGTTTGATGCAACATGGATGGCTAGAAGGGCTTCTTCAACCTCCGAAATTGATGCACGGTTCATCTTCTCAGCCCGCCACACGCCTAACCGCCTGCCGCCGCCGCCCCGCCCTCCCCGGAACCGCCTGCCACCGCCATGCTCCCCTCCACCGGCACGATCCATTTTTTTCCGGCGAACTACATTCCACACCCAACACTCATAAGATAGATCATGGGCACCCTGCCACCCTAATATAGATACTGGGGTAGCTTCTCTGTCGTCTTCTTCTTTTGCTCCGTCGAACTTCTTTCACGAATCGACTGACCCAAATTATACTACTAGTACGAACGTATTAAGTACAGTAGGAACACGAAGATCTGACGATGAGTACCAATCGCAAGCGTAACAGTAGTAAGACATAGTACTAGTACTACTGTACGTACTAAAGAGTTCAAATAACGATAAAGAACATAAACATAGTTCTGCTAGGGCCTCAGCACAACACACCCTTGAAAATAAACTAAGGAACTAGTCCGCTTGACGCTGCGGTTGAACCAGCATGAGCGACGGCACTGCCACCTACTCGGAGTCCGAGTCCACGTCCTTGACTTCGTCCTCGTCCCTCTTCCTCTTCCTCTTCGCCGGCGCTTCTTTGCTTGAACGGACCTTTGGGCTCGCTTCTTCATCCAACCCTTGTAGATATTTAAACAAAGGTAGGCATCCATTGCTGCGTATAGGATGTGATCTTCATCTAATGTCTTCGACTCCCATGCATGATGAAACTCGTGGTGAGGTTTCTTCAGTTTAGTGTACGAAGGATCAATCATGGTTGCTGCCAGGGTCAGCATTGAAGGCTAAGAGGAGGACACCAGGCTTGCCTTCTGGAGATCGAAGGGCTGGCCTACAACGAGGCCTATCCGACCCAGGACATCCCTGTTGTTCCTAAAGTCTACAGTAATGAATTTCACTCTTTCATCCTTGAGGAAGTTCTTAAAATCCTAGCACTCAACGTCGGCATGGCATATGTGGTAGACCAAGCACACGTTATGTACACAAACCTGGATCACGGCGGTCTTCTTCTTCTCTGCCTCCTTTAGAATCTTCTCTCTTTCCAGGACTGTGGTGTACTCAACATCTAGCCCAGCGACCTAGTCATTCGTTGAACTGTTGAACATGCGTAGGAAGCGAGCAAGGCATGCTTTCACCATTGCGGATCCACGTGTGTAGACAACGATGAACTCATCGCCGGTGATGGCTCTAACCTGGTACTCTATGGCAACCATGGAGATTTGGGAGGCCATGGACTTTGGAGGAGGGTTAGGAGAAGTTGAACTGGTGTACCCCGCAAAAAAGTTGAACTGGTGTAATGTGAAAGGACGGGACGACTGGGAGCGAACTGATGTAAGGTAGAAGACGGGGACGAGTAGGGCGTGCGAACGGCATGGGGTTGTTGGCTTGCACGTTGAATAAACGGGTGCAAGCCCCCAAAGAGTTCTCAAGAACTATGAGGGGCCCACTAGATGTCATGTCTACTAGACCCATATCGTAGGCCTGACGGTATAGCTTCTGCCTGTTTGCACGCCATGCCGGCGTGTGGATGTAACTTCACTTAATTCCGTCAATCATCACGCCTCCCATGACCTTCGCCTTCCTCGCGCAGTCGCGCCCTTTGAGACTTCGACCGGCTATAAATGAGCAATTTTTTTGCCTACTCCGCATGCATGATACTCCCTCTGGTCCTTTTTACTTCGGTCAACCGTTTGCAAAGTGTTTGACCAAATTTATACTAAAAATATCAATATCTACAATACTGATTATAATGAGTATAAGAACTATGTTTTATAATGAGTATAAAAATATTGATTTGACATTGTGAATGTTGATACATTTTTCTATAAATTTGGTCAAAGCAGAGGTACATTGACTTCAGACAAAACTTAAATGCACAATGCAGACTAGTTCCTCCGTCTAGGTGTGTGCTATGTCCTATCTTGTCATCACAACAAGGTTAGCTATTAGAGTACTACTACTCCCTTCTAGTTTAAACGGCTCGATTCAAAAATTTCACCTACTCTTAGCAAGATAGAGGCGGTGGAATAGTTTTTGTAGTCTGCAAAACTAATGATGTCGTTCTTCACAAAAAATGTGTTTACCAATGCATGCACGAACACTAGTTACTCTAACCCCCCTCTCTTCTTTAATTCTTTGCCACATCATAATGTTTGCTCTTCCCGTGTGCATGATGATACGTCCATTTTGTGTCATGCTTTTATATCGATATTTATTGCATTATGGGCTATTATTACACGTTATGTCACAATACTTATGGCTATTCTCTCTTATTTTACAAGGTTTACATAAAGAGGGAGAATGCCGGTAGTTGGGATTCTGGGCTGGAAAAGGAGCAAATATTAGAGACCTATTCTGCACAGCTCCAAAAGTCCTGAAACTCCACGAAAGTCATTTTGGGAATTAATAATAAATATTGAGCGGAAGAAGTACTAGAGGGGGCCCACACCCTGGCCACGAGGGTGGGGGCGCGCCCTATCCCCCTGGGCGCGCCCCCTGCCTCGTGGGCCACCTCGCAGCCCTCTGGTGCCCATCTTCTGCTATATGAAGTCTTTTACCCTGGAAAAAATCATAAGCAAGCTTTCGGGACGAAACTCCGCCGCCACGAGGCAGAACCTTGGCGGAACCAATCTAGGGCTCCGACGGAGCTGTTTTGCCGGGGAAACTTCCCTCCGGGAGGGGGAAATCATCACCATTGATCCTCTCATCGAGAGGGGGTCAATCTCCATCAAAATCTTCACCAGCACCATCTCCTCTCAAACCCTAGTTCATCTCTTGTATCAAATCTTTGTACCAAAACCTTAGATTGGTACCTGTGGGTTGCTAGTAGTGTTGATTACTCCTTGTAGTTGATGCTAGCTGGTTTATTCGGTGGAAGATCATTTGTTCAGATCCTTAATGCATATTAATACCCCTATGATCATGAACATGAATATGCTTTATGAGTAGTTATGTTTGTTCCTGGGGACATGGGTGAAGTCTTGCTATTAGTAGTCATGTGAATTTGGTATTCATTCGATATTTTGATGAGATGTATGTTGTCTCTCCTCTAGTAGTGTTATGTGAACGTCGACTACATGACACTTCACCATTATTTGGGCCTAGAGGAAGGCATTGGGAAGTAATAAGTATATGATGGGTTGCTATAGTGACAGAAGCTTAAACCCTAGTTTATGCGTTGCTTTGTAAGGGGCTGATTTGGATCCATATGTTTCATGCTATGGTTAGGTTTGCCTTAATACTTCTTTTATAGTTGTGGATGCTTGCATTAGGGGTTAATCATAAGTGGGATGCTTGTCCAAGAAAGGGCGGTACCCAAGCACCGGTCCACCCACATATCAAATTATCAAAGTAACGAACATGAACCATATGAGCATGATGAAAACTAGCTTGACGATAATTCCCATGTGTCCTCGGGAGCGCTTTTCTCTATATAAGAACTTGTCCAGGCTTGTCCTTTGCTAAAAAAAGGATTGGGCCACCTTGTTGCACCTTATTTACTTTCATTGCTTGTTACCCGTTACAAATTACCTTATCACAAAACTATCTGTTACCGATAATTTCAGTGCTTGCAGAGAACACCTTACTGAAAACCGCTTGTCATTTCCTTCTGCTCCTCGTTGGGTTCGACACTCTCACTTATCGAAAGGACTATGATAGATCCCCTACACTTATGGGTCATCAAGACTCTTTTCTGGCGCCGTTGTCGGGGAGTGAGGCGCCTTTGGTAAGTAGAAATTGGTAAGGAAACATTTATATAGCGTGCTAAAATTTACTGTCACTTGTTACTATGGAACATAACCCTTTGAGGGGCTTGTTCAGGGTATCTTCACCCCGACCAGTAGAGCAAAGAGTTGCTCCTCAACCTACTGAACCTACTGAAAATGTTTACTTTGAAATTCCTTCGGGTATGGTAGAGAAACTTCTAGCCTAATCCCTTTGCGGGAGATGGAACATTGCATCCTGATTTACACCTAATCTATGTGGATGAAGTTTGTGGATTATCTAAGCTTGCAGGTATGCCCGATGATGTTATTAAGAAGAAGGTCTTCCCTTTATCTTTGAAGGAAGATGCATTGACATGGTATAGGCTATGTGATGATATGGGGTCATGGGACTACAAACAATTGAAATTGGAATTCCACTAGAAGTTTTATCCTATGCATCTTGTTCATCGTGATCGTAATTATATATATAATTTTTGGCCTCGCGAAGGAGAAAGCATCGCTCAAGCTTGGGGGAGGCTTAAGTCAATGCTATATTCATGCCCCAATCATGAGCTCTCAAGAGAAATGATTATTCCAAAAATTTATGCTCGGCTTTCTCTCCACAATCGCTCCATGCTCGATACTTCTTGTGCTGGGTCTTTTACGATGAAGACTATTGAATCCAAATGGGATTTATTGGAAAGAATTAAATGCAACTCTGAAGATTGGGATTACGACGAAGGTAATGAGTCAGGTATGACACCTAAGTTTGATTGTGTTAAATCTTTTATGGATACTGATGCCTTTGATGGATTTAGCACTAAATATGGACTTGACTCTGAGATAGTAGCTTCTTTCTATGAATCATTTGCTACTCATGTTGATCTCCATAAGGAGAAGTGGTTTAAATATAATCCTCATTCTGAAGTAAAAGTAGTTGCACCTATTAAGGTTGAAGAAAAGACTATCACTTATAATGATCCTATTGTTCCTTCCACTTATATTGAGAAACCACCTTTCCCTATTAGAATAAATGATCATGCTAAAGCTTCAACTGTGGTTCGTAAGAGTAACACTAGAACATATACACCTCCTGAGCAAATTAAAGTTGAACCTAGTATTGCTATGGTTAAAGATCTCTTGGCTGATAATATTGATGGGCATGTTATTTATTCTGTGATGAAGCTGCTAGAATTGCTAGACCCGATGCTAAGAAACATAGACTTGTTGTAGGCCATGCCTGTTATTTCTGCTAAAATAGGAGATCATTGTTATCATGGGTGCTAGTGCTAGTGCAATACCTCATTCCTTATATGAAGAAATTATGCATGACATTGCACCTGCTGAGATAGAAGATATTGATGTTACAATTAAGCTAGCCAATACAGATACTATTTCACCAATCGGGGTTATTAGAGATGTTGAAGTCTTGTGTGGGAAAGTTAAATATCCTGCTGATTTTCTTGTTCTTGGTTCCCCACAAGATGACTTTTGTCCCATCATATTTGGTAGACCCTTCTTGAATACTGTTAATGCTAAGATAGATTCATTGCAAAAAGGATGTTGTTACCATTGGTTTGGGAGATATGTCTGATGAGTTTAATTTTGCTAAATTTCGTAGACAACCCCATGATAAAGAATTGCCTAGTAAGGATGAAATTATTGGTCTTGCTTCTATTGCCGTGCCTCCTAATGATCCTTTAGAACAATATTTGCTAGACCATGAAAATGATATGTTTATAAGTGAAAGAAAAGAAATAGATGAAGTATTCTTTAAACAGGAACCTATTTTGAAACACAACTTGCCTGCTGAAATCTTAGGGGATCCTCCACCACCCAAGGGTGATCCTCTGTTTGAGCTTAAACCATTACCTGATACTCTTAAATATGCTTATCTCGATGAAAAGAAGATATATCCTGTTATTATTAGTGCTAACCTTTCAGAGTAGGAAGAGGGAAGATTATTGAAAACTTTGAAGAAGCATCGTGCTGCTATTGGATATACTCTTGATGATCTTAAGGGCATTAGTCCCACTCTATGCCAACACAAAATAAAATTGTAGGAAGACGCCAAACCAGTTATTGATCACCAATGACGGTTAAATCCTAAGATGAAAGAAGTGGTAAGAAAAGAAATACTAAAGCTCCTCGAGGCAGGTATAATTTATCCCGTTGCTGATAGTCAGTGGGTAAGTCATGTCCATTGTGTCCCTAAGAAGGGAGGTATTACTGTTGTTCCTAATGATAAAGATGAATTGATCCCACAAAGAATTATTACATGTTATAGGATGGTAATTGATTTCCGAAATTAAATAAAGCTACTAAAAAAGATCATTACCATTTACCTTTTATTGATCAAATGCTAGAAAGACTATCCAAACATACACATTTTTGCTTTCTTGATGGTTACTCTGGTTTCTCTCAAATACCTGTGTCAGCAAAGGATCAAGAAAAGACCACTTTTACTTTCCCTTTCAGTACTTTTGCTTATAGACGTATGCCTTTTGGTTTATGTAATGCACCTGCTACCTTTCAAAGATGCATGATGGCTATATTCTCTGACTTTTGTGTAAAGATTTGTGAGGTATTCATGGATGATTTCTCCGTTTATGGATCCTCTTTTGATGATTGCTTGAGCAACCTTGAACGAGTTTTCCAGAGATGCGAAGATACTAGTCTTGTATTGAATTGGGAGAAGTGTCACTTTATGGTTAATGAAGGCATTGTCTTTGGGCATAAAATTTTTGAAAGAGGTATTGAAGTTGATAAAGCTAAAGTTGATGCAATTGAAAAGATGTCGTGTCCCAAGGACATCAAAGATATAAGAAGTTTCCTTTGTCATGCCGGCTTTTATAGGAGGTTCATTCAGGACTTCTCTAAATTTCTAGGCCTCTGACTAATCTATTACAAAAAGATATTCCTTTTGTCTTTGATGATGATTGTGTAGAAGCATTTGAAATACTTAAGAAAGCTTTAATTTCTGCACCTATTGTTCAGCCACCTAATTGGAATTTACCCTTTGAAATTATGTGTGATGCTAGTGATTATGCTGTAGGTGTTGTTCTAGGACAAAGAGTTGATAAGAACTAAATGTTATTCAATATGCTAGTAAAACTCTAGACACTGCTCAGAGAAATTATGCTACTACTGAAAAAAAATCTTAGCAGTTGTATTTGCTTGTGATAAGTTTAGACCTTATATTGTTGATTCTAAAGTAACTATTCACACTGATCATGTTGCTATTATTATCTTATGGAAAAGAAAGATGCTAAACCTAGACTTATTAGATGGGTTCTCCTACTACAACAATTTGATTTGCATATTATTGATAGAAAGGGAGATGAGAACCCCGTTGCAGACAACTTGTCTAGGTTAGGGAATGTTCTTGATGACCCACTACCTATTGATGATAGCTTTCCTCATGAACAATTAGCTGTCATAAATGCTTCTCGTACTGCTCCATGGTATGTTGATTATGCTAATTACATTGTTTCTAAATTCATACCACCTAGTTTCACATATCAGCAAAAGAAAAAGTTTTTCTATGATTTAAGACATTACTTCTGGGATGACCCACACCTTTATAAAGAAGGAGTAGATGGTGTTATTAGACATTGTGTGCCTGAGCATGAACAGGAACAGATCCTACGCAAGTGTCACTCGAAGGCATATGTAGGACACCACGCTGGAGATAGAACTGCACATAAGGTATTGCAATCCGGTTTTATTGGCCTACTCTCTTCAAAGATGCCCGTAAGTTTGTCTTGTCTTGTGATGAATGTCAAAGAATTGGTAATATTGGTAGACGTCAAGAAATGCCTATGAATTATTCTCTTGTTATTGAACCATTTGATGTTTGGGGCTTTGATTATATGGGACTGTTTCCTTCCTCTAATGGATATACACATATTTTAGCTGTTGTTGATTACGTTACTAAGTGGGTAGAAGCTATTCTAACTAGTAGTGCTGATCATAACACCTCTATTAAGATGCTTAAAGAAGTTATTTTTCCGAGGTTTGGAGTCCCTAGATATTTAATGACTGATGGGGGGTCACATTTTATTCATGGTGCTTTTCGTAAAATGCTTGTTAAGTATGATGTTAATCATAGAATTGCATCTCCATATCACCCATAGTCTAGTGGTCAAGTAGAATTGAGTAACAGAGAGCGCAAATTAATTTTGCAAAAGACTGTTAATAGATCTAGAAAGAATTGGTCCAAGAAACTTGATGATGCATTATGGGCTTATAGAACTGCATATAAGAATCCTATGGGTATGTCTCCATATAGGATGGTTTATGGAAAAGCATGTCACTTACCTCTCGAACTAGAACATAAGGCATATTGGGCCATTAAAGAGCTCAATTATGATTTCAAACTTGCTGGTGAGAAGAGGTTGTTTGACATTAGCTCACTTGATGAATGGAGAACCCAGGCCTACGAGAATGCCAAACTACTTAAAGAAAAAGTTAAAAGATGGCATGACAAAAGGATACAAAAGCGTGAGTTTAATGTAGGTGATTATGTGTTGCTATTCAACTCCTGTTTAAGATTTTTTGCAGGAAAACTTCTCTCTAAATGGGAAGGCCCTTACGTTATCGAGGAGGTCTATAGCTCTGGTGCCATAAAAATCAACAACTTCGAAGGCACAAATCCAAAGGTGGTGAACGGTCAAAGAATCAAACATTATATCTCAGGTAATCCAATAAATTTTGAAACTAATGTTATTGAAACCGTAACCCCGGAGGAATACATAAGGGACACTTTCAAAAACGTTTCGGACCCTGAAAAGGAATAGGTATGTTGTACGGTAAGTAAACCGACTCCAAAACATTTCTAATAGCAATTTTTCTCCGTTTTGGAATAATTAAGAAAATAGGAAAATAAGAAGTAGTCCGGGAAGGACACGAGGCGTCCACGAGGGTGGAGGGCGTGCCCTACCCCCTGGGCGCGCCCCCCTGCCTCGTGGGCACCTCATGTGCTCTCCGGACCCTGTTTTCTTGCACAATACTTCTTTTGGTCGGTAAAAATTCATTATATAATCTCCTCAAGGTTTTGACCACCGTATCACGCAAATATCCTATGTCTTTGTTTCGAGCTGTTTTTCTGGCAGATCTAGAGCACCATGACGTCTTCAAGCTCCCCCAAGGACAAGTTTTTCGAGAGGGTCATCAACCCCTACCTCGCGGAGGTGCTGCATCACCCTCTAACCATTGAGATGCGTGAGGGGGTGCTGCACATCCGCGATGTAGAGGGACCATACCGGAAGCGTGGAGACAAAGCTCGAAACAATGGAACAACAAGTTTTCAAGTGCCAAGGGATGGTGGAATGCGGACTCAACACAAACCAGATGATGATCGCGGAGTTCACCAACAACCACAAGCTGGACGCCAAGAACATTGGGGAGACCATCTTCAAGCTTCATGAGAAAATCGAGCACCTCCAAGCCCAGATCTATGACCTGCAAAACCAAAATTGTGAGTATGAATATAGATTCAAGAGGATGAGTTTGGCTGCAGATTTGGGGATCCCGGAGACTCGGTCATCCTTCTATGATGGTGAGCCTATGCCTTGGAAGACGGATGATAAGCCTACATCATCAACAACTCCATCATCACCACCTCCGAGGAACTAATTCCATGGGTATGGGCACTCCCCTTGGTAACTGCCAAGCTTGGGGGAGTTGCCCTGGTATCGTATCACCATCACACTCCTATCTTTACCATTTTTCTTAGTTCGATCCTTTTGGTAATATCTTGATCTAGTAGAATAAAGTTTTGGTATGAATTAGTTTTGAGTTTTGCTTTATGATCCCTCTATGTAATCGAGTCCGTGAGCTATATATAATAAAGATTAGTGTTGAGTCAAGGGCTTTGCTATCTTGCTATGATCTTGAGGGAATAAAAGTAAAAGAATAAAAAGAAATATAAGAGATCATATTGATCTTATGGATAGTAATGACTTCACATATAAAGAGTATGATGATTAAAAGTTGTTGATAGTTGGCAAACATAGTTTTGGTCATCGTTGCAATTAATAGGAAGTAATAAAGAAAGAGAGGTTCTCACATATAAATATGCTATCTTGGACATCTTTTATGATTGTGAGCACTCATTAAAGTATGACATGTTAAAGAGTTGATGTTGGACAAGGAAGACAACGTAATGGGTTATGTTTTCTCACATCTTAATTAAAGTATGTTGTCATGAATCGTCCAACATGTTGAGCTTGCCTTTCCCCCTCATGCTAGCCAAATTCCTTGCACCAAGTAGAGATACTAATTGTGCTTCCAAATATCCTTAAACCCAGTTTTGCCATGAAAGTCCACCATACCTACCTATGGACTGAGTGAGACCCTTCAAGTAAGTTGTCATGTTGCATGCAATAAAAATTGCTCTCTAAATATGTATGACTTATTAGTGTGGAGAAAATAAGCTTTATACGATCTTATGATATGGAAGAAATAAAAGCGAAGGACTGCATAATAAAGTTCCGTATCACAAGTGGCAATATAAAGTGACGTCCTTTTGCATTAAGATTTCGTGCATCCAACCATAAAAGCACATGGCAACCTCTGCTTCCCTCTGCGAAGGGCGAAGGGCCTATCTTTTACTTCTTGTCTTACATTAAGAGTCATGGTGATCTTCACCTTTCCCTTTTATTTTATCCTTTGGCAAGCACCTCGTGTTGGAAAGATCCCGATATATATATATATATATATATATATATATATATATATATATATCCAATTGGATGTAAGTTAGCATGAACCATTACTGTTGACATTACCCTTGAGGTAAAAGGTTGGGAGGCAACACTATAAGCCCCTATCTTTCTCTGTGTCCGATTAGAACTCCATACCCATAAGTATTGCGTGAGTGTTAGCAATTGTGAAAGACTAAATGATAGTTGAGTATGTAGACTTACTGAAAAGCTCTTATATTGACTCTTTCTGATGTTATGATAAATTTCAATTGCTTCAATGACTGAAATTATAGTTTGTTAGCTCTCAATGAAGGTTTTGATTCATACTTGATATTTTGAATAGATTGTTACTTGAGAGTAAGAAATCATATGACAAATTATATTTATGTTGCTGTTATAAGAATGATCATGATGCCCTCACGTCCGTATTTTATTTTATCGACACCTCTATCTCTAAACATGTGGACATATTTTTCGATATCGGCTTCCGCTTGAGGACACGCGAGGTCTAAGCTTGGGGGAGTTGATACGTCCATTTTGCATCATGCTTTTATATCAATATTTATTGCATTATGGGCTGTTATTACACGTGATGTCACAATACTTATGGCTATTCTCTCTTATTTTACAAGGTTTACATAAAGAGGGAGAATGTCGGCAGCTAGGATTCTGGGCTGTAAAAGGAGCAAATATTAGAGACCTATTCTGCACAGCTCCAAAAGTCCTGAAACTCCACAAAAGTCATTTTGGGAATTAATAATAAATATTGAGCGGAAGAAGTACCAGAGGGGGCCCACACCCTGTCCACGAGGGTGGGGGGCGTGCCCTACCCCCTTGGGCGCGCCCCCTGCCTCGTGGGCCACCTGGCACCCCTCTGGTGCCCATCTTCTGCTATATAAAGTCTTTTACCCTGGAAAAAAAATCATAAACAAGCTTTCGGGACGAAACTCCACCGCAACAAGGCGGAACCAATCTAGGGCTCCGGTGGAGCTATTCTGCCAGGGAAACTTCCCTCCGGGAGGGGGAAATCATCACCATCGATCCTATCATCGGGAGGGGGTCAATCTCCATCAACATCTTCACCAGCACCATCTCCTCTCAAACCCTAGTTCATCTCTTGTATCAAATCTTTGTACCAAAACCTCAGATTGGTACCTATGGGTTGCTAGTAGTGTTGATTACTCCTTGTAGTTGATGCTAGTTGGTTTATTCGGTGAAAGATCATTTGTTCAGATCCTTAATGCATATTAATACCCCTCTGATCATGAACATGAATATGCTTTGTGAGTAGTTACGTTTGTTCCTGAGGACATGGGGAAGTATTGCTATTAGTAGTCATGTGAATTTGGTTGTTCGATATTTTGATGAAATGTATGTTGTCTCTCCTCTAGTGGTGTTATGTGAACGTCGACTGCATGACACTTCACCATTATTTGGGCCTAGAGGAAGGCATTGGGAAGTAATAAGTAGGTGATGGGTTGCTAGAGTGACAGAAGCTTAAACCCTAGTTTATGTGTTGCTTCGTAAGGGGCTGATTTGGATCCATATGTTTCATGCTATGGTTAGGTTTACCTTAATACTTCTTTTGTAGTTGCGGATGCTTGCAATAGGGGTTAATCATAAGTGGAATGCTTGTCCAAGAAAGGGCAGTACCCAAGCACCGGTCCACCCACATATCAAATTATCAAAGTAACGAACGTGAATCATATGAGCGTGATGAAAACTAGCTTGACGATAAGTCCCATGTGTCCTCGGGAGTGATTTTCTCTATATAAGAACTTGTCCAGGCTTGTCCTTTGCTACAAAAAGGATTGGGCCACCTTGCTGCACCTTATTTACTTTCATTACTTGTTACCCGTTACAAATTACCTTATCACAAAACTATCTGTTACCGATAATTTCAGTGCTTGCAGAGAACACCTTACTGAAAACCGCTTGTCATTTCCTTCTGCTCCTCGTTGGGTTCGACACTCTCACTTATTGAAAGGACTATGATAGATCCCCTACACTTGTGGTTCATCACATGATACCAGCTAAGATACCACCATTATGGTCAGCCTTAATCATCACATGCAATAATTTAGTGCACCTTGAAATATGAACATGTGTGGGGCATGTATATTTTTAATGACTTGAGACTATACCTAGCCCAGCATGCAAGATGACTTATTATGCACCATTCCCCATACCTGCAGGAAGCCCATTCATCTCCAAATATTTTCCTCTCCATGTGTGGAAACAATATGCCTGCCAGACTCTCCTTCTCCCTCCGGCGGTCCCACCACTCCACCCCGTGTGGAAAAAATTTGCATGCATGACTCTCCTCCCCCCCGCGCTCGTCCAATTCGTTGTGACCAGCAATATTAACACCCCTTCCCTCCCCCGTAGTTTACTCCAACAAATATGCCCACGTAGTTGTTATGTTAATCACACAACATATCTTCCGGGATGCTGCTTCAGTTACTTAAGTGCAGGTGCATTGGGTCACTGACATGTGGGCCCAATAGGGGTCTGGCCCACATGTAAGTGACGCAACTAGACCTGCAGTTAAGTTAGTGCAGCTCAGTCCATATCTTACGTAGGTGTGCCATTGCTCGCTATAAATACTGCGCCTCCCACGGCATTTGAAAGAATGCTCACATTCATCGCTATCTCCTCCCCCTCCCTCTCACGTCAACCACCATGGCATCGCCCCTCCCAAGCCCTAGGCGCCCCTCACTGCACCGCCCGGACGGTCACGTGTCACCGTTTCATTCCTCGCCTCCACTAGTCGAGGAGGACGCATCAGCGTTCCACTCCTAGCTGCGACGCGTCGAGGTGGACGCGTCGGCGTTCCCAATCTCACCAGCACACGCGTCGGAGGACGCGTCGGCTCCCCGCTATGAGGAGAACACTGCACCGCCCGCCGAGCCCCCCATCCTTGAGGAGCTTTGGAGAGAAATGGATGTCGCCATGTGGGAGGCTTTGCCGCCGGAAGAGCACGCCAAAATAGAGGCAGAGAAGAAGGTCGAGGAAGAGAAGCGCGCCGCGGGGCAAGCTGCCTAGCAGGTCTATGTCGCGTTCGAGAGAGTCAGGCAATTGGCTCTTTGGCAGAAGGCTCATGCAAGGGCCATGAGGATGGCAGAGGACGCCTGTGCCAAAGCCCTAAGTGTAGTCGGGCCCAAGCGCCTCATCTACGCTTGGCGGTACGTGGACCGGGTGCATGCTTCCAGCGAGGAGGAGTACCTGCTGGCGCCAGATCACCACACCGGTGAGATCGCTCTCGCCCACCGGCAAGCCGCCAATCAGCACCTCACAAGTTGCGAGGCTGAGGAAGAGGCGTTGTGTCGGTGCACTTGGAAACGGCCGTGCACCAGGGCACTCGTGGCGCACCGCAAGTGCTCCTGCGAGCGTCGTGGCTTTTAGTAGGAGTATAATTTAGTTCAGTAAGGTGATCTCATTAGTTTTGGGACGCAAATGATAAATCCCGAACATTCAGGAATTATTAGCGTCCTTAATTAAGTATGTAAGAGGGAAAGTTTGGAAACCTTGTGTATCCGTACGCATTTTGTAAGTAGGTGCATATAGCACAAACTTTACTACTATATACTATCGCACTACACGTATCTCTCTATATATGCTTGTAGACTGTGCTACTCCCTCCGTCCAGGTGAATAAGTCATGTTTGGTTGTGCACCGTGACCAAGAAGGAGGGAAGACTTTATACACCTGGACGGAGGGAGTACTACTATTACTTATGTATGTGCAAATGCACGTTTTAACAATACGATGCGGTTTTTGTAAAAGTAGAAAAACAGCACTAGTCAAGCTTGTGAAACGATTCAATGCAAAACAAATGCAAAAATGCTCGTTTGATTGTTTACTTTTAGCTTCCTTCTCTGTGGTTATGTCTCTGTCATACTTTGTACGGAGTATCTCACTAGTCGGAAAGGCATGCAAATTCCCAAACCGCTTCCTACACCCTGTATCGAAATTTTTGCCTAACAAGTTGTGCTGTGCAATTGGAATTCCAACTTGAGTACTAGTACTACTAGTAGGAGTACCAGGGGCCAGTTCGTTTAGGCTTCTAGATTAGTAGTAATTTCATTACTACTAGCTCTGTCCTGGTTTATTGGTCCCCATTGTAATCTGTGTCAAATTTTGATCATAAATTTGACTAATGAGATGTTTGTGCATGTCACATGCACTAACATTTTATCAGTTAAATCTTTGGTCAAAATTTAGCACAAATTACAATGGTGACGAATAAATCAGGACGGAGGTACTAGTAGTAGTTTATAAGCCCAAATAAATGAGTGAAGCGCCTTAATGTTACTCTCTATTGTGACTAGTCTTATGGGAAAAGCTGGGGAAGAGACGGCTTATTTTTTAAGCTGCCAAAAAAACTGGCCCTAGGAGTAGTAGCTAGGGATACTAGGAGTAGTAGCTAGGGATCGAGTGTGCGAGATGGACCGGAGAAAGTAAATGCAGAGAGATGAAATGCAAAAAATACGGAGGGATGTGATGGTTCCTTGTCCATTTATTTTACCAGGCCACTTATTACTGGCAGTGGTTGGGTTTTGTGATATGACGGCTTTACTGTCGCGCCACGAGCAGGGTGAGACTCCCGTGCAGTGCCGCCCTCTACACTTGTACTATATCGGTCGTGGTTTATTAGCCCCCCATTGAATTTGACTGAAGATTTAACTGACAAAATGTTAGTTCATGTCAACAAAAACTATATCATTGGATTCGTATTTGAACATAGTTTTCAATGATATAATTTTAGGTGACATGCATCAGCATTTATCGTACTACATATAATGTTAGTTCAATTTTTGGTCGTACTAATCTATAGTAGTAAGGTGCTCGTGCGTTGCACGGAAGAGTGAAATGCATTGATCGGGGAGTTTTTTATTTGGACAAAGGATGTGGGGGTCATCTCATGTGTAACGGGTATCGGTAGGTTTCTTCGGATATGATTTCATCTCTGGAGCTCACAAACATCTGGGTGAAATAGATAAAAAGGTATCTTTTGCAAACAAAAGCGTTCAACTGTTCAACTTGTATCCAAAACTTGTGAAGAAATAACACTTATTGTGCTTTGCAAGAAATGATCTTTAAGAATTAGTTTTTGAGTATCAATTGTTATACATGTTGGCTATAGATGACATGGCACTTTCTTATAGTCAACAGTTGGCTATACTATTAAGTATTAACCATGCCCTTATACACCTAGACGGGGGGATTAAATCAGGATGACTTGGAAGGGGCAGAGGAGATGTAAGAAATGGTTCATAGTAAGTCTTTCACTAGTATTGTAGTCAAAATTCATACAAGGAAGATTCTAGACTAAACCATAAACGGATACACTTTTATTCATGCACGATACTCCAATAGAGCAAGATCGTGCATGGAAGTCTCCACATGCTTAGACAGCGGATTACACTGAGCAAAGACTAATGATCAACATTTAACTTGATAATGCATATGTCCAGGTGAACCTCCTTGGAGTCCCCGTGCACCGCGTTGGGGGGTAAATCATACCATGCGTTTTCCATGTCCACATTGGCGGGAAGGTCCTAGCTCGGCAGATTCCAAGTCAGTTTGATGTAGCCGGTGTCGCCGCCCACGTAACTCGGAGGGGTAGTAACAGTGAGCACGCACCCGTACATCAGCCTCGTGTTAGTGTCAGCATCAGCGGCGTTGCCCCTAACGCACACTACAGAGACGGGGTGGCGGCCTACGCAAGCTCGCCGGTGCCCACGATCAAGAGGAAGACGCTGCCGTCCTCCTCCAAGACTAGCAGGCGGAGTTGATCCTCCAGCGACTCCGGCATGGTGAACGGGTAGCACGTCTCATACTTGATGTTCTCTGCCAAGGGCCAGTAGTGACCACTGCACACATCCGTGAGGTGATGCACGATGCTCCCCGGCGAGCCCCAAAACGGCATCGGGCACTCATAGCAGTAGACGAAGGGCTCCTTGGAGGCATCACCGGACCGTCCATGAAACGAGAGTGGTTGTAGGGGACGTTGCGCCAGTTGAACATATGAGCAAGTTACTATGAGATTTAATCCGAATAAGCACAAAAAATAAATCATGACGGCTATAACAGAGATTAAACTAATCATGTGGACTAGCATAGTAGATGAACAGATAGAATCTACTCCCTCCGTTCCTAAATATTTGTCTTTTTAGAGATTTCAAATGGACTACCACATATGGATGTATATAGACATATTTTAGAGAGTAGATTCACTCATTTTGCTCTGTATGTAGTCACTTGTTGAAATCTCTAGAAAGACAAATATTTAGGAACGGAGGAAGTAGTAGGATACAGAGTAGAAACATGAATTCTACCGCAATTTCGAATAGGAAGGACAGAAACACATACGGTGCAACGGGAGCAGCACCGTTGGTGTTGAGGTTGTCGCCCATGTCGTTGAGGAAGAGGTTGCCGAGGTCGGGGAAGAAGTCATCGTCGATGAAGTCGTGGCTGCCAGCAGCCGCGAGAGTGCGCTCCCCAAATTTCAACAGCACCCACCGAATGGAGCGCAGGAGGGAGTGGTTGTAGGGAACGTTGCGGACACCGAATGGAGTGCAGGAGTAGCACATGAAGTAGTAGATGGTGCTCCTCCCTAAGTCTCTATCTCTACTCTTATCTCTATCTCTACTACTCTTCTTTGTTTTTTATAACAAATCGAATAGTAATGCGCCGTCCACTGCACGCCCGACCGAACACGCCTCCATCATCACCAACTGAGTCTTTTATAGGAGTAGGAGTAGAGAAAAAAACGAGTTGGTGATGATGGTGTGCCATGCAATGCACGGGCATCTTGCTATTTTTCTGCATATATATCCAAACACCACGTAGACACGGTCTTTGACCATTTTACAACTATATTAGTATCATTGTTAGTGGTCAGCCGGTGCAAGTTATAGCCCCGGGTATTTTAACCTTTTTTCTTAGTAATGATATCTGGCGATTGTTCGGCACGAGCTCAATCCTGGCGAATCCCACGTAACCGTCAGATTTCCATCCGACGGTGGTCTATTTTTAAGCCATAGTATTTGATAAAACCTCCACGCTTACCCATGTACCGTAACTGTGCCGCGAGCGTTTGCAACTGCCATGTCTCCCAGCGAACATTTGCTGGGGATTGGAGTTAGCACCGATGGCGGTTTGTAGTTGTTCCACGCTCGGGCATTGAAGTTTGTAACTATTTTAGTTTATAATATACTACTCCTCCGGTGCTAGTAGTAGAGCAGAGTCCTACTCCACTACTACTCTACTCAAGAGTAGGTACTGTAGGGAGTACCAGCACTGTGATCACTCAAGCAAGCTGTCTGACTTCGATATGACCCTACGTTGCTGGTATGTGTCTCGTAAGTCAAGCAGCGTGATGTAGTCATCATCACCTGTCCACTTCCCGCAGCACATATTCGCTTCTCCATCTACGTAGGCCAAAAGCGGTGCCAAATTCATTTTTTACATAATTGGCACCGGTGCCCTACGTTATCCAGCCAATGCCAAACAAAATATTCAGGGCATCGATGCCTCTACTTGCTCCGGTGCCACATTCTTTGAGGCAATAAACTAAGCTTGTCACTGTACTTTCTCAAGCAAAGCAACAGTCGGAGACATAGGCTTGGGCTGATCTATTACTACTTTATACATATGTGGGGTCAAGTTGGAGTCGATGCCAAATCCTCTACTCTATGGGAGGGGTGCTAAATTTCTCTCATTTGGCATGGATATGTGCATGGTATACTTTTCAGAACTTTAGCACTGAGCACATAGTGGAGGGCCTAGGCGCCTCCCCCCTCGTCCAATCTTCCATCCCCGCTAAGGCTCCTCCCCCCTCGTCCAAACCCAAACACTAACAATGGCGAGAACCGAGCAGCGTCATTTGAAAGGCTGGCTGGAATTCGCTCCCCAGAGGTAATCAAGCTCATTGTTTCGCGTGTGGACAATCTCGATACCATGCCAGCTTCTTGCCAGCATCGTCGAGGTTGTACCGTTTACTCAAAGCCCTCAGGGTGGAGCTTTTTAAGCCAGCTCCTTGCTTGCTAATGCCGCTCGATCTTCAGAAACAGCATGTCACGCAGCATAACGATCATAGGGTGGCGAGCATCAACCCCCTTGACTGCGATCCGATCCCTGTCACCCTCAACTACATTAACGGTATGTACTGGGTCGGCATTAACATGTCTTGGATGGTGCTCGTCGATGGTCGCAGCAGCTGGATGCTCGTGGAGGTCTACACCCGGCAATTGATCCCCCTTCCTTCGATTAACACTGCAATGCTTTGGCACCGCGGCCCAGAATACTCGGAATCTTACAGTAGCCAACATGATACCAAGTTTGATTTGCTCAAGGTTGTAATCTTCCAAGTGCCCACAAGATCTGGGAATTATAAAGACTTTGGGCTAATTGCGTTCTTCAACCGCAGTCTCGCCTATCTGACAGGTAACTGCGGTAAGTGGATAAATCTGCACGTCCATCACAGGATCATACATCCTCCATGGTTCTCTGATGCCATTGAACACAAGGGCTTCATTTACGCTGTCGACTCCTTCTATGGTTGGGCGTATTCTTTGGCCTACTCCGATCATCGCTACAAACGGCTGTTACAGCAGTATGTTACTTTCCTATGATATCATGATGGCTTGCTTATATTACCGTCAACATTTACTGAAAAAATATTCATGCTCATAACATGATGTTCTTAAGATTGACTACATCAAGAGCCCTTTTTTATTTGACTCCAACTTGATATGATGTTGTAGGTCGCCTGGTGTCCCTACCCTTCCTAATCCCAGAACCTTTCAAAGAAAAGTGGCATGACAGTTGCGGGTGGTTCCTGGCTCGATCAGACGATGGTGAACAATTGATGATCGTTCGCACGTACCGGACGTGTTGTTTCGTGGAATACAATCATAGTCACTCCAAGGTCTTTGAGCAGGATCCCAGCTTCTCTGGGCCTTCATGAATTTTTGACTGGAGGCTGGTAAGTACCGTTGGTACACACTCTCTATTTGTCGGACTGAATTATCCGATTAACCAGGAGATAACCGACGGCAAGGATCATGATGGCAGCGCGGTTTCGTTCATCAGGAAAAACTGTGTGTACACAACGTACCATGCGTCTCTGCATGCACCTATGTGCCACCACGCTCTGCAGCCCAAAGTAGGAGAGATGGTCGCAAGTATCAGACTTCGACCTGCTGGATGGAGTTTCCCCCGTCAGGCACCCATCTGGTTCAAGCCGCCAGCCAATCTCCACAGCTTAATAAATAGTAACGTCTAACTGAGCCAGTTAGTTAGACGCGTACACTTGGTGTAGTAGGATCTTTATTTAGTTTGATGCATACACTTGTTCTTTTTTGGTAGCCCTTTTGTAATAATGGCTGATGTTTGGTTTGGAAGAGAGAGATGCGTCTTCACTCTTGTGGCCTGCTTACCGCTTCTGTTGCACCCCCAGCCCTAGTTGATGTTGCTGCTGTTTTCAATGTACAATCAGTAATATATTTTGTCTGTTGGTTGAATAAATGTGTTGTTAGAATGACAAACACAATGTTTTGGAAGTCGTTGCACGGTTCGATCCTTTAGTGCCCCGTATCGTACGTAGCGCATACCATTTTTCGTAAAGAACACATTTTCCACTTGTTGATAACATGCAGCCCACTGATGAAGGCTCAATAGAGGAGCCCATAATTAACTGGAAGGGAGGCTCTCACATGAATCTGACCCAGGTACATGCTCATGGTCCCCTAAACATAAATAAGTAAATAAATAAATAAAGCTAAATGCTCATGCATTAGTTCTTTAAATTCACAATTTAACAGGAGGATATTATTTCTTATGATAGTGTCGTTACATTCAGTCGATATTATTCTTAGGCAAAGATAGTGACCAGTCTTGTTTCTCCCAGCATTTTCTTCCTGCAACCAGCGGACCCATGCAAATTGTAGTCAATGTCGTAAATAGTTGCTACCTAAATAGTTCCGGTCCATTTTTACTTTTCAATAAGAATGTCCAACCCAGCCCAACACATTGGTGACATCACTTTATCCTCTGCCTTGGTGCGCTCGCCGCGGCGCCGCCGTCTGGCCCTGTCAACATAGTTTTTTCCAAAACGGTCCCTGTCAACATAGTGAATCGGGAGAGGACTGTAGTTGTGAGTATGACAGTACGGACCCACCAGGTCCACTCCCGAACACAAGCAAGCGCCTCCTTTACTACTCAGATGCACCCCTCGTTTTTTTACTCTAATCCACCCTGCTGATATCTGGGACCCACATCATTTTCAACGTATAGTCAATTAACGACAAAATTGCACAACTTTTTAGTAGTAATTTGGAGGAGCAGGCTATAAACTGGGTTGTCGCGGTCTCTGTGGCCGCCTATGACATGACCAGCCCAACAGTTTTTTCTTTGGGAAAATAGGTAGCCCAGTATTTCTTTTTGAAGAATACCCCAGCTAGGCCTATTTGTTTTCTCCGACTTACTGGGCTGCAAATCTTTCAAGACGAGGAGGGATGCATTCCGGCCTGGCCAAAGAGTATGGTCAGTGTCTGTTAAAAGTAATATCAGAGGGGTAGAAAATTCCAAAAAAAGTTATAACAAATTGGATATTAGTTTCATTTTTTGTTTTTGTTCTTCACTGATATTTTATAGTATTTCATTGGATTTAACATGACATAGTACTAATTTATTTTTTAATTTATTTTTTAGTATGGCTACTAATTTTTGGATTAAGAATATTTTGTTCCCCAGCCAAAATTTGCGAATTTTCAAAATTTCGCACATATTTAGTTAATTTTTTTAACCCTGGTACTGATCAGAAAATGGTAGCAATTCTAAAAATGGAAAACGGGCTGCAATAAATTCCATATGAATTAGAAAATGAGTAAAAATTATAAAAATAATAGCAAATGGGCTGTACACGCCACAGATTTCGAGGCTGACTTGTTTATGCAAGGCTTTATCAGTCAACACACGATTCTAGCAGCAGTGACTGTTGGATGTCCATCCAACGGCTGACGTGCTTCTTCAATCTCTGATCTTCCTGCTCCAGCCGCCTAAACTAGCGCCGACGGGACTGCCTTCTCCCTCCTCTTGTGGCCCGTTGTGATGACACGCAGGCTTCCCCGGCCCACCCTACTCCCTCCGCTGGCTTGGCCGCACGCAATCAACTACCTCCTTATTACGCAAAAAAAAATGATTCCTCCAATCGACATCTGGGCGCACGGTTGGGAGGCTGACACAGGGCCTACTAAGTTGACGCGTCTGTGAGGCTTGTCAACTTAGTCAACAAACGATTCTAGCGGCGATAATCGTTGGATTTGAATCGAGCGGTCCTACTGCTTCTTCAATCGCTGCTCTTCTTGCACCAGCCGCCCATACCAGCGCCGGCGAGACCGCCTGCTCCTGCCTCCAGTGGCCGGTTGTGCTGCCGTTGAGGCCTCACCGCTCCCTACTACTCCCACCGCTAGCTAGGCCCTGCGGCGACGATAGACTCACACCACAACCGAACCAGTGAACCCTCGTACTCCTCTCCGCGTGGGCATCCACTGCCGCGTCTTCCCCAGCTCCGTGTCGTCCCCTTCCTATGCCTCGCCGTCGTCCACCGCCCTGGTGCTCTCGGCGCCGCGTGGTCAATGTGGTCAAAGACCAACTTCCATCGAAAGAGTATTGTATGTGGAGAGGCTGACAGTTGGACCCATTGCAGTCACAAGGAAGTGCCTCTTTATTACGCGCAAAATAATTATTCCTCCACCTGACAGCAGGGACCCATCGGACGGGCCACCGTATTTCACGAAAAAAATGTTTCCCGCCTGACTTCTGGGACCCATCGGACGGGCCACCGTATTTAGCCAAAAACGCCCCGCTGTCAGCTCGGACCCACCGGAAGTGCCTCCTTATTACGCACAAAAATATGAATAGTCCCGCTGCTAGCTGGGACCCACCTTAGTGGGAGGCTGACTTGTGGGCCTACTAAGTTGACAGGGATGGAGGGCTTTGTCAACTTAGTCAATATGAACGATTCTAGCTCCAGTGACCGTGCGATGTCCATCCAACGGCCGTAGTGCTTCTTCAACCTCTGGTCTTCTTGCTCCAACCGCCCAAACCAGCACCGGTCGTGCCGCGTGCTCCTGCCTCCCGTGGCCGACTGTGATCCCGCGGAGGCCTCACCGCCCCCTACTACTCCCACCGCTGGCCAGGCCATCCCTCTACTCACCCACACCCCCTGTTATTCTGCGATGACGGCAGCCTCACACCACAGCCGAACCAGTGAACCCTCATACTCCTCTACGTGTGGGCATCCAGTGTCGCGTCTTCCCGGGCTCCGCGTTGTCCCCTTCCTAGGCCTCGTCGTCATCCACCGCGCTGGTGCTCTCGGTGCGGCATGGTCAACATGGTCAAGGAATGACTTCCATCAGACGTGGACTCTACATGGAGAGGCTGACAGCTGGGTCCACGGCCACAGCAAGGAAGTGCCTCCTTATTACGCGGAAAATAATGATTCCTCCACCTGACAGCAGGGACCCACCGGACGGGCCACTTTTGCGAAAAAAATGTTTCCCCCTGACTGATGGGACCTACTGATGTCTACTACGCAACCTTCTTCTTGTAGATGTTGTTAGGCCTCCAAGTGCAGAGGTTTGTAGGACGGTAGCAAATTTCCCTCAAGTGGATGACCTAAGGTTTATCAATCCATGGGAGGCGTAGGATGAAGATGGTCTCTCTCAAACAACCCTGCAACCAAATAACAAAGAGTCTCTTGTGTCCCCAACACACCCAATACAATGGTAAATTGTATAGGTGCACTAGTTCGGTGAAGAGATGGTGATACAAGTGCAATATGGATGGTAGATATAGGTTTTTGTAAACTGAAAATATAAAAACAGCAAGGTAACAAGTGGTAAAAGTGAGCGTAAACGGTATTGCAATGCTAGGAAACAAGGCCTAGGGTTCATACTTTCACTACTGCAAGTTCTCTCAACAATAATAACATAACTGGATCATATAACTATCTCTCAACATGCAACAAAGAGTCACTCCAAAGTCACTAATAGTGGAGAATAAACAAAGAGATTATTGTAGGGTACGAAACCACCTCAAAGTTATCCTTTCTGATCGATCTATTCAAGAGTCCGCAGTAAAATAACACGAAGCTATTCTTTCCGTTCGATCTATCATAGAGTTCGTACTAGAATAACACCTTAAGACACAAATCAACCAAAACCCTAATGTCACCTAGATACTCCAATGTCACCTCAAGTATCCGTGGGCATGATTATACGATATGCATCACACAATCTCAGATTCATCTATTCAACCGACACAAAGAACTTCAAAGAGTGCCCCAAAGTTTCTACCAGATAGTCAAGACGAAAACGTGTGCCAACCCCTATGCATAAGTTCACAAGGTCACTAAACCCGCAAGTTGATCACCAAAACGTACATCAAGTAGATCACGTGAATATCCCATTGTCACCACAGATAAGCACATGCAAGACATACATCAAGTGTTCTCAAATCCTTAAAGACTCATTCCGATAAGATAACTTCAAAGGGAAAACTCAATCCATTACAAGAGAGTAGAGGGGGAGAAACATCATAAGATCCAACTATAATAGCAAAGCTCGCGATACATCAAGATCGTGCCAAATCAAGAACACGAGAGAGAGAGAGATCAAACACATAGCTACTGGTACATACCCTCATACCTGAGGGTGAACTACTCCCTCCTCGTAATGGAGAGCGCCGGGATGATGAAGATGGCCACCGGTGAGGGATCCCCCCTCTGGCAGGGTGCCGGAACAGGGTCCCGATTGGTTTTTGGTGGCTACAGAGGCTTGCGGCGGCGGAACTCCCGATCTATTGTGCTCCTCGGTGTTTTTAGGGTATATGGACATATATAGCCGAAAGAAGTCAGTCAGGGGAGCCACGAGGGGCCCACAGGGTGGGGGCGCGCCCAGGGGGTAGGGCGCGCCTCCCTACCTCGTGGCTTCCTCGTTGCTTCCCTTACGTGCACTCCAAGTCTCCTGGATTGCTTCCGTTCCAAAAATAACTCTCCCGAAGGTTTTGTTCCGTTTGGACTCCGTTTGATATTCCTTTTCTTCGAAACATTGAAATAGGCAAGAAAACAACAATTTGGGCTGGGCCTCCGGTTAATAGGTTAGTCCCAAAAATAATATAAAAGTGCTTAGTAAAGCCCATAAACATCCAAAATAGATAATATAATAGCATGAATGCTTCATAAATTATAGATATGTTGGAGACGTATCAGCATCCCCAAGCTTAATTCCTGCTCGTCCTCGAGTAGGTAAATGATAAAAGAAATAATTTATGAAGTGTGAGTGCTAGCAGGTGCACAAGTTTGATCAATGATAATTTCAATCACCTTTTCTAGCATCATTATATGTCATAACAGCAACTCATCTCATAAAATTTCTCACAATTAAGTAAAAAGCTATTCAAATGTTAAAGCATAGACCATGAACTTTCTTAAAAACTAGCAAACTATGTTCTAGTCATCAAACAATTGCAATTCATCTTATTTTCGGAAGGGTCTATGTAAGAGCTTTGATTTAGCAAATCCCACATACTCAACTATCATATAGTCTTCCATGATTGCTACCACTCAAAGCATATTTTTGGAACAAATAGCATTCATCGAACACAGACAAAGATAGGGGCTTAATGTTTTGCCTCCCAACTTACTTATCATATAGATAATTGTCAACAATAATAATTCATAACCGCAAAAAAAACAATAATAATTCATGATCAAATATATTTGAATGGCCATATATGCTTAGATCTTTCCCCATCACATGATGCTTGCCAACTAAAGAATAGGTTGGAATGAGAAGGAATACTACTGACTCTTGCATAAAAGTAAAAGATAGGCCCTTCGCAGAGGGAAGTAGGGATTTGCAGTGGTGCCAGAGCTCGATTTTGAAATAGAGATAAATAATTTTGAGAGGTATGCTTTTATTCTCAACATAACAACCAAGGGTTCCCAGTTTCTTCCATACTAGATACATTATAGGCGGTTCCCAAACAGAATGGTAAAGTTTTTACTCCCCCACCACCAACAATCATCAATCCATGGCTTGCCCGAAACAACGGGTGCCTCCGACTAACATCAATCCCAACGGAGTTTTGTTTGCAATTATTTTGATTTGATTTTGATCTTTTGATCATGGGACTGGGCATCCCAGTTACCAGCCATTTCTCTCGTGAATGATGAGCAGAGTCCACTCATCGTGAGAATAACCCACCTAGCATGGAAGATACTAACAGCCCCTAGTCGCTACATGAGCGATTCGGGCGTACAAAACAGATTATTATTTGAAGGATCAAAGTTTGGCACATGCAAATTTACTTGGAACGGCATGTAAATACCGCATATAGGTAGGTATGGTGGACACTCATGGAATAAACTTGGTTCAAGGGATTTGGATGCACAAGCAGTATTCCCACTTAGTACAGATATTTTGGCTAGCAAAGGATTCTAAAAAGCAAGCACCACATGTTAGAGGATCTATAACAATATAACTTCTATACAAATATACCCAAGCATAACTCATTACGTTGTCTTCCTTGTCCAATTTCAACTAATTTTCTCAGGTTTGAAAATAATTAATGGGGCTCACAATCATAGAAGATGTCTAAGATAGTATATTTATATGTGAAATCTCTCTTCCTTCAAAATTCTTTCATGAATTGTTCAAATGACCAATAAATTTACCACCTCTACTT
Organism: Aegilops speltoides; assembly: GCA_021437245.1. Taxonomy (NCBI): domain Eukaryota; kingdom Viridiplantae; phylum Streptophyta; class Magnoliopsida; order Poales; family Poaceae; genus Aegilops; species Aegilops speltoides. Next base: position 348,747,820 of record CM038143.1, on the reverse strand, counting down.
CTTATAAGAGAAGTCATTATTCCCCATGGGATAAGCATATGAAACATATATAATTTCAGATTTATGATATTCAACTCATTCAACCATTTACTCATAGGATATAAGTGAAGCACACGAGTAAATGGCAAACTACTCCAAAAGATATAAGTGAAGATCAATGAGTAGTTAAATAATTATGTAGCTATGTGAAGACTCTCTCTCATTTAAGAATTTCATATCTTGGTATTTTATTCAAACAGCGAGCAAAACAAAAGAAAAGAAAATGACGCTCCAAGCAAAACACATATCATGTGGTGAATAAAAATATAGCTCCAAGTAAAGTTACCGATGAACGAAGACGAAAGAGGGGATGCCTTCTGGGGCATCCCCAAGCTTAGGCTCTTGGTTGTCCTTGAATATTACCTTGGGGTGCCTTGGGCATCCCCAGGCTTAGGCTCTTGCCACTCCTTATTCCATAGTCCATCAAATCTTTACCCAAAACTTGAAAACTTCACAACACAAAACTCAACAGGAAATCTCATAAGCTCCGTTAGTGCAAGAAAGAAAAACCACCACATAAGGTACTGTAATGAACTCATTATTTATTTATATTGGTGTTAAACCTACTGTATTCCAACTTCTGTATGGTTCATACCCCCCGATATTAGCCATAGATGCATCAAAATAAGCAAACAACACACGTAAAATAGAATCTGTCAAAAACAGAACAATCTGTAGCAATCTGTAACTTTCGAATACTTCTGGAACTCTAAAAATCCTAACAAACTAGGAAGTCCTGGGAAATTTGTCTATTGATCTACAGCAAAAAGAATCAATGCAAAATCACGTTTCTGTGAATTATCAAAACTAATTTACTGGGTGCAAAAGTTTCTGATTTTCAGCAAGATCAACACAACTATCACCATAAGCTATCCTAAAGGTCTTACTTGGCACTTTATTGAAACAAAAGCTATAAAACATGATTACTATAGTAGCATAATCATGTGGACACACAAAAATAGTAAGGGTAAATGTTGGGTTGTCTCCCAACAAGCGCTTTTCTTTAATGCCTTTCTAGCTAGGCATGATGATGACAATGATGCTCGCATAAAAGATAAGAATTGAAACATAACGGGAGCATCATGAAGCATATGACTAGCACATTTAAGCCTAACCCACTTCCTATGCATAGGGATTTTGTGAGCAAACAACTTATGGGAACAATAATCAACTAGCATAGGAAGGCAAAACAAGCATAACTTCAAGATTTTCAACACATAGAGAGGAAACTTGATATTGTTGCAATTCCTACAAGCATATGTTCCTCCATCATAATAATTTTAAGTAGCATCACGAATGAATTCAACAATATGACCAGCACATAAAGCATTCTTTTCATGATCTACTTGCATAGAAATTTTACTACTCTCCACATAAGCAAAATTCTTCTCATTCGGAATAGTGGGAGTATCATAAGAGACTCGAATACTATAAACTGTTTCCACATTAAAAGAGTAATTTTCAGAAAAAGGATAATCATAATCATGACAAGTTTTATAAATATAATCATCACTACTTTTTATAGCATAAGTTTCATCACAATAATCATCGTAAGTAGCAACTTTGTTCTCATCATAATCAATTGAAACCTCTTCCAAGATAGTGGAATCATCACTAAATAGTCATGACATCTCCAAATCCACTTTCATATTCATCACAATAAGATTCAACATCCTCCAAAATAGTGGGATCATTACTTCCTAAAGTTGACACTCTTCCAAACCCACTTTCATCAATATAATCGTCATAAGTAGGAGGCATGTTATCATCATAACAAATTTGCATATCAAAACTTGGGAGGCTAAAAATATCATCTTCATTAAACATAGCATCCCCAAGCTTGGGAAAAACATTAATTGCAGCAAATATATTCTCAAATATGTCATTCTCATCAAACATAGCTTCCCCAAGCTTGGGCCTTTTCATATCATAAGCATAATCACTCTCATCATTAATAGTATGGATAGCACCAATAGTATAGCAATTATCATCATCACAATGAGTAGTAGGAGCAACATCATTTGAGAGGGATACCTTTTTACCTTTGCTTCTCCATCGTTTCTTTTTCTTCTTCACATCATGTGTGGGTTCAACCCTCTTCTTTGAGCTCCTTATTAATGAGATTGGTTGAATAGGAAGCTCCTCCTCGTTACCTGATTCATCATAAGAAATAACAGGAGGATATTGGGAAGTCTCTTCCCTTTCATTAGTATTCTCTTCATCTTCTATTTGCATTCTTTTCTTTAGGTAATTGGCAATATAAGGATTTCCAATGCAATTCACCGCACAATACATATAAATTTCTTCTAGATCAATATCAAGAAATTTCTTCAGGTTAAATTCTGGAATATGCTTAGTTGCACGTTTCAATTCTTCATAACCCAAAAGCAAACTAAGTTCACTATGATGCGCAAGGGAAATCAAGTCATCACAAGTTTTGGAAACGATTCGATCATGAAACAATTTGCATCGGAGATTTAAATGACCATGTTCATTACAAAGTTCACAAGTTCGGTAAAGATATTTTAAATTTTCAGCAATATCTATCTTCCCTATTGCAATATTTTAAATTTTCAGCAATATCTATCTTTCTTGCAACCATTTAGTTTCTAAATGCTTATGCCTCTTGCAATATCTATCTTCCCTATTTGGTGTGTACTTGCAAACCCAATGCACTCCACAAAAATTGACATGCTTATAGGAGACATTTTCATCATAACTAGTGCAATCATCATTAGTACTATGGATATTCAAAGAGTTCATACTAACAACATTGCAATCATGCTCATCATTCAAAGGTTTAGTACCAAACATTTTATAGACTTCTTCTTCTAGCACTTGAGCACATTTTTCCTTCCCATCATTCTCACGAAAGATATTAAAAAGATGACGCGTATGAGACAAACTCAATTCCATTTTTTTAGTTTTTTATTTTATAGACTAAACTAGTGATAAGACAAGAAACAAAAAGATTCGATTGCAAGATCTAAAGATATACCTTCGAGCACTCACCTCCCGGCAACGGCGCCAGAAAAGAGCTTGATGTCTACTACGCAACCTTCTTCTTGTAGACGTTGTTGGGCCTCCAAGTGCAGAGGTTTGTAGGACAGTAGCAAATTTCCCTCAAGTGGATGACCTAAGGTTTATCAATCCGTGGGAGGGGTAGGATGAAGATGGTCTCTCTCAAACAAGCCTGCAACCAAATAACAAAGAGTCTCTTGTGTCCCCAACACACCCAATACAATGGTAAATTGTATAGGTGCACTAGTTCGGCAAAGAGATGGTGATACGAGTGCAATATGGATGGTAGATATAGGTTTTTGTAAACTGAAAATATAGAAACAACAAGGTAACAAGTGGTAAAAGTGAGCGTAAACGGTATTGCAATGCTAGGAAACAAGGCCTAGGGTTCATACTTTCACTAGTGCAAGTTCTCTCAACAATAATAACATCACTAGATCATATAACTATCCCTCAACATGCAACAAAGAGTCACTCCAAAGTCACTAATAGCGGAGAACAAAAGAGGTTATTGTAGGGTACGAAACCACCTCAAAGTTATCCTTTCTGATCGATCTATTCAATAGTCCGTAGTAAAATAACACGAAGCTATTCTTTCCATTCGATCTATCATAGAGTTCGTACTAGAATAACACCTTAAGACACAAATCAACCAAAACCCAAATGTCACCAAGATACTCCAATGTCACCTCAAGTATTCATGGGCATGATTATACGATATGCATCACACAATCTCAGATTCATTTATTCAACCAACACAAAGAACTTCAAAGAGTGCCCCAAAGTTTCTACCGGAGAGTCAAGACGAAAACGTGTGCCAACCCCTATGCATAAGTTCACAAGGTCACTAAACCCGCAAGTTGATCATCAAAACGTACATCAAGTAGATCACGTGAATATCCCATTGTCACCACAGATAAGCACATGCAATACATACATCAAGTGTTCTCAAATCCTTAAAGTCTCGATCCGATAAGATAACTTCAAAGGGAAAACTCAATCCATTACAAGAGAGTAGAGGGGGAGAAACATCATAAGATCCAACTATAATAGCAAAGCTCGCGATACATCAAGATCGTGCCAAATCAAGAACATGAGAGAGAGAGAGAGAGATCAAACACATAGCTACTGGTACATACCCTCAGCCCCGAGGGTGAACTACTCCTTCATCATCATGGAGAGCACCGAGATGATGAAGATGGCCACCGTGAGGATCCCCCCCCGGCAGGTGCGAAACAGGTCCCGATTCTTTTTTGGTGGCTACAGAGGCTTGCGGCGGCGGAACTCCCGATCTATTGTGCTCCTCGATGTTTTTAGGGTATATGGACATATATAGGCGAAAGAAGTCGGTCAGGGGAGCCATGAGGGGCCCACGAGGGTGGGGCACGCACAGGGGGTAGGGAGCGCCTCCCTGCCGTGTGGCTTCCTTGTTTCTTCCCTTACGTGCACTCCAAGTCTCCTGGATTGCTTCCGTTCCAAAAATAACTCTCCCGAAGGTTTCATTCCGTTTGGACTCCGTTTGATATTCCTTTTTTTCAAATCACTGAAATAGGCAAGAAAACAACAATTTGGGCCAGGCCTCCGGTTAATAGGTTAGTCCTAAAAATAATATGAAAGTGCTTAGTAAAGCCCATAAACATCCAAAACAGATAATATAATAGCATGAATGCTTCATAAATTATAGATACGTTGGAGGCGTATCATCTACCAGCTACATCTTCGCACGTAGGGAAGTGCGTCCATATTACGGGCAAAAAAATGATTAGCCCCCTGACTGTTGGGACCCACTAGCTACATCTTCGCACACAAGGAAGCGCGTCCGGGCAAAAAAAAACGATTCGCCCCCCTGACTGCTGGGACCCACCAGCTACATCTTCGCACGCAAGGAAGTGCCTGACAGCCAGGACCCACCTGGTCGAAGCGTATGTAGCGTTGTCGTTCTGGTTGCGAACGTGTACATACATACTGGTCGATGTAGAGGCACGCACGTGTCGTAGTAGAGGCACGCACGTAGCATGTACACGCACGTACAACGGCCAGTGTGCAAGAAAGAAAATACGGCCACATACGTACATATGGGCGGGGTCTCGAACGCCTACTCGCGCATACGTACGGCCAGGGCTCGTGTACATGGCTGGGTCGGAACGGAGAAATAGTGTCATCGTCATGTTCATGGGGAGCCAACCGGCTGGGTTCGAAATAGAATGCGTTGTCGTGCTCATCGGGAGGGCTTGGACGGAACAGCCGATGGAAACGAGGCCTGGCGTACCGCACAACGGAGGAAACGGCCTTGTGTTCTACCGGCCACGTTCGAAACGGGATCGTGTTCATTGGGAGGGGTCTGGCGTACCGCAAAACGGAGGAAACGGACTTGTGTTGGACCTCCTACGGTCGAAACGGGGTCCTATTGATCGGGAGGGGTGTGGCATACCGCAAAACGGAGGAAACAGACTTGTGTTGGAGCGCTATGATCGAAACGGGGGTCCTGTTCATCGGGAGGGGTGTGGCGTACCGCAAAACGGGACTCCACGGGATACTGTTCATCTCCACCGTCGACCTCCTCCAGCCTCCACGGGCTATTGTTCATCCACCGTCGACCTCCTCCACCTCCACCTGCATCGTTCATCCACGGGCTCCTGTTCATCCAGCCTCCACCTCGCTTACTCCACCTCTTCGCTCAACCAGCCCTCTCCACGGGCTCCTGTTCAACCACCCCTCCACCGTCTACTGTTCATCCAGCCCTCCACGGGGTCGTCCTGTTCATCCAGCCCTCCACGGGGTCCTGTTCATCCAGCCCCAACCGGCTCGATAGATCAGGGTCCTTTTCATCAAGAGGCAACACCAAGGGGTCCTGTTCATCCACCCCCACCGGGAACTGTTCATCCAAACCCCCCAGTAATGCTCACTGTTCATCCAGAGGCAGCATTGATCGGCTTCAGTTAGCAGCAGTAGCGAAGGAATCGCTCGATCAGGTTCAGTTAACAGCCATCGATCGATCACTCGGGTTCAGTAACGCGTAGCCTGCAGTGCAATCGCTCGGGTTCAGTAGGCGAACGCCTCGCTCGATTTCAGTTAGAGCCCAACGCCTCGCACCCATGCACGTGCGTGTACGAGAGAAACGCGCAAACCTCCATGCATCGCTCGGCCCCGACCACCCACCGTAACCGGGAACAGCCCGATATTTTCCTCGCCCTCGCTTCTACCACGGTTTTTTCCGTCATGGACGGCCCAAAGAATGTCATGCAGCTGCGTCTCCGGCCCGCCCAGGACGAAAAGCCCATTTTCTGTCATGATTTTTTGTCATAGAAGTAGGAGCCCACCACATCTATGATGATACCGGGTTTTGTCACAATTATCATCATAGAAATGTCATAAGCATGACAGGAAAAAAAATGTTCAGCCCAAAATGTCATGGATGTGTCTTTTTTTGTAGTGCTAAGTGGCGGCAGCAGAATAGTTTACATGCTCGGATTAGATTTCCTACAGAGGGGATGCATTCAAATATAAAAAACGAGTGCTAAATTGATGCCGTGCAAGATAGGTACTATGCTCAGATCAAAAACTACAAGAGATAGGGAGAAACAAAGAGGAACGGAGATGAACTCCGAAGAACTCAAGCAAACCCTAATGGAGATCTATGGTGAGGAAATAGGAGAGCTTACCAGGGCTGTTGAATAGCGGAGGCGCAAGGCGGTGTTTCTGGTGCGTTCAGGTTGATGCAGCGGCGGTTGATGCAGTGCGCGAGGTCGATGGCGGCGGAGCTCGGGTGCTTGAGGAGTTGCGAGGAAGAGTGGAAGTGCAATCATGCCCAACATATTATTTTGATGTTGATGACAATATACTCATAGGGGACTAACAAAGTTTGTCAAGTATATCTCAAGTTTTATTCCCCTCGGAATCAATTATGTGTGTGAATTATGACTTCGGAAATGTTTAACCTCATCAAGAACAAAGAAACAAGACTATCTTTATGTTTATTCTTGAGTATAGGATCCTGCACTATTAAGAGGGGAACATGGGTTATTGCTAAAGTCTTGCTCAAACAACTTCTTCAAAGTCTGTGTCTGATCTACATCTCCGTCAGACAACCGATACTCACCGGACGTCTGACTGCTTCCATACAGAGCCAAAACATCGGTCGTCCAGTGTGCACCGGACGTCCGGCAAATCCGATCCAGAACCAAAACATTGGTCGTCTGGTCCCTGTCGGACGTCTCTTGTCTGTAGAGCCCTCGGTCGTCCGATATTCCTCGGTCGTCCGGTACTTTCTCCACAGAGCCTAAACATCGGTCGTCCGGATCCTCCGGTCATCCGGTACCCACTAGACCGTGCCAAAACATCAGACGTTCGGTCCCTATCGGACGTCTGGTGTCTGTCATGCCCTCGGTCGTCTGTTGTGCATCGGATGTCCGACGCCTTTGTGTTGTTTTGGGCTCCAACGGACACTTATTGAGGCATACTATAAATATATCTCTCCTATCCCGTGAGAGGGTTGACCATTCACTTCAATCATCCTCAAGAACACATCTTCAGTCTCTCTCTCACTCTCCAACACCAAATATTAGATCCCTAAGGGATTTGAGAGCATTTGAGAGAAGTTGTCCACCCAAGTGATAGATCCACCCGTAATCCTTCTCTACACCAAAGGAATTCGTGATTTGATCAAGCCTTGAGATTTTCCCCATCGTTCTTGTTACTCTTGAAGGTTGGAGACTCCTAGGCGGTAGGAGTCATTCGGAGAGGAATCGTTCTTTGTGATTACCCCCGGAAAGTTTGTGAGGGTTTGGAGACCACACCAAGGTCTACCACTAGTGGTTGAGAAACGCTTTCGTGGTGTTGTCTCAAAGGGAGAATAGGGTGAGACTTCGTGCCGTTGGTGTGCCTTCGTGGTAACACCCACCTCTCTAACGGTGACGTACCTTCCCTCCAAGGAACTGAACATCGGCATACATCCTCGTCTCTCGAAGTTGCGGTTATCCCTAACCCTAACTCCCTGCTTGTGGTTAATTGTCTCTTAGTCTTTACTTATATCATATTGTGTTTGCTTACTCTCCTACTTGAGTTACTTGTTTACCTTGCTTAGCTCATAGCTTCACACTTGCAATTGTTAGGCTCAACTTCATATTCCGCATTATTGCCTAAAATTGCTAAGTAACAATTAAATTTTGTAATTGTACCTATTCACCCCCCCTCTAGGTCCATCTCGATCCTTTCAAAGAGTATGAAGATGAGGAGGCAAGGGGGGAAATGAAAACAGGGTCCCCCTGTCCCTATTTATAAGGCAGTGGATGGATGGCATGCACGGGAATCGAGGAGGCTAAAAATGATTATGTGACAGCACAAATGCCTCGATTTTTGGAGGTTCATCAAAAGTGAAGGTATATTGAGATTTGGGCCTCGTATGATATTAATATGAGATGACATCATGGCGGGTTAGCACAATTCTGTGAGCTGACGTCATGGAGGGTTATAAGATATCATAAGGACTGACGATGAAGGATTTTTTTTCTAAGTCAAGTATTTAACATTTGTATGAACAAGTTCACATCAACCTGGGGCCTAATGTTGGGGATATAACTATTGGGTATGACCCGACCAGGAGGGGCCGGGTCATACAACTGGCGGTTCATAATGAGAAGGCCCAAGAAGATGTTGAAGATGGTGGTTCATGAAGCAAGCTTACAGAAGGCCCAAGACCCGGAGGAGACTTGAGGCCCACGGGCATAAGCCGCCATATGTTTAAACTTGTATGTTAAGGAAAGTTTAGTTGTGTCATCGAGTCGGACACGTTGTGTATGAGCCGGTCGGGACTCTGTAAGCAGCTAGGCATCAGCCTACGTATATAAAGGGGTGACCCGGTGGCGGGTTGAGACAAGAAACAACAAGTCGAGGACTAGGTCAAACGTATTCGCTCCCTGGTAATCGAAACCCAAGCAATACAACCTAAAGTAGGAGTAGGCCTTTACCTCGATGCGAGGGGCCGAACCTAGGTAAAACTCTCTGTGTCCTTTGTCCCTTTTTAACCCCTTCAAGCTAACTACGTTGCGATGGCTCCACACCTAAGTCCTCATGCTAGGGCATCTGCTATGACAATTCCACGACAGTCCCCATGTGGGCCCCCTCACTTACTTCTTCTTCCCACATCACTCCATCCACCCAGAAAAAATCACTATACCTCTCTCTCTCTCTCGTGTTCTTGCTCCCAAAACTGCGGATTTCGATCTCTTTGCTCGAAGCTCCATTTTCTGAAACTGTTTCGGGGATTTGTTGGTTGGTATGTGACTCCTCCATGTGTCCAATTAGTTTTTGTTTTAGTGGTTTCTATTCAGAATAATTAGCTACCCTTGGTGCTGCTGTAGATGAGCTTGCATGTTGAACTCTTAGAGTTCTAAGTAGTTTGATGCTTGCTATGGCCTCTATACATCCCTATGAGTAGTTGCTATCCTGTTTGTGAAGTTTTGTTGAGGAAAAAATTGTGGACTAAAATTCAGAATTTTGTTCATAGGAAAAGGATGAGTTTCTTTAGGAAGTTTTCTTCCAAGAAGAACTCCAAGGGGGTTATTGGGCAGTCATCTGACAATGATCTCCATACCCCGAGGTTGGCGGAGCTACAACCGTGCGAGTGGCCGCATAATGCGTTCATGGAAGAGGCTGGAATTCTTCAAGAGTTCAACCAATATGTTGTTAATGCCGGCCTCACCGACTTCATCACGGTTGAATGCATATAGTATCATCTCCTCACAAATTCCTTTGTGCAAAATTTCATTTCCATCCTAGGAATAATCACCCTGAGGTGTCATTTAATTTATATGCTGAAAACCGCTAGATCCCACTTACTGAATTTTGTGATATATGCATGCTTCCTTTTGATGGTGAACTGGCAGAGCCTAGGCCCTCAAAGTTTGACAGTTTTTACCGTACTCTGATAGTGGGGGATGAGAGAGGAGTATCTGGCACCACTGCCGTTAGCCTGCAGTTTCCTGCCGTGCATTATTTTGCCTTATTTATTGCAAAGTGCTTGCTAGCGAGAGAGAAGGTGGGTTCACTTAGCGCCCCAGACTTTGTTGTTTTGCGTCGCGCACTTTATGGCAACAACACTTATAGCTTGGGAGCTATTGTGGCACATTGCCTTGACCTTAGCAGATTCAAGGGTAAAATACATGGGGGCATTTACGCTACTCGCTTGGCGACTCACTTTAATGTGCAGATACGCCAGCATGATCACCCCTTGACCAAGGTTTACCTAGACAGAGCGGCTATGAAGTACCATCTGTTTCTTGCTGCTGATTACCCTGATATTGACTTGCCTTACAATTTAGTTTTCAGTGAGAAAACTTGTGATATTATTCCTTTGCCTGCACCTGCTTTGTTTGATTATGTTGCCAGGAACGGATACAGGATTATGCCTGAGGACATTGTCGCTTACCGGAATAACCTGACTATGGCACAGGCAAAGCCTCAACAGTGGGACCCTATGGTGCCTGCTCCCCAACACTTTAACATTGGACCTCATGGCTTCTATGACTGGTGATTACCAAGTTAGACCAAAACCCTAAGTTTGGGGGAGTACGTATTTCCACGGACATTACATTCATGTTCACACATTACATTCCAATTGTCGATGTCCACACTTTTTCATTGTACCATCCATGTTTAATTTATTTTCTCGCTTTCTTATTGTGTGTTTGAAAACTTTGAGAAAATCCAAAAATAAGTTTCTTTCTTATTTTTGATTTTTCTTCTAGTTTAAATTGTTGTAGTACTAAAAAGAAAACCCAAAAAGATTTCCTTGTTCTTCTTTTACTTGTTGGGAGCTTTCCCGTGTAAATAGTTTTTCTTGTTTTTGCTTTTCCCTTTTTTTCGTTCGCTTGCTTTCAAAAAACCAAAAACTCCAAAAATATTTCAATGTGTTTCTCTGAATTTCTTTTCTTTTTGTTGAGTCATACCGAGGATAAAACCACGATGAAAATGTTGAATGGCTCTCATTTGCATTATTGATCTAATAAAGAGTCCATATTACCTTGTCTTCTCCTCTTGAATAAAAAGTTTGCAGATTCCAGTTTAGTCCATGGCACTCTTGCACTATTATTATTTTCAAATTGTTCCGTCGTGCAAGTGGAAGGCAAGTGAAAGGCAATAAAGACCACCCCAAGGTCTACCACTAGTGGTTGAGAAACGCCTTCGTGGTGTTGTCTCAAAGGGAGAATAGGGTGAGCCTTCGTGGCATTGGTATACCTTCGTGGTAACACCCACCTCTCTAACGGTGACGTAGCTTCCCTCCAAGGAAGTGAACATTGGCATACACCCTCGTCTCTCGGAGTTGCGGTTATCCCTAACCCTAACTCCCTACTTGTGGTTACTTGTCTCTTAGTCTTTACTTATATCATATTGTGTTTGCTTACTCCTACTTGAGTTACTTCTTTACCTTGCTTAGCTCATAGCTTCACACTTGCAATTGTTAGGCTCAACTTCATATTCTGCATTATTGCCTAAAATTGCTAAGTAACAATTAAATTTTGTAATTGTACCTATTCACCCCCCCCCCCCCCTCTAGGTCCATCTCGATCCTTTCAATTGGTATTAGAGCCTCGTGCTCTATTCTTGTGGCTTAACCGCCCTAGAGCGAGATGAACCCCGATGGGACTCCCCTTGTTGCAGATCTGAAGAGTACAAACACGGATTCCATGGAAGCCAAGTACTTCACTTCAGAGGATCTGGAACAAGCTCTTGCTAAGCAAAAGGAGGAGCATGATGCCTCTCTTGAGGCCTCGGTCCAAATGAGGATAGCCACACTAACCACGATGCTTGCACCTACTCCCTCACTTGGCTAACAACCTCCTGGTAATGAACACTCCAGTGTTCCTTGGCTTTATGCAAAACTCAAATAGAGAAACCTAAGTATAACCCTCAAGGCAAACCTCCTTTACTTGATGACACTACCAATTTTGCTTTGTGGGGAGTTGCTATGCAGGATCATCTTCGATATGGAAATGATGAGATGGTTGGAGATCTTGGAGTATGGCTACCAAGCTGTTGACCCAAAGAATCTTACTCCAAGAGAGGTTTATGACAAGAATCTCAACAACACAGCAACCATGTGCATAAGAAGAGGTTGACTGACAAGCAAAGGAGACCATACATACATATCACAAGTGCCAAGGAATTATGGGATAGCATTGTGAGGACCAAGACCGATACTTCCACTCTCCGGCTTGCTCAATATGAAATTAACAAGGGCCAATTGCAAAACTTTTGTATGGAGAAAGGTGAATCTCCCAAGCAACTACTTGAGCGTCTCATAACTCTCACCGCCGACATTGAGTCATGTGAATGTGACAAGACTCAAGATGGATTCAACTTGACTAAGCGATTTCTCGTGGATAAGTTGCTTCATGCTCTTGCTCCATATCATCACCAAATGGTGTGGGACATAAGACAACACCATGGATTCAAGGAAATGACTCCAGATGACATCATACCCACTTTCTAACTATTTGAAGAGTCAAAGGCAAATGCCACAAAACATCTTGCCATGCATGGTACCTCAACATCAAATATGAATCTTGCATTGAAGGCCAAGCATGTATGTGAAGAAGAGCAAAGTGAAGAAGAAGATGAGGAGGAGGAGGAGGATGGTGTTGAGATTGACTCAGACGAGAGCCCGTCATATGAAGACATTGCTCTCTTTGTCAAGAAGTTCAGTGCGGGAAAATTCAAGGGAAGGTTCCAAAAGAAGAAAGTGCGGAAATGCTACAACTGTGAAGAAACCAACCGCTTCTCCAATGAGTGCCCCTATGAGAAGAGAGAAGATAAACCAAGGTTTCCCAGGACCTTTCCTAAGAAGGAGTTGCCAAATCCTTTGAACTCCAATCTCAAGAAGAGAGATGGGAAAGCAATGGTTGCTCATGAAGAATCCAATCCAGATGATGTTAGTGGTGTTACCGGAGTTGCTCAAGATTCTCAAAACACTTTGAGGCTAGTGAACAAGAGTGGTGATGTGGTCACCTACAACTACATGAAAGACTACAAGGGCAATGCTCAGAAGTGCCTAATGGCAAAGGCCGTGGTAGAAGATGGAGAGGACCAAAGCTCTCTTGACAAGGTCAAGGTAACCCCACGATCAAATCCTCCTCTTTTCACTCCTTCTACTCCTTGTGATGAGTATCTTGATGCGGATGACAGTTATGAGGATGATGATATAGATGATCCTATGCTTGTTAAACTTAATAAGTTCATGTGCTCCCTCAAAGGAAAGAAGCTCACTATGTTTCGTATGCTTATGGAGATGGCGAGTAAGCACACCATCACAATTAAGGAACTCAAAACCTTCATCACCGAGGAAAAGGAAAAAATATGAAATCCTTGAGCGAAAAGTCCAATATGAGGAAGCACGAAATGATGAACTATGCTTGAAAATTGGTGCAAACATTGATGTTCATGCTAAAGATCTTGCCTCCTTGAAAAAGGCTAAGGACTCTTGTGAAGAGTTGATGAATGATAAAGGTAAGCTTGTGATGTCTCATGCTTCTCTCTCTAAGGATTGTGAGCTCATATCCATGTCCCTCAAGACTAAGGAAGAAGAGCTCAGCCTTCTTACAAAAAGTTTTGGGACGCTCAAGCTTACCTATCTTGAAACTCTAGCCAAGGCCTACTCTTCTCCTATTATCAATGTTGATGCTTGTACTACTAACTCTATTAGTGATCTAGCATCTATTCTTGAGGAGAATTGCTTTCTCAAAGCTGAAATCAAGAAAGGTCTCATGACATATGCTCAAGGACAAAAGAACCTTAATGAGGTGTTGAGCCAACACAATGAGGTGTTTGCCAAAGAGGGGCTCGGGTTTGACCCAAGCACAAGCAAGAAGAAGCCATCCTCTCAAAAGTGCACCACCCATCTAAATGAAACATTTGTACGAGAAGGGCACAAGGAGAAAGGTAAGGTTGTTAGTGGGAAGGCCACAAGGGGCATGCCCACTCTCAACAATCCAAAAGAGTTCATGCCTCCATCCTATGTACTTCGTAAGACTAAGGATGGAGAAGTTTATGCAAACTTTGTTGGTCCTCGAAATGCATTTTGATTCTATGTTATTTGGGTCCCGGAGACCCTTGTGACTAACTTGAGAGGTCCCATTGCAAAATGAGTGCCTCTAACCAAGTCATAATTGTGTGTAGGTTGCCTTCTCCAGTGGAGTAAAATGGGTGATTGGTAGTGGATGTACCAATCATATGACCGGAGATAGCAAATTGCTCTACAATTTCATGGAAGCTATTCAACCATTTATGAGCATTATGTTTGGTGGAGGTTCAAAAGGACAGGTACTCGGGTTGGGCAAGGTGGCTATCACAAATGACATGTCTCTAGCAAATGTCATGCTAGTTCAATCTCTTAGATATCATTTGCTTTCTGTCTGCCAATTGGCTTCTGTTCGTTATGATACACTCTTTGGACTAACGGATGTGAAAGTCTTTAAGAGAGATACTCTCGAAGTGGCCTTTGTTGGAGAGTTGGATGGCAAACTTTACACAGTTGATTTCTTGAAAGAGAGCACATTCCATGCAACTTGTCTAATGGCCAAGGCTGACAAGGGGTGGCTATGGCATCGCCGGCTAGCCCATGTCGGCATGAGAAATCTTCAAGATCTCTTAAAGGGTAATCACATCCTTGGACTAACCAATGTTTCTTTTGAGAAAGATCGCGTGTGTAGTGCATGCATAGCTGGGAAGCAACATCAATCAAAGCACCCACCCAAGAATATTGTGTCTACTTCAAGGCCTTTGGAGCTCCTTCATGTGGATCTTTTTGGGCCTCCTTCATGGGATAGTCTTGGTGGGAAAAAGTATGGGCTTGTCATTGTTGATGATTACTCAAGATATACATGGGTGTTTTTCCTCAAATTCGAGGATGAGATGAAGATCACCTTCATTTATTTTGCCAAGCAAGCACAACACATGTTTGATAAAGACATCTTGGCAATAAGGAGTGATAATGGCTCTGAGTTCAAGAACTACACCTTGGAAGAATTTCTTAGTGATGAAGGGATTGAGCATCAATATTATGCTCCATACACTCCTCAACAAAATGGTGTAGCCTAAAGGAAGAACCATACACTTGTGGATATGGCAAGGTCCATGTTGGATGAATACAAGTCGCCACATAGTTTTTGGGCCGAGGTTGTCAACACTGCATGTCATGCATCAAACCGGCTCTTCCTCCGCACTATATTGGAAAAGACTCCATATGAGCTCCTAACTAGGGACAAGCCGAATGTCAAGTACTTTCGTGTATTTGGGTGCAAATTTTCATCCTCAACAAAAGAGAACGGTTAGGAAAATTTCAATCCAAAACAATTGAGGGCATATTTGTTGGCTATGGATCAAACTCTCACGCTTATAGAGTCTACAACAAATCCACTGGATGTGTTGTAGAAACTTGTGACGTGGTGTTTGATGAATTTAATGGCTCCCATGGGGAGAAAATTGATCTAAGTGATGTAGGTGAAGAAGATTCTTCTCAAGATATTTTGACCATGGGTGTTGGTGCACTTCTTCAAATGGAACAAGAACCACATGATGATGAGGAAGAAGATGGAAGCTTCACACATCATCAAACCACTTCAACACCCATACCTCCTCAAGCTCCTACTACTCAACCAATGTCCGAAGTCCAAGTACAAGAAGATGTTCAAGTCCCTCTTCATGATAATTTTCAAGAACAAGTTCACCATCAAGGGCAAGAACTAGAAGGTGCAATCATTGATAATGAACCTCAACAAATGCAATATGAAGAAGAAGATCTTCCACCACACATTAATGATCCATATGTTGAGGACGTGGATGATGTACATGAAGTTGAACCTCGCGAAACCCTAACCTCCATCATGCCTCGAGTGGTCGGTCGTGTTGATGTTGATAAAATTCTCACCGACATATCGGAAGGTAGAGTCACTCGTAAACAATTGACAAACTTTTGTGCTCACTTCTCATTTATGTCTAGTGTTGAGCCTCTCAAGGTACAAGAAGCATTGATGGACAACGATTGGCTCATTGCTATGCAATAAGAGTTGAACAATTTTGAACGTAACCAAGTGTGGTCATTAGTCGAGAGGCCAACTACAGAACACAATGTCATTGGAACAAAATGGATTTTCAAGAACAAGCAAGATGAGAATGGTATAATCATCCGCAACCAGGCAAGGTTAGTGGCACAAGGGTACTCACAAGTTGAAGGCTTGGACTTTGGTGAGACCTTTGCTCTCGTTGTCCGTCTTGAATCTATTCGCATCTTACTTGCTTATGCTGCTTTCAATGGTTTTACATTACATAAAATGGATGTGAAGAGTGCTTTCCTTAATGGTCCTCTACAAGAAGAAGTATATGTATCACAACCACCTGGGTTCGTTCATCCCGATCACAAAGACTATGTGTATAAACTTCATAAGGCTCTATATGGCCTCAAACAAGCACATCATGCTTGGTATGATCATCTTAAGAAGTTTTCACTTGATGATGGTTTTGTGAGAGGGGTGACCGATCCCACTCTTTTTACTAAGAGGGACAAGGGTGATTTGATCTTATGCCAAATCTATGTAGATGATATCATTTTTGGTTCTCCTAACATTCATTTGTGCAAGAAGTTCGCGGCTTCCATGACCTAGAACTTTGAGATGTCACTCAATGCGGATTTGAAGTTCTTTCTCAGATTCCAAATTCAACAATTTCAAGAAGGAATATTGTTTTCTCAAGCAAAGTATCTTAAGGATATTCTAGAGAAGTTTGGCATGTCTGATGCCAGTCCGTGTAAGACTCCCATGCCAACCAAAATTGTACCCACTGAAGACACAAATGGTATTCCTTTGGACCCATCTACTTACCGCTTCATGATTGGTTCATTGCTTTGTCTTTGTGCATCTAGACCAGACATCATGTTTAGTGTATGCATGTGTGCTAGATTTCAAGCTTCCCCTAGGAAAAGTCATCATAAGGCAGTTAAGCATATTCTTAGATACCTTGTTCACACCCCAAAGTTGGGTCTATGGTACCCCAAGGATGCTAAGTTTGATCTCATTGGGTACATGGATGCGGATTGGGCTGGAGACAAAGTCGGACGAAAGTCCACCTCCGATGCATGTCAGTTTCCTGGATGCTCCTTGGTAAGTTGGTCCTTGAAGAAGCAAAATTGTGTTGCTCTCTCCACCGCCGAAGATGAATACATTGCAACCGCCAGTTGTGCAACTCAGTTACTATGGATGAGGCAAACTTTGAAGGATTATGGTATCACCTATAGACATGTGCCTCTTCTGTGTGATAATGTGAAGGAAATATGCCCTAGAGGCAATAATAAAGTTATTACATATTTCCTCATTTCATGATAAATGTTTATTATTCATGCTAGAATTGTATTAACCGGAAACATAATACATGTGTGAGTATATAGACAAACAGAGTGTCACTAGTATGCCTCTACTAGACTAGCTTGTTAATCAAAGATGGTTATGTTTCCTAACCATGAACAAGGAGTTGTTATTTGATTAACAAGGTCACATCATTAGTTGAATGATCTGATTGACATGACCCATTCCATTAGCTTAGCACACGATCGTTTAGTATGTTGCTACTGCTTTTATCCATGACTTATACATGTTCCTATAACTATGAGATTATGCAACTCCGCTTACGGAGGAACACTTTGGTACTACCAAACGTCACAACGAATCGGGTGATTATAAAGGAGTACTACAGGTGTCTCCAAAGGCGGATGTTGGGTTGGCGATTTCGAGATTAGGTTTTGTCACTCCGATTGTCGGAGAGGTATCTCTGGGCCCTCTCGGTAATACACATCACTTAAGCCTTGCAAGCATTACAACTAATGAGTTAGCTGTGAGATGATGTATTACGAGCGAGTAAAGAGACTTGCCGTAACGAGATTGAACTAGGTATTGGATACCGACGATCGAATCTCGCAAGTAACATACCGATGACAAAGGGAACAACGTATGTTGTTATGCGGTCTGACCGATAAAGATCTTCGTAGAATATGTAGGAACCAATATGGGCATCCAGGTCCCGCTGTTGGTTATTGACCGGAGACGTGTCTCGGTCATGTCTACATTGTTCTCGAACCGTAGGGTCCGCACGCTTAAGGTTTCGATGACAGTTATTATGAGTTTATGTATTTTGATGTACCGAAGAAGTTCGGAGTCCCGGATGTGATCACGGACATGACGAGGAGTCTCGAAATGGTCGAGACATAAAGATTGATATATTGGAAGCCTATATTTGGAGTTCGGAATGGTTCCGGGTGAAATCGGGAATTTACCGGAGTACCGGGAGGTTACCGGAACCCCCCGGGAACTATATGGGCCATAGTGGGCCTTGGTGGAAAGGAGAAAGGGCCAGCCCTAGGTGGCCGCGCGCCTCCCCCCTTCCCCTAGTCCTACTAGGACTAGGAAAGGTGGGCCGGCCCCCTCTCTCTCTTTCCCCCTCCGGTGAATCCTATTCCAACTAGGATTGGAGGGGGAATCCTACTCCCGAGGAGTAGGACTCCTGGCGCCTCCTCTTGGCCGGCCGGCCCCCTCCCCCTTGCTCCTTTATATACGGGGGCAGGGGGCACCCTAGAACACACAAGTTTGATCTACGGATCGTTCCTTAGCCGTGTGCGGTGCCCCCCTCCACCATATTCCACCTCGGTCATATCGTCACGAAGCTTAGGCGGCTCTGCTGCGATAGAACATCAAGATCGTCACCACGTCGTCTTGACGGAACTCTCCTCGACACTCGGCTGGATCGGAGTACGAGGGACGCCATCGAGCTGTACGTGTCAAGAACTCGGGCGCCGGAGTAACGGCGCCGGATCGGTCGGATCGCGAGGAGAACATACGACTACTTCCTCTACGTTGTGATCGCTTCGCCGGTCTCACGAGGCGTAGACAACACTCTCCCTCTCGTTGCTATACATCACCATGATCTTGCGTGTGCGTAGGAAATTTTTGAAATTACTACGTTCCCCAACAAAGGGCATCCGAGCCTAGGTTTTTATGGTTTGATGTTTTGCACGAGTAGAACACAAGTGAGTTGTGGGCGATACAAGTCATACTACCTACCAGCATGTCATACTTTGGTTCAGCGGTATTGTGAGATGAAGCGGCCCGGACCGACATTACGCCAGACGCTTACGCGAGACTGGTTTCACCGCCACGAGCACTCGTTGCTTAAAGGTGACCGGTGGGTGTCTGTCTCTCTCACTTTAGTTGAACTGAGTGTGGCTACGCCGGTCCTTGAGAAGGTTAAACGGAGTCTATTTGACGAAGTATCGTTGTGGTTTTGATGCATAGGTGAGATTGGTTCTTGCTTAAGCCCGTAGCAGCCACGTAAAATTTGCAACAACAAAGTAGAGGACGCCTAACTTGTTTTTGCAGGCATGTTGTGATGTGATATGGTCAAGACGTGATGCTATATTTTATTGTATGAGATGATCATGTTTTGTAACCGGTTATCGGCAATCGGCAGAGCCATATGGTTGTCGCTTTATTGTATGCAATGCAATCGCTTCGTAATGCTTTACTTTATCACTAAGCGGTAGCGATAGTCGAGAAGCATAAGTTTGGCGAGACGACAACGATGCTACGATGGAGATCAAGGTGTCGCGCCGGTGACGATGGTGATCATGGTGGTGCTGCAGAGATGGAGATCACGATGCACAAGATGATGATGACCATATCATATCACTTATATTGATTTGCATGTGATGTTTATCTTTTATGCATCTTATCTTGCTTTGATTGACGGTAGCATTTTAAGATGATCTCTCACCAATAATTATCAAGAAGTGTTCTCCCTGAGTATGCACCGTTGCCAAAGTTTGTCGTGCCCAGACACCACGTGATGATCGGGTGTGATAAGCTCTACGTCCATCTACAACGGGTGCAAGCCAGTTTTGCACACGCGAATACTCAGTTAAACTTGACGAGCCTAGCATATGCAGATATGGCCTCGGAACACGGAGACCGAAAGGTCGAGCGTGAATCATATAGTAGATATGATCAACATAAGATGTTCACCATTGAAAACTACTCCATCTCACGTGATGATCGGTTATGGTTTAGTTGATTTGGGTCACGTGATCACTTAGATGACTAGAGAGATGTCTATCTAAGTGGGAGTTCTTAAGTAATATGATTAATTGAACTTAAATTTATCATGAACTTAGTCTGGTAGTATTTTGCAAATTATGTTGTAAGATCAATAGCTTGCGTTGTTGCTTTCATATGTTTATTTTGATATGTTCCTAGAGAAATTGTGTTGAAAAATGTTAGTAGCAATGATGCGGATTTGATCCGTGATCCGAGGTTTATCCTCATTGCTGCACGTAAGAATTATGTCCTTAATGCACCGCTAGGTGACAGACCTATTCCAGAGCGGATGCGGGCGTTATGAACGCTTGGCTAGCTCAAGATGATGACTACTTGATAGTTTTGTGCACCATGCTTTATGGCTTAGAATCGGGACTTCAAAGATGTTTTGAACATCATGGACCATATGAGATGTTCCAGAATTGAAGTTAATATTTCAAGCAAATACCGAGTTGAGAGATATGAAGTCTCCAACAAGTTATATAGCTAAAAGATGGAGGAGAATCGCTCAACTAGTGAGCATGTGATCGATTGTGCAGGTACTTCAATCGCTTGAATCAAGTGGGAGTTAATCTTCCGATAAGATAGTGATTGATGAATTCTCTAGTCACCATCACCAAGTTAGTAGAACTTCGTGATGAACTATACTATGCAAGGGATGACGAAAATGATTCCCGAGCTCTTCGTGATGTTGAAATCGACGAAGGTAGAAATCAAGAAAGAGCATCAAGTGTTGATGGTTGACAAGATCACTAGTTTCAAGAAAAGGGCAAAGGAAAGAAAGGGAACTTCAAGTAGATTGACAAGCAAGTTGTCACTCCCATGAAGAAGCCCAAAGCTGAACCAAAGCACTAAACCGAGTGCTTACATCGCAAAGGAAATGGTCATTTGAAGCGGAACTGCCCTAAATATTTGGTGGATAAGAAGGATGGCAAAGTGAAAAGGGTATATTTGATATACAGTGTTTGATGTGTGCTTTACTAGTGTTTATAGCAACCCCTCGGTATTTGGTCCTGGTTCGGTTGCTAAGAGTAGTAACTCAAACGGAGTTGCGAATAAATGAAACTAGTTAAGGGTGAAGTGATGATGTGTGTTGAAAATAGTTTCAAGATTGATATGATCATCGTCGCACACTCCCTATACTTTCGGGATTAGTGTTGAACCTAAATAAATGTTATTTGGTGTTTGCGTTGAGCATGAATATGATTTGATCGTTTTTATTGCAAAATGGTTATTCATTTAAGTAAGAGAATAAATTGTTGTTCTGTTTACATGAATAAAACCTTATATGGTTACACGCCCAATGAAAATGGTTCATTGGATCTCGATCGTAGTGATACACATATTCATAATATTGAAACCAAAAGATGCAAAGTTAATAATGATAGTGCAACTTATTTGTAGCACTCCGTTTAGGTCATATTGGTGTAAAGCGCATGAAGAAACTCCATCTTGATGGGATTTTGGAATCACTTGATTATGAATCACTTGATGCTTGTAACCATGCCTCATGGGCAAGATGACTAAGACTCCGTTCTCCGAACGATGGAGCGAAAGCAACCGACTTATTGGAAATAATACATACCGATGTATGCGATCCAATGAGTGTTAAGGCTCGCGGTGGGTATCGTTATTTTCTGACCTTCACAGATGATTTGAGCAGATATGGGTATATCTACTTGATGAAACATAAGTCTGAAATAGTTGAAAGGTTCAAAGAATTTCAGAGTGAAGTGGAAAAATCATCATGACAAGAAAATAAGATTTCTACGATCTGATCGCGGAGACAAATATTTGAGTTACGAGTTTGGTCTTCAATTAAAACAATGTCGAATAGTTTCACAAATTCATGCCACCTGGAACACCACATCATAATGGTGTGTCCGAACATCATAACCGTACTTTATTGGATATAGTACAATTTATGATGTTTCTTACCGATTTACCAATATCGTTTTGGGATCATGCATTAGAGACAGTTGCATTCACGTTAAATAGGGCACCATCTAAATCCGTTGAGGCGACACTATATGAACTGTGGTTTAGCAAGAAACCAAAGTTGTCGTTTCTTAAAGTTTGGGGCTGCGATGCTTATGTGAAAAAGTTTCATCCTGATAAGCTCAAACCCAAATCGGAGAAGTGCGTCTTCATAGAATACCCAAAGGAAATTGTTGGGTACACCTTCTATCACAGATCCGAAGGCAAAACATTCGTTGCTAATAAATGGATCCTTTCTAGAGAAGGAGTTTCTCTCGAAAGAAGTGAGTGGGAGGAAAGTAGAACTTGATGAGGTAATTGTACCTTCTCCCTTATTGGAAAGTAGTTCATCACAGAAATCTGCTCCTGTGACTACTACACCAATTAGTGAGGAAGCTAATGATGATGATCATGTAACTTCAGATCAAGTTACTACCGAATCTCGTAGGTAAACCAGAGTGAGATCCGCACTGAGTGGTACGGTAATCCTGCTCGGAAGTCATGTAACTAGACCATGATAAACCTACGAACTATGAGGAAGCGATGATGAGCCCAGATTCAGCGAAATGGCTTGAGGCCATGAAATCGAGATGAGATCCATGTATGAGAACAAAGTGTGGACTTTGGTGGCGTTGCCGATGATCGGCAAGCCATAGAAAATAAATGGATCTTCAAGAGGAAGACGGACGCGATAGTAGTGTTACTATCTACAAAGCTCGACTTGTCGCAAAAAGGTTTTGACAAGTTCAAGGTGTTGACTACAATGATATTTTCTCAAGCAGTAGCGATGCTTAAGTCTGTCCGAATCATGTTAGCAATTGCCACAATTTATGAAATTTGGCAAATGGATGTAAAACTGCATTCTGAATGGGTTTTAGGAGGAAGAGTTGTATATGATGCAACCGAAGGTTTTATCGATCCAAAGGAGCTAACAAAGTGTGCAAGCTCCAAAGAATCCATCTATGAACTGGTGCAAGCATCTCGGAGTTGGAATATACGCTTTGATGAGTTGATCAAAGCATATAGTTTTATCTGCACTTACGGTGAAGCCTGTATTTACTAAAAAGTGAGTGGGAGCACTACAAGATTTCGATAAGTATATGTGAATGACATATTGTAGATCGGAAATAATGTAGAATTATTCTCGCAAAGCATAAAGGAGTGTTTGAAAGAAGTTTTTCAAAGAAAGACCTCGGTGAAGCTGCTTACATATTGAGCATCAAGATCTATAGAGATAGATCAAGATGCTTGATAAGTTTTTCAATGAGTACATACCTTGACAAGATTTTGAAGTAGTTCAAAATGGAACAGTCAAAGAAAGAGTTCTTGCTCGTGTTACAAGGTGTGAAATTGAGTAAGACTCAAAACCCGACCACGGCAGAAGATAGAAAGAAAATGAAAGTCATTCCCTATGCCTTGGCCATAGGTTCTATAAAGTATGCCATGTCAGTGTACCAGATCTATTGTATACCCCTGACCGAGTTTGGCAAGGAGTACAATAGTGATCTAGGAGTAGATCATCGACAGCGGTCAAAATTATCCTTAGTGGAATAAGGATATGTTTCTCGATTATGGAAGTGACAAAAGGTTAGGTAAGTAAAGGGTTACGTCGATGCAAGTTTTGACACCGATCCGGATGACTCTAAGTCTCGATCTAGATACATATTGAAAGTGGGAGCAATTAGCTAGAGTAGCTTCGTGCGAGCATTGTAGACATAGAAAAATTGCAAAATACATAACGGATCTGAATGTGAAAGACCCGTTGACTAAGACTCTCTCACAAGCAAAACATGATCACACCTTAGTACTCTTTGAGTGTTAATCACATAGCGATGTGAACTAGATTATGAATCTAGTAAACCCTTTGGGTGTTGGTCACATGGCGATGTGAACTATGGGTGTTAATCACATGATGATGTGAACTATCGATGTTAATCACATGGTGATGTGATCTAGATTATTGACTCTAGTGCAAGTGGGAGATCAAGGAAATATGCCCTAGAGGCAATAATAAAGTTATTATATATTTCCTCATTTCATGATAAATGTTTATTATTCATGCTAGAATTGTATTAACCGAAACATAATACATGTGTGAGTATATAGACAAACAGAGTGTCACTAGTATGCCTCTACTAGACTAGCTTGTTAATCAAAGATGGTTATGTTTCCTAACCATGAACAAGGAGTTGTTATTTGATTAACAAGGTCACATCATTAGTTGAATGATCTGATTGACATGACCCATTCCATTAGCTTAGCACACGATCGCTTAGTATGTTGCTCTTGCTTTTATCCATGACTTATACATGTTCCTATAACTATGAGATTATGCAACTCCGTTTACGGAGGAACACTTTGGTACTACCAAACGTCACAACGTAATCGGGTGATTATAAAGGAGTACTACAGGTGTCTCCAAAGGCGGATGTTGGGTTGGCGATTTGAGATTAGGTTTTGTCACTCCGATTGTCGGAGAGGTATCTCTGGGCCCTCTCGGTAATACACATCACTTAAGCCTTGCAAGCATTACAACTAATGAGTTAGCTATGAGATGATGTATTACGAGCGAGTAAAGAGACTTGCGATAACGAGATTGAACTAGGTATTGGATACCGACGATCGAATCTCGGGCAAGTAACATACCGATGACAAAGGAACAACGATGTTGTTATGCGGTCCGACCGATAAAGATCTTCGTAGAATATGTAGGAACCAATATGGGCATCCAGGTCCCGCTGTTGGTTATTGACCGAGACGTGTCTCGGTCATGTCTACATTGTTCTCGAACCGTAGGGTTCGCACGCTTAAGGTTTCGATGATGCTTATTATGAGTTTATGTATTTTGATGTACCAAGAAGTTCGAGTCCCGATGTGATCACGGACATGACGAGGAGTCTCGAAATGGTCGAGACATAAAGATTGATATATTAGAAGCCTATATTTGGAGTTCGAATGGTTCCGTGAAATCGAATTTATGGAGTACCGGAGGTTACTGGAACCCCCGGAACTATATGGGCCATAGTGGGCCTTGGTGGAAAGGAGAAAGGGCCAGCCCTAGGTGGCACAAGGCCCCCTCCCCTAGTCCTACTAGGACTAGGAAAGGTGGGCCGCCCTCTCTCTCTCTCCCCTCCGGTGAATCCTATTCCAACTAGGATTGGAGGGAATCCTACTCCCGGAGGAGTAGGACTCCTGGCGCGCCTCCTCTTGGCCGGCCGGCCCCTCCCCTGCTCCTTTATATACGGGGCGGGGGCACCCTAGAACACACAAGTTTGATCTACGGATCGTTCCTTAGCCGTGTCGGTGCCCCCTCCACCATATTCCACCTCGGTCATATCGTCATGCTTAGGCGGCTCTGCTTGATAGAACATCAAGATCGTCACCACGCCGTCGTCTTGACGGAACTCTCCTCGACACTCGGCTGGATCGAGTACGAGGGACGCCATCGAGCTGTACATGTGTCAAGAACTGGGGCGCCGAGTAACGGCGCCGGATCGGTCGGATCGCGAGGAGAACGTCGACTACTTCCTCTACGTTGTGATCGCTTCGCTTGGGTCTCGAGGGTGCGTAGACAACACTCTCCCCTCTTGTTGCTATACATCACCATGATCTTGCGTGTGCGTAGGAAAATTTTTGAAATTACTACGTTCCCCAACATAATGAAAGTGCCATCAATATTGCTGAGAATCCCAAAGATCATACCCGCACCAAGCACATTGATGTTAGGTATCATTTCTTGAGAGATCATGTGGAAAAGGGGGGACATTCATATTGATCATGTTGGTACAGATATTCAACCTGCAGACATCTTCACCAAGCCATTGGATGAAGCAAGGTTTTGTCAACTTAGGCGTGAACTTGGTATCTTGGAGCTTGATAACATTATGTGAAATCTAGTACCCATTCATGCATTTTCATCATGTCTTGTTTAGATGTAGGCATATATTTAGGGGGAGACTCTCAACTCATGAGTACTCTCACCCTATATAATGCATAAATAAAACAAACACTCTCAAAGTTACCATGTTCTTCAAACTATGGTACTTTAAAATGATGGAGTCGTGTTATTGAGCCCAAGGACACTATTTTTGTGGCATCATGACACTTATACTCACACATGGTGGCCTATTGGCCACCGACTCTCCTCAAAAGGAGAGGTTGTCCAATCATGTTTTGGGTTCTTAACCTGCATGTCTAGTTGCTCATCATGTGGTATTTTACATGTCTATTTGTACATCACATTTTGTCATACACCTATTCCTGGTTTTTGGTTCCTCTAGATATGGCGTGTGTCATCTGCCAAACCCTTTGCCATCGGTCGTCCGACGGTTCTCGGACATCTGATGACTCATAGTTTTTCGGTCGACCAACTTCTCTTAGTTGTCCGATTGTTGTGCAGCAAATCTTGCACAAGCCCAAAAATCACCCCCCAGGTCTCGGATGTCCGTGGTTCACCAGTCGTCCGTCTCCTAGCATGTCCACCAGTGCACAGACGTCCGACCACGGTTGGTCATCTGATGATAGTGCAAGTCGCATATATATTTTTGGGTCGGGCCGAACGGTTGCCCTATCCCCTCTTTTCCCCCTTCGCTCGTTTGAGTCTGCCGCCGCGCCGCCTGGAGGGCCACGCTGTCGCCTGCAGGATGCTGCCTCGTCGTGCCCTCTCCTCCTCTTCGTCGCCCCTCCTCCCGATCTGGTACTCCTCCCTTGTTGTGCTTCTCGGTTCTCTCTCTCTCTCGATTCCGTCACTCTTTCGTGAAAACGGTTGTGATCCCCTTTCTCTCTTGGATAATCTCTTAGGTGAGGTTCGTCCCACGATGGTGAAAATCAAGCATACCGCTCACAAGGATGCCGGGGGTACCTCTTCCCGCGGTAACTATGTTCTTTTTTTAGTTTAGTTTCAAATTTTCATCATCTCCGTCTCCATTCGGGTCTAGGGCTCACTATGGCTGTACATGTTCCTCTCCTCTTGATTTCAGCCTCCCGTCGTGGTGGTTCTGATGACTCTTAGGAGGAGCCGCGTCCCTGCAAGCGTGCTGGAAAACATCCCGTGATCTTGGAGTCCTCCTCTTCCGAGGGTTCTGACTGTGAAGAAGAGATGGAGGAGGAGGAGGAACATGGTGCGCATGTGACATTTTCGTCTCGTCCCGCGGTTCTCGTCGGGCCTCTCACATGCCTACTCCTCCTCCCGATCAGTCGCATGCCGATGGTCACCACATACCTCTTGAGGCCCCTCAACTTCATGGGCGTATCCTCAAGGACTTCACCAAAGTGCCCAAGCCAGCATATCTTAAGTTCCGGCGTGATGTTGATCAATTTGAAGTGGTTCAAGATTCTCTGGATCAACGGTTTCGCACAAATGTTCAGGCTGACATCTACACCTCTATTGTCCTCCAAAAGGGTCTGTCTCTGCACCACTTCATTGACTTAGATTATATTCGGAAACATCCCATGAAGTATCTGGGTGCCATTGAGCTCACTGAGTCATCTAGTCTTGCTGCTCCATTTGCCTTTCAGCATGATTTTAATCAGGCTGCAATCCACCAGTTTTATGCCACTTGCTTCTTTGCTCCTAACAAGACCGTCACCTAGATGGCCTCTGACACCGAGCTCGCTGCCACTTATGCTCAATTTGTCGCTGCTCTTGGGTTTCCGGACACTAGATTCAAGATCCATAAAGATTATCCAAATCACAAACCCAAAGGGGTTGAGGCGTGTGTCTATCTCCTAAAGGGAATTGATGAACTAACTGAGGAGGAAAAGTTGAAGGATCTGAATCAAGTTTCTGTTTGGAGATCTCCGTACTACATCATCTATCAATGCATCATTCGCACCATCTATCCTAAGATGGGTGACAAAGGTTCTTGCAACAGTTATTGCATTGATCTCATGTCTCGTCTCTATGAGTCTCCCAAAGGCAAGATTAATGTTCCTCATTTCCTTTGGCATGAAATCCGACTTGTTAGCTTTCAGTATAAGCGTGCCTTTCCTCATGCTCCATTCATTCAGGCTCTTATTGAGAGTGTGGCCCCCTTCTCCCTTGTCCACACCCATGTGCATGAGAAGTGGATTATTCCTCCTCACATGGCCAATGATTTTGTTCCAAAAGGTTCCTCCAAGTATGCTCCTGCTCATAGGTCTGTCGCTAGTTCCCTTCCTGCTCATGCCAGCTCGGCGCCCTTTGGGCGTTTTGCTCGCTTTATCGGCAAGGCTCACACTTCCATGATGAAGGCCTTCTCCTTCAACTACACACACAACCATGATGTTGTCACTCACTTGATCACTTCCAAGAATGCCTTGAAGTCTCGTCTCCATGGCTCTGCGGCTACTGATGTGAGTGAGTATGAGCACCTCCCATCTCCTCCTCCTTCTGACTTTGGTTTTCCGTCAGGGCCTAAGTGGGCTGATTTCCTCGATGAAGCTGGTGGGAGTGGAGCTCCAAATGATGATGATGATGATGACCTGTGATTGTCTAAGGGTTCTCTCTGTCCCTTTTTAGGTAGTTGTTGCCAAGGGGGAGAACTAGTTCTAGCTTTCTATTCATGTTGCTCTTATCTTGAACCATTTACCTTGAGTGGGTGTATGACTTTATATCTATGCCTTATGATGTGATGTTAAACTTATTGAACCTCTATGTTCTATGAATATTGAGATATTATGATATTATGCGGTTGTGATTATATGATGATGGTTTTATTTGGTTCTTGTGATATTTTGCTCATATATTCTAGATTGTTTCTCTGTGAGGGAGAGCTCTCCATATAATGTTGCAATAGTTATGGTTGAGAGGGGGAGCTCTTAAATAAATGTGTCTTAAAGCATAGAGCAACTTGATTTCTATTGTGCTATGAGTATATTGTCATCAAGTACCAAAAAGGGGGAGATTGAAAGTGCAATCATGCCCTAAATATTATTTTGATGTTGATGACAATATACTCATAGGGTACTAACAAAGTTTGTCAAGTATATCTCAGGTTTTAGTCCCCTCGGAATCAATTATGTGTGTGGATTATGACTTCAAAAATGTTTAACCTCATCAAGAACGAAGAAACAAGACTATCTTTATGTTTATTCTTGAGTATAGGATCCCACACTACTAAGAGGGGAACATGGGTTATTGCTAAAGTCTTGCTCAAACAACTTCTTCAAAGTCAGTGTCTGATATTCATCTCTGTCGGACGACCAGTACTCACCAGACGTCCGACAGCTTCCATACAGAGCCAAAACATCGATCGTCCGGTGTGCACCGGATGTCCGGCAAATCCAATCCAGAACCAAAACATTGGTCGTCCGGTCCCTGTCAGACGTTCGTTGTCTGCAGGGCCCTCGGTCGTCCGATACTTTCTCCACGGAGCCTAAATATCGATCGTCCGGATCCTCCGGTCGTCTGGTACCCACTAGACCGTGCCAAAACAATGGACGCCCGGTCCCTGGCGAATGTCCGGTGTCTGTCATGCCCTCAGACGTCCGTTGTGCATCGGACATCCGACGCTTCTGTGTTGTTTTGGGCTCCAACGACCACTTATTCAGGCATACTATAAATATATATCTCCTATCTCATGAGAGTGTTGACCATTCACTTCAAGCATCCTCAAGAACACATCTTCACTCTCTCTCTCACTCTCCAACACCAAATCTTAGATCCCTAAGGGAATTGAGAGCATTTGAGAGAAGTTGTCCACCCAAGTGATAGATCCACTCCTTCCCCTTCTTTGCACCAAATGAATTCGTGATTTGAGCAAGACTTGAGCTTTTCCTCATCGTTCTTGTTACTCTTGGAGGTTGGAAAATCCTAGGCGGTAGGAGTCATTCGGAGAGGAATCGTTCTTTATGATTACCCCCGCAAAGTTTGTGAGGGTTTGGACACCACCCCAAGGTCTACCACTAGTGGTTGAGAAACGCCTTCATGGTGTTGTCTCAAAGGGAGAATAGGGTGAGCCTTTGTGGCGCTGGTGTGCCTTCACAGTAACACCCGCCTCTCTAACGGTGATGTAGCTTCCCTCCAAGGAAGTGAACATCGGCATACATCCTCGTCTCTCGGAGTTGCGGTTATCCCTAACCCTAACTCCCTACTTGCGGTTATTTGTCTCTTGGTCTTTACTAATATCATATTGTGTTTGCTTACTCTCCTACTTTAGTTTGTTTACCTTGCTTAGCTCATAGCTTCACACTTGCAATTGTTAGGCTCAACTTCATATTCCGCATTATTGCCTAAAATGGCTAAGTAATAATTAAAATTTTGTAATTGTACCTATTCACCCCCCTCTAGGTCCATCCCGATCCTTTCAAAGAGGATGAAGATGAGGAGGCAAGGGGAAATGAAAACAGCGCCCCCTGTCCCTATTTATAAGGCAGTGGATGGATGGCATGCGCGAGAATCGGGGAGGATGAAAAAATGATTATGTGACAGCACAGATGCCTCGATTTTCGGAGGTTCATTAAAAGTGAAGGTATATTGAGATTTGGGCCTTGTATGATATTAATGAGATGACATCATGGCGGGTTAGCACAATTCTGTGAGCTGACGTCATGGCGGGTTATAAGATTTCATAAGGACTGATGATGAAGGATTTTTTCTAAGTCAAGTATTGAAGATTGGTATGAACAATTTCACATCAACCTAGGGCCTAATGTTGGGGATATAACTATTGGGTATGACCCACCCAGGAGGGGTCGGGTCATACCACTGGTGGTTCATAATGAGAAGGCCCAAGAAGATGTTAAAGATGGCGGTTCATGAAGCAAGCTTACTGAAGGCCCAAGACCCGGAGGAGACCTGAGGCCCACGGGCATAAACTACCATATGTTTAAACTTGTATGTTAAGGAAAGTTTAGTTGTGTCATCGAGTCAGACACGTTGTGTATGAGCTGGTCAGGACTCTATAAGCCGCCGAGCATCACCCTACATATATAAAGGGGTGACCCGGCGGCGGGTTGGGACAAGAAACAACAAGTCGAGGACTAGGTCAAGCGTATTCACTCCCTGGTAATCGAAACCCAAGCAATACAACCTAAAGCAGGAGTAGGCCTTTATCTCGTTGTGAGGGGTCAAACCTGGGTAAAACTCTGTGTGTCCTTTGTCCCTTTTTAACCCTTTCAAGCTAACTACGTTGTGATGGCTCCACACCTAAGTCCTCATGCTAGGGCATCTGCCGTGACAATTCCACGACAGTCCCCATGTGGGGCCCCTCACTTACTTCTTCTTCCCACACCACTCCATTCACCCAGAAAAAAATCACTATCACTCTCTCTCGTGTTCTTGCTCCCGAAACCGCAGATTTCGATCTCTTTGCTCGAAGCTCCATTTCCGAAACTGTTTCACGGATTTGTTGCTTGGTATGTGACTCCTCCATGTGTCCAATTAGTTTTTGTTTTAGTGGTTTATATTCAGAATAATTAGCTACTCCTGGTGCTGCTGTAGATGAGCTTGCATGTTGAATTCTTAGAGTTCTAAGTAGTTTGAATGCTTGCTATGGCCTCTATACATCCCTATGAGTAGTTGCAATCATTTTTGTGAAGTTTTGTTGAGAAAAAAGTTATGGACTAAAAATTTCAGAATTTTGTTCATAGGAAAAGGATGAGTTTCTTTAGGAAGTTTGCTTCCAAGAAGAACACCAAGGGGGGTATTGGGCAGTCATTTGACAATGATCTCCATACCCCGAGGTTGGCGGAGCTACATTTGTGCGAGTGGCCGCATAATGCGTTCATGGAAGAGGCCAGAATTCTTCAAGAGTTCACCGACTTCATCACGGCTGAATGCGAACAGTATCATCTCCTTACAAATTCCTTTGTGCAAAATTTTCATTTCCATCCTAGGAATAATCACCCTGAGGTGTCATTTAATTTATATGCTAAAAACCGGCAGATCCCACTTACTAAATTTTGTGATATATGCATGCTTCCTTCTAATGGTGAACTCGTAGAGCCTAGGCCCTCAAAGTTTGACGGTTTTTACCGTACTCTGACTTGTGGGGGATGAGAGAGGAGTATCGGGCACCACTACCGTTAGCTTGTAGTTCCCTGCCGTGCATTATTTTGCCTTATTTATTGCAAAGTGCTTGCTAGCGAGAGAGAAGGTGGGTTCACTTAGCGCCCCAGACTTTGCTATTTTGCTCGCGCACTTTATGGTGACAACACTTATAGCTTGGGAGCTATTGTGGCACGTCGCCTTCACCTTAACAGATTCAAGGGTAAAATACATGGGGGCATTTACGCTACTCGCTTGGCGACTCACTTCAATGTGCAGATACGCCAGCATGATCACCCTTTGACCAAGGTTTACCTAGACAGAGCGGCTATGAAAGACCATCAGTTTCTTGCTGCTGATTACCCTATATTAACTTGCCTTACAATTTAGTTTTTAGTGAGAAAACTCGTGATATTATTCCTTTGCCTACATCTGCTTTGTTTGATTATGTTGCCAGGAACGGATACAGGATTATGCCTGAGGACATTGACGCTTACCGGAACAACCTGGTTGCGGCACATGCGAAGCCTCAGCAGTGGGACCCTATGGTGCCTGCTCCCCGGCACTTTAACATTGGACCTCATGGCTTCGACGACTGTGATTACCAAGTTAGGCCAAAAGCCTAAGCTCGGGGGAGTACGTATTTCCACCGACATTACATTCATGTTCACACATTTCATTCCAATTGTCGGTGTCCACACTTTTTCATTGTACCATCCATGTTTAATTTATTTTCTCGCTTTCTTATTGTGTGTTTGAAAACTTTGAGAAAATCCAAAAATAAGTTTCTTTCTTATTTTTGATTTTTCTTCTAGTTTAAATTGTTGTAGTACTAAAAAGAAACCCCAAAAAGATTTCCTTGTTCTTCTTTTACTTGTTGGGAGCTTTCCCGTGTAAATAGTTTTTCTCGTTTTTGCTTTTCCCTTTTTTTCGTTTGCTTGCTTTCGAAAAACCAAAAACTCCAAAAATACTTCAGTGTGTTTCTTTGAATTTCTTTTCTTTTTGTTGAGTCATACCGAGGAGAAAACCATGATGAATATGTTGAATGGCTCTCATTTGCATTCTTGATCTAATAAAGAGTCCATATTACCTTATCTTCTCCTCTTGAATAAAATGTTTGCAGATTCCAGCTTAGTCCATGGCACTCTTGCACTATTATTATTTTCAAATCGTTCGGTCATGTAAGTGAAAGGCAATAATGACGATATTAGATGAACTGGCCGTGGCAGAGAGAAACATGTATGAACTCGACTTGTTCTGCTTTTGTAAATATGTTTAACCTAGTATCCATAATTCAACCTATTATGATCAAACATGTTTGCAATGACAATTAGATATTATAGTTTCTCATGCCATGCAGAAGTAGCTAGGAGTGAATAATGATTTATCTTAGATATCAACATTGCGTTAAAATGATTGTGATGTAGTATGATGATATGGCATCCTCGTCTGAATGTTCGAGTGGCTTGACTTGACACATGTTCATGCATGTAGTTGAATCAAAACCAACATAGCCTCTATGATATTTATGTTCATGGTGTTCATATCCTACTCATGCTAGTATCCAATGTTACTTATGCATAATGCATGTTCATGACCGTTGTTGCTCTCTAGTTGGCCGCTTCTCAACCTATTTGCTAGCCTTCGCCTGTACTAAGTGGGAACTCTGCTTGTACATCAAAAACCTGAAACCCAAGTTTTTCTAGATGAGTCCATCATACCTACCTATATGCGGTATTACCCTGTCGTCCTAAGTAAATTTGTATGTGCCATCTCTAAAAACTTCAAATAAATATCATTTTTGTGTCCCTGGATCGTTCATGGAAAGACAGGAGGTAGCTATCGGTATCTTCCATGCTAAGCGGGTTATTCTCAGGTCGAGTGTTTATTCACTTGCCATCGCACGAGAAAAGGGCGGTAATAGGGATGCCCAGTCTCAAATTGCAAAAAGAAAAGAGCTTACAAATAATCAAACAAAAACTCCCAATGGAGTCGTAACCTTTACATTTCCGCTTGGGAACCGCCACTAGCGTGTTTAGCATGGAAGATAATGATAACTGATGGTCGTGAAGTAAATGAAAAGGGTGCATGCCTCAAAATATCATTTACCTCTGTTTTAAAAACTTGAGCTCTGCCACCCCTGCAAATCACTGCTTTCCTACGCGAAGGGGCTATCTATTTACTTTTATGTTGTGTCATCACCTTATCAAATAAGTGCCAGAACCTGAGAGCACTGCTGTCATGCTGATGCATTGTGTGTAGCTAATGTTGGGTGCATCATGATTGGATCTTTTCTACCATGAATTACAATGTTTAGTCGCTGCTTGAACTTCGGGGGTGCTCTGCATTTATGTTTTGCGGTCTCAGAAAGGGCTAGCGAGATACCACTATTGTCATATTATATCATGGTTGTTTGATAACGTGTTGCTATTTGAGATATCTTATTATTGCTCTCTAGTTGTTTATGTCATTGATATGAGTTAATATAATTTTTAAGAGTTATTGTCGACATGGTTAGTTATAATCTTTGCTGAAAACCTGGATGTTGTTTAAGCTTATTTATGAAACAAGAGGAAAAGAGTTCGTAAAAGTTTTTCTTTTTCACTTCTAGTTTATCAACTGAATTGCTTGAGGACAAGCAAAAGTTTAAGCTTGGGGGAGTTGATACGTCTCCAACGTATCTACTTTTCCTAACGCTTTTCCTCTTGTTTTGGACTATAGTTTGCATGATTTGAATGAAACTAACCCTGGACTGACGTTGTTTTCAGCAGAACTACCATGGTGTTGTTTTTGTGCAGAAATAAAAGTTCTTGGAATGGAACGAAACTTTGCGAGGATTTTTTATATCAATAGAGAGAATTTCTGGAGCCAAGAGATACCCGCGGGGGGGCAACTGGGTGGGCACAACCCACCAGAGCGCGCCTGCCCCCCAGGCGTGCCCGGGTGGGTGCTGCCCACCTGGTGGCCCTGCTGACCCTGAAACCAACGCTATAAAATCACATTATTCCAGAAAAAATTCAAGGAAAAATAATTATTGCGTTTCACGAGATGGAGCCGCCGCCGTCTCCTGTTCTTCATCCGGAGGCCAGATCTGGAGTCCGTTTGGGGCTCCGAAGAGGGGGGATCTTCGATCTTCGTCATCACCAACACATCTCTATCGCCAATTCCATGATCCTCCCCACAGGGAGTGAGTAATTCCGTCGTAGGCTCGCTGGTCGGTGAGGAGTTGGATAAGATTCATCATGTAATCGAGTTAGTTTTGTTAGGGCCTGATCCCTAGTATCCACTATGTTCTGAGATTGATGTTGCTATGACTTTGCCATGCTTAATGCTTGTCACTTTGGGCCCGGGTGCCATGATTTTAGATCTAAACCGTTTATGTTATCACCATTATACCCATTTTCTAGATCCAATCTTGCAAGTTATAGTCACCTACTACGTGTTATGATCCGGCAACCCCGGAGTGACAATAGTCGGGACCACTCCCGGTGATGATCGTAGTTTGAAGAGTTCATGTATTCACTGTGTGCTAATGCTTTGTTCTGGTTCTCTATTAAAAGGAGGCCTTAATATCCCTTAGTTTTCACTAGGACCCCGCTGCCACGGGAGGGTAGGACAAAAGATGTCATGCAAGTTCTTTCCATAAGCACGTATGACTATTTACGGAATACATGCCTACATTATATTTATGAACTGGAGCTAGTGCCGTATCGCCCTAGATTATAACTGTCTCATGATGAATATCATCCAACGAGTCATCGATCCAATGCCTATGAATTTATCTTATATCGTTCTTGCTAAGTTACTATCATTGCTCGCTATCGTTCTTTGCTACAATATCACATGTTATCACTTTTTACCATTCTTTGTTGCTCATCGCCGCTATCACCAAAACTATCATATTACTGTGCTACTAATCACCTTGCTGCAGATAGTTAATCTCCAAGTGTGGTTGAATTGACAACTCAGTTGCTAATGCCTTCAAAAATTCTTTGGCTCCCCTTGTGTCGAATCTATAAATTTGGGTTGAATACTCTACCTCGAAAACTGTTGCGGTCCCCAATACTTGTGGGTTATCAGTGGTGCTTGCCCCCCATCTTTGCTAGCCAAAAATTCCGCACCAAGTAGAGATACTACTTGTGCATCCAAAACCCATTAAACCCAAATCTTATTCTCAAGAGTCCACCATACCTACCTAAGGATTGAGTAAGATCCTTCAAGTAACTTGTCATCGGTGCAATAAGTGAAGGAAATATGCCCTAGAGGCAATGATAAAGTTATTATTTATTTCCTTATTTCATGATAAATGTTTATTATTCATGCTAGAATCGTATTAACCGGAAACATAGTACATGTGTGAATACATAGAAACATAGTGTCACTAGTATGCCTCTACATGACTAGCTCGTGAATCAAAGATGGTTAAGTTTCCTAGCCATAGACATGAGTTGTCATTTGATTAACGGGATCACATCATTAGGAGAATGATGTGATTGACATGACCCATTCTGTTAGCTTAGCACTTGATCGTTTAGTCTGTTGCTATTGTTTTCTTCATGACTTATACATGTTCCTACAACTATGAGATTATGTAACTCCCGTTTACCTGAGGAACACTTTGTGTGCTACCAAACGTCACAACATAACTGGGTGATTATAAAGGAGCTCTACAGGTGTCTCCGAAGGTACATGTTGGGTTGGCATATTTCGAGATTAGGATTTGTCACTCCGATTGTCGGAGAGGTATCTCTGGGCCCTCTCGGTAATGCACATCACTATAAGCCTTGCAAGCAATATGACTAATGAGTTAGTTGCGGAATGATGCATTACATAACGAGTAAAGAGACTTGCCGGTAACGAGATTGAACTAGGTATTGGGATACCGACGATCGAATCTCGGGAAAGTAACATACCGATGACAAAGGGAACAACGTATGTTGTTATGCGGTTTGACCGATAAAGATCTTCATAAAATATGTGGGAGCCAATATGAGCATCTAGGTTCCGCTATTGGTTATTGACCAAAAACATGTTTCGGTCATGTCTACATAGTTCTCGAACCCATAGGGTCTGCACACTTAAGGTTTCGATGACAGTTATATTATGAGTTTATGAGTTTTGATGTATCGAAGGAGTTCGGAGTCCCGGATGAGATCTGGGACATGATGAGTAGTCTCGAAATGGTCGAGACATAAATATCGATATATTGGATGACTATATTCGGACTTCAGAAAGGTTCCAAGTGATTCGAGTATTTTTCGGAGTACCGGAGAGTTACGGGAATTCGTCGGGGAGTATATGGGCCTTATTGGGCCATACGGGAATAGAGGAGAGAGGCCAAAAGGAAGGAGGCCTGTGCCCGCCCTCTGGTCCGAATTGGACAAGGGGTGCGGCCCTCTTTTCCTTTTCCCTCTCCTCCTCTTTCCTTCTCTCCTACTCCAACAAGGAAAGGAGGAGTCCTACTCCCTGTAGGAGTAGGACTCCCCCCTTGGCGCGCCTCCTCCCTAGGTCGGCCGCCTCCCCCCTTGCTCCTTTATATACGGGGGCAGGGGGCACCCCATAGAGAACAATAGTTGATCTCTTGATCTCTTAGCCGTGTGCGGTGCCCCCCTCCACCATAGTCCTCGATAATATTGTAGCGGTGCTTAGGCGAAGCCCTGCGACGGTAGAACATCAAGATCGTCACCACGTCGTCGTGCTGATGAAACTCTTCCCCGACACCCTGCTAGATCCGAGTCCGGGGACCGTCATCGAGCTGAACGTGTGCTAGAACTCGGAGGTGCCGTAGTTTCGGTGCTTGATCGGTCGGGCCATGAAGACGTACGACTACATCAACCGCGTTGTTCTAACGCTTCGCTTTTGGTCTAACGAGGTACGTTGGACAACACTCTCCCTCTCGTTGCTATGCATCACCATGATCTTGCGTGTGCGTAGGATTTTTTTTGAAATTACTACGTTCCCCAACAGTGGCATCCGAGCCAGGTTTTATGCGTAGATGTTATATGCATGAGTAGAACACAAGTGAGTTTTGGGCGATATAAGTCATACTGCTTACCAGCATGTCATACTTTGGTTCAGTGGCATTGTGAGATGAAGCGGCCCGGACCGACATTACGCGTACGCTTACGCGAGACTGGTTTTACCGCTACGAGCACTCGTTGCTTAAAGGTGACCGGCGTGTGTCTGTCTCTCTCACTTTAGTTGAACCAAGTGTGGCTACGCCCGGTCCTTGCGAAGGTTAAAACAGCACCAACTTGACAAACTATCGTTGTGGTTTTGATGCGTAGGTAAGAACGGTTCTTGCTAAGCCCGTAGCAGCCACGTAAAATTTGCAACAACAAAGTAGAGGACGTCTAACTTGTTTTTGCAGGGCATGTTGTGATGTGATATGGTCAAGACGTGATGCTATATTTTTGTATGAGATGATCATGTTTTGTAACCGGTTATCGGCAATCGCGCAGAGCCATATGGTTGTATGAAATGCAACGATCTTTGTAATTGCTTTACTTTATCACTAAGCGGTAGCGATAGTCGTAGAAGCAATAGATGGCGTAATGACAACGATGCTACGATGGAGATCAAGGTGTCGCGCCGGTGACGATGGTGATCACGACGGTGCTTCGGAGATGGAGATCACAAGCACAAGATGATGATGGCCATATCATATCACTTATATTGATTGCATGTGATGTTTATCCTTTATGCATATTATCTTGCTTTGATTGACGGTAGCATTTTAAGATGATCTCTCACTAACTTATTAAGAAGTTTTCTCCCTGCGTATGCACCGTTGCAAAAGTTCTTCGTGCTGAGACACCACGTGATGATCGGGTGTGATAGGCTCTACGTTCAAATACAATGGGTGCAAAACAGTTGCACACGCGGAATACTCAGGTTAAACTTGACGAGCCTAGCATATACAGACATGGCCTCGGAACAAGGAGACCTAAAGGTCGAGCGTGAATCATATAGTAGATATGATCAACATAGTGATGTTCACCATTGAAAACTACTCCATCTCACGTGATGATCGGACATGGTTTAGTTGATTTGGATCACGTTCACTTAGATGACTAGAGAGATGTCTGTATAAGTGGGAGTTCTTAAGTAATATGATTAGTTGACTTAAATTTATCATGAACTTAGTCCTGGTAGTATTTTGCAAATTATGTTGTAGATCAATAGCTTGCGTTGTTGCTTTCATATGTTTATTTTGATATGTTCCTAGAGAAAATTGTGTTGAAAGATGTCAGTAGCAATGATGCGGATTGGATCCGTGATCGAGGTTTATTCTCATTCTTGCACGTAAGAATTATGTTCTTAATGCACCGCTAGGTGACAGACCTATTGCAGGAGCAGATGCAAACGTTATGAACGTTTGGCTAGCTCAATATGATGACTACTTGATAGTTTAGTGCACCATGCTTAACGGTTTAGCATCGGGACTTCAAAGACGTTTTGAACGTCATGGACCATATGAGATGTTCCAGGAGTTGAAGTTAATATTTCAAGCAAATACCCGAGTTGAGAGATATGAAGTCTCCAACAAGTTCTATGGCTAAAAGATGGAGGAGAATCGCTCAACTAGTGAGCATTTACTCAGGTTATCTGGGTACTACAATCGCTTGAATCAAGTGGGAGTTAATCTTCCGGACAAGATGGTGATTGACAGAGTTCTCTAGTCACCATCACCAAGTTAGTAGAACTTTGTGATGAACTATAGTATGCAAGGGATGATGAAAACGATTCCCGAGCTCTTCGTGATGTTGAAATCGACGAAGGTAGAAATCAAGAAAGAGCATCAAGTGTTTATGGTTGACAAGATCACTAGTTTCAAGAAAAGGGCAAAGGGAAAGAAAGGGGAACTTCAAGTAGAATGACAAGCAAATTGTCACTCCCACGAAGAAGCCCAAAGCTGAACCAAAGCCTGGCCGAGTGCTTACTTCGCAAATGAAATGGTCAACGAAATGGAAATACCACGAATATTTGGTGGATAAGAAGGATGGCGAGTGAACAAGGGTATATCGATATACTGAGTTATTGATGTGTACCTTACTAGTGTTTATAGTAGCCCCTGAGTATTTGATACTTGTTCGGTTGCTAAAAATTAGTGACTCGAAACAAGAGTTACAGAATAAACAGAGACTAGTTAAGGGTGAAGTGACGATGTGTATTGGAAGTGGATCCAAGATCGATATGATCATCATCGCACACTTCCTATACTTTCAGGATTAGTGTTAAACCTAAATAAATGTTATTTGGCGTTTGTGTTGAACATGAATATGATGATCATGTTTATTGCGTCTGATACAGTTATTCATTTAAAGTCAAAGAATAATTGTTGTTCTGTTTACATGAATAAAACCTTCGATGGTCATACACCCAATGAAAATAGTTTGTTGGATCTCGATCGTAGTGATACACATATTCATAATATTGATGCCAAAAGATGCAAAGTTAATAATGATAGTGCAACTTATTTGTGGTAATCGCCGTTTGGGTCATATCGGTGTAAAGCGCATGAAGAAACTCCATAAAGATGGATTTTCGGAATCACTTGGTTATGAATCATTTGATGCTTGTGAACCGTGCCTTTTGGGCAAGATGACTAAAACTCTGTTCTCCGGAACAATGGAATGAGCTACTGACTTATTGGAAATAATACATACCGATGTATGCGATCCGGTGAGTGTTAAGGCTCGCGGCATGTATCGTTATTTTCCGACCTTCACAGATGATTTGAGAAGATATGGGTATATCTACTTGATGAAACATAAGTCTGAAACATTTGAAAAGTTCAAAGAATTTCAGAGTGAAGTGGAAAATCATCATAACAAGAAAAAGAAAGTTTCTACGATCTGATCGTGGAGACGAATATTTGAGTTACGAGTTTGGTCTTCATTTGAAACAATGTGAAATAGTTTCGCAACTCACGCCACCTGGAACACCACAATGTAATGGTGTGTCCGAACGTCGTAATCGTACTTTACTAGATATGGTGCGATCTATGATGTCTCTTATCGGTTTACCACTATCGTTTTGGGGTTATGCATTAGAGATAGCTGCATTCACGTTTAAATAGGGCACTATCTAAATCCGTTGAGACGACACCGTATGAACTATGGTTTAGCAGTAAACCTAAGTTGTCGTTTCTTAAAGTTTGGAGTTGCGATGCTTATATGAAAAAGGTTTTCAACCTGATAAGCTCGAACCCAAATCGGAGAAGTGCGTCTTCATAGAATACCCAAAGGAAACTATTGGGTACACCTTCTATCACAGATCCGAAGGCAAAACATTTGTTGCTAAGAATCGTATCCTTTCTAGAGAAGGAGTTTCTCTCGAAAGAAGTGAGTGGGAGGAAAGTAGAACTTGATGAGGTAACTGTACCTGCTCCCTTATTGGAAGATAGTTCATCACAAGAACCGGTTCCTGTGACAACTACACCAATCAGTGAGGAAGCAAATGATATTGATCATGAAACTTCAGATCAAGTTACTACCGAACCTCGTGGTCTACGAGTAAGATCCGCACTGAGTGGTACGGTAATCCTATTCGGAAGTCATGTTACTTGACCATGGCGAACCTACGAACTATGAGGAAGCGATGAT
The DNA here is from genome assembly GCA_021437245.1 of Aegilops speltoides. NCBI lineage: Eukaryota > Viridiplantae > Streptophyta > Magnoliopsida > Poales > Poaceae > Aegilops > Aegilops speltoides. The sequence goes on along the minus strand of CM038143.1, from coordinate 348,706,079 downwards.
GAGCCCAGATTCCGCAAAATGGCTTGAGGCCATGAAATCTGAGATGGGATCCATGTATGAGAACAAAGTATGGACTTCGATTGACTTGCCCGATGATCGACAAGCCATAGAAAATAAATGGATCTTCAAGAGGAAGACGGACGTTGATAGTAGTGTTACTATCTACAATGCTAGATTTGTCGAAAAAGGTTTTTGACAAAGTTCAAGATGTTGACTACGATGAGTTTTTTCTCACTCGTATCGATGCTTAAAGTCTGTCCGAATCATGTTAGCAATTGCCACATTTTATGAAATCTGGCAAAAGGATGTCAAAACTGCATTCTTTAATGGATTTATTAAAGAAGAGTTGTATATGATGCAACGAGAAGGTTTTATCAATCCTAAAGGTGTTAAACAAATTGTGCAAGCTCCGGCAATCCATCTATAGACTGGTGCAAGCATCTCGGAGTTGGAATATACGCTTTGATGAGTTGATCAAAGCATATAGTTTTATACAGACTTGCGGTGAAGCCTGTATTTACAATAAAGTAAGTGGGAGCACTACCGCCTTTCTGATAAATATATGTGAGTAACATATTGTTGATAAGAAATGATGTAGAATTTTTCTAGAAAGCATAAAGGAGTATTTGAAAGGAGTTCTTTGAAAAGAAAGACCTCAGTAAAGCTACTTACATATTGAGCATCAAGATCTATTGAGATAGATGAAGACGCTTGATAAGTTTTTCAATAAGTACATACTTGTCAAGATTTTGAAGTAGTTCAAAATGGAAGAGTCAAAGAAAGAGTTCTTGCCTGTGTTGCAAAGGTGTGAAATTGAGTAAGACTCAAATCCCGACCACGGCAGAAAATAGAAAAGAGAATGAAAGTTACTCCCTATGCCTCAGTCATAGGTTCTATAAAGTATGCTATGCTATGTACCAGACCTATTGTATACCTTGTTCTGAATTTGGTAAGGGAGTACAATAGTGATCTAGGAGTAGATCAATGGACATTGGTCAAGAATATCCTTAGTGAGGACTAAGGAAATATTTCTCGATTATGGAGGTGATAAAAGAGCCTGTCGTAAAGAGTTACATCGGTGCAAGCTTTTACACCGATCCAGATGACTCTAAGTCTCAATCTGGATACATATTGAAAGTGGGAGCAATTAGCAAGAGTAGCTCCGTACAGAGCATTGTAGACATAGAATATTTGCAAAATACATACGGCTATGAATGTGACAGATCCGTTGACTAAGCTTCTCTCACGAGCAAAACATGATCACACCTTAGTACTCTTTGGATGTTAATCACATAGCGATGTGAACTAGATTATTGACACTAGTAACCCTTTGGGTGTTGGTCACATGACGATGTGAACCATGGGTGTTAATCATACACAGATATGAATATTGGTGTTAAATCACATGGCGATGTGAACTAGATTATTGATTCTAGTGCAAGTGGGAGACTGAAGAAATATGCCCTAGAGGCAATAATAAATTTATTATTTATTTCCTTATTTCATGATAAATGTTTATTATTCATGCTAGAATTGTATTAACCGAAAACATAGTACATGTGTGAATACATAGAAACATAGTGTCACTAGTATGCCTCTACTTGACTAGCTCGTGAATCAAAGATGGTTAAGTTTCCTAGCCATAGACATGAGTTGTCATTTGATTAACGGGATCACATCATTAGGAGAATGATGATATTGACATGACCCATTCCGTTAGCTTAGCACTTGATCGTTTAGTATGTTGCTATTGTTTGTTGGAAATATGCCCTAGAGGCAATAATAAAAGTATTATTATATTTCCTTGTTCATGATAATTGTCTTTTATTCATGCTATAACTGTATTATCCGGAAATCATAATACACGTGTGAATACATAGACCACAATATGTCCCTAGTGAGCCTCTAGTTGACTAGCTCGTTGTGATCAACAGATAGTCATGGTTTCCTGGCTATGGACATTAGATGTCGTTGATAACGGGATCACATCATTAGGAGAATGATGTGATGGAGAAGACCCAATCCTAAGCATAGCACAAGATCGTGTAGTTCGTTTGCTAGAGCTTTTCCAATGTCAAGTATGTCTTCCTTAGACCATGAGATCGTGTATCTCTCGGATACCGTAGGAGTGCTTTGGGTGTATCAAACGTCACAACGTAATTGGGTGACTATAAAGGTGCACTACAGGTATCTCCGAAAGTGTCTGTTGGGTTGACACGGATCGAGACTGGGATTTGTCACTCCGTATGACGGAGAGGTATCTCTGGGCCCACTCGGTAATGCATCATCATAATGAGCTCAAAGTGACCAAGTGGTTGGTCACGGGATCATGCATTACGATGCGAGTAAAGTGACTTGCGATGAACGAGACCGAACAAGGTATTGGGATACCGACGATCGAGTCTCGGGCAAGTAACGTACCGATTGACAAAGGGAATTGTATACGGGGTTGTTTAATCCTCGACATCGTGGTTCATCCGATGAAATCATCGAGGAGCATGTGGGAGCCAACATGGGTATCCAGATCCCGCTGTTGGTTATTGCCCGAGAGTCGTCTCGGTCATGTCTGCGTGTCTCCGAACCCGTAGGGTCTACACACTTAAGGTTCGGTGGCGCTTAGGGTTTTATGAATATGAGTATGCAGCATACCGAATGTTGTTCGGAGTCCCGGATGAGATCCCGGACGTCACGAGGAGTTTTGGAATGGTCCGGAGGTAAAGAATTATATATAGGAAGTGGTATTTCGGCCATCGGGAAAGTTTGAGGTCACCGGTAATGTCTGGGACCACCGGAAGGGTCCCGGGTCCACCGGTGGGGCCACCCATCCGGAGGGCCCCATGGGCTGAAGTGGGAGGGGAGCCAGCCCAAAGTGGGCTGGTGCGCCCCCCCTAGGCCCATCCCCTGCGCCTAGGGTTGAAACCCTAGGGTGTGGGCGCACCACATGCCTTGGGGGCACTCCACCCCCAGCCCGCCCCCCTTGGGAGATTGAATCTCCCAGGGCAGGCCCCTGGGGCCTATATAAGGAGGGCAAGGGGAGGCAGCCGCACTGCATTGGCGCCTCCCCCCCTACACCTCGTCCTCCTCCCGTAGTCGCTTGGCGAAGCCCTGCTGGAGTTCTGCTGCATCCACCACCACGCCGTCGTGCTGCTGGATCATCATCAACCTCTTCTCCCCCCTTGATGGATCAAGAAGGAGGAGACATCTCCCGTCCCGTATGTGTGTTGAACATGGAGGTGCTGTCCGTTCAGCACTTGGTCATCGGTGATCTGAATCACGGCGAGTACGACTCCATCATCACCACCCCCTTGAACGCTTCGCACGCGATCTACAAGTGGTATGTAGATGCAAACTCACTCCCTTGACTCGTTGCTTAGATGAACTCATAGATGGATCTTGGTGAAACCGTAGGAAAATTTTTAATTTTCTGCAACGTTCCCCAACAGTGGCATCATGAGCTAGGTCTATGCGTAGTTCCCTATTGCACGAGTAGAACACAATTTGGTTGTGGGTGTGGATCTTTTCAACTTGCTTGCCACTACTAGTCTTTTCTTGCTTCAGCGGTATTGTGGGATGAAGCGGCCCGGACCAACCTTACACGTACGCTTACGTGAGACCGGTTCCACCGACAGACATGCACTAGTTGCATAAGGTGGTTGGCGGGTGTCTGTCTCTCCCACTTTAGTTGGAGCGGATTCGATGAAAAGGGTCCTTATGAAGGGTAAATAGAAGTTGACAAAATCACGTTGTGGTTATTCGTAGGTAAGAAAACGTTCTTCCTAGAACCCAATTGCATCCACGTAAAAGATGCAACAACAATTTGAGGACGTCTAACTTGTTTTTGCAGCGATTGTCATGTGATGTGATATGGCCAGAAGTTGTGATGAATGATGAATGATATATTGTGATGTATGAGATCATGTTCTTGTAATAGGAATCACGACTTGCATGTCGATGAGTATGACAACGGCAGGAGCCATAGGAGTTGTCTTTATTTTTGTATGACTGCGTGTCATTGAAGAACGCCATGTAAATTACTTTACTTTATTGCTAAATGTGTTAGCCATAGAAGTAGAAGTAGTCGTTGGCGTGACAACTTCATGAAGACACAATGATGGAGATCATGATGATGGAGATCATGGTGTCATGCGGTGACAAGATGATCATGGAGCCCCAAGATGGAGATCAATGGAGCTATATGATATTGGCCATATCATGTCACTACTATATAATTGCATGTGATGTTTATTATGTTTATGCATCTTGTTTACTTAGAACGATGGTAGTAAATAAGATGATCCTTACAACAATTTCAAGAAGTGTTCTCCCTAAGCGTGCACCGTTGCTACGGTTAAATGCTTTGAAGCACCACGTGATGATCGGTGTGATAGATCCTTACGTTCACATACAACGGGTGTAAGACAGTTTTACACATGCAAAACACTTAGGGTTAACTTGACGAGCCTAGCATGTACGGACATGGCCTCAGAACACAGAGACCGAAAGGTCGAACACGAGTCGTATGGAAGATACGATCAACATGAAGATGTTCACCGACGATGACTAGTCCGTCTCACGTGATGATCCGACACGGCCTAGTCGACTCGGATCGTGTAACACTTAGATGACTAGAGGATGTCTAATCTGGTGGGAGTTCATAATTTGATTACATGAACTTAATTATCATGAACTTAGTCTAAAACCTTTGCAAATATGTCTTGTAGATCAAATGGCCAACGCCATGTCAACATGAACTTCAACGCGTCCTAGAAAACCAAGCTGAAAGATGATGGCGGAACTATACGGATTTGGGTCCTAACACGAGGATCATCCTCATAGCTGCCAGAAACAATATGTCCTAGAAGGACCGCTAGGTGACGCTCCGTCCCAGAGAACCAAGGCGTTATGAGCGCTTAGCGCCTCTCGTCGATGATTACTCCCTCATTCAAGGCGGCATGCTTTACTGACTTAGAACCGGGCTCCAAAAGCGTTTTGAGCATCACGGAGCATATGAGATGTTCAAGAGCTGAAACTAGTTTTCCAAGCTCATGCCCGGTCGAGAGATATGATGTCTCCGACAAGTTCTATAGTTGTAAGATGGAGGAAAACAGTTTCACGGTGAGCACATACTCAAAATGTGCAGGTTGCACAACCACCGACTCAAATGAACATTAACCTCCCCGATGAGGCGGTCATTGACAGAATCCTCGATCGCTCCCACCAAGCTACAAGAGCTTTGTGATGAACTACAATATGCGGGGATGGTGAAGACCATTCTGAAGTATTTTCAATCTTCAAGTCGCAGAGGCTGAAATCAAGAAAGAACATCAAGTGTTGATGGTCAATAAGACCACTAAGTTCAAGAAGGGCAAGGGCAAGAAGAACTTCAAGAAGGACGGCAAGGATGTTGCTGCGCCCGTAAGCCGCCATCGAAGAAGTCAAAGAATGGACCCAAGCACGAGGTGAGTGCTTTTATTGCAAGGGAAGGGTCCTTTGAAGCGGAACTCGCCCCAAATACTTAGCGGATAAGAAGGCCGCAACACCAAAGGTATATTTGATATACATGTAATTGATGTGTACCTTACGATTACTCGTAGTAACTCCCGGGTATTTGATACGGTGTCGTTGCTCATATTTGTAACTCACAGCAGAGCTGCGGAATAAATGGAGATGGCGAAGGATGAGGTGACGATCTTGCGTCGGGAATGGTTCCAGAGTCGATGTGATCGCCGTCGACACGCTACCTCTACATTTACCTACGGGATTAGTTATAAACCTTAATAATTGTTATTTGGTGCCAAGTTTGAGCATGAACATTGTATCGGATCTCGTTTGATACGAGATGGCTACTCATTTAAATCCGAGAATAATGGTTGTTCTATTTATATGAGAGATATGTTTTATGGTCATGCCCCTATGGTCAATGGTTTATTCTTAATGAATCTCGGCGTAATATTACACATGTTCATAGTGTGAATACCAAAAGATGTAAAGTTGATAACGATAGTCCCACATACTTGTGGCATCGCCGCCTTGGTCACATTGGTGTCAAGCGCATGAAGAAGCTCCATCTTGATGGACTTTTAGAGTCTCTCGATTATGAATCATTTGACACATGCGAACCATGCCTCATGGGCAAATGACCAAGACTCCGTTCTCCGTAACAATGGGCGAGCAACCAACTTGTTGGAAATCATACATACCGATGTGTGCGGTCCAATGAGCGTTGAGGCTCATGGAGGATATCGTTATGTTCTCACTCTCACTGATGACTTGAGTAGATATGGGTATGTCTACTTGATGAAACACAAGTCTGAGACCTTTGAAAAGTTCAAGGAATTTCAGAATGAGGTAGAGAATCAACGTGGCCGAAAGATAAAGTTCCTACGATCAGATCGTGGAGGAGAATACTTAAGTCACGAATTTGGTACACACTTAAGGAAATGTGGAATCGTTTCACAACTCACGCCGCCTGGAACACCTCAGTGTAACGGTGTGTCCGAACGTCGTAATCGCACTCTATTAGATATGGGGCGGTCTATGATGTCTCTTACCGATTTACCGCTATCATTTTGGGGATACGCTCTAGAGACAGCTACATTCACTTTAAATAGGGCACCGTCTAAATCCGTTGAGACGACACCGTATGAATTATGGTTTGGGAAGAAACCTAAGCTGTCGTTTCTAAAAGTTTGGGGATGCGATGCTTATGTCAAGAAACTTCAACCTGGAAAGCTCGAACCCAAGTCGGAAAAATGCATCTTCATAGGATACCCTAAGGAAACCGTTGGGTATACCTTCTACTTAAGATCCGAGGGCAAGATCTTTGTTGCCAAGAACGGATGCTTTACGGAAAAGAGTTTCTCTCGAAAGAAGTAAGTGGGAGGAAAGTAGAACTCGATGAAGTACTACCTCTCGAGCGGAAAGTGGTGCAACAGCAGAAAATGTTCTGCGATGCCTACACCAACCAAGAGGAAAATAATGATGATGATCAAGGTACTTGGATCAAGTTGCTCTTGAACTTCGTGGTCCACAAGGACATGTTCCGCACTGAGTGGTACGCAGCAACCTGTCACGGAAATCATGTTGTTAGACAACGGTGAACCTTCGAACTATGAAGAAGCGATGGCGGGCCCAGATTCCAACAAATGGCTTGAAGCCATGAAATCCGAGATAGAATCCATGTACGAAAACAAAGTATGGACTTTGACAGACTTGCCGATGATCGGCGAGCGATAGAAAACAAATGGATTTTTAAGAAGAAGGCGGACGCGATGGTAGTGTTACCATCTATAAAGCTCGACTTGTTGCTAAGGGTTATCGACAAGTTCAAGGGATTGACTACAACGAGACATTCTCTCCGTGGCGAAGTGAAGTCCGTCCGAATCATGTTAGCAATTGCCGCATACTATGATTATGAGATATGGCGATGGACGTCAAAACGGCATTTCTTAATGACATCTTAAGGAAGAGTTGTATATGATGCAGCGGAAGGTTTTGTCGATCCTAAGAACGCTAACAAAGTATGCAAGCTCCAAAGATCCATTTATGGACTGTGCAAGCATCTCGGAGTTGGAACATTCGCTTTGATGAGATGATCAAAGCGTTTGGGTTTATGCGACTTATGGAGAAGCCTGCGTTTACAAGAAAGTGAGTGGGAGCTCAGTAGCATTTCTCATATTATATGTAGATGACATACTCGATGGGAAATGATATAGAACTTCGGACAACATTAAGGCCTACTTGAATAAGTGTTTTTCAATGAAGGACCTTGGAGAAGCTGCTTATATATTAGGTATCAAGATCTATAGAGATAGATCGAGGCGCCTCATAGGTCTTTCACAAAGCACATACCTTGATAAGATTTTGAAGAAGTTCAAAATGGATCAGTCCAAGAAGGGTTCTTGCCTATGTTGCAAGGTGTGAGATTGAGCTCGGCTCGACCCCGACCACGGAAAAAGATAAAGAAGAGATGAGTGTCATCCCTATGCTTCACCATAGGATCTATTATGTATGCCATGTTTGTGTACCGGACTGATGTAAACCTTGCCGTAAGTTTGGTAGCAAGGTACCAAAGTAATCCCGCAAGGAACACCGGACAATGGTCAAGAATATCCCGAAGTACACGAAAAGGACAAAGGACATGTTTCTCGTTTATGGAGGTGACGAAGAGCTCGTCGTAAAGGGTTACGTCGGCGCTAGCTTCAACACGATCCGATGACTCTAAGTCACAAACCGGATCGTGTATATGTTGAATGGAGGAGCGATGGTAGTGCAACCGCAAGCGAGCGTCGTGGCGGGATCTACATGTGAAGCGGAATACATGGCAGCCTCGAAGGCGCGCATGAAGCAATTTGGGTGAAGGAGTTCATCACCGACCTAGGAGTCATACCCAATGCGTCGGGGCGATCAAACTCTTCTGTGACAACACCGGAGCTATTGCCCTAGCCAAGGAGCCTGTGTTTCACAAGAAGACCGAGCACATCAAGCGTCGTTTCAACTCCATCCGTGAAAATGTTCAAGATGGAGACATAGATATTTGCAAAGTACATACGGATCTGAATGTCGTAGATCCGTTGACTAAACCTCTCCCGCGAGCAAAACATGATCAACACCAGAACTCTATGGGTGTTCAATTCACCACAATGTAACTAGATTATTGACTCTAGTGCAAGTGGGAGACTGTTGGAAATATGCCCTAGAGGCAATAATAAAAGTATTATTATATTTCCTTGTTCATGATAATTGTCTTTTATTCATGCTATAACTGTATTATCCAGAAATCGTAATACACGTGTGAATACATAGACCACAATATGTCCCTAGTGAGCCTCTAGTTGACTAGCTCGTTGTGATCAACAAATAGTCATGGTTTCCTGGCTATGGACATTAGATGTCATTGATAACGGGATCACATCATTAGGAGAATGATGTGATGGACAAGACCCAATCCTAAGCATAGCACAAGATCGTGTAGTTCGTTTGCTAGAGCTTTTCCAATGTCAAGTATCTCTTCCTTAGACCATGAGATCGTGTAACTCCGGATCTGTAGGAGTGCTTTGGGTGTATCAAACGTCACAACGTAATCGGGTGACTATAAAGGTGCACTACTGGTATCTCCGAAAGTGTCTGTTGGGTTGACACGGATCGAGATGGGATTTGTCACTCCGTATGACGGAGAGGTATCTCTGGGTCCACTCGGTAATGCATCATCATAATGAGCTCAAAGTGACCAAGTGGTTCGTCATGGGATCATGCATTACGGTACGAGTAAAGTGACTTGTCGATAACGAGACTGAACAAGGTATTGGGATACCGACGATCGAGTCTCGGGCAAGTAACGTATCGATTGACAAAGGGAATTGTATACGGGTTGTTTAATCCTCGACATCGTGGTTCATCCGATGAAATCATCGAGGAGCATGTAGAGCCAACATGGGTATCCAGATCCGCTGTTGGTTATTGCCGAGAGTCGTCTCGGTCATGTCTGCGTGTCTCCGAACCCGTAGGGTCTACACACTTAAGGTTCGGTGGCGCTAGGGTTGTATGAATATGAGTATGCAGCATACCGAATGTTGTTGAGTCCGGATGAGATCCCGGACGTCACGAGGAGTTCGGAATGGTCCGGAGGTAAAGAATTATATATAGGAAGTGGTATTTGCCTTGGGAAAGTTTCGGTCACCGGTAATGTACTGGGACCACCGGAAGGGTCTCGAGGTCCACCGGTGGGGCCACCCATCCCAAGGGCCCCATGGGCTGAAGTGGGAGGGGAGCCAGCCCATAGTGGGCTGGTGCGCCCCCCCTAGGCCCACCTCCTGCGCCTAGGGTTGAAACCCTAGGGTGGGGCGCACCACATGCCTTGGGGCACTCCACCCCCTGCCGCCGCCCCTTGGGAGATTGAATCTCGGGCCGGCACCCCAGGGGCCTATATAAGGAGGGCAAGGGGAGGCAGCCGCACCACTGTGCATTGGCGCCTCCCTCCCCTGCTACACCTCGCCCTCCTCCGTAGTCGCTTGGTGAAGCCACGCTGGAGTTCTGCTGCATCCACCACCACGCCTCGTCGTCTTCTTTGGATCATCATCAACCTCTCCTCCTCCTTGCTGGATCAAGAAGGAGGAGACGTCTCCCGTCCGTCACGTGTGTTGAACGCGGAGGTGTTGTCCGTTCAGCACTTGGTCATCGGTGATCTGAATCACGGCGAGTACGACTCCATCATCACCACCCCCTTGAACGCTTCCGCACGTGATCTACAAGTGGTATGTAGATGCAAACTCACTCCCTTGACTCGTTGCTTAGATGAACTCATAGATGGATCTTGGTGAAACCGTAGGAAATTTTTTAATTTTCTGCAATGTTCCCCAACATTGTTTCTTCATGACTTATACATGTTCCTACAACTATGAGATTTTGTAACTCCCATTTACCGGAGGAACACTTTGTGTGCTACCAAACGTCACAACGTAACTGGGTGATTATAAAGGAGCTCTACAGGTGTCTCCGAAGGTACATGTTGGGTTGGCATATTTCGAAATTAGGATTTGTCACTCTGATTGTCAGAGAGGTATCTCTGGGCCCTCTCGGTAATGCACATCACTATAAGCCTTGCAAGCAATGTGACTAATGAGTTAGTTGCGGAATGATGCATTACATAACGAGTAAAGAGACTTGCCGGTAACGAGATTGAACTAGGTATTGGGATATCGACGATCGAATCTCGGGCAAGTAACATACCGATGACAAAGGGAACAACATATGTTGTTATGCGGTTTGACCGATAAAGATCTTCGTAGAATATGTGGGAGCCAATATGAGCATCCAGGTTCCGCTATTGGTTATTGACCGGAAACATGTTTCGGTCATGTCTACATAGTTCTCGAACCCGTAGGGTCCGCACGCTAAGGTTTCAATAGCGGTTATATTATGAGTTTATGAGTTTTGATGTACCAAGGAGTTCGAGTCCGGATGAGATCGAGGACATGACAAGGAGTCTCGAAATGGTCGAGACGTAAATATCGATATATTGGACGACTATATTCGGACTTGGAAAGGTTCCGAGTGATTCGGTATTTTTGAGTCTGGGAGAGTTCTGAGAATTCGCCGAGAAGTATATGGGCCTTATTGGGCCATACGGGAATAGAGGAGAGAGGCCAAAAGGAAGGAGGCCTACGCCCCCCCTCTAGTCCGAATTGGACAAGGGGTGCGGCCCCCTTTTCCTTTTCCCTCTCCTCCTCTTTCCTTCTCTCCTACTCCAACAAGGAAAGGAGGAGTCCTACTCCCGGTAGGAGTAGGACTCCCCCCTTGGCGCGCCTCCTCCCTAGGCCGGCCGCCTTCCCCCTTGCTCCTTTATATACGGGGGTAGGGGGGCACCCCATAGAGAACAACAATTGATCTCTTGATCTCTTAGCCGTGTGCGGTGCCCCCTCCACCATAGTCCTCGATAATATTGTAGCGGTGCTTAGGCGAAGCCTTGCGACGGCAGAACATCAAGATCGTCACCACGCCGTCGTGCTGACGGAACTCTTCCCCGACACACTGCTGGATCGGAGTCCGGGGATCATCATCGAGCTGAACGTGTGCTAGAACTCGAAGGTGTCGTAATTTCGGTGCTTGATCGGTCGGGCCGTGAAGACGTACGACTACACCAACCGCGTTGTTCTAACGCTTCCGCTTTCGGTCTAAGAGGGTACGTGGACAACACTCTCCCCCTCTCGTTGCTATGCATCACCATGATCTTGCGTGTGCATATGATTTTTTTTGAAATTACTACGTTCCCCAACAATAAGGCAATAAAAATTGCTTCTAAAAGTGTTAGATCATTTAGTGTAAGGGAAAATTGAGCGTTGTACGAACTTGTGATGGCAAAGAATAAAAGCAATAGACTGCATAATAAAGGTTGCTATCATAAGGGGCAATAAGACGTGATGTTCTTTTGCACTAAGGGATTGACCATATAAACAAAAAGCGCATGGCAACCTCTGCTTCCCTCTATGAAGGGCCTACCTTTTACTTTTATGTATTTACTTTCATACAAGAGTCAAAGTTTTTCTCTCTATTCCTTTTTATTTTTCTCTTTTGGCAAGCATCATGTGGCGAGCGAAGATCTAGGCACATATATCCAGTTGGATATGGGTAGCATGAGTTATTATTGTTGACATCACCCTTGAGGTGAATACATTGGGAGGCGAAATTATAAGCCCCTATCTTTCTGTGTGTCCGGTTGAAACGTTTTGCTCATGTGTATTTGATGAGTGTTAGCAATCATAGAAGACTATATGATGGTTGAGTATGTGGAGCTCTTACTTAGACTCTGCTGAATGAGTTGAATTGCAATTGTTTGGTGACTAAGAATATAGGTTGTTGAGTTTCAAGAGAATTCGTTGTTTGAACCTTAACATGTGAATTGGTTGCTACTTTAACACGAGAAGTTTTATAAGAAAGAATTGCTGTTATGATGCTAGGAAAAGTGATTGAAATTGTCATTGATCAAACTTGTGCACTTTGCTAGCATTCACACTTCATAAAATATTTCTTTTATCATTTACCTACTCGAGGACGAGTAGGAATTAAGCTTGGGGATGCTGATACGTCTCCAACGTATCTATGATTTATGAAGTATTCATGCTCTTATATTATCATTCTTGGATGTTTTACAATCATTTTATAGCAACTTTATATTGTTTTTTGGGAGTAACCTATTGACCTAGTGCCCAGTGCCAGTTGCTGTTTTTTGCTTGTTTTTACATCGCAGGAAATCAATATCAAACGGAGTCCAAACACCGCGAAACTTTTTGTGGATTTTTTATGGACCAAAAGACGTCCAATGGGCTAGAGCAGCACCTGGGGGGTGCCTCGAGGGGGGCACAACCCACCAGGGCGCGCCTGGGCCCCCAGGCACGCCGCGGTGGGTTGTGCCCACCTCGGTGGCCTCCCGCACCCCCCTTCGCCCTATAAATCGTCAAATATTCCAAAAACCCTCGAGGAGACCATAGATCAGAAGTTCCGCCACCTCAAGGCTTTGTATCCACGAGAAACCAATCTAGACCCCGTTCCGGCACCCTGCCAGAGGGGGGAATCATCACCGGTGGCCATCTTCATCATCCCAGCGGCCACCATGATGAGGAGGGAGTAGTCCACCCTCGGGGCTGAGGGTTTGCACTAGTAGTTATTTGTTTAATCTCTCTATCTCTCTCTCGTGTTCTTGAGATGGCACGATCTTGATGTATCGCGGGCTTTGTTAATATAGTTGGATCATATGGTGCTTTCCCCTCTCTATCTTGTTGTGATGAATTGAGTTTTCCTTTTGAGATTTCTTTTTATCAGATTGAATACTTTTATGGATTTGAGGACACTTGATATATGTCTTGCATATGAATACCCATGGTGACAATGGGATATTATTTTGATTCACTTGATATATGTTTTGGCACTCAACTCGCGGATTCCCGAGGTGACATTGGGGTAATCTACGCATAGGGGTTGATGCACGTTCTTGTCTTTGTTCCTCCCGTAAAAATCTTGGGGCGCTCTTTGAGGTTGTTTGTGTTGGATTGAGTATTATGAATATGAAATTGTTTGGTGTTATTTTAGTACGAACTCTTGGATAGATCGATCAGAAAGAATAGCTTTGAGGTGGTTTCGTACCCTACAAACGATTTCTTCTTATGTTCTCCACTAGATAGGAACTTTGGAGTGATTCTTCATCGCATGTTGAGGGATGGTTATGTGATTCAATTATATTAGCATTGTTGAGAGATTGCACTAGCTAAAGTACGGACCCTAGGCCTCATTTTCAAACATTGCAATACCGTTTGTGCTCCATTTTATCTATTGCTACCTTGCTGTTTTTTATTGCTCCTACTACAAAAAAATCAATATCTACTATCCATATTACACTTGTATCACCATCTCTTCATCGAACTAGTGCACCTATACAAATTACCATTGTTTTGTGTGTGTTGGAGACACAAGAGACTCTTTCTTATTTGGTTGCAGGGTTGTTTGAGATAGACCATCTTCATCCTACACCTCCCACGGATTGATAAACCTTAGGTCATCGACTTGAGGGAAAATTGCTACTGTCCTACAAAACTCTGTTTTTGGAGGCCCAACAAGAGTCTACAAGAATAAAGTTGCGTAGTAGACATCACTCTCCGTCCGAGTGGCAGTAGAGGAGGAGTGGACGATGGCGACTGAGATCCTTGCTCATGTCCGTGGGGTAGCATAAGAGGAGCGAGCGGCAGCGACCACGATCTGCGGTCGTGCCCATGGGACAACAGAGGAGGAGCAGAGGGCGGCGGCGGGGATCTGTGCTCGCATTCGTGGAGGAGTAGAGGAGGAGCAGCAAGCGGTTGTGGGGGAAGAGAGAAAATTATGGGATACTAATCCCCCGAACTGAGATAGAGATTAGTTAGTTTCCAGGATCCAAAAAAATGTGCTTTTTTTGTACTAAACAGATGCGGGTGCGGATGGGCAGAGTTTTCGTCCGCCCTGATGATGTTCTCTTGTTTAATAGTAGTGTAGATTTGTTGCGGACAAACGTCCATGATAATCTTGGTTTGAAAACTTAGTTATAGCAAGCACATGGATGGAAACATGTCATGTTTTGGCAGTAGGAATAAAAGGAAATATTTAATGTTTGCCATTTTCTCGGGTGTATGAGTAATGACCTCACGTTAGTCCATTTCGGTGGATGAGCATCAACATAGCCCCCATGCCAAAGACAAGGAGGCCGCGACATTGCCTGTAGAGGGTAGGCATGGGTTGATGGTGCGGGTACATGAAGGAGGTGGGGTATGGTCATCGACGCCAAAGACAGATGATGCTTAGAGGGATGCCCAGGGTGGTGGTGACGAGTCAGACAAGGTGGGATAGCGACATTTGGTTTGGCCAATGCAGGTGCATGGAAGGAAGGAGACGAACAATACACCATCACACATGTGGAGGAATTTGACGGATTCGAACGAGTTTTTTCTTTTGTTTTGAGGAACATCAATTACAACTTGAAAACACGATGGAGTATAACCTGAAAAACCAGCCCACCTGTTCTCTTTCACCACTGGAAAAAATATAAGCCATGTATAGAGATGGGAAAAAAGGAAACTACTTATGACTCAATTAAAAAACAACTGTCGTGACCACCTACACTCACAACTCTCTTGGTACGCCACCCGCAATGCCCTAGGCGATACCGTCTCATCACCCCCCGCCTTCATCATCCCCGTTGCCTGCCAATCCACCAGTCCTGCCAGATTCGCTGTTGAAATCTCCATGCCTTCCTCCTCCACCTATCTCTTCCCTCTCTCTTCCCGAGCCGCCGGGATCCTCCGCGGGTAGGTTTTAGATAGGTTGTCAGAGAGAGAGAGAGAGAGAGAGAGGGAGAGAGAGAGAGAGAGAGATGGGTGGCTAGCTGTAAGCGCGTGCTTACATCGTGCTTCCTTGCAGGTCGGCCATGGCAAGTCTGGAGACGCGTATGCTCATGCGTAGGGCGGCGTCGCCGGTGCGCCCGAGATCCAACGTCACACAAGGTAAACATGCTCCTTGACCTCCCTTTTCACCCCTCCCGTTCTGTTGTTCGTTACATACCATTATATTGGATCTTGTTTCTCTCCGTGAATGGTTGTGCAGAGTAAATTTTGCATGATTTATTTTGTGCTATGAGGTTTCTAGGGTCACTTAGTATGTCACAAACTGTGTCTATCTCATATGCATGCACATTTTCTCAAATTAGATTGATTTTCCTTCCAAGAACGAATACATTCGACACTATTACACATGTATATCACAATCTGCACATGTTGTGTCGAGGGGAGGAGTTGTTGGTACTGTATTCCATTGCACGAGTTACTTTCAACGTGTTTGTTCGGGACAATTAGTATCAGGGAATGGGGATTAGGGGGGGGGTGTAGGACTTAAAGTCCCTTGATTGTTTGGAAGACAGGGAAATTAATGAGGGAAGGGGAAAGGAAGTTACGGGTCAAACTCCCCCTTATCTCTTCCCTGGTGGGGGGGGGGGCTGGTAATTGAGGAAGGGAATGGTAAATGAGAGAAAAAAGTTGTCATCATGTACATTGCTCCTGCTCCGCATGTCTAGGAATGGAGTACAAATGGTGGGCCCTTTTTCTTAGTTAGTTTCCCTATCAAATTCTCATGGGAAATTCCTTTCAACCACCAAACAAGGAAAATGAGACTAGAAGTCTATTTCCCATGTTCAAACCCCCAGCCAACTCCCACTGCCAATTCCCCTTCCCCCTCCCTAGGACTACCAAACACGCTGTTTATCCACTTACCACTACCCCGCTTTGTGTAACGTTGCAACACATGGGGCATTTGTCCTAGCTATGTGAATTAACTAGGTATTTGATGAATTGCCATGTAAGCTCTGTTGTGTCGATTTTTTCTCTTGTTGTACCATGTGGTCAACACACAATGAAGAAACAAAAGAAAATATTTATGATGATTGCTTCACCGCATCTATTGTTTAGTTCAGTAATATCATATTTCAGGTTTTTTAATTATACATGTGTTTAGAAATATCCCATATTAAAGTTACCATTCAGTAAATATATCGTGACTCTGAAGATTGATTTATAGGTTTTCTCAGCCTAATTCCGTCACATTACTAACTGTTTGGTGGGTTAGCATGCATAAGGAAAATATTCCATCACTGGACATGTCGTTCCACGTATACTTTATATTGCTTTTCTCTTCTTCTGTGTACCGTTTTCATTTCCCGCTTTTATCTGTATTTTTACAATCAATGTTTGATCAATGTCTCACATCTAAGTTTGTTGTTTCGTGGCAACACACATACATTTTTCTTTGAGAATCCACACAGACATTAGCTAGTACAATATATACATGAAAGACTGCAACTCTCTGCAAAATAGATGCATACACCATTTAAAAAAATAAAGGAATACCAAATTTTCTCAAAAATGAAAAATCATCAAATGAAATGCTACTTTTCTCGAAAAAAAATGTTTTCTTAGGAGTCTCCAGAAAATGTCTGTTAGAAGATCGGGAGCTAGACAAACAGCCCTACTTACTGAAGCCCATAAAGTTCTCTGACGTTTGTACCCACGAGCCCAAACACAAAAGGGCTCGGCCCATTTGCACACCGCATCTGTTACCGTTTTCACCCCAGCCGCAGCCTAGATACTCCTCTGCGCCTGGGCAGTTCGCACCGAGCGGGAGGCAGACAGGAACAGTCCAGGCTCCAGAGAGCGCCCCCCTGCACAGAGAGCGAGAGGGAGAGAGGGAGAGAGAGCGGACCAGTCGCCGGCGGCGGCCAGCAGCGGGGCGGAGATGAAGGAGAGAGGCGGGTCGAGGGCGGCGGTGGACGAGCGGTACGCGCAATGGAAGTCGCTCATCCCCGTCCTCTACGACTGGTTCGCGAACCACAACCTCGTCTGGCCATCCCTCTCCTGCCGGTAATCCCCGTTTCCTGCGACCTCCTCTGTTGCTTCCCCTCTCCATTCCCGCAGTTCCGTGGTCGTAGGCGTTGTGTTCGAGTAGATTCATGTGGAGTTAGGGTTTTGCCGTCACGAACGTATCTAGGGTTTTGCCGCCACGAACGTATCTAGGGTTTTGCTCCGTGGCAGTGCAGCCTGTGCGTGCGGTGTCTCCAGATCTGCGCGTGGTTAGTGCCTGGGCTGCTATGGTGGGCAAGGTGGAAACTTTGGGTTGAGTTATTGCCCTAGGGTTTTGGGTTCTAGGTTTTTTGTGGCATGCGACTATTTGAGATGGGGGTTTGGTGTCTCTGTTCATGTAATGCCTGCCTTAATGAACTGTTTCGATGTGGTGGCTCCTGCCGGTGTCAACCGTTTTATCTTTTCAATATAATTGCTTGCCATCTATAGAGTGAGCACGATTTGATGATATTGCTTTTTGAGCATCGGCTTTGTGGTGCATTCTTAATCACCATCTGGTACTTTGAAGCTAATAATATCACAGAGTAGTGGCATTCTGTTTGGAAGCATGCTGGTTCATTTTTGCAGCATTTTTGACCTAAAAGAGTGGGTTCTGCAACTAATTTATTTGCCGATCTGTTGGTATGATTGGGAACAGGTGGGGTCCTCAGTTTGAGCAGGCTACCTATAAGAATCGTCAGCGCCTTTACCTATCAGAGCAGGTGACCTTCAAAAGTCCTCAGTTTGAATGCTTCCACAAACAGATTTTTAGCATCCGCGACTGATTATCAGTTTTTGTTACATAATGGGTACATTTTCTTATCCAGATCTAACTATAGTATTTTTTATTCCTGAGATGGTTTCAGACAGATGGAAGTGTCCCAAATACCCTGGTGATTGCAAACTGTGAAGTTGTGAAGCCACGGGTTGCAGCTGCAGAACACATATCACAGGTTATTCACTTTTCATTGGTTTTCATTACAATTTCAGTTTGTTAGTGCAGAATAGCGTGATTTTTGAGATGCATGTAAATATATAGATCTGGCCTCTGTTTTTTATGCCTGCGTATGAAGGTATTATGGTGTTTCCTTCCTGCATGCAGTTCTTAGTTAACCCTCTCTGCCAGTTTCTTATTCCTGTATATGGTGGTATACTTATGGTGGTTCCTCGTTTTTTATGTATTGTGGAGTATTGGCCTAAACTAGGAATTCTTCATACTGGTCATTAATTGGTTCAGAATAGAGCTGACAAGATGTCTGTTTTGTACTGCAGTTCAATGAGGAAGCACGATCACCTTTTGTAAAGAAGTACAAGACTATCATTCACCCTGGAGAGGTAATAATTTGTTCTGTACATTCCTAAGTTGCAACTACTTAGCATCTAAGTTATCTTCTTTACAGTTGCTTACTCTGTTTTTAATTTTCTGTATCTTGATTATCCTCTTTCTCTTAATTTACACTGGGTACTTCATTTTTGAAACTTTATGTTATCTGATCTGTGTCTTTCTGTTTTCTAAGATGGTCTTTGTGTTCTTGTGTTTAGCTTGCATGCCTAGCAGTTTACTTTTCATGCCACTTTGATTTATGAAGTGGAAGTCAGTTGTTGATGCATTCTGACTTTGTTTGTTTATTGTGTATCCAGGTTAACCGAATCAGGGAGCTTCCACAGAACAGTAGGATCATCGCAACTCATACGGACAGTCCAGATGTATGTCCAGGCCTTTATACCGCTGCTTAATTCTTTCGAAAGAGTCGATAATCTCTTGAGCATTCCGGTGACATTTTATGAATTTATATGCTTTCTACGTCCCCAAACAGGTGCTTATTTGGGATGTTGAGGCCCAGCCAAATAGACATGCTGTCCTAGGAGCTACTGATTCTCGCCCTGATTTGGTATGTTCTCTTATCTTTAATTCTTAATTTCGTGTCATTTTGAGATGTTGAAAGTTGCATTTCTGCATGATGGACTGGAAAATTCATATAGGATGTGAACGGCATGGATAGTGATAATATCCCTAATATCCCTGATTTGGTATGTTTTTTTTCTTTCTTAACTTGTGTGACTTCGGGTGGATTCTGAAAATTTCTAGTAGGTGTTAACAGCATGTATATACACAATTTACTTTACTAGAATGGATCAGTTTTTTGATGTACCATATATGTCAAAATATTGGATGAAAACTACCCTAATGGTGAAAACTCTGTGGAGCAAGTGTAGAAAGTTCTAAAAAACATTCTTATGTATACACCATGTGTAGGCGAGGTATGTTCTGTAGACATGTAAATTTCATGTTTAAACATAATTGCATTTGCCATCTAAATAATTTCATTTGGATTTCTAATTTTGATGAAAAATAAATAAATTTAGCATGTATAGGAATTTTTACTGTTCCACTTCTCTTTTCTCTGTTCTCTTTTTCAGAACTCTCGCTGATTTTGAGTTTGCTATTCAAATTTTATATGTTTATAGAACACCAGCTCCTCAGTAACTATTTTTCTTTTGAGAAAATTTTGGAATTTTGAAACATGCCTTCCATGGAATTTTAAACATAGGAGTGGTATCCACTGGATATTTTCCCTTCATACATAGTGCTTACTACCGTTGACTGTTTGTCAGATTTTAAGAGGACATCAGGAAAATGCTGAGTTTGCTCTTGCCATGTGTCCAGCAGAACCATATGTGCTCTCAGGAGGTTAGCAGAATTCTTTCTTGTAATATGCTTGTATCTTCTGGCCCTTTTTGATTTATTCAAATATCAAGGCGCAGTTTGTGGTTGCTGAATTTATTTTATAGTATGCTGTGGAGAAATAGCCGCAATAGCTGGAACAAGTTGATTAACCAAACGGTAAAACAGGCAAAAACTTTTTAGGAAAGTGGATTTATCATAATCCACTGCAATGTCAGACGCAGCCTAAATGTGTCTCTTCCAGGAATTTTGTCCACTGAGAATTAAATATCTCTTGTCGCCTTAGCGTTCCCTCCGTCTCTCTACATAACCTTCTTTGTATGTTCCTAACAAATAACAACCCAAGAAATTGGGAGATGATCTGACTTGATATCACAGTTTACGTTCGTATACTTTTTCTTTGTAATACACAATTGTGTTACTTGTGTCCATGAACCTCAGAACGGAACTTCCGATTCCATTGGAGCATGTGTGAGCCAAGATAGGCCCACTCCTGATTTAGCTGGCAAAGGGAGACGGCATGACAGCACCAACACATAAGCAAAAATGAAGAAAAGAAAGTAGAACTAATCACTAAAGCCGCCAATGCGATAACTGGACCATCTATTTGCTACTCCCTCCGTCCCATAATGTATGACGTTTTTTGACTCTATTGTAGTGTCAAAAAATGTCTTACATTATGGGACGGAGGGAGTAGCTTATCTGATCCTCCTTACTTGGATCACCTTTAAAGTAATTGGGACCTAAAAGGTTAAAAGTTCTCTTGTCAACTTCAGTGGACCCAATGGAGTAAGGGATGCGTCAGTTTCTTTTATTTTATTTGAGTGAGCTGATGTGATAACTTGAGCTTTGTTCACATGCAAAATGTAAATAGGAAAGGACAAGTCTGTGGTTTGGTGGAGCATCCAAGATCACATATCTGGACTTGGAGACTCCTCAAAAAGTGAGACTTCCCCAGGGGCATCAGGCAGCAAGCATAGCAAAACTGCAAATGAAAAGGATAGTCCTAAAGTTGATCCTCGAGGTGTATTCCACGGGCATGATAGCACTGTTGAAGATGTCCAGTTCTGCCCTTCGAGGTAAATATGCTACACTAAGTTTCTTGTTTTTAATGGTTATTTTCTATCTGATTGTCATGGTTTTCAATTTACATGAGTAAGAGCTTGCACTTGAAGTGCTGGTTTGCTGTTTGTTTGTACGTTTGATCTTTATGGTTCTCCTTTTCTTTTTTGAATAAAGTGCACAGGAGTTCTGCAGCGTCGGTGATGATGCTTGTCTTATTCTCTGGGATGCCCGGACTGGTACTAGCCCAGCTGTTAAGGTGACACTCTTCTCTATCTTATGTGTATCAATATTGTTTCTTGCAAGAAGTTGTGTATCAAGAGCTCACTAAGGAAAGGAGATGATTGGTACTCCCTCCGTTCCATATTAAGTGTCGGCGTGTCGCTGATTTAGTACAACTTAATATGGAATGGAGGGAGTAATTGTCAATGATGACTCACATTAATGATTCATTGGAATTGTTGATTTTCTCGTCCAAACCCACCGACCACTGTCTAGCCTTAACAAAATAGCAAGAATCTTGCTCGCTCGTTGGTGCCGAGGGAACTCAACATCTTGACCACCAGCAAGGCGAGTTAAGTGTGGGCAGAGAAACGAACATGCTCTTAGTCACATGAGGTTGATATATTTTGCTGGGTAGTATGGTTCTTTTGTTGTTTCATTCTGCTTCTTTAAATGTACTTACATTTTTGTTTAAATTGGCCAACATACATTATCTGCGGTTGAACGAGTTATGAATTTGTGATTATAGAGCAGATTTAGTAGTACTGGGATTACAGTCAACTAGATTTTAGTGCAACCAAAATCTATTTGTCTTGGTGTAAAGAGGCTGAATTATCTTTTTAGTATAGTGTACTTCTTTCTTCTAAATGAACATAACATCTTAATTTTGGAACTGCGTTCTTTCTGGTGTCCAGGTTGAGAAAGCTCATGGTGGAGATGTTCATTGTGTTGATTGGAATCTGCATGATGTTAACTACATCTTAACTGGGTATGTTGATGTGAATGCCTTCTTAGTTCTGAATAATCTGTGATGAGATCTTTATTTAGTTCAGATGTATTGATATTGGGCTTTTCATCTATGTTTGTCAATTGTTTGCACATTTTTTTTCTCCATATTTAGTACTCCCTCCGATCCATATTACTTGTCGCTAAAACAGATGTATCTAGAACTGAAATGCATCTAGATACATCCATTTCAGCAACAACTAATTTGGATTGGAGGGAGTACGTCTCAACTAGGACATGAATATCTTCTTAGTTCTGTATAATCTCTGATGAAATCTTTAGTTATTTCAGATCTATTTGACGTTATACTTTCATCAATGTTTGTCAATTGCTTGCACATTTAATTATGGTGGTTTCTTCTCATATTTAGCTCCGCTGATAACTCTGTCCGTATGTGGGATCGGCGAAATCTGGGTCCTGGAGGTGCTGGTTCTCCAATTCACAAATTCGAGGGCCATAAAGCTGCCGTCCTTTGTGTTCAGGCATGTAGAACCTTTTGGCCACGTACATGTTCTCTTCATGTGGATATGGATATTTGGTTACTGTCCATGGTATTGCAGTAGCTTTTGTCAATAATTCATACCTTGTGCTTTTCAGTGGTCTCCTGACAAAGCATCTGTTTTCGGAAGCTCTGCGGAAGATGGTTTCTTAAATGTGTGGGACCATGAGAAGGTATATACTGTTGGCGATGGGAGTTCACTTAACAGTACTCATTCTCTCTCATGTACTAGTTCTGTAATAGTCTTGAGACTGATAAAAGTTCTCGCGGTGTAGGTGGGAAAGAAGAAAAATCCCAATTCACCTGGCGGGCTTTTCTTCCAACACGCAGGTCATAGGTACATTTTTTTTTCTACATATCTTACTTCATGTGGTATATGAAACTCAAAATCCGGCTTTTTTCTTGAATGGTTATACCATGTCCGTTGGCATTTTCTCTGCCATATTGCTGGCAGAATTGAAGAAATGCCTTTGTGTATCAGTAGTTAGTTTAACTAATCTTCTCTTTACATTATACTTCTACTGGAATTTCCATGAAACTGCATTTTCAGTTAAAATCTGACTAGCAGACTAACTGGATAGGTGGGACGCTAAAACCATGTGATGCCGTAAATTGATGTTGCATTTCCATTGTTCCGTAATAATCTGTTGTTTATCTTGTTCACCTTGCTAGGGACAAGATCGTAGATTTCCACTGGAACTCTTCAGATCCTTGGACCATTGTGAGTGTATCTGATGATGGTGAGAGCACGGGTGGAGGTGGAACTTTGCAGGTACTTATCTTACAATTGCGCAATCATGGTGTAAACCACACTACTAGAAAGAACTGACATGCTAGATATTATATACGGTATATGGTACATAGAGTTTTATGTGCTTATAACTGGAAATACATTACAGTTCGGACACATAACTCCCATCTCAAAATAGCTTGAATATGCATACATCGGCACTGTTATCATCAGTTTCCTTCTGATCCTATCTTAATAGTACCCCCTCCTTCCCAAGATAAGTGTTGTACTAAGTCAAGGACACTTATTTTGGGACGAGGGAGTATATTAATAACATGTACTCCCTCTAAAGAAATACTCCCTCTGTCCCATGTTGTTTTTTTAACACTACACTAGTGCCAAAAAACGTCTTACATTATGGGATGGAGGGAGTATAAGAGTGTTTAGATCACTACTTTAGTGATCTAAATGCTCTTATATTTTTCTTTACGGAGGGAGTACTTATAATATGGTGTAACAGTTACATTGGTGTTTTCCTTTTCTTGATAACATGCTTGGTACTAAATTCTTACTGATTCTTTTACTGATCCAGATATGGCGTATGAGTGATTTGATCTACCGCCCAGAGGACGAGGTTGTTTCAGAGCTGGAGACCTTCAAATCTCACTTGGCCAGCTGCACTCCGAGGGCTTGAATCATGAGATAGTAGTTATCTGTCCATTTGAAACATTGGTCATGTCCTCTGATGCTAGAACAACCTAGACTTGTACCCTTAAGGTGCTTGTGAGCTTATTTAACTTGTTGTATGATTCGAATCTGTATGCTCTGCGAACACAGCGGAGCATTATTTCTGTAGCCAGACTATTGGGGTATTGGCCTATTGGGAACATTGTACCGGTAGCTTCTAGCGGATCTTATGAGATTGCTTGTAATGAGTTTGTGTTAATGACTTGGTCAGTTTGTTCTCAATTGTGTAGTTGCGTCTTCCCCCCTTTTTTTGAGCCTGTCTAGTTGCTTCTTCCTTGACAATTTTTATTGATCATGTTGCCTTTTTCCTTGACAACTTTTCTTTCATTCATGGGTTACCCGTCGCTGTGCAATTTGAGCTTTGGTCACGTTGACTGTTGCTGAGTTTTGGGCTCCACTGTGCCGGTTATATTGTTGTATTCCTTCTTATATGGTTAATTGTATTACATCTCATATGGTTAATGTGACGGCAGATGTAGTTTCAATTTTAGACAAATAATGAGCAAATTTTAAGTTAGTTGATGTGTCTCGTGGGACAAAGCAGACCGCCGCTGGTAATGTGGGGTGTAGTACATGCACAAAGAAAAGACTGGTTGTGCATCAGATGTAAGAGTATAAAATAGATCTGTGCTGTTGATTGCATAAAGTAATGGATCTGATTAACTCTTACCTTTCTTCTTACCTTTCAAGTGAAAAGAGTACCCATTGCTCTTGGACATTTGATGACTTCCGTTTAGTAAATTCGTGCTTGCGCATCTTACTGAATAATGATTCAAATTGAAGGGCATCTATCTTGTCCATGTTAAAGATGCGCATGTGCATAGGCTGATGGGATCGTCCCAACAGCGCAATTGACGTTAAGTCGCGGGTGGATCGAGTCAGGTTGACCTGCTGCGGTTCCGATCTGGACACCAGGGCAGGTCGCGGCACATGACATGTGCTAAGGGCCAAGGCACACGCGGCAAGTGGACTTCCATCACTAGCTGGACGGTTTCTCCACGTGGTTCCTTCAGGGAAAATATCAGGTGCTCCGGGAGCACCTAAGCTTAGGTGCTCCCGTGCGAGCTCGGCCGTTGGATCTTAGATCCAAGAGCTCCTGTGAAATGATGACATTTTTGCAAAAAAGCCCTCGTAAAATCTGAAAAATGCGCACAAATACAGCAGCTACAGCAGCTCCTTGTTTGCCGTTGGATCTGAGATCCGAGGGCCCAGAAGTCCGTATCATGGGAGCACATATGCTCCCTTCAGCCACCCGGATGGCATATTACCTTGTTACATCCAAATGATAAACCAACGTACCTTAGGGCATCACCCAAGCTGGCCACGGGGATATATTGTTGTGAGAAGTAAAAGAGTTACCTAAACGCTGTCTAACGAGTGCGCGCGATCCAGCGTTCCCGAGCGACCACACCACGACCGTCCATCGCGCGTGACACGTGGCCTGG
Source organism: Aegilops speltoides (assembly GCA_021437245.1). Classification (NCBI taxonomy): domain Eukaryota; kingdom Viridiplantae; phylum Streptophyta; class Magnoliopsida; order Poales; family Poaceae; genus Aegilops; species Aegilops speltoides. The sequence continues at coordinate 348,680,497 of CM038143.1, read as the reverse complement.
GTGGACCGACCAGGTGGGCGGCATTTTTTTTGTCGGGCCGCTTCAAAATTTTGGGAGACGCGCTGCTTCCTATCCTGTCGTTTCCCCGCTCCCCACTTCACACCCTCTCCCGGCGACGAGCCAAATCTCGCTCGAAATCCTAGCTTCACCATGAAGGCCTTGGCGAGAGGGCGTGGCGAGTTCAATTCAACGAAGCGCAGCGACGGACCGCGAAGACCCAGTGCGATTCGGCAAGCGAAGCGGCAGCGTCTTGCATATGGAGGAGAAGGCGGCGGCAGGGAGGAGGGGGTGGAGCTGGTGGTTCAGCGCGAGGCGGCGACGAGCACCCGGAGAGCGAGACCCCGCGTTGCTTCAACGACCTAGGTGAGTTCATCCCACTTTCCCCCCTCGCGCACACATCTCATGGCTGCTGGGGGTTCGTCGTCATCAACAACCGCAGGGGTGGGGGTGGGGGGAGAAGCAAGGGCAGATCAACGGAGATGCTCCCGAGGAGGAGGGAGAGAGGGGAGGGATTTTTCTGCGAGGAGGCGAGGGCCGGGCGAGGGGTACTAGTGGAGGTGGAGCGGGGAGTCGCCGGAGTGCGTGCGCAGGGAGGTGGGCGTGGTTTCGTGCTCAGCTCAGGTGCGGCGCCCGAGGCTCAAGCGAGGAGGGGTAGGGAGATGGCACGGATGAGATGAGGAAGGAGAGGGGCTCAACCTGACATAATTTTTCAGTAGGCAATTTTTCGGCAGCACATGTGTGGTTCAGTATGCATTTTTTGTGGTTCAGTATGCAATATATCTGTGTTTTAGTAGGCAATACTGTAGTATAAGGATAGTATGGGTTGTGGTCAGCATGGTTTCCCAGCAATGAAAACACTGTAAACATATGTGTTCAACATTTTTGTGTTCATAAGCAGCATCTGTTTTTTGTGTAGGGCAAAAGTAATGTCGAACAAAGGGGCAAAAGCGAATTTCATACTGATGTAGGACATTACTGTGGTTTCTGTATGCAATTTAGACATAGAACAGTATGCAATAACCACTGTGTTCTAGTAGGGGCATCAGAATAGATAATAGGCAATTTTTTGTGTTTTTTTGTAGGAATCAGATATGAGATGAGTAGGCAAAAAATGTAGTCAGTTTCTTCTAACTTATTTTCTTACCTTTTCAAATGCAGGCAAGGCAACAACAGAATGGTGGACTCCACGGATGAACAGAATGGCGAGGTACCTGCCCACTCCCCACTGAACATTTTTTTCAAAATGACTTTCGACAGAGAATCAAAGAGAATCATCCTTTTTTTCTTTGTGTTTTGATGTTGCTTTTAACAGGGAGCTGCAAGAGTAATTGTAACGCCCCAGACCCGATGCGCCAGGTGTCCGCCAGTTATTCGCCGTCGTTGCCATGTCATCTGCTTGCGTGTTGCATTTGCCATGTCATCATTTGCATTTTATCATGTCATCATGTGCATTTCATTTTGCATACGTGTTCGTCTCATGCATCCGAGCATTTTCCCCGTTGTCCGTTTTGCAATCCGACACTCCTATGTCCTCCGGTGTTCCCTTCTTCCCTCTTTTCGTGTGCGGGTATTAAACTTTCTCGGAATGGCCGAGGTTTGCCAAGTGGCCTTGGTATAGCACCGTGAACCGCTTTGTCAAGTTTCGTGCCATTTGGAGTTCGTTTGGTACTCCAACAGTTAACAAGAAATCAGTAAAGCCCTCTTTCGTTGCAGCCCAACACCCCTTCCAAAGTGGCCCAAAACCCACCAAACTCTTCTCCATGCTCTCGGTCGTTCGATCACGATCGCGTGGCCGAAAACCGCTCCTCATTTGGACTCTCCTAGCTCCCTCTACCTATAAATATGTGCCACTCCCGAAATTCCCGCAGTCCAACCCTAGCCCCGCTCCTCTCCGCGCCGCCGGACACGTCCGGCCGGAGCCGGACATGTCCGCCGGCCACCTCGCTCCGACCAATGGCATCGCGCCCGTCACCCGCCGCCGTCGCCCGCCTACATGCGCACCGCCCCTCACCGCTCTCTCTCTCTCATGGGCCCGCTTTGGTCGAGATCCGCCCGCCCGGCCGGTCGCGCCGCCGCCGCCCGCATGGCCGCCGCCGCCGCCGTCGGCCGCTTTCGCCGCCTCGCCTCGCCATGGCCATGCCCGCCGCCACGCCTGTATGCCTCCATGCCATTCCGCCTTTCCCATGCTCACCGCGCCTCGGCCGCGCCGCCGCCGCTCCTTCCGACCGTCCGTCGCCGCCGTCCTCCGCCGGCCGTCCGCCGCCGTCAAACCGCCATCGCCGCGCCCGCCGTATGCCGCCGCCGCTCCCTCCGGCCTCCTTCCGGCTCGGATCCGTCCGGGATCCGCCGGATCCGGCGCCCTGCCCCCTCTCCGGCCTCCCCGTCCTCCTCTCCGGCGAGATCCCGCGGATTCCGGCGAGCACTCCGACGTGCCTCGTAATCCGTGCAAACTTCAGGTTGCCCCCGAATATCTCTAAGTCCCCGAATCCATTAATTTTCATGCATTTTCATCGCATCACATCTCCGCATCCGTAGCTCCGTTTTGCGCGTATAATATGTCAAAATGTTCGTCTCGACGAGTACATCATTTCATTCCATTGCATCATTTGCATTTGAGCTCATCTTGATGCCCGAAATGCTGTTGGAAGATAGCTTCAGATCGTTAGTTCCAGAATTTTATCGGTTTGAGCTCTTTTGTCATTTTGCCATGATTTATGTGTGCATCCTATGAGTATGAGCTCTACATGAATGTTGGACTAGGTCATTCCATCTTTCCAGGGGTGTTGACCTTGTATTTTTGTGAGTTGTGTGCTGAGTGCATTGAGCTTGTAAAGTAGGGTAGTTGCTGTTACTGTTTTGCTAGACAGATTCTGTTATAATTTGATGCCATGTTAACATGCTTCCACTAACCATTCTATGCATAATCTGGAGATGCTCTATAAACATGTTTTGATATACATGTCTTGCTCTATCCATTCATGCCCTTGGTTGGAATTATAGCCTGCTGGAACATGTTCATTTCTTGCTCCAAAGTTGCTTGAAAATGTTTCCTGACAGATTGTTTGCATGAGATTCAATTTTCACGAGGTTGTTGTAGTTGATCCGTGTATGCTATGACCTTGCTCTTGCCATGATTAGCTTCATAATCATGCCTTCTTACTGTTGGTTGCCTTGCCATGCCATGTATTGCTCTGTAGTGAGTGCATCGAGCTCACGAACATGCCATGTTGAATCTGTTTTTGCCATGTCCTGATATTTTCACTAAGTCTGAAATCTGTAATAAGACTTGCTATGTTTACATGGGTGCCATCATTTCTTAGAGTCCTTTTTGGCTTATGGTCAGTAAGGGACTATTGAAATATGCTTTGAGTAGAATCATGTCATGCCTTGCTTTTCTATTATAAGTTCCTGTATCATGTTGTTTGCTTGCTCTAAACATGCCTTCCTGATGTTAATTCCTGGTATGTTAGTATTTTCACTAAGTCTGTGAACCTGATATTTTGAGCACTTTCTCCATGCTTGTTTGAACATGTTATGATGTGATTTAGCCGTAGCTCAGTGTTCCTCTATTGTTAAGCATCTCCTGTAGTTCGCTGCCATATACTTTGTTTGCATGTTGGGGTGCTGTAGCATAGTTTCGTGTTGAGTGCTAAGTAGTATCGGGCTGTTAAACGCAGATTTGCGTCATTCTTGTTTTGCTTGTCATTTGCAAACCGTGCATCCGATTCGGTGATCTTTATATCGATTTCAACGAAATCATCTCATCTTTCAGCGGCATACTTGGTTTGCCAAGTTGATGCCCGGTTCATCATTTTCCTTCCGGAGCATACATATGCATAGCATGTCACATCTCGCATCGCATGTCATGTTTTGCATCATATTGCTTGTGCATTGTTCCTTGTTTGATTGTGGTTCCGTTGCTTGTGTTCTTGCTTTGGGTAGAGCCGGGAGACGAGTACGTGAACGAGGAGCCTGTTGAGAACGTCTACGAGGATCCACCCTTCGACAACTCTGAGAACCTTACAGGCAAGATGACCATACCCTCGAAATCACTACTATCTTTGCTATGCTAGTTTGCTCGCTCTTTTGCTATGCCAATGCTACGATGCCTACCTTTTGCTTGTCAGCCTCCCAAATTGCCATGTCAAACCTCTAACCTTTGACACCATTCCTAGCAAAACGTTGTTTGGCTATGTTACCGCTTTACTCAAATTTCTCTTATAGCGTTGTTAGTTGCGGTGAAGATTGAAGTTTGTTCCTTGTTGGAACATGGAGAAGTTGTTCCTTGTTGGAACATGTTTACTTGTTGGGATATCACAATATTCTCTTATATTATTAATGCATCTATATACTTGGTAAAGGGTGGAAGGCTCGGCCTTATGCAGTGTTTTGTTCCTCTTGCCGCCCTAGTTTCCGTCATACCGGTGTTATGTTCCCGGATTTTGCGTCCCTTACGCGGTCGGGTGATTTATGGGACCCCCGACGTTCGCTTTGAATAAAACTTGTCCAGAAGGCCCAACATTGCCTTTACCATTTGCCTCACCACCACCTACTTTTTTCCCTTGGGAGTCGCTCTCTCGAGGTCATCTTTTATAGCCCCCGGCGGTGCTTGTCTAGCGTTGGTCCAAACTAGAGCCACTTGCGGCGCCACCTCGGAAACTTGAGGGCTGGTTTTAGTTATACGTCTTGCTCATCCGGTCGTGGCACGAAGCGAGATCTGTGCGCTACTATCGGGATGTCGGCGCGCCGGAGGCTTTGCTGGTCTTGTTTTACCATTGTCGAAATGTCTTGATGTACCGGATACCGAGTCGATCGGAGTGTCTCGGGTGAAGGTCTATTCCTTCGATGATCGCGAGAGCTTGTCATGGGCTAAGTTGGGACACCCCGCAGGTATAAACTTTCGAGAGCCGTGCCCGCGGTTATGTGGCGATGGGAATTTGTTAATGTCCGGTTGTAGAAAACCTGAAGTTGACCTTAATTAAAATACATCAACCGTGTGTGTTACCGTGATGGTCTCTTTCGTGAGTCCGGAAGTGAACACTGATGTTGGAGTTATGCTTGACGCAGTTGCTATAGGATCACTTCTTGATCATACTTTTATCGACCGTGCTTTGCCTTCTCTTCTCGCTCTCATTTGCGTATGTTAGCCTCCGAATATGCTAGTCGCTTGCTGCAGCTCCACCTCATGCCTTTACCTTACCCATAAGCTTAAATAGTCTTGATCTCGCGGGTGTGAGATTGCTGAGTCCTCGTGACTCACGGATACTTCAAAACCGGTTTGCGGTGCCTATGTTACCAAGCGGTGACGCACTCAAGCTCAAGGAGGAGCTCGATGAAGATCTTGTCCTTTGTGTTGTTTTATTATAGTTGATCAGTAGTGGAGCCTAGTTGGGGTCGATCGGGGACCGTTTGTCGCATTTGGGGTTCTTCTTTTATTTTGGTTCCGTAGTCGGACCTTGATTGTATCTGGATGATGTAATGTTTTATTCATGTAATTGTGTGAAGTGGCGATTGTAAGCCAACTATGTATCTTTTCCCCTTATGTATTAAATGGGTTGTGTGAAGATTACCTCACTTGCGACATTGCTTTCTATGCGGTTATGCCTCTAAGTCGTGCCCGACCGTGGGAGATATAGCCGCATCGAGGCGCTATGTTGGTAATCGAGCCTTCCCGACCTTAGGAGCCCCCACCGCTTGATCGTTTTTAGTGGCGAGTTGTGTCTAGAAAAAATGTTTTGAGTCATTTAGGATTATATATATTGGAGAGTTTAGGAATTCTTTTTACTCCCGGTCCTTCGACCTTCGGTGAGGTATCCCGACGTAGAGTTTTGACTCTTCTCTTCTCAAATTTCACTAAAAAATTTTTAGGATCACGCTGGTATCTTGGAGTCGTTCGATGGTTTTATGATGACAACATTGTCTTGGTTGCCTCGACATTTAGGGGTTGTGGCGGTGTCCCGGGAGTTGAGCTCCGAGGTGTTGTCGTCATAATTTTATCGTTGCGATTCTGGAATACCGAGTTTAATACGCCGACATCGAAAATCTCTTTTATGCGATCGTTGGTGAGATAATCCCGCTAACCCATCTTGAGGTGAGTACGGAGTATTGCCATGACTCATATAACGGATGCTTTTCAAGGTTGAGGTAGACGATTTCGAAGGTTTCTTGGTTATGTGTTGACGGATGGATACAATGGATGTAGGGATTGTTAGTTTGAGTGAGATATATATTGCTCCTGTATCCCCAACACCGATTGCATAACCGGAAAATTTCGGAGTTTCATAGGTGGGAATTCAAGTAGCTCTTAGGACATCTTTCGGACGGATGTATGATATGAAATTGGGGTTCGACGTCTAGTGGTCCGCCTATTCACGGTTGGTTTTACAAATGGTCTCGTTGTGTCTTAAAGAGTCCTTGGCTATGCCGACTGGGGCGCTTCGTATGTCATGTGCACTTGCCTTGTACATGATGGTGTTTGTCGATTGAGCCCGTGTAGGCCCCACCACGAAAACTTCGGACGAAATCTCTATCATATGTTTGTTCCGGCTTATTCTGCAAGCCAAATCCTTTGTTTTGTTTTAATTGTGGTATTCGAGTTGCTTCAATGTCAAGTGTTGATTCCATACCTTTCTGAAATGGTGTTCTCGTACTCCGATGTGAATACCAATCCTTCTCGACAATCGAGATTGTCATGTCAACTCTTTTCCAACCGGTGTGCTTCTCTTCAAGTGGATCCCATCATTTTTCCCATCCGCAAGATCAATTCTAAGTTTTATCAACGGTGTTTGTTTCGTTCATCCCAAATTGTCTTTGTTTTCCCGCCCACCCACCCTTTTTTTTCTTCAAGGACTCATTTATTTTAATCAAGTATCCATTTATTCATGTGAAGTTTCTCCATTCTTTTCCGCAATATTCTTACCCGGTGGTTCTCAAGAAGTTGTTCTACTAGTTCGTCATTCCTCATTCCTTTCTCTTCTCCGGTGGATTCAAGTCAAGTTTTGTTGATCATACCTTTTTTCCTCATTTCAATGTCTTCTCATACCGGTGCACCTCATTATCATTCTACTTCTCGCTATTTGTTATTCAGGAGTGCTCAAGATATCTCGAAGATTCGTGTTTCCGCTCTGCATTCATTCAAGCTATTTCGAGATCGGTATCTCATTCAAGTCATTTAATTCAACCGGTGCAACATCTCTTTTAAATCATTTCCAACGGTGTTCTTTTGAGTGGGCCCTAACCCACAGGTCTTTTCCAGGATCTTACCTGACTCTTCTAATTATTCCGGAGCCATTCTCAAATTCTTTTCAGAGTTTGACGTAAGAATGAGTTATCGCCAGTCAAATGCTTTTCTCCAAGATCTTTCAAATTCTTTTCATAGTTGGCTTAACCTCTTCGCTTTTGATTCTTCCGGTGTGCCTCAATAATTCTTGGTGGCGTTTCTCGTTGTCATTCTCATCATTTGAGGACCGAAGAAGAGTTTTACCTCCATATCTTATTTGTTCTCTCAGAGAATTGTGGTTCTAATTCGAGGTCATCCTCTCATAATTGTTTGATTGTGAGAATTCTTTTTATCCATCCAGAGCAATTCAGGAGCCTTTTTCAGTTTGTTCATCCGGAGCCCATCATCTAAGATTTATTCATTCTCAGCTTTCAGCTCTCGTTCTCCAAATCATACCGGTGCATCATTCAAGTATTCTCTAATCAGCTAGTGATCTATTCGTTCTTTTGTATCTAAATCCCCTCAAATATCTTCATTCGTTTTCCAATTCTTTCCGGTGAATTGTGCCTTTGCAACGTTCATTTTCAATTCTTACGGTGGTTCTTTCAAGATCTCACTTCCTTGTTCATCATATCAATTCATTCGTTCTTTCCAATCCTACCGGTGGTTCGTTGAAGACCTTCTCAAGTTTTGCACTATATCTTTTAATCCTTTCTACGAGAATAAGTAGTATGCCAAATCCGTTGCTTGTCATCAATTTAATTGGTGAAGGATAAGCATAACATAATTCTTATTCTTGTTCATCCAAGTGTTCAATTCTTTTCTTCCGGAGATTGTTCATGATGAAGTAATTCTCGGTTTCATTTGTTTCATCTTCTCTTTTTCCCGGAGTTCCAAGCTCTCATCATCACGAAGATCCATCTAAATTATTGCAAGGCTTCACCTTGTGTTTTCAACTTCTCTCTCTTTTCATCATCCTTCTATGACCCAAGTTCTTCATTTGTCCTTCCGGTGAAATAAGTTTCTCGTCTCCTTGTTGATATCAATCCAATCATTTGTTTCCGTTTGTGACAGAAGTTGTCATTTTCTTCTCCATTCTGTTATTCCAATGGTCTATCTTGTATTCTTTCGTTACGGAGGCATTGTGATGTTGCTCTTTTCACTCATCATCTCGATTGTGAGGATCGTGTTCTTTCATGCTTATCCATTTAACCGGGGTGTTGTGTCATCTCTTCAAGTGCTTTTCATCTTATCAAGTTTTCCTTCTTCTTTCAGTCGGAGTGCTGCCCAAATTATATCATTCTTCCTTCTCTATCTTGTTTTAACCGCAGTGGTTTTGAATTCTATCTTGCCCATTAAACTCTTGATTCATGTCTTTGCAACCTTCAAGTTCTTGTAATACTCCTTGTTCATCTTTTATAACGGATTGTTTGCAATCTTGGTCATCTCCGTTATTTTGTTTCTTTTAATTGCTCAACCTCTCAAGGTTCATGGTTTTCACTCGTTCGTCAAAGAAGCAACTTTGTTTTACCTCTTCTCTTCCTCTTCCGTTTTCCCTCCGGTGCCATTCTAGATCTCGGGACGAGATCCTCTCGTAGTGGTGGAGTGTTGTAACGCCCCAGACCCGATGCGCCAGGTGTCCGCCAGTTATTCGCCGTCGTTGCCATGTCATCTGCTTGCGTGTTGCATTTGCCATGTCATCATTTGCATTTTATCATGTCATCATGTGCATTTCATTTTGCATACGTGTTCGTCTCATGCATCCGAGCATTTTCCCCGTTGTCCGTTTTGCAATCCGACACTCCTATGTCCTCCGGTGTTCCCTTCTTCCCTCTTTTCGTGTGCGGGTATTAAACTTTCTCGGAATGGCCCGAGGTTTGCCAAGTGGCCTTGGTATAGCACCGGTAGACCGCCTGTCAAGTTTCGTGCCATTTGGAGTTCGTTTGGTACTCCAACGGTTAACCGGGTAACCGTAAAGCCCTCTTTCGTTGCAGCCCAACACCCCTTCCAAAGTGGCCCAAAACCCACCAAACTCTTCTCCATGCTCTCGGTCGTTCGATCACGATCGCGTGGCCGAAAACCGCTCCTCATTTGGACTCTCCTAGCTCCCTCTACCTATAAATATGTGCCCCTCCCGAAATTCCGCAGCCCAACCCTAGCCCGCTCTCTTCGCGCCGCCGGACACGTCCGGCCGGAGCGGACATGTCCGCCAGCCACCTCGCTCCGACCAATGGCATCGCGCCCGTCACCCCGCGCCGTCGCCCGACCTACTGCACGCCGCCACCTCACCGCTCTCTCTCTCTCCATGGGCCCTTTGGTCGAATCCGCCCGCTTGCCCGGCCATCGCGCCGCCGCCCGCCCAGCGCCGCCCGCCGCCGCCGCCGGATCCGCCGCCGCCGTCGGCATGCGCTCGCCGCCTCGCCTCGCCCATCGCCTCCGGCCGCCCGCCGCTGCATTGCCCGCCCTTCCGCCATGCCATTCCGCCTTCCGCGCAGCCAGCGCCTCGGCAGCGCCGCCGCCGCTCCTTCCGACCGGCCGTCGCCGCCGTCCTCCGGCCGCCGTCGCCGCCGTCCAACCCGCCATCGCGCGCCCATGCGTGCCAATCGCCGCCATCCTCCTCGGCCTCCTCGGCTCGGATCCGTGGGGATCCGCCGGATCCGGCGCCCTGCCCCCTCTCCGGCCTCCCCGTCCTCCTCTCCGGCGAGATCCCGCGGATTCCGGCGAGCACTCCGACGTGCCTCGTAATCCGTGCAAACTTCAGGTTGCCCCCGAATATCTCTAAGTCCCCGAATCCATTAATTTTCATGCATTTTCATCGCATCACATCTCCGCATCCGTAGCTCCGTTTTGCGCGTATAATATGTCAAAATGTTCGTCTCGACGAGTACATCATTTCATTCCATTGCATCATTTGCATTTGAGCTCATCTTGATGCCCGAAATGCTGTTGGAAGATAGCTTCAGATCGTTAGTTCCAGAATTTTATCGGTTTGAGCTCTTTTGTCATTTTTGCCATGATTTATGTGTGCATCCTATGAGTATGAGCTCTACATGAATGTTGGACTAGGTCATTCCATCTTTCCAGGGGTGTTGACCTTGTATTTTTGTGAGTTGTGTGCTGAGTGCATTGAGCTTGTAAAGTAGGGTAGTTGCTGTTACTGTTTTGCTAGACAGATTCTGTTATAATTTGATGCCATGTTAACATGCTTCCACTAACCATTCTATGCATAATCTGGAGATGCTCTATAAACATGTTTTGATATACATGTCTTGCTCTATCCATTCATGCCCTTGGTTGGAATTATAGCCTGCTGGAACATGTTCATTTCTTGCTCCAAAGTTGCTTGAAAATGTTTCCTGACAGATTGTTTGCATGAGATTCAATTTTCACGAGGTTGTTGTAGTTGATCCGTGTATGCTATGACCTTGCTCTTGCCATGATTAGCTTCATAATCATGCCTTCTTACTGTTGGTTGCCTTGCCATGCCATGTATTGCTCTGTAGTGAGTGCATCGAGCTCACGAACATGCCATGTTGAATCTGTTTTTGCCATGTCCTGATATTTTCACTAAGTCTGAAATCTGTAATAAGACTTGCTATGTTTACATGGGTGCCATCATTTCTTAGAGTCCTTTTTGGCTTATGGTCAGTAAGGGACTATGTAAATATGCTTTGAGTAGAATCATGTCATGCCTTGCTTTTCTATTATAAGTTCCTGTATCATGTTGTTTGCTTGCTCTAAACATGCCTTCCTGATGTTAATTCCTGGTATGTTAGTATTTTCACTAAGTCTGTGAACCTGATATTTTGAGCACTTTCTCCATGCTTGTTTGAACATGTTATGATGTGATTTAGCCGTAGCTCAGTGTTCCTCTATTGTTAAGCATCTCCTGTAGTTCGCTGCCATATACTTTGTTTGCATGTTGGGGTGCTGTAGCATAGTTTCGTGTTGAGTGCTAAGTAGTATCGGGCTGTTAAACGCAGATTTGCGTCATTCTTGTTTTGCTTGTCATTTGCAAACCGTGCATCCGATTCCGGTGATCTTTATATCGATTTCAACCGAAATCATCTCATCTTTACAGCGGCATACTTGGTTTGCCAAGTTGATGCCCGGTTCATCATTTTCCTTCCGGAGCATACATATGCATAGCATGTCACATCTCGCATCGCATGTCATGTTTTGCATCATATTGCTTGTGCATTGTTCCTTGTTTGATTGTGGTTCCGTTGCTTGTGTTCTTGCTTTGGGTAGAGCCGGGAGACGAGTACGTGAACGAGGAGCCTGTTGAGAACGTCTACGAGGATCCACCCTTCGACAACTCTGAGAACCTTACAGGCAAGATGACCATACCCTCGAAATCACTACTATCTTTGCTATGCTAGTTTGCTCGCTCTTTTGCTATGCCAATGCTACGATGCCTACCTTTTGCTTGTCAGCCTCCCAAATTGCCATGTCAAACCTCTAACCTTTGACACCATTCCTAGCAAAACGTTGTTTGGCTATGTTACCGCTTTGCTCAGCCCCTCTTATAGCGTTGTTAGTTGCAGGTGAAGATTGAAGTTTGTTCCTTGTTGGAACATGGAGAAGTTGTTCCTTGTTGGAACATGTTTACTTGTTGGGATATCACAATATTCTCTTATATTATTAATGCATCTATATACTTGGTAAAGGGTGGAAGGCTCGGCCTTATGCCTGGTGTTTTGTTCCACTCTTGCCGCCCTAGTTTCCGTCATACCGGTGTTATGTTCCCGGATTTTGCGTCCCTTACGCGGTCGGGTGATTTATGGGACCCCCCTGACAGTTCGCTTTGAATAAAACTTGTCCAGCAAGGCCCAACATTGCCTTTACCATTTGCCTCACCACCACCTACTTTTTCCCTTGGGAGTCGCTCTCTCGAGGTCATCTTTTATAGCCCCCGGGCGATGCTTGTCTAGCGTTGGTCCAAACTAGAGCCACTTGCGCGCCACCTCGGGAAACTTGAGGGCTGGTTTTAGTTATGCGTCTGCTCATCCGGTCGTGGCACGAGGCGAGATCTGCGGCTACTATCGGGATGTCGGCACGCGGGAGGCTTTGCTGGTCTTGTTTTACCATTGTCGAAATGTCTTGATGTACCGGATACCGAGTCGATCGGAGTGTCTCGGGTGAAGGTCTATTCGCCGATGATCGCGAGAGCTTGTCATGGGCTAAGTTGGGACACCCTGCAGGTATAAACTTTCGAGAGCCGTGCCCGCGGTTATGTGGCGATGGGAATTTGTTAATGTCGGTTGTAGAAAACCTGAAGTTGACCTTAATTAAAATACATCAACCGTGTGTGTTACCGTGATGGTCTCTTTCCGTGAGTCCGGAAGTGAACACTGATGTTGGAGTTATGCTTGACGCAGGTTGCTATAGGATCACTTCTTGATCATACTTTTATCGACCGTGCTTTGCCTTCTCTTCTCGCTCTCATTTGCGTATGTTAGCCTCCGAATATGCTAGTAAACTTGCTGCAGCTCCACCTCATGCCTTTACCTTACCCATAAGCTTAAATAGTCTTGATCTCGCGGGTGTGAGATTGCTGAGTCCTCGTGACTCACCAGATACTTCCAAAACCAGTTTGCAGGTGCCTATGTTACCAAGCAGGTGACGCACTCAAGCTCAAGGAGGAGCTCGATGAAGATCTTGTCCTTTGTGTTGTTTTATTATAGTTGATCAGTAGTGGAGCCTAGTTGGGGTCGATCGGGGACCGTTTGTCGCATTTGGGGTTCTTCTTTTATTTTGGTTCCGTAGTCGGACCTTGATTGTATCTGGATGATGTAATGTTTTATTCATGTAATTGTGTGAAGTGGCGATTGTAAGCCAACTATGTATCTTTTCCCCTTATGTATTAAATGGGTTGTGTGAAGATTACCTCACTTGCGACATTGCTTTCTATGCGGTTATGCCTCTAAGTCGTGCTTCGACACGTGGGAGATATAGCCGCATCGAGGGCGTTACAGTAATACAAGGCCATAGGCATCCTAGGAAGAAGCAAGTTCAGGAAGGTAGAAACAGAGCATCGCCAACAAGGCTAGTAAAGTTAAACAAGAGCTTGGACCAACGGCAGAAGGATCTGATAGAAACTTACCATCTGGGAGGCATACTGAAGATCGAAGCAACAACAATGCCCGCAGACCTCAGCAGGTGGGTAATGCAGATCTACGACCCAGCTAGCGAGTGCATCGTTGTCCCAGGCAGGGGCGAGATCCCCGTAACAGCCGAAAGCGTCCACCACACCTTGGGTCTTCGCAATTCAGGGGAGGAAGTGTTCTACGGGTGGGATGCAGAAGCAATATCTTTCATAAACAGCAGGTTCGGTTTTCAGAATGGGTGCGCCCCCGAGATAACAACCGTCTGCACTATGATTAAAGAGATGAATGGGAGAGCAGACGACGACTTCATGAGGGCCTGGCTGATTGTGGTAGTTTGCACCTTCATGTGCCCTACAACGAGCTTACATGTCAGCGCTCGATGCTACCCAATAGTCGCCGACCTAGAGAAAGTGAAGAGGCTCAACTTCTGTGCATTTATAGTGAATCAGATAAAAGCTTCATTAGGGGGTAGCAACAAGAAGAAGGTTGTAAACTGTTGTGTGCACCATATGGTCGTAAGTACCACCTTCTTTTTTCCTTCTTTTTTCTTTTTTCATACTTATGCTTGGTTGTATAGTATAGCAAAAATGAGAAAGGCTAACCCATACTGATTCCCAACTTATTTCTTACCAGCTTCTCTTTTGTTGTTTGTGGCTGCAAAAACAGGTGTTATATGTAGATTCTCTGGTGGTAGACATCGCAGTACCAGATTTCCCAGTACGGGTAGAGGCATGGGATAACAAACGTATAGGGCTAGTCGCAAAGGCAGACAAAAACCCTCAAGGAGGATACGACAAGCTTAGGGTGAGTTTGTTTTTTCATCCGTCTTTTTTAAAAGCAGGTTTTTTGTTTTCTTTTTGTCCCGTTTACAATGTTACCCGACTAGTTCAGGCAGGTGCAACACAATAGCTTTTCTGCTTAACAACACTAGCCTAATGTGCTTTTTTCACTCACCCCACCAGATGAAGCCAAGATACGCAAGCAACGGGCGTATGAATAGCCTTTTTGTTGGGTATGAGGAGACCGATAAGTTTGTTTTCTCAAAGTTGCCACCCACATTCAAAATAAGTGTATGTTCTCCACCTTCTTATTTTACAATTTCAATAGCTTTCCATTTTTCTTTTTCAGTTGTTTTTTACTGTGAAGTTGCATAGCCCTCTCAATTTTCTTTTTCAGTAGTTTTGCCTACGTCTGAAAACATAAAGCAGAAAATAGAGTTTCGCTCCTATCTCTTCTGCTCACATATGCATCAAATTTTTCAGTAGTTGTTTCTTTTTTCCTATATAATACTTCTTTAGTTTTAAAACCACCCGGCTTTATTTTTTTGATTCGTGATTTTTTCCTAACATTTCTTTTTTCGTGTGTTTTTCCTTTGAAAATGCATCTTAATGCAGAAGAAGAGGAAAATCGCTGCAATGGTTAGCTCATTGTGCTCAGAATGGTCGGATATAATTGGTATATTCATTGAAGAGATCGGCAATCTAGATAAGGAGGATGTCAGGGACTCTAGGAGCAATTCACACAGGACAAAGCGTCGCAGCGCTGCACGCGTTACATGCATAAGAATCGAAGAGTCCGAGCATCATGGGGGCATCCCGGAGGACAATGAAAAGTTTATGCCAACCTCAGAGTCAGGGGAAGATGGACAAGCAAGGTGCAGCAGAAACAACTCTGATGATTTTGTCTCCCCAAGGACCACAACTTCAAAGCAAAACGAGCTCAGATCCAAAATTTTACCTGAGAGGAACAGTAGACACGTGACTATCAAACAAAAGTCAGTACCCGAGACGGAGCCTGCTAGGGAGGGTGCAAAGGCAGGCAAGTCCCTAGAGTGCAGCCATGCAAATCTTGCAGGCAAGGTAAACCAGCGGGGTCACACAACAACCAATGGGTTTGGAATGCAAACTCAGACAACAGCAAATACAGATGGACCAGTAGAAAATGGGCACAAGGGCAACACACCTTCGGGCAGTGAAAAAATCCAATACTTGATGCCACCCCAATATCATCAGCCCCACCTCTCGACTATTTTGTGCATCACACACCAAGTCCAGCCACTGGTGTTCCATACATGGTCAGCTCCAGCACTCCTGCAACAAGCAAGTCATGCCCAGCCCCTAGCAGCCCAAAGAAAGGGGGAACACCCACATCAGTGCAATCCAGGGAAGCCCATGCAGCACAAGTTGGCAACGGCTACGA
Organism: Aegilops speltoides; assembly: GCA_021437245.1. NCBI lineage: Eukaryota > Viridiplantae > Streptophyta > Magnoliopsida > Poales > Poaceae > Aegilops > Aegilops speltoides. The sequence goes on along the minus strand of CM038143.1, from coordinate 348,664,969 downwards.
TCAGGGAGAAGCTACGATTGGGGCCACTCGCACAGCAGCAAGCAATGCAACAGGCACAAGCTGGCTCATCAAACCCTGTATTCACACCATCAAGCTACACCAACCACCCAGTCAGAGCAACACAAGATTGTCCATCTTTCGATCTTAACATGAGTTTTCACGAAGATGAGGGCACCAACAGAGGCTAATCCACAGAACTGAGGCCATGCAACCTAGATGCCTGCATGTCAGAAAGCGGAGATGAATGGGGCTTGGATCCGGAGGAGCTACAAAAAGCGTGCTACGAGGCAGAAAAGGCATTTGCATTGAAGAAAGAAAAGGAGAGGGTAGAGATGGAGGAGAGGCTAAGCAATGGAAGGCAAATCAACAATCAAAATTCAAAAACACCAGTCACATCAACCACAAACACAGAAAATGTCGCTAGCTCATCAAGAACTCCAGCAACGGTTGGGCACGAGCGGAGAGTTGTAAGGGCACCAGCTCAACTCAGGTCGCCATACATACGCCCAGAGAACACAGATCCATTCTACTGCTCAAAGAAAGTTCGCGACATCTACGATGCTGTGTGCCAGTATAGTGTGACCCACACAACGCTAGCCGACACTAAGTTGGAAATCCAATCTTTCTTTAGGCCCGTTTTTTTGGGGTTTCTTTTTTAATTGCTTCGTTTCAATACACGAGCTAACATTTTTTTTCCTGTTTTTATTTGTATATGCCAAAATTCAAAACTGAAAGCCAATCATAAACTATGACACGCTCTACATCAACTACAATGAACTTGCACAATCGATGGCACCTGGACAGAAGATGGACATCATGGTGGCCGAGATTGCAATTATTGCATTGAGTAAAGCAGGGCTGAGGCCAAAGAAGAGATTAATGCCACTTCGAGTAGCTGTAAGAATTTTCCCCCTATCCCTTTTTTGATCTTCTTTTTGTTTTTTATTCTAGAAGCACAACAACTAATATGTTACCACTTCTCTTCTTTTCGACAACATCTGCTAGACATTCTTCTAGAACAATAGTTTCACAAGGAAGGACATAGACAAACATTTTGACAACAAAACCAGGAGGCTAAGCAGATGTGAATCAGTAAGAAAAAAAACAACAATGCGATTTTCTTCATGCTTCCCTCTATCCTTTTTCTTTTTTTTGTCCCATCTCACCCACTCTCATCAACCAGGTATCATTTCCGACACTCGAGATTCTGGACAAGGAGAATCCAAAGGAAACATGGCATTATTGGCTAATGGTGTTGAACATCAGGGACAAGCGATTCGAGGTACTGGACTTGGCAAGGACGTTCAAGGACAAGGCATTAGTAGAAAATTCAAATAAAATCATGAAGAACATCAAAATAAACTAGGAGAGGCATTACAGCAAGTCAAGTGTGCAGATTGCAGATTGGAAACTTCATGAAATCAAGTGCCCAAAGCAGAATAACAGGCAAGGGCACCCCTGTCCCATATCTTACTTTCTTTTTTCCGCATTTTTTTCTTTTTTCTTTTTATCATTTTTCTTCTTATCCGAGCCTAATACAAATCGACCACCCAACCAAAATTTGCCTCCCTCAGCGGCCTAGCGTCGCCTCACCAGGCGAACCAAGTCGCCTAAAAACCCTCGACCACCCTCCCAAAGTCGCCTAACACGGGAGGTGCGGCGCACCTCGCCTACCTCGGCGGCCTAGCGTCGCCTCGCCGATAGAACCAAGTCGCCTAAAAACCCTCGACCACCCACACAAAGTCGCCTAACACGGGAGGTGCGGTGCACCTTGCCTACCTTGGCGGCCTAGTGTCGCCTCACCGATAGAACCAAGTCGCCTAAAAACCCTCGACCACCCTCCCAAAGTCGCCTAACACAGGAGGTGAGGCGCACATTGCCTACCTCCGCGGCCTAGTGTCGCCTCACCGATAGAACCAAGTCGCCTGAAAACCCTCGACCACCCACCCAAAGTCGCCTAACACGGGAGGTGCGGCGCACCTCGCCTACCTCGGCGGCCTAGCGTCTCCTCACCGATAGAACCAAGTTGCCTAAAAACCCTCGACCACCCTCCCAAAGTCACCCAACACGGGAGGTGTGGCGCACCTCGCCTACCTCGGCGGCCTAGTGTCGCCTTACTGATATAATCAAGTCGCCTAAGAACCCTCGACCACCCTCCCAAAGTCGCCTAATGTGGGAGGTGCGGCGCACCTTGCCTACCTCGGCGGCCTAGCGTCGCCTCACTGGGCGAACCAAGTCGCCTAAAAACCCTCGACAACCCTCCCAAAGTCGCCTAACACGGGAGGTGCGGCGCACCTCGCCTACCTCGGCGGCCTAGCGTCGCCTCACTAGGCGAACCAAGTCGCCTAAAAACCCTCGACCACCCTCCCAATGTCGCCTAACGCGGGAGGTGCGGCGCACCTCGCCTACCTCGGCGGCCTAGCGTCGCCTCAGCGGGCAAACCAAGTCGCCTAAAAACCCTCGACCACCCTCCCAATGTCGCCTAATGCGGGAGGTGCGGCACACCTTGCCTACCTCGGCGGCCTAGCGTCGCCTCACCGGTCGAACCAAGTCTCCTAGAAACCCTCGACCACCCACCCAAAGTCGCCTAAGACGGGAGGTGCGGCGCACCTCGCCTACCTCGGCGGCCTAGCGTCGCCTCACCGGTAGAACCAAGTCGCCTAAAAACCCTCGACCACCCTCCCAATGTCGCCTAACACGGGAGGTGGGGCGCACCTCGCCTACCTCGGCAGCCTAGTGTCGCCTCACCGGGCGAACCAAGTCACCTAAAAACTCTCGACCACCCTCCCAATGTCGCCTAACCCGAGAGGTGGGGCACACATTGCCTACCTCGGTGGCCTAGTGTCGCCTCACCGGACGAACCAAGTCGCCTAAAAACCCTCGACTACCCTCCCAATGTCACCTAACGCGGGAGGTGCGGCGCACCTTGCCTACCTCGGTGGCCTAGCGTCGCCTCACCGGGCGAACCAAGTCGCCTAAAACCCTCGACCACCCTCCCAATGTCGCCTACCTCCATATTTCTTTGCCTGCAATATTTGTTTCCTATTTGTTTTTGTACTGCATTTGTTCCTTAGTAAATAGCAATATCATTTCGTATTTTCCGGGACACACTAACGAAATCCACCATGTTTCCCTTTCTCCCAAAAAAATAGGCATGATTGCAGCATATATATGCTATACAACACCGATAACTGGGATGGCGCCCATGTCCTGAAGTATGGGCCAGAAGACATAGTCAACATGAGGATGATACTAACAGCAAAAATGGTGGACAGTGACCACAACGACGTCAATTGGGCAAAGATGCTCAACATCAAGAAGGTACAAAAATCTTAGTTATCAGTTTCAATGGCATACCACCAACCACTTCTGTTTCAATAGCACAGAACATAAATTACATGGTCTTTTTCCACCCAAATAAAACATATTCCAGATCAACCTTTTCATTTTCACTCAATGTTCAGTCACACACAAATTGCCCCTTTTTGTCACTTTTTTTCGCTGCTGGGTCCATCAAGCACTTCGGTTTAGACCAGGCGTGCAAGTGGCACAATTGTGCCCTAACTCTTTGCAGTATGCACATTTTGTCTTCTTCTTCGGATGCAACTCAATGCCTGAATAGTACCTCTTGTCTCTCTTGCGTCCCTTAGTAGAAGATTTTGGGGGGTTACACGAAGGATTTGCTTTAGGCTCTCCAATACAAGCTTCCGTGGGGGCAAATTGGGCTGGTGGCTATGCTGGCGCCGCTGGCTTCTTCTTCCTCCTTGATTTATAAAATGGTTCAGTTCAGTCTCCAACACGTGCCCATAGGACCTGCACAAAGCTGCTCCTGCATCGGACATACTGCCCAATTTAGAGATTTTGCCAAACATAGTATTCAGGGAAACATGCCTTATTTGTTGCAGAGACTCTTTAGGCATGGCATTAGGGACTTGTGTGTCAGGGGGCATATCAGTAAGAATAGCGTTCTGAGTCCATCTAGGCAGTATGTAACGCTCAGGGATCTCATCAAAACCAAGGTGGGTGAACACTTTCAAGATGTGGACGCAAAGCAGCCCATCCCTGTAAAACTTGCAACACTCACAGCGGTAGTCTTGTCGATCAACTCTGCTTGCTACCATGTACAATCTGCGCCCATAAATCCCTGCATAACTTTTGTTAGGCTCAAGCAGGTACATGTTGCCGCCTTGAGGCCTAACATTATACATGCCAATCAAAGAAAACTTATGTTGAAACCTGTAGTATATATCCCTTGTGTAAACTCGCAAGGCTTGCTTCTCAATTGGGAACAGGGACCAAAGCCTTGGCTCAAGCTCATCTGTTCGGTAATCATTACCCCCTTCTTTCACGAAGATCTTGTCATTTATCTTCTCATATTGCTTCACAAAGTTGAGCACATAATTTTTTGCGGGTTCATGTACCTTTTTATGACAACATTGAAGCCTTCACTGCGCTGAGTCGACTGCAGGAATGGGAAGAAACAGTTCCTAAAGTAACAAGGGACCCAAAGATGCTTGATTGCATAGAGATCATCAAAGCGTTTATCGCCAGCAATACCATGCTTCTCAACCATAGCAACCCACCTTGCCTCAAACTCCTCAGGACTCATGCTCAAGTCTATCACCTCATTGAGTTCTTTAGCTAGCTCAGGATGCCTAGCCAAGTAAGCACCCAACTTCTCTTGGGCTTTCTTAATGATATGCCAGCGGCAACTACGGTGAACTGCGTGTGGGAACATGTTTGCTATAGAGTTTTTCAGCACCTGATCTTGGTTAGTTATGATGTTGAGCGGTGCAATGCCATGCATCGCTTCAACAAAGGCCCCAAACAACCAATCAAAGCTGGTCTCAAGCTCTTGCCGCAAGAAGCCACACCCCAGCATGAAAGACTGCCCATGCCTGTTCATCCCAATAAATGGAGCAAAGGGCATGTTATACATATTCGTCAAGTAGGTCGTGTCAAAAGAGATACAATCATTGTAAGCTTTTACGTAGGCCTCTCGAGCCCTCCCATCAACCCAAAACAAATTCTCAGCTCTGATCTTGTTTGATTTTGAAGAAGAAGCTTGGGTCTTCTTCCTGCTTTTGCTCGAAGTAGGCAACTGTCTCAGCCAAATCACCTTCATTTACCTCAGCACTGCGAAGGCTAGTTCTCATGTTGCTTATCGTTTTCGTCGTGTACGGAACAATTGCAGCTTGGCCATAGAATTCAGACATAACAGTCATCATGCGACCTGTGTCCATGTTGCACCTATGCAATATTTCCAGGAACTCAACCTCTTCCGGTGGGATGCCTTGGTGAGAGCGGAGGTATTTAGTGAGAGATGGCTTGTCAATCAGTCTATGATTGTGGTCTGCAACAACACCTGTGACCACCCATTTGTTATTAATCAGCTTGACTGCCATTTTTGCTCGACAGCCGGTCTGTTTGATAAACTCTCTTCTCCTCTTCTTAACAAGCCCCCCCTAGAGATTTATAAGAGCTACACCCTGCTTGCTTACTCCCAACATCTTGCCCATCGCTGCAGCCATCAGAATCTGAGCTTAGTCTCTCAAACACGGGTGTGGGGGCATCATCATTGATTTTAGGCTTCCCTGATTTGTTGCAACAAAAAGTCTGCTTCTCAAGGACATTAGTGTATGAAGACCTCCTGGAAGTGTTGGCTTTCATTGAGAACCCAATTCTGCGAGAGTAAGCTTTGTAGTGTGCCTTAGCACCTTCAACTGTGTCAAACTCCATGCCGACATAAGGTTCCTATGGGCTAGATCGCACCTCATTCTCATCAAAACCTAACAAGCCAGCACTACCTGTACGACCTTGCCCACCATTGCTAGGCATAGTTGCAGCCGGGCTGAACATGGCAGGGGCGGGCGCGATAGTTTCAGCAGTTGCCGTCGCATCAGACACACCAGTAGCCGCAACACAAAACCCCACACCTACGACATCTTGGACAGGAGCAGAACACAAATCTGGTGACTCGCCCATCCCCTCAATTGAAATAGGGATTTTTTCAGGTTGGGCTTGTGTGCAGAACAGGGGATCACCATCACAGTCAACAAAGTCGTCGGGGAGCTCACTGAGATCAAGGCCAGCCATCTACACATTCCAGAAGACAAAATAGGGGAAGGAATCAATACATATACTAAATGAGCAGAGGAACATTTTTTTACTGAATCATTGCTAGGTTCACATACCATGCTTTTTCTTTTGCCTTTTTCTTTTGTGTTTTTTTAAGCAACTATAATTCTCCCCCAACTGATTATTTTTTGCCCAGTTTTTACCCTGTTTTGTAAGATACTGGACCTTTTGCAAGCAACCATAATAGTTTGTTATCCACTTTTTTATCTTTATCATACCCTGATTGTTAACAATTTTTCGTACAATAAAACAGGCAAGATTCTACAATAATTATTTTGTCTTTGTTTATTTTTTGCAGAAGCAAGGTGCATAACTATAGGGAAGAAACAAGGACAATTCAAGAGCAAGCAACTTTTGTCTAGCACCATGGTTGTACAGGAGACAAGAGAAAAGGATCAGATTTTGGGGGCCATAATTCAGGCTTGCAACACTGTTGTATATGAGGCAAATCTTCAACACTGGAGTACAGGAGGAACATCTGGGAAGTACTACTAGTTCTAGTACAACTAAAAAGGATCTCATGGTCAAAAATTTCTCGAACAACCTTGTTACCTTTGCTGGTAGTTCACTTGGGGAAATTTCGCCCAATCTTGGAGATTATTTTGCCCACGTTTGCCTGATCAGCACAAAAGAGTTGCAGGCAAGGCTGTGCTCTTTCACGGTGATTTTGATCTTCCGCAACCTTTTTCTTCCCCCTTTTTTCATTCTGTGTTTTTGCTGTGGGAGGGAGAAGCTCGCCACCTGCTAGGACATGGTGGGTGGCGGCGGCTGGGGGGAAGAAGAGAATTGCCGCTAGGGGAAGAAGAGAATTGCCAAGGCTTAGGGTTTTCCCCAGGGTAGGTGTGAAGATCACGTGGGGGAGGGGCACGCAGGGGGAGGGGTGTGGAGATCACGTGAGGTGTTTATTATCTGCTTTTCTACTCGCGGGAGACGTGGGCACGCGAGGGGATGAGAACTCTTTTTTTGGCACAACGAGGGGGACCGACACGGGGAAATTTTCCTAATTTGCCGGCCGCTAGATCCGCCCGCACAGCGCCCATCGTCCAAAGAGTTATGCATCTGTTGATCTGTATTGAATCTGTCGACTCTTTCTTTGAAAATAGTCAATCAAGCTCTCTTGTTTGGATAGATCGGGAGATGTGGATAGACGAGCTAGAGTGCTATGATGAAACGCAAGGGGCGACGCGATGCTCAATGGTGGGCCACAGCAGCTTGCATTGAATTTAGCTCATGGGTCTGGGGATCTCCAACCTGGCACGGTCCATGGTCGGCTACGGGTGCACGAGGAGGCGGCACTCCCGAGCAGGCATTCCCACGCTCCACCACCGGGCAGCGGCCTCCGCGCGCCGCGTGGCCTCCGACTTCTCCTCGTATATGTATCCCCTCGCCGAGCAGCCAAGCAGGCAAACGAAGCATCAACACACCGACGTCTCCTACCTGCCTTGGCTACCTCCGCACCAGTTCGCTCGTCTCCTCACCGATCCTCGCCGCGGCGCCAGCTCCAACTCTGCTACATGGACGCCCCGGACGTGACGCCGGCGTGGTCTCTGGTCCGCGGCTACTTCTCCCCGGCGACGCTCTTCCTCCTCCTCAACGTCGTCATCGGCACCATCGCGCTCACCTCCCGCTCCCACCGCCGCCGCCACGACCACCACGGCGACGACGACCGCCACCACCAGCAGCACCAGCACAAGGACCACGACGACCAGTACGCTCCTCCCCCACCCCCGGCCCCGCTGGCGCGCACGTCGTCCGTGATGGAGCGCCTGCGCTCCCTCGGCCTCTACCGCTTCCGCTCCGGCGACTTCCCTCCCGAGTACAACTACAACCACTCCGCGGCCGGCAACGTCGGCGACGACGACGACGAGGGTAGCAAGCAGCAGCAGTACAACAGGAGCCGGTCTGAGCCGGCCGCCAGGAAGCCGGCGAGCAAGACGGGCAACGAGGCGGAGAAGGCGGCCAGGGCGAAGGTGGCGAAGAAGCCGGCCACGGAGACGGAGGTGAGGAGGCTGGAGCGCGCCCCGGTGCCGGCGCCGGCGCGGCTGGTGCAGCGCGCGCCGAGGGCCCCTGCGGCTCGCGCGGTGCTGACGGAGGCGAGGCGGCAGGACGCAGGGGCGCCGGAGGCCGCGTGCGTGGACGAGAGGGCGGACGACTTCATCAACAAGTTCCGGCAGCAGCTGCAGCTGCAGAGGCTCAACTCGCTGCTCAACTACAAGGAGATGCTCAACCGCGGCGCGTAGCCTCCCGCCCGCTCGGTCGCCGGCACGCGGAGCAGATGCAGATCAGCTTGTGCGGGGTTCGATCTTCGATTAGCTTACTAGCTAGTGGTCTTGCCGTCTGTTCATTGGATTGTTGACTTGTTGTGTAGTTGTGCCGTGTATGAGTCGCTGCAGGTTAATTTGGATCCCGCTGACATTACAGAAGAAGCTCCATTTTCCTCTCTTAGATCCGTTCGTCCGGTTAATCTAAACAATAGTACGTATACATGGGAATGGAGGCGTGGGAGAAGAGCAAAGAATCCAACTGCTCCAGCCTGTTTGTGTGATTTCCTACGATGAACACGCCAATTCGCATATTTCAAAAAGCAAAACGTAAAAAATAGGACATCTTGCAAAAAGGAGCCTGGGTGAGGGACGAAAAGAAGCCCGCTTGTATTTGCCGACTCTTGCATAACCAGGCCAAGATTCCATCCTCCCATCACTGGGAAAAGAAGCCCGCAGTTATTCAGTAGACTTTTTCTTTTTCGAAAGCTTTGCCTCATTTCATTAATAAAGAAAAAAATTATCCTGTTATTTACAGGAAAATCGGACTGAAACCGCTACAACACAGGAAGGGGCACCACCAGCCGACCTAACTATCAACACAAAACCCACACATGTCGTCTAGGAGCGCCGCCCTTGTGGCCACAACGGCCACCAAACTTTAGGGTCGCCGCTCATGATCCAAAGCGCTGCCTGTGCAGTAGATTTGTTGGTTACAAGGTTCCTACACCAAATACAACTTTTCGCTTGTGCCGCAACAACACTAACAAGGGTGTTAACCTTGATAGCTTTTGCTAGTTGTACAATACTCCCTCCGTTTCTTTATATAAGGTGTATTTGTTTTTGTTAAAATTCCACAATGTAAGGTGCATTTGTTCTAATTCCTCGTAATTCCGATCTTGGCCCTCCAGAAAAAGGTAAGTATCTCTCCCCTGATTGCATGTATCTCTCCTTGTAGAGAAAGAAAAAGAAACTATCTCTCTCCTGATTGCGTGCATCTCTTTCTATCTAGCCTAAATGATTTAATTGTCGCTAATCTATAAATTAGACAAGGGTAATTTCGTCTTAAATAGTCCATAATTATGTGCCTTGGTTAACGTGCTGAAAATAATACACCTTAGATAAAGGAATGGAGGGAGTAGGACACAAATATTTCAAAAATAGAAAAACATTAATTAAACACTAATACCGGCCACAAAGGCTGGCGAGAGTCCATGCATCCACATTTACATTAACTAAAAATTAATTAAACTTAAAACTACGAGGAGGCGCTCTGCCCTAGGCGTCCTCGTCGTCGTCGGGACCGGTGAGATCGTTCAGCGTCGGCGCCGGGCCAGCCCAAGGGAACACCGTATCCCAGGCAAGGGTGACGTCCTCCGCCACTGGCTGTGCCGCCGCCGGCTGGGGTGCCCCACCCCGGGCACAACGCCCCTCCTCCTCAGCCTCGCAGCGCTCCTTCTCGGCGTCGCGCTCTAGCTGCTCGAGGTGCTCGCCCTCACAGCGCTCCTCGGCCAGCAGTCGCTAGTGCCATTGCTCGAGTAGACGTGTTCCTGCGCCTCCGTCACCCCCATCCAGACCGGTAGTGCGCTGACCCACTCGCGCACCATCCCGGTCCAGGTGTACCGCTTGATGGGGGTCGGCTCGGGCTCGACCTTGGCTGGTGACGGTGGGGCCAGCGGCGGCACGATGCAATTGCCGGCCGTGAAGAGCGCCACGGCCTCCGCCATGCGCACGTGGTAAGTCGCCTCCTCATCCTCCTCCTTGCGCCGCTCCTCCTCTTCGCTCTCCCGGAGGATAGTCGCCAGCGCCGCCTGGTAGACGGCCTCCGCCTCCTGGTCCTCATCAAATAGGACGAGGGGTGGCGGTGGGGAGCGGCGCGATAAGTCGCGGACGCCGCGCCTCCTGGCCTCCTCGTGTTCGAAGGCCAACCACTGCTCCCATGCGGGAGAGTCGAATGCATAGGCGGGGTCGCGGCGATGCTCCGGTGTCAGCAGCTCCTGCCGGCGACGCACCTCCTCCGCGTACACCCTCGCCGTCCATGACACGGCCTGTAGTGGGATCCTTTCCAGATCCAAGTGCCCGTTGTGTGGCAGCATTACGTCGGGGTAGGGGAGTGGGACCGATGCTCCCAGTGCCACCTCGCCTGGTGCACTGGGACGTTGACGCGCTGCCGTGGTTGGCGGGCATACGCCAGCGAAGGAAGAGGAAGGAGGGGGAAGGGGTGGCGGGGGCCTTGCCCTTGCCATTGCCGTACAAGAAGCCCATTTATGGTGGCCAGGGTTGTCACCGAAGGGGGAGTAAAGGGGTGGCGAGATGGGGGCAGGTGGGTTCTGGAAGCAGATGAGGACGGCCCCCCACCGCACGCTCGGATTAAAAAAGGCCGCCTGTCATCGCTGACGCGTGGGCCCCAGGTGGGCGGTTGTCATTAAGATAGCTGACCGTTGTAGTTGGGCGGCCGCCAGTTGGGGACGCGACGGACACCGAGAAGGCTTCGCGTTCGCGCCAGCGCATTTCTGCCGCAAATTTGGGCTGCAAATGGGTCCGCATGGACGCGAAGCAGACGTGTTTTGCGAATGGGTCGACACGTTGGGCCTCCACTTTTGTCCGCGCCGATCCAAATGGACGGCGACAGACGAAATGGGTACCTGTGTTGGAGTTGCTCTTAGTTTGTCATGGTTTGCCATGTATTATATAATGCACAGTTATTTTGCCATGGGCACAAACTAGAAAAGGTGCCTGAACACAAACAATGGATTTGAGATGGTCCGCTCCTTGCCTTCAGATCCTCCCCGCTAGTCACCACTGCCCAAGCTGAGTTCGAAGCAGCCCGAGTGACTCTGTGTCGCCATGCTTGGAGGTAGCGCCGCCACCACACCTAGAGGGAGGCAACGCCGCCACGCCCGTCTTGTCCTGGCCAGAATATAGGAGGGGAGATGTGTGCACTACCATGCGCTCGTGAGGTCAACTCCAGCGTGCGACCCCATCCCGTCCGTTCTAGTCCGTTTGGGGTAGAACGGACGAATAGCGCGGCCCAATGCGCGGCCCCAAATGGATAAATGTCCAGTTTTCGTCCATTTTCGACCCATTCCCGGCCCAAACTTGTGCCGCGTTTGGGGTGAAGCGGACATCGCGCAGACGGGCTGGACGCACGCCCTTGTCCTCCCTGTGGCCCGCCTGTCGGGGACATTAGCACTCAATTTGCCTCCAACCCCTCCACTCTCTCTTCCCCGTCCCACCCTGCCGTCGGCGCCACCACTATTCTCCGGTCGCCTCCTCACTTCTCACCCCCAGTCGTCGATACCAAACCATGTCTTGACATGGCCGCCACAATGCTCGCGCTTTCATAGGAGTTTTGGCCGTTAGTTGGAGGAGTTTTGGTTGTCGCCGTCGTAGCCGGTGCAAGAGGGGATACGACCGCCGGCGATGGCTATGGACCACGACAGCTTCCATCGGGTGCTCAAGAGCGGCCTGTAGCCGGTCACCAACCACCCCTGCTGCATCGAGGTGATAATCGCGGCCTCTTAGCCACCATGACCGCAAGGTGTTTGACACTTTGCTCATAAAGGTATGGACAGTGGAGATGAATTTTTCTTCAACCACTTTATTTATTGATTGGACGATTCGTCCTTGGATGACGAAGATGTTGTGGTGGCTGTCGTGGTTCTAAGTCTGACAGTAGAAGTAGGGGTAGGTTAAGGAGAGGCGATGTCCTAGCTATGGAGCAGTTGTGGAGACAAAGGATGTACGAGTTCAGGCCCTTCTCGGAGGAAGTAACAGCCCTACGTCTCGGAGCCCTGAGGCGGTCGAGTGGATTATGAGTATGAGTATTACAAGAATCTGAACCCTTCTATCTGCGGAGGGGGGTGGCTTATATAGAGTGCGCCAGGACCCCAGCCAACCCACGTAATAGAGGGAAATAAAGTACATTAAGCTAGGGGGGTTACTGGTAACGCCCCTCATAAGGTGCTTTAACTATCATTAAGTCTATTCAATAGCAAACCGTTGCGCTGCGGAGTGCCTTCTGACCTTCTGGTGGTCGAGTGAGTCCTCATGGTCGAGTGAGTCTTCCATGGTCGAGTCCTTCCAGTCTAGTCGAGTGGATCCCTCTTTGGTCGACTGGAAGATGATCTCTTCTACGAGTGCCCTTGGGTGGGACGTTTAGGTCAGGCCTATGACCCTACCCTAGGTATATGAATCCATCATTAGCCCCCGAATGGATTGAGGCTTGAGTGAAGGAGGAGTTGACGTTGTTTCCGACTGCTTTTTGCATTCTGGCTACGTGTTGTCTCGGATCAAGATCTTCTTTGTTGATAACAAGAAACTTTCCTTCAGTCGACTTGATCCATTCTTGTTCTTTAGTCGAGTGACTTCCTTTGTTATACCTGAGTAACGGATCGCAGGAGATCTCGCACTTGATGATCGATCCGTCGCTCGCGGATCTCGCGGGATCTGAAATTTGGGGAAGCGCCTTGAAACGGAACAGATCAAGGCGCTTGGATGGGACGCAACAGGAGCGCCTCGATTTCTGCGCCGCTTTCTCCGCCACGTATCGCGCAGTGCGGCTGTTCGGGATATGATTGGATTGCTTGGGTCCACTTGTCATCCACTCGGAAGGGATGCTATAAATGTAACTCCCGGAGGCTCATGCACAGTACCTTGTCCTTCCTCCCTAGTTCTCTCCGTCTCCGCTCTCCACCTCCGCTGCTGCTCCCTTGCCATCTCTCCCTTGCGCATTCCGCCGCGGTCATGGGCAAAGAGAAGACGACGATCTTTGGGCGTCGCGAAGAAGGCGTCGGTGGCGGAGAAGGCGTCGGCGGCGAGAAGGCGAAGGGAGATCCACGGTCGCGGTGGTTCTTCGTCGAGATCTAAATCGCCAAGGGCTGGGTCGAGGAGATCGGATCGGCGGACGATCGAGAGAAGGATCTCCTTGATATGGCCGATGACGGATTGATTCCCCACGGAGCCGCGAGGCTTCCCGGTCGAGAATGGCAGCCTCAACCAGAAGAGGGTGAGTGCGTGCTTTTGGCCACCCATGTCGACCGGGTTTTTCGTTGCCACCGAGTGTCTTCTTTCGAGGTTTTCGAATTTCTTGAGCCCAGCTCCACCATTTTACTCCAAACTCCATCGCATACCTTGCCGCGTTTGTGTCTATGTGCGAAAACTTCTTGGGTTGTCGACCGCACTGGGGTTTGTTCAAGTACATCTTCACATGTCGTTCTCAGACTGTGAAGAAGGCAAGCCCTGGTGACGAGAAGACCCAAGTAGTCCAGATGTGTGGTGGTTTAGGGGTCCAGTTGAGGAACAAAAGCACCTTCCCAGCTATGCATTTTCCCGAGTCGGTCAGGGGCTGGCAGTCGACCTGGTTCTATTGCCGGAATGAGACGACGCCGGGGCACTCGACTGGCCTTCCCGAATTCACCATGAGTCGAGTGAATAGACCCTCCTCCCTGAAGGTTGTTCCTGAAGAGAGGGCTGAAGTGAAGATGCTGATGGACCGCGTGGTGCAGCTGGTTAGGGACGGAGTGACTGGCATGGACCTCCTGGAGGTTTTTCTTCGGAGGCGAATCCAGCCCCTTCAGTTCCGGAGTCACTGTATGTGGTTGTATCGCGGCACCGACGATGAGACTCGCGTCCACCCGGAGGCAGTCGACAATACCGTAGTGGAAAGATGGATGGCTTCGATTACTGGGAACAAGGACAATCCTCGCGGATCCCGGAGGATTTCTCCGCTTGATCGTGACAACGTTCCAGATAAGGTACACTTGCTCCGTTTTCCGTTGCATATTTGTCGAGTGCGTTTCTGTAACTTGGTCGACTGAACTCTGCTTTGATACTCCCAGGCCCTCACAGAACTATACTCGATGCCCAACGGCGCCCAGATTCGGCCGAGGAGGGGGAAGCCATGGAGGTGAGAGCCAGAAGAGTGGGATTCAAGCTGCAGGAGACGCATTTACGGCGGCGATGATGATGACGAGGACGATGATGACGAGGATGAAGAGGAGGAGGTCGCACCACCGCGCTTGGAAAGGCGGTCAAAACTTGTGCACGACCCTTCGGCTGAGCGTGGTAAGGGGGTTGCGACTGTTCCGCAGTCGACCAAACGCCCTCGGACTGCCTCTCCGGTGCCGACTGAGAAAGTGCCAAAGCAAGCGAAGGTAGTTCCGCCAAGGACAACCAAGCCTCTGCCAAAGATGAAAGTGTCCATCCCCACCATCTCAGGGTAAACATCTTGTTTAAATCTTCTTGTTCTATATAAATTTTGTCTCTGGTTGATACTTGGATCAGTCGACTGATTCTTTGGATTTTCAGCGCTGCGACTTCCGAAACCTCAGCTAAGGCTGACGACCATGAGATGGAGGACACCGCCACCTCAAACCTTGGTACTATATCCTTAATTCTTGTTCTTAGTCGACTGACTCAAGATTTCTGACTTTAACTCTTTTCTGAAGCTCCCACCAATGACATCATCACACTTCCTGACGACGATGATGAGGATGAGGAGCCATTGAGGACTAGGAGGAGCAGGAAGGCATCTACTGGCAAAGAAGCCCAAGGTGCGACGGCGCCCGAGACCGTTAGACGGAAGGGAGGTCGGCACTCGACATACCGTGTCCTTCAGGGTATCACGACAAGCGCTCAGCCCACTTCGCCGAGTCTGCCGGACAACCTTCGATCTTCACCACGCACCACGTCCGGAGGACCAAGGTGATGTTGCTAAGGAGGCGATCCGTCAAGCGGGGATCATGATGGAGCGGTGAAGATCGCTCGATGCGAGCCAAGCAGCTCACGATGCCACTCGCCCTCAGAGCAATGTTGGTCGATCGACCACCACATTACTCATTAGGATATGCTATCAAAACTTTTCTTTACAAATTCATAGCAATAGCAGTCACCCACTAGGTGTGTCGATAAAAACTCCGTGTTAGCGGGCACGCGCTGAGTGCACCCGCTGGTGTAATCCCCAAGGCTAAGGTCATCACTTGGCGATGGTCTTAGGCTTCATAAGTAAATATTGATCATCACTCGAATGAAACGAATGGGTTTACGAGACCGGTGGGCACGCTGAGTGCACCCAGGGTGTAATCCCGAGGCGTGGTCGATCACGGCGATTGATTACGATCTGAAGAAGTTTTGGTCGACAGTTCGACCTCTCTTTTTTTTTTTTTTTTGCTGGTCGATTGGTCGATGCATCTTAAACTTACTAAGAATGGAACCGGTCGACCGGTCGACTCGCTTTTTTATTGGTCGATCGGGTCGACTATGTGAATAAGACCGGTGGGGCACGCCGAGTGCACCCACCGGGTGTAATCCCCGAGACTACGGTTGAATGCTTGTGTTCGATCGTAGTCTTAGAAACGCATAATTCTTCTTGATTCACTCGAAGTGGATTATCTCGATATTTTGCAACCGACTCTTCAGAGAAATCTTGTGATCTTCTTGGCACGCTATCTTTGAATCGGAGCGAAGCATATTCAGCTCGAGTTGGACTTGAAACTGGTGCAAGAGAATCGACGAAGGCGAAGGAGGAGACCAAAGGTATGTTTGGTGAGATTTCGACGACTCTTTCCTCCTCCCACTTGCTTCAAGTTTGACTTTGCTGCGATTTACGCAAGGTGAAGGAGGCTCAAAGGAAGAAGGAGCTTGAGCTGTCTCGAGAAGATCAAGCTTGTCGATGAAAAATCGGCCTCGGTTACCAAGCTCGAACAGGATAACGCCGATCTGAAGGCTGCTCTGGCCGCTGCCGGCAAGGATGCTGAGCGAATGAAGGCTGACAAGAAGAACCTGATCGAGAAGATCCTCCAACTGGCTGGGAAGAAGAACGAGCTGGAAAGCTTCTTGGGCGGTCTTGCTAAGAAATTGTTCCTTAAGCTCGAAGGTAACTTTCTTCACTCGATCAATTCTCCCAACTGTTATGTTTCCATCCATTGCTTTTTTCTGATTCGGGTTTTGTCTTTGCGAGTTACGCCGCAACTTTGAAGAAGAAACCAGCCACCGGAGATTTAACCTTGACCTGTCAATTCCCGGTGAACGATGAAACTGCCATGAACATCTTCCGATTGAGTCCCGTTCTTTGCTGTTGTGGATTATCTCGCAAGGCGAAGGTGGCTACGCCCCGCATCGACTCGGCGCCCGGCCCAATGAGACACTCCAAAATGACCTTGAGTCATTGATGGCTCGATCGAACGCCGCCCCCGACCGAGTGCAAGAGTGGAAGAAATCTTGACTCGGTGCGGTGCGGACATTGCCACAATGTCTGGCGTGGGTCCATTGCAAGGAAGCTCGAGAAGATAAGTGGCGGCTCTCCAGAGTGGCCAACACCAAAAAGCACGACTTCAGGACCTTCATGGAGACTTTCATCGCTGCTGCCACGCGGATTGCCGACGGGATTGATCTCGACGAGTTCGTTGCTCCATCCAGCCCTCCACAGGAGGGGTAAAAAACTTTCCTTGACCTTAAATTTGCCTCGGTATGCCGAGTGGAGTTGTAACCGATAAAACTTTAACAGGCTTAGCGCCTGAGCACTCTCGGTTATTTTAGGTGTCGACCTAAATTTAGATTGGATGTTTGGAAATGATTGCTCTCGGTTTGAATTGCTCTTTGCAGGTTGACAGCGAGATGCTTACTGCAGTCGACTTATTCCTTAGGCGAGCACTGAGCTGCAGCTAAGCCTCCGAGTGGAAGTCTGGCTTACCACTCGGTAGGATTTTAATAACTTAGGCGAGCACTGGGCTGCAGCCAAGCCCCCGAGTGGGAGGTTTGCTCTCCACTCGGTGGGATTTCTTTTATCTTAGGCGAGCACTGGGCTGCAGCTAAGCCTCCGAGTGAAGTCTGGCTTACCACTCGGTAGGATTTTAGTAACTTAGGCGAGCACTGGGCTGCAGCTAAGCCCCCGAGTGGGAGGTTTGCTCTCCACTCGGTGGGATTTCTTTTATCTTAGGCGAGCACTGGGCTGCAGCTAAGCCCCCGAGTGGGAGGTTTGCTCTCCACTCGGTGGGATTTCTTTTATCTTAGGCGAGCACTGGCTGCAGCTAAGCCCCAGTGGGAGGTTTGCTCGCCACTCGGTAGGATTTCTTTTATCTTAGGCGAGCACTGGCTGCAGCTAAGCCCCAGTGGGAGGTTTGCTCTCCACTCGGTGGGATTTCTTTTATCTTAGGCGAGCACTGGCTGCAGCTAAGCCCCCGAGTGGGAGGTTTGCTCTCCACTCGGTGGGATTTCTTTTATCTTAGGCGAGCACTGGGCTGCAGCTAAGCCCCCGAGTGGGAGGTTTGCTCTCCACTCGGTAGGATTTCTTTTATCTTAGGCGAGCACTGGGCTGCAGCTAAGCCCCCGAGTGGGAGGTTTGCTCTCCACTCGGTAGGATTTCTGTTGTATTTGTGTCGAAGCTCGGAGAAGAGGGTCGCAGTCGACCTGTTGTATTTGTGTCGAAGCTCGGAGAAGAGGGTCGCAGCCGACCTGCGCCTCGTTTTCCTTGCGAATATACTTTATACTTAGGCGAGTCCTTGGACTGCAGCTAAGCCCCCGAGTGGAAGTCTGGCTTACCACTCGGTAGGATTTTTAATAACTTAGGCGAGCACTGAGCTGCAGCTAAGCCCCCGAGTGGAAGTCCGGCTTACCACTCGGTAGGATTTTTAATAACTTAGGCGAGCACTGTGCTGCAGCTAAGCCTCCGAGTGGAAGTCGGCTTACCACTCGGTGGGATTTTAATAACTTAGGCAAGCAGGAGCTGCAGCTAAGCCCCGAGTGAAAGTCCGGCTTACCACTCGGTGGGATTTATAAAAACTTAGGCGGAACGGATTCGCGACTAAGCCACCCATCGGGGAGGTGAAAATTTTACTCGACACAAAATAAAGAGTGACAAAAATAATGAAGGAATTATGACACTATTACTTCAAAGCTCGTGAGCTACAGAGTACTTTTATTACAACTCTTCCGAGTGAAAAACCTTAAGTGTAAAACGGGCGGAGCAGATCCGCATTCAAGCTCGGGGCTCATCGATA
This sequence comes from Aegilops speltoides, assembly GCA_021437245.1. NCBI lineage: Eukaryota > Viridiplantae > Streptophyta > Magnoliopsida > Poales > Poaceae > Aegilops > Aegilops speltoides. Next base: position 348,646,572 of record CM038143.1, on the reverse strand, counting down.
TCGTGTTCGACATTGTAGAGACGATATGCCCCATTGTGGAGAACCTTTGTGACGATGAAGGACCTTCCCATGAGGGAGCAAGCTTATGTTGCTTCGCTGATCCACCGAAGGACCAGATCTCCTTCTGGAAGGCTCGACCTCTCACATTTAAGGCGTCAGGTGGCGCAAGTCTTGCTTGGTAAATGGTCGAGCGGATCGAGCCATTTCCTTTCCTCTTCCAGAGGTCGATCGCATCCTGATCGCTTTGCTCAGCTTCGCTTCATTATAAAGTTCAATTCGTGGAGCATTGTGAAGGAGATCACTCGGTAAAACTGCTTCTGCCCCATAGACCAGGAAAAAAGGAGTTCTCCCAGTCGACCGATTAGGCGTGGTCCGCAAACCCCAAAGCACCGAAGGAAGTTCGTCGACCCAAGCTCCAGCCGCATGCTTGAGATCTCGCATCAAACGGGGCTTCAGACCCTTGAGGATCAATCCATTGGCTCGTTCTGCCTGTCCATTCGACTGTGGATGGGCAACTGAAGCGTAGTCGACTCGTATGCCTTGGGAGTTGCAGAAATCCTTGAATTCTTCCGAGTCAAAATTCGACCCATTGTCCGTGATAATACTTGTGCGGGACCCCATACCGAGCGTCAACTTTACGACGAAGGAAACAGCGATACCGAAGATCAAGTTTTTGATTGGCTTAGCCTCAATCCACTTGGTGAACTTGTCGATCGCTACCAAGACATGCGTGAAGCCGCCCGACCCGTTCGCAAGGGACCGATCATGTCCAACCCCATATCGCGAAAGGCGGACAAAGCGGAATGGTCTTCAAGGTCGACGAGCTTGTGTGACATATTGGAGTAGAACCGCATCCTTCGCACTTGTCTACTATTTCTTTCGCCATCTCATTTGCTCTTGGCCAGTAAAATCCAGCTCGGTATGCTTTGGCTACAATGGTCCGAGAGGACGCATGGTGACCATAGGTCCCCGAGTGGATATCATTGAGAATGACTCGACCTTCTTCTGGCGTTATGCATTTTTGTCCGACTCCCGTTGGGCTTTCTCTATATAACTGCCCATTGATAACGGTAAAGGCTTTGGATCGACGGACGATCTGCCGAGCTTCTTCCTCATCCTCTGGGAGTTCCTTTCTCAGAATATACACAATGTATGGAATTGTCCAATTGGGAGTGACCACTAAAACCTCCATGACCAAGTCGACCACTGCCGGGACCTCAACTTCGGTCGAGTCTGTGGCACTCTTGGGTTGTGGAGCTTCCTCTGTGTAGGGATCTTCTTTGGTGTGGAGTGTGTATATGTTCCAAAACACGCCACTCGGAATGGCTTCCTCTTGGACCCTATCTTGCCAGATCATCTGCTGCTGATTTTTCGGTCGGGGATGTGATGGAGCTCAACCCCTCAAACTTCTTTTCCAGCTTCCTCACTTGCATTGCATTATCCAATCATAGCCGGGCTTTCACGTCCCACTCCTTCATCACTTGATTGACCACTAGATCTGAGTCGCCATAAACCATCAAAGCGACGGACGCCGAGTGAGATGGCCATGCGCAATCCATATAAAAGGGCCTCATACTCGCCTCGTTGTTGGAGGAATCAAAGTGAATCTGGAGCACATACTTAAGCTTATCTCCTCCGGGGAAACAGAACAACCCCAAAGACACAGAACCATTCAAGATCTTGGAGCCGTCAAAGAACATGGTCCAATGCTCGAGTGAACTTCATCGGTTCTTGTTGTTCAATCCACTCGGCAAGGAAATCCGCTATAGCACGGACTTAATGGCTTTCTTTGCCTCGAATTTGATATCAAGGGAAGAAGTTCAATCGCCCACTTAGCCACTCGACCGGTTGCGTCCTGTTATGCAAGATCTACGATAAAGGAGCGTCGGCGACGATCGTGATGTAATGATCGGAGAAATAGTGAGCAACCTTCTTTGTGGTCATGTATATGCCATACACAAGCTTCGATAATGAGGGTATCTCTGCTTGGATGGAGTCAAAACTTCGACAAATAATACACCGGCGCTGAACTTTGAAGGCCTTTCCTTCCTCTTCCCGCCGACCGTAAGCCGAATCGACAACTTGTCCAAAGGGCTGCAATGTAAAGCAACAGAGGCTCTTTGCTGATTGGAGCAGCAAGCACCGGCTGGGTGGAGAGCGAGCTTTAGCTCGACAAGCGCTGCATCGCTTCCGGAGTCCACTCGAACTGTCGGTCTTCTTCATCGATCGGTAAAGAGGTAATGCCTTTTCACCGAGTCGTGAGATGAATCGACTTAAAGCGCCAAGCATCCAATAAGCTTCGGGCGTCGTGCACTCGCATGTAGGCGTTTCATTCGGAGAATAGTGCCGATCTTCTCTCAGGTTAGCGTCGATTCCTCGTTCGAAGCGAAAACCGAGTAATTTTCCACCAGGAACTCGAATGTGCACTTTGACAGATTGAGCTTGATATCGTACCTTCGGAGGTTGGCAAATGTTTCGGCGAGGTCAGCGAGCAGGTCGGAACCTTTTCGCGACTTAACGACGATATCATCCATATCGCTTCCACATTCCGTGATCCGGTGAGAGACACTTCTGAATCATTCGCATAAATGTGGCTCCGGCATTCTTGAGGCCGAATGGCATGGTGATATAGCAGAAGCAACCAAATGGAGTGATGAAAGCTGTTTTTATTTCGTCGGGTCCATACAGACGGATCTGATGATACCCGGAATACGCATCTAGAAAAGACAACCTCTCACATCCCGCGGTCGAGTCGACAATTTGATCGATGCGGGGGAGAGGAAAATGATCCTTCGGGCAGGCCCGATTAATGTGCTTAAAATCAATGCACATGCGGAGTGAGTTATCCTTCTTGGGGACCATGACAACATTAGCGAGCCACTCGGAGTGGTAAATCTCTCGGATAAATCCTGCTGTCAACAGTCGAGCCACTTCTTCACCAATAGCCTTTCTCTTCTGAACGGCGGACCGCCGAAGATGCTCTTTGACTGGTTTCGCTGATTTGTCGACTCGTGGCGATGCTCACCAGTCCCCAGGAACACCCGCATGTCGTGGCTTCCATGCAAAATGTCCCGATTCTCACGGAGGAACCGGATGGCGCTTCTTCCTATTTCGAGTCGAGTGTTGTGGATATGTGGGTCGGAGCTGCATCGGGTCGGTCGGATGAATATGGACGGGCTTTGTCTCACCGCACGACTTGAATCACGGACTCTGTGGCTGGCTTCTTAGATCGTAGCAAATCACTCGGATCTGCGTTTTGCATGTACTCGTCGAATTCGACCGCTGTCACTTGGGAGTCGGCAATCTTGAGCCCTTCCGAAAGCACTCTTCGCCTTCTTCCGATCGCGGTGACGGTGATCACTCCCTTGGGTCTGGCATTTTCAGTTTGAGGTACACGTAGCATGGTCGAGCCATGAATCGCGTGCGTGGCGGCCTCCCAAAATGGCATGGTATGCACTCTGAAAATCCACAACCTCAAAGGTCAACTTTTCTTTGCGGAAGTGCTTGGAATCGCCAAAAACCACGTCCGGGGCTATTTGGCGAGTGAGTTGGCCTTCTTCCCTGGTATGACTCCGTGGAAACTCATATTCTTTGGCGCTCAATCGGGACATCGGAATGCCCATCCCTTTCAACGTATCCGCATATAACAAATTCAGCCCACTACCACCGTCCATCAGCACTTTTGTCAGTCGAGTGCCTTCGACAACTGGATCGACCACCAACGCTTGCCGCCCAGGGGTGGCAATGTGAGTCGGGTGATCAGATTGGTCGAATGTGATGGGTGTCTGGGACCACTTCACATAATTTGGCTTAACCGGGGCAACCATATTCACTTCCCGGTTGATGACTTTCAGTCGACTTTTACTCTCCACATCCGCGAAGATCATCAGAGTGGAGTTGACATGCGGATATTCTTCCTCACTGTCCTCTTTATCTCCGGCCTTGTCTGGCTCCTTCTCCTTGTCCTTAGACTGCTTGCCTGGCTTCTGGATCAGAGTCGACCTTTGGCGTGTGGTGTGTTTCGGGTAAATAATGTTGCCCTCTTCATCCTTCTTTGTGTGAATATGGCATGGCATATCCATCACGTCATTTCCTTCTTTATCTTTCGCTTTCTTCGGATTCCAGGATCCTTTGGGCTTCCCCTTGAACTTTCCCTGAGTCACGGCCAGGGCCTCTCCAGGAGCTGCTGGCTCGGCTTTGCGCTTCTGCTTCCGACTGGAATTGCCCTTCTCCGACTGACTTGGCTTGTATTTACCGCTTCGGAGTCGGTCTTCTTCCTCGCCATTGGCATATTTGCTAGCAATCTCCATCATTCGACTCAGGGTCATGTCTCCGGTTCGACCGAACTTCAGACTCAATTCTCTGTTTTTGACGCCGTCTTTGAAGGCGCAAACCGCCTGATGGTCAGACACATTTTCCACAGTATTATGCAAGGTAATCCACCTCTGAATGTACTCTCGGAGAGTTTCATTGGTCTTCTGTACACAAACTTGCAGCTCTGTCAAACCAGCCGGTCGCTTGCAAGTCCCTTCAAAAGTCCTGACGAACACTCGGGACAAATCTTCCCAAGTATATATGCTGTTGTGAGGTAATTGACTCAGCCATGCTCTGCGAACCTTCCAACATGAGGGGCAAATGCTTCATGGCCACCTCATCATTCCCACCGCTAATCTGAGCGGCCACTCGGTAATCCTCGAGCCAAGTTTGAGCTTAGATTCCCAGTGAACTTGCGACTCCTGCCGCCAATCTGAAATTGGGGGATCATCGCGGCTCGATAGCCCTGCTAAAACACTCGGACCGAGACATGCACTCGATCGCTGGTGGGTGCATCTCTCTCGGGTCCTCCTCGATGGGCTCTGTTCCGGTCGACCAAGCCTTGCACGATAATGGACCGCGCATCAAAGCCTGGTTCCCTAGGGTCGACTAGAACCCTTCGCCTATCTTGATCGTAAATCATCATCTTGCCGCCGAGGAGCGTACGACCCTTCCCTCGGAGGGGAAAGGGGCACTCGGCGCTGTCATCTCGGTCGAATCGGTCTCGAGCTGCTCTCGCCGGTTGTCGCGCCCTTCCCGCCATGGAGGCGATCTGGGCTGTGAGCCGATATGCAGTGTTCGCAGCGACGGATCGGTTGTGAATCTGTTCGCGATCGCGACACGGCTGAGTTCTCGATCGCTTTGCCGCTCGGAGTAAATCTCGATCTGCTGCAAGCCTCTTCCAGCTTCCGACCGGGGCGGTGGATAGACTCTATCTGCGAGTTGCAGTTGCTAAATTCTGAATTGGCGTGCGGTATACCCGAGTCGGCGGGAAGAGTCGGCGTCGACCGGATTCGTGGAGTCGCTGCCACTGGCCGCCGAAAGTGCTCGCTGAAGATTCTCAAGCGGCGCGTTCAGCCACATTAATGGCGTGCTTCCTCCAAGGCACGAGCCTCGTGGGTCTCTCCGCGATAGGAGTATGTAATGCATCCATGTTCTGCGCGACGAAGCTCTTCTCTCTGCGAGTCGAGTGTCTCGGCAGGTACTCCTCGTGTTCTTGCAGGGTCTCCTCCTCCGGCGGCTCCACCGCCGTGGTAAGCTCGGAGGATCGCGAGGGCCGTCGACCATGAGGATCTCCGCCGCTGGATCACTGCTATCACACTCGGATCACGATCTCTCTGAGCCACGGTCGACGATCGAGCAGTCTGTAGAGGATTCGGCGGGCTCGATAGCGCGACACAGGCGGTGGCTATCCGGCATGCCACCGCGTGCTTCACCCACCGCTGAAGCCTCGACCGACCAGAGCGCTTGCGCTGGTGGGAGATCAAGGGCGATCGATAGATAGAGTCGACCGATAAAGGGTCGACGGTTGCCGCAGCAGTAACGCCGCGGACACATGCACGAAAATCGTCGCCCGCGGACGGGAGCGCCTCGATGTCAAGAGGGGCCTCCACGGAGCCATCTTGGTCGTCGGCGACGAAAGTGAGAGCACCGAGACGGATCTCGTGTCCCGCTTTTAAAACTCGAAGTCATCATGATGAAGGTACTCGGAAGTACTGCAACTCCTCCACAAATCGCTAAAACACCTGCCCCACGGTGGGCGCCAACTGTCGTGGTTCTAAGTCTGACAGTAGAAGTAGGGGTAGGTTAAGGAGAGGCGATGTCCTAGCTATGGAGCAGTTGTGGAGACAAAGGATGTACGAGTTCAGGCCCTTCTCGGAGGAAGTAACAGCCCTACGTCTCGGAGCCCTGAGGCGGTCGAGTGGATTATGAGTATGAGTATTACAAGAATCTGAACCCTTCTATCTGCGGAGGGGGGTGGCTTATATAGAGTGCGCCAGGACCCCAACCAACCCACGTAATAGAGGGAAATAAAGTACATTAAGCTAGGGGGGTTACTGGTAACGCCCCTCATAAGGTGCTTTAACTATCATTAAGTCTATTCAATAGCAAACCGTTGCGCTGCGGAGTGCCTTCTGACCTTCTGGTGGTCGAGTGAGTCCTCATGGTCGAGTGAGTCTTCCATGGTCGAGTCCTTCCAGTCTAGTCGAGTGGATCCCTCTTTGGTCGACTGGAAGATGATCTCTTCTACGAGTGCCCTTGGGTGGGACGTTTAGGTCAGGCCTATGACCCTACCCTAGGTATATGAATCCATCAGTGGCTGCACTGGTCGTTCATGACCACATTCAACGGCAGCTTCCTCGGTACAGGGGGTCAGTCCCTGGCCGTGCTCCCAACCTGAACCGCACCAGAGAGAGAGGTCACGCCCTGCTCTATGCCGATTACTTTGCGAATACCCCGCTCTTCAAACCAGATAAATTCCGTCGTCGTTTTCGTATGGCAAGGCATGTGTTCAATCGTATTCGAGAGGGAGTGGTTCCTCATGACTCATACTTCGAGTGCAAAACGGATGCCCTTGGCAATCTTGGATTCTCCTCTTATTAGAAATGCATCGCGGCCATCCGCATGCTTGCAGATGGAATTCCAGGCGATCTGGTGGATGAGTACGTGCGCATGAGTGAGTCCACATGTCTGTTGTCACTATACAGCTTCTGCAAGGCCGTGGTGGCAGTGTTTGGCCCTGAGTACTTGAGGCAGCCAAATGTCGCTGATACAGAAAGATTGTTGGCGATCAACGCCGCTAGAGGCTTTCCAGGCATGCTTGGCAGCATAGATTGTATGCACTGGGAGTGGAAGAACTGTCCATTTGCTTGGCAGGGCCAGTATAAGGGGCATGTTAAAGCGTGCACTATCATATTAGAAGCGGTGGCTTCACAAGATCTTTGGATATGGTATTCTTGTTGGGGAACGTAGTAATTTCAAAAAAATTCCTACGCACACGCAAGATCATGGTGATGATATAGCAACGAGAGGGGAGAGTGTTCGTCCACGTACCCTCGTAGACCGTAAGCGGAAGCGTTAGCACAACGCGGTTGATGTAGTCATACGTCTTCACGATCCGACCGATCCAAGCACCGAACGTACGGGGCCTCCGAGTTCAGCACACGTTCAGCTCGATGACGATCTCCGACCCTCCGATCCAGCAAAGGCTCCGGAGATGAGTTCCGTCAGCACGACGGCGTGGTGACGATGATGATGTTCTACCGGCGCAGGGCTTCGCCTAAACTCCACGACGATATGACCGAGGTGGAATATGGTGGAATGGGGCACCGCACACGGCTAAGGAACGATCCGTAGATCAACTTGTGTGTCTATGGGGTGTCACCTGCCCCCGTATATAAAGGAGGGAGGGAGGAGGAGGCCGGCCCTAGGAGGGGCGCGCCATAGGGAGTCCTACTCCCACCGGGAGTAGGATTCCCCCTTTCCTAGTCCAACTAGGAGTCCTTCCATGTAGTAGGAGTAGGAGACAATGAAGGGGAAGAAAGAAGGGAAGGAAGGAGGGGGTGCGGCCCCTCCCCCTAGTCCAATTCGGACTAGGCCTTGGGGGGGCGCGCGGCCTGCCCTAGGCAGCCCCTCTCTCTTTTCCGTATGGCCCAATAAGGCCCAATACTTCTCCCCGGCGAATTCCCGTAACTCTCCGGTACTCCGAAAAATACCCGAATCACTCGGAACCTTTCCGAACTCCGAATACAGTCGTCCAATATATCGATCTTTACGTCTCGACCATTTCGAGACTCCTCGTCATGTCCCCGATCTCATCCGGGACTCCGAACTCCTTCGGTACATCAAAACTCATAAACTCATAATATAAATGTCATCGTAACGTTAAGCGTGCGGACCTACGGGTTCGAGAACTATGTAGACATGACCTAGAACTATTCTCGGTCAATAACCAATAGCGGGACCTGGATGCCCACATTGGTTCCTACATATTCTACGAAGATCTTTATCGGTCAAACCGCATAACAACATACGTTGTTTCCTTTGTCATCTGTATGTTACTTGCCCGAGATTCGATCGTCGGTATCCAATACCTAGTTCAATCTCGTTACCGGCAAGTCTCTTTACTCGTTCCGTAATACATTATCCCGTAACTAACTCATTAGTTACAATGCTTGCAAGGCTTAAGTGATGTGTATTACCGAGTGGGCCCAGAGATACCTCTCCGACAATCGGAGTGACAAAACCTAATCTTAAAATACGCCAACTCAACATGTACCTTCGGAGACACCTGTAGTACTCCTTTATAATCACCCAGTTACGTTGTGACGTTTGGTAGTACCCAAAGTGTTCCTACGGTAAACGGGAGTTGCATAATCTCATAGTTTCAGGAACATGTATAAGTCATGAAGAAAGCAATAGCAACATACTAAACGATCAAGTGCTAGGCTAACGGAATGGGTCATGTCAATCACTCTCCTAATGATGTGACCCCGTTAATCAAATGACAACACATGTCTATGGTTAGGAAACATAACCATCTTTTGATCAACAAGCTAGTCAAGTAGAGGCATACTAGTGACACTATGTTTGTCTATGTATTCACACATGTATTATGTTTCCGGTTAATACAATTCTAGCATGAATAATAAACATTTATCATGAAATAAGGAAATAAATAATAACTTTATTATTGCCTCTAGGGCATATTTCCTTGATCTCCCACTTGCACTAGAGTCAATAATCTAGTTCACATCGCCATGTGATTTAACATCAATATTCATATCTCAGATATGATTAACACCCATTGTTCACATCGTTATGTGACCAACACCCAAAGGGTTTACTAGAGTCAATAATCTAGTTCACATCGCTTATGTGATTAACACCCAAAGAGTACTAAGGTGTGATCATGTTTTGCTCGTGAGAGAAGTTTAGTCAACGGGTCTGTCACATTCAGGAGCCGAATGTATTTTGCAAAAATTCTCCGCCCACATTGCTCGCATGGAGCTACTCTAGCTAATTGCTCCCACTTTTAATATGTATCCAGATTGAGACTTAGAGTCATCTGGATCAGTGTAAAAGTTTGCACTGATGTAACTTTTACAACAAACTCTTTTGTCACCTCCATAATCGAGAAACATCTCCTTAGTCCTTACTAAGGATATTCTTGACCGCTGTCCAGTGATCTACTATTAGATCAAAATTGTATTCCCTTGCCAAACTCAGAGCAAGGTATACAATATGTCTGGTTCACAGCATAACATACTTTATAGTACCTATGACTGAGGCATAGGGAATGACTTTTCATTCTCTTTCTATTTTCTGCCATGGTCGTGTCTTGAGTCTTACTCAACTTCACACCTTTGCATTACAGGCAAGAACTCCTTCTTTGACTATTCTATTTTGAACTATTTCAAAAATTTATCAAGGTATGTACCTATTGAAAAAATCTTATCAAGCGTCTTGATCTATCTATATAGATCTTGATGCTCAATGTGTAAGCAGCTTCACCGAGGTCTTTCTTTGAAAAACTCATGTCAAACACTCCTTTATGCTTTGTAGAATAATTCTACATTATTTCCGATCAACAATATGTCATTCACATATACTTATCAGAAATGCTGTAGTGCTCCCACTCACTTTCTTGTAAATACATGCCTTTCCAAAAGTCTGTATAAAACCATATGCTTTGATCAACTCATCAAAGCGTATATTCCAACTCCGAGATGCTTGCACCAGTCCATTGATGGATTCTTTGGAGCTTGCACACTTTGTTAGCATCTTTAGGATTGACAAAACCTTCTGGTTGCATCATATACAACTCTTCTTTAATAAATCCATTAAGGAATGCAGTTTTGACATCCATTTGCCAGATTTCATAAAATGTAGCAATTGCTAACATGATTCGGACAGACTTAAGCATCGATACGAGTGAGAAAATCTCATTGTATTCAACATCTTGAACTTGTCAAAAACCTTTTTGCGACAAGTCGAGCTTTGTAGATAGTAACACTACTATCAACGTCCGTCTTCCTCTTGAAGATCCATTTATTTTCTATGGTTTGCCAATCTTTGGGCAAGTCCACCAAAGTCCACACTTTGTTCTCATACATGGATCCTATCTCAGATTTCATGGCCTCCAGCCATTTTGCGGAATCTGGGCTCATCATCGCTTCCTCATAGTTCGTAGGTTCATCATGGTCTAGTAACATAAATTCCAGAACATGATTAGCATACAACTCTGGTGCGGACTGTACTTTGGAAGACCTACAAGGTTCTGTAGTAACTTGATCTGAAGTTTCATGATCATCATCATTAGCTTCCTCACTAATTGGTGTAGGAATCACTGGAACTGATTTCAGTGATGAACTACTTTCCAATTCGGGAGAAGGTACAATTACCTTATCAGTTCTACTTTCCTCCCACTCACTTCTTTCGAGAGAAACTCCTTCTCTAGAAAGTATCCATTCTTAGCAACGAATGATTTGCCTTTGGATCTGTGATAGAAGGTGTACCCAATAGTTACCTTTGGGTATTCTATGAAGACGCACTTCTCCGATTTGGGTTTGAGCTTATAAGGATGACACTTTTTCACATAAGCATCGTAGCCCCAAACTTTAAGAAACGACAACTTGGGTTTCTTGCTAAACCACAGTTCATATGGTGTCATCTCAACGGATTTAGATGGTGCCCTTTTAACGTGAATGCAGCTGTCTCTAATGCATAACCCCAAAACGACAATGGTAAATCAATAAGAGACACCATAGATCGCACCATATCCAATAAAGTGCGGTTACGACGTTCGGACACACCATAACGTTGTGGTGTTCCAGGTGGTGTGAACTGTGAAACTATTCCACATTGTTTTAATTGAAGACCAAACTCGTAACTCAAATATTCGTCTCCGCGATCAGATCGCAGAAACTTTATTTTCCTGTTACAATGATTTTTCCACTTCACTCTGAAATTCTTTGAACCTTTCAACTATTTCAGACTTATGTTTCATCAAGTAGATATACCCATATCTGCTCAAATCATCTTGTGAAGGTCAGAAAACAACGATACTTGCCACGAGCCTTCATACTCATTGGTCTGCATACATCAGTATGTATTATTTCCAATAAGTTAGTAGTTCGTTCCATTGTTCTGAAGAACGGAGTTTTAGTCATCTTGCCCAAAAGGCACGGTTCGCAAGCATCAAGTGATTCATAATCAAGTGATTCCAAAATCCCATCAGCATGGAGTTTCTTCGTGCGCTTTACACCAATATGACCTAAACGGCAGTGCCACAAATAAGTTGCACTATCATTATTAACTTTGCATCTTTTGGCATCAATATTATGAATATGTGCATCACTACAATCGAGAGCCAACAAACTATTTTAGTTGGGTGTATGACCATTGAAGGTTTTATTCATTTAAATAGAACAACAATTATTCTCTGATTTTAAATGAATAACCGTATTGCAATAAACATGATCAAATCATATTCATGCTCAACGCAAATGCCAAATAACATTTATTTAGGTTTAACACTAATCCCGAAAGTATAGGGAGTGTGCGATGATGATCATATCAATCTTGGAACTACTTCCAACACTCATCGTCACTTCCCTTCAACTAGTCTTTGTTTATTCTCAGAACTCCTGTTTGAGTTACTAATCTTAGTAACCTAACAAGTATCAAATACTGTGGGCTACTATAAACACTAGTAAAGCACACATCAATAACATGTATATCAAATATACCCTTGCTCACTTTGCCATCCTTCTTATCCACCAAATATTCAGGGCATTTCCGCTTCAAAGACCATTTCCTTTGCGAAGTAAGCACTCGGTTTCGTGCTTTGGTCCAGTTTTAGGTGTTCTTCACGGGAGTGACAACTTGTTTGCCATTCTACTTGAAGTTTCCCTTTCTTTCCCTTTGCCCTTTTCTTGAAACAAGTGGTCTTGTCAATCATCAACACTTGATGCTCTTTCTTGATTTCTACCTTCGTTGATTTCAACATCACGAAGAGCTCAGGAATTGTTTTCGTCATCCCTTGCATACTATAGTTCATCTCGAAGTTCTAGTAACTTAGTTATGGTGACTAGAGAATTTTGTCAATCACTATCTTATCTGGAAGATTAACTCCCACTTGATTCAAGCGATTGAAGTAACCGCACAATCGAGCACATGCTCACTAGTTGAGCGATTCTCCTCCATCTTTTAGCTATAGAACTTGTTGGAGACTTTATATCTCTCAACTCGGTATTTGCTTGAAATATTAACTTCAATTCTGGAACATCTCATATGGTCCATGATGTTCAAAACATCTTTGAAGTCCCGATTCTAAGCCATAAAGCATGGTGCACAAAACTATCAAGTAGTCATCATATTGAGCTAGCCAAACGCTCATAACGTCGTATCCGCTCCTGCAATAGGTCTGTCACCTAGCGGTGCATTAAGGACATAATTCTTCTATACAAGAATGAGGATAAACCTCGGATCACGGATCCAATCCGCATCATTGCTACTAACATCTTTCAACACAATTTTCTCTAGGAACATATCAAAATAAACATATGAAAGCAACAACGCAAGCTATTGATCTACAACATAATTTGCAAAATACTACCAGGACTAAGTTCATGATAAATTTAAGTTCAATTAATCATATTACTTAAGAACTCCCACTTAGTCAGACATCTCTCTAGTCATCTAAGTGATCACGTGATCCAAATCAACTAAACCATGTCCGATCATCACGTGAGATGGAGTAGTTTCAATGGTGAACATCGCTATGTTGATCATATCTACTATATGATTCACGTTCGACCTTTCGGTCTCTGTGTTCCGAGGCCATATCTGTATATGCTAGGCTCGTCAAGTATAACCTGAGTATTCCGTGTGTGCAACTGTTTTGCACCCGTTGTATTTGAATGTAGAGCCTATCACACCCGATCATCACGTGGTGTCTCAGCACGAAGAACTTTCGCAACGGTGCATACTCAGGGAGACCACTTCTTGATAATTAGTGAGAGATCATCTTAAAATGCTACCGTCAATCAAAGCAAGATAAGATGCATAAAGGATAAACATCACATGCAATCAATATAAGTGATATGATATGGCCATCATCATCTTGTGCTTGTGATCTCCATCTTCGAAGCACCGTCATGATCACCATCGTCACCGGCGCGACACCTTGATCTCCATCGTAGCATCGTTGTCGTTACACCATCTATTGCTTCTCGACTATCGCTACCGCTTAGTGATAAAGTAAAGCAATTACAGTATGCGTTGCATTTCATACAATAAAGCGACAACCATATGGCTCCTACCAGATTGCCGATAACTTCGTTACTTAAACATGATCATCTCATACAATAAAATATAGCATCACGCCTTGACCATATCACATCACAACATGCCCTGCAAAAACAAGTTAGACGTCCTCTACTTTGTTGTTGCAAATTTTACGTGGCTGCTACGGGCTTAGCAAGAACCGTTTTACCTATGCATCAAAACCACAACGATAGTTCGTCAAGTTGATGCTGTTTTAACCTTCGCAAGGACCGGGCGTAGCCACACTCGGTTCAGCTAAAGTGAGAGAGACAGACACCCGCCAGCCACCTTTAAGCACGAGTGCTCGTAACGGTGAAACCAGTCTCGCGTAAGCGTCTGGCGTAATGTCGGTCCGGCCGCTTCATCTCACAATACCGCCGAACCAAAGTATGACATGCTGGTAAGCAGTATGACTTGTATCACCCACAACTCACTTGTGTTCTACTCGTGCATATAACATCAACACATAAAATCTAGGCTCGAATGCCACTGTTGGGGAACGTAGTAATTTCAAAAAATTTCCTACGCACACGCAAGATCATGGTGATGATATAGCAACGAGAGAGGAGAGTGTTCGTCCCGTACCCTCGTGAGACCGTGCGAAGCGTTAGCACAACGCGGTTGATGTAGTCGTCGTCTTCACGATCCGACCGATCCAAGCACCGAGCGTCACGGGCCTCCGAGTTCAGCACACGTTCAGCTCGATGGCGATCTCCGCCCTCCGATCCAGCAAAGGCTCCGGAGATGAGTTCCACAAGACGACGGCGTGGTGGCGATGATGATGTTCTACCGGCGTGGGCTTCGCCTAAACTCCGCGATGATATGACCGAGGTGGAATATGGTGGAAGGGGGCACCGCACACGGCTAAGGAACGATCCGTAGATCAACTTGTGTGTCTATGCGGTGCCCCTGCCCCCGTATATAAAGGAGGGAGGGAGGAGGAGGACGGCCCTAGGAGGGCGCGCCATGGGGAGTCCTACTCCCACCGAGTAGGATTCCCTTTCCTAGTCCAACTAGGAGTCCTTCCATGTAGTAGGAGTAGGAGACAAGGAAGGGGAAGAAAGAAGGAAGGAAGGAGGGAGCGGCCCCCCCTAGTCAATTCGGACTAGGCCTTGGGGCGCGCGCCTGCCCTAGGCAGCCCCTCTCTCTTTCCCGTATGGCCCGATAAGGCCCAATACTTCTCCCCGGCGAATTCCCGTAACTCTCCGGTACTCCGAAAAATACCCGAATCATTCGGAACCTTTCCGAACTCCGAATATAGTCGTCCAATATATCGATCTTTACGTCTCGACCATTTCGAGACTCATCGTCATGTCCCCGCTCTCATCCGGGACTCCGACTCCTTCGGTACATCAAAACTCATAAACTCATAATATAAATGTCATCGTAACGTTAAGCGTGCGGACCCTACGAGTTCGAGAACTATGTAGACATGACCTAGAACTATTCTCGGTCAATAACCAATAGCGGGACCTGGATGCCCATATTGGTTCCTACATATTCTACGAAGATCTTTATCGGTCAAACCGCATAACAACATACGTTGTTCCCTTTGTCATCGATATGTTACTTGCCCGAGATTCGATCGTCGGTATCCAATACCTAGTTCAATCTCGTTACCGGCAAGTCTCTTTACTCGTTCCGTAATACATCATCCCGTAACTAACTCATTAGTTACAATGGTTGCAAGGCTTAAGTGATGTGTATTACCGAGAGGGCCCAGAGATACCTCTCCGACAATCGGAGTGACAAAACCTAATCTCGAAATACGCCAACTCAACATGTACCTTCGGAGACACCTGTAGTACTCCTTTATAATCACCCGATTCGTTGTGACGTTTGGTAGTACCAAAGTGTTCCTCCGTAAACGGAGTTGCATAATCTCATAGTTTAGGAACATGTATAAGTCATGAAGAAAGCAATAACAACATACTAAACGATCAAGTGCTAGGCTAACGGAATGGGTCATGTCAATCACTCTCCTAATGATGTGACCCCGTTAATCAAATGACAACACATGTCTATGGTTAGGAAACATAACCATCTTTTGATCAACAAGCTAGTCAAGTAGAGGCATACTAGTGACACTATGTTTGTCTATGTATTCACACATGTATTATGTTTCCGGTTAATACAATTCTAGCATGAATAATAAACATTTATCATGAAATAAGGAAATAAATAATTTTATTATTGCCTCTAGGGCATATTTCCTTCAATTCTTTCTTCGGCATGGCAGGTTCTCACAATGATATCAACTTGCTGCAGCGTTCTCCAGTCTTCGCAAGGCTTGCAGAAGGCCACTCCCCACTAGTCAACTTTGAGATCAATGGCCACCACTACAACAAGGGCTACTACCTAGCTGATGGTATACATCCTCAGTGGTCAACTTTTGTGAAGACAATCTCGAAACCGCAAGGTGGGAAGAGATAGAGATTTGCCCAAATGCAAGAGAATGCTAGAAAGGATGTGGAGCGTGCTTTTGGTGTGCTTCAATCCCGATGGGGTATCGTTCGACGCCCTACACTGACATGGGATGAAGGGAAGCTTTGGGAGGTGATGACTGCTTGTGTGGTCATGCACAACATGATCATCGAGGACGAGCATGATAACAACATCTTCGAACCAGGATTTGGTTTTCAAGGTGAAAATGTTGAGCCCATGCACCAAGAACCGACCACGTTTGAACAGTTTACCCAATTCCATCATGAACTGCGTGATTGGCACATTCATTTGGATCTTCAAAATGACTTGGTTGACCACATATGGAATCACATTAGCAACCAATAGATGTATTGGTTCATCAATGTTATTCGAGACAATTTCGATTTGGTTGTAAAACTATTTCTGTTTGAGACAATTAATATTTGGACATGCAAACTTGTTTGAAATATGAATATATGAGACATATTGGCCGTGGCGGACAGGATGGGGCCAAAGGATGCACCTGCACATTGGACGCACGGCCATCGCATCCCAGGAAAGGCCCGGACACGACCCCATAGCCCTACCCAAATGGACAGAATCCGAGCAAGACGGGCGGATGGGGTCATGCGCTGGAGTTGGTCTGAGGGAGCGAGAAGAGAGAAAAAAGAGGAGAGAGAGGTGGGTGGATTGCATGTGGGCCAAGCCGGACATAGAGGGACGAGGAGGACGCCAAGAGCGTCCGATTTATGTACGCTTTGAATCCAAATCGCGACCAAATTTAATCCATACATGGGGTCAAACAGACATGAAATGAACAAAATAATGAGATGGGGTGTGCGGTTGGGCTATCTTTCGTGTCATGGCCGAACGATTTGGTTGCAGTTGGCATTAGAGCATCTACAGCGGGACTTGACAAATCCGACCCCTCAAACACCCGCGGACGCGCCCACCGGTCACACCTCAAAAAATGTATTCCACATTCGGATACCTCAAATTAGAAACCTCAAATCCATATTGAGGGAGTCCTGGACTAGGGGGTGTCCGGATAGCCGAACTATCATCATTGGCCGGACTCCAATACTATGAAGATACAAGATTGAAGACTTCGTCCCGTGTCCGGATGGGACTTTCCTTGGCGTGGAAGGCAAGCTTGGCAATACGGATATGTAGATCTCCTACCATTGTAACCAACTCTGTGTAACCCTAGCCCTCTTCGGTGTCTATATAAACCGGAGGGTTTTAGTCCATAGGACGAACAACAATCATACCATAGGCTAGCTTCTAGGGTTTAGCCTCCTTGATCTCGTGGTAGATCTACTCTTGTACTACCCATATCATCAATATCAATCAAGCAGGACTAGGGTTTTACCTCCATCGAGAGGGCCCAACCGGGTAAAACATCGTGTCCCTTGTCTCCTGTTACCATCCGCCTAGACGCACAGTTCGGGACCCCCTACCCGAGATCCGCTAGTTTTGACACCGACATTGGTGCTTTCATTGAGAGCTCCTCTGTGTCGTCGCTCATAGGCCCGATGGCTCCTTCGATCATCAACAACAACGCGGTCCAGGGAGAGACTTTTCTTCCCGGACAGATCTTTGTATTCGGCGGCTTTGCACTGCGGGCCAATTCGCTTGGCCATCTGGAGCAGATCGAAAGCTAAGTCCCTGGCCATCAGGTCAGATCTGGAAGTTTGAACTTCACGACCGACATCCGCGGAGACTTGATCTTCGACGGATTCGAGCCACGGCCGTGCGTGCCGCATTGTCACGATGGGCATGATCTAGCTCTGCTGCCGGGCAGTGCCTTGGAGGCCGCACGAGAGTCCGCTCCGACCCTCAACTCAGAGCCGACTGCGCCGATCGAGGATGGGTGGCTAGACGCCGCCTCGGGGGCTGCTACCTCTATGGCGATGGAGCCGAATACCGATCCTGTCCCTTGTGAAGCTCGTGACTCCAAGGCGCCGGACTCCTCGCCGGACTCCGAACCTCCCGCGCCCCTACCAATCGAATCCGATTGGGCGCCGATCATGGAGTTCACCGCTGCGGGCATCTTTCAGCACTCACCTTTTGGTGACATCCTGAATTCGCTAAAGTGCCTCTCGTTATCAAGAGAGCCCTGGCCGGACTGCGGTCAGGACGGTTGGGATGCGGACGACGAAGAAATTCAAAGCCCACCC
Source organism: Aegilops speltoides (assembly GCA_021437245.1). Classification (NCBI taxonomy): domain Eukaryota; kingdom Viridiplantae; phylum Streptophyta; class Magnoliopsida; order Poales; family Poaceae; genus Aegilops; species Aegilops speltoides. The sequence continues at coordinate 348,628,324 of CM038143.1, read as the reverse complement.
ACCACCCACTTTGTAGCCACTGTCGACGATCTAACCGACATGCTAGACTTCGAATCCGAAGACATGGACGGTATGGACGACGATGCCGGAGACGACCAAGAACCAGCGCCTACGGGGCATTGGAAAGCCACCTCGTCATATGACATATACATGGTGGACATCCCAAAGGATGGGAATGGCAATGGAACAGCGGAGGAAGACCCCTCCAAGAAACAGCCTAAGCACTGGCGTCAGCGGCGCCGCTCTAAATCCCGCCACAGCAAGAATGGAGATTCTGGCACCGGAGACAACAACACCCTGGAGAGTGCCGAAGACAACGTCCTCCAGCAAGATTCAGCACAGGAGGATGAATAAGCCAGCCCTCATGAGAGAGCGGCAGACAAAGAGGTAGAGGACGATAATTACATGCCTCCCTCCGGAGACGAGGCAAGCCTCGACGACGACGAATTCATCGTGCCTGAGGATCCTGTCGAACAAGAGCGTTTTAAACGCAGGCTTATGGCCACGGCAAGCAGCCTCAAGAAAAAGCAGCAACAGCTCAGAGCTGACCAAGGTCTGCAAGCCGACAGATGGACTGAAGTCCTAGCGGCCGAAGAGTACGAACTCGAACGCCCCTCCAAAAGCTACCCCAAACGCAAGCTGCTCCCCCGATTAGAGGAGGAGGCATATAAACCTACATCACCAGCACACAATACGGCCGACTGGCCACCTCGTGGCCGCGACAGAGAGGCCTCTAGGCCCTCCACCAAAGCCGTACCCCGGCATTGTTGGGGAACGTTGTAGAAAATTAAAATTTTCCTACGGTTTCACCAAGATCCATCTATGAGTTCATCTAAGCAACGAGTCAAGGGAGTGAGTTTGCATCTACATACCACTTGTAGATCGCGTGCGGAAGCTTGCAAGGGGATGGTGATGATGGAGTCGTACTCGACGTGATTCAGATCACCGATGTCCAAGTGCTGAACGGACAGCACCTCCGCGTTCAACACACGTACGGGACGGAGACGTCTCCTCCTTCTTGATCCAGCAAGGGGAAGGAGAGGTTGAGGAAGATCGCTCAACGGCAAGACGACGGCGTGGTGGTGTTGGTGCAGAAGATCTCGGCTGGGGCTTCGCAAGCACGTGAACGGAGGAGGAGATGTGTTGGGAGGGAGGGCTGCGCCTTGGAGATGTGTCTGAAGCCCTCCCTCACCCCTCTATTTATAGGGAAGGGGCAGGGGCCGACCCTCTAGATGGGATCTAGAGGGGTGCGCGGCCAGGAGGGAGACTTGCCCCCAAGCAAGGCGCCGCCTTAGGGTTTCCCCCCAACCCTAGGCGCATGGGCCCAAGGTGGGGCGCGCCAGCCCTCCAGGCTGGCTCCCTCCCTTATGCCCATGTGGCCCTCCGGAGGGGTGGCCCTCCCGTGGACCCCGAACCTCTCCGGTGGCCCCTGCACAATACCGATAAGCCCCCAAAACTTTCCGGTGTCCGTATGACAACTTCCCATATATAAAACTTCACCTCCGGACCATTCCGAACTCCTCGTGACATCCGGGATCTCATCCGGACTCAAACAACATTCGTAGTCACATACTAGTCTTCCTAATAACCCTAGCGCCACCGAACCTTATGTGTAGACCCTACGGGTTCGGGAGACATGCGGACATGACCGAGACCACTCTCCGGTCAATAACCAACAGCGGATCTGGATACCCATGTTGGCTCCCACATGCTCCTCGATGATTTCATCGGTTGAACCATGATGTCGAGGATTCGATCAAACCCTCAGATACAATTCCTTTGTCAATCGGTGCGTTATTTGCCCGAGACTCGATCGTCGGTATCCCAATACCTTCTTCGCCTCGTTACCGCAAGTCACTTTACTCGCATCGAATGCATGATCCCGTACAACACCTTGGTCACCTTGAGCTCATTATGATGATGCATTACCGAGTGGGCCCAGAGATACCTCTCCGTCATACGGAGTGACAAATCCCAGCCTCGATCCGTGTCAACCCAACAGACACTTTCGGAGATACCAGAGTGCACCTTTATAGTCACCCGCTTATGTTGTGACGCTTGATACACCCAAAGCACTTCTACGGTATCCGGAGTTACACGATCTCATGGTCGAAGGAAGAGATACTTGACATTGGCAAAGCTCTAGCAAACGAACTACACGATCTTTGTGCTATGCTTAGGATTGTCTTGTCCATCACATCATTCTCCTAATGATGTGATCCCGTTATCAACGACATCCAATGTCCATAGCCAGGAAACCATGACTATCTGCTGATCACAACGAGCTAGTCAACTAGAGGCTCACTAGGGACATATTGTGGTCTATGTATTCACACGTGTATTACGATTTCCGGATAATACAGTTATAGCATGAATAAAAGACAATTATCATGAACAATGAAATATAATAATACTTTTATTATTGCCTCTAGGGCATATTTCCAACAGGCATCGCTCGAAAAGCACAAAGCCACGGGGGAATGCGCCGGACTTGCGAGACATATTGAAGGATAATGCAAGACAATCAAGATCGATCTACAGATCACGTGGGCGCCCCACGACGCGCGATGACGACCGTCGCGCCGGATACAGCAACTCCGGCTGGGCCGAACACAATAGACAAAGCTCGCTTGAGCTACGTCGTGATATAGCCCAATATAGAGGCGCCGCACACCCACTATGCTTCACAAGTAATGGATCATCAAATCCCTGAAGGGTTCAAACCCATGAACATTGAATCCTACGATGGCACAACAGACCCCACGGTTTGGATCGAAGACTATCTCCTTCACATCCACATGGCCCGCGGTGATGATCTTCACGCCATCAAATACCTCCCACTCAAGCTTAAAGGACCAGCTCGGCATTGGCTTAGCAGCTTGCCAGCAGAATCAATTGGGTGTCGGGAGGACCTGGAAGCCGCATTCCTTGATAACTTCCAGGGCACATACGTGCGACCACCAGATGCCGATGACCTAAGCCACATAATTCAGCAGCCAGACGAATCGGCGCACAATTACGACACGGTTCTTAACCAAGAAAAATCAAATCGCCGACCGTTCGATGCAGAGGCCTCGCAGCCTTCAAGCATAACATCCGCGACGAGTGGCTTGCCCGGCACCTAGGACAGGAAAAGCCGAAATCCATGGCAGCCCTCACATCACTCATGACCCGCTTCTGCGCGGGAGAGGATAGCTGGCTAGCCCGCAGTAACAACCTCAACAAAAATTCTGGCAGTCCGGATACCAAGGACCGCAATGGCAGGTCGCGTCGCAACAAGCACAAACGCCGCGTTAACGGCGCTAATACTGAGGATACGGCAGTCAACGTCGGATTCAGAGGCTCCAAACCTGGTCAGCGGAAAAAGCCATTCAAAAGAACTACTCTGGGTCCGTCCAATTTGGACCGAATACTCGACCGCTCGTGCCAGATACACGGCACCCCCGAAAAGCCAGCTAATCACACCAACAGGGATTGTTGGGTATTCAAGCAGGCAGGCAAGTTAATTGTCGAAAATAATGACAAGGGGCTGCATAGCGATGACGAGGAAGAGACCCGCCGCGAACAATAGAGGATGAAGGGTTTCCCCCACAAGTGCGGACGGTGAACATGATATACGCAACCCACATACCCAAAAGGGAGCGGAAGCATGCACTCAGGGACGTATACGCGATGGAGCCAGTCTCCCCAAAGTTCAATCCATGGTCCTCCTGCCCGATCACTTTTGATCGAAGGGACCACCCCACCAGCATCCGCCATGGCGGGTTCGCCGCATTGGTTCTAGACCTAATCATCGACGGATTTCACCTCACTAGATTCCTGATGGACGGTGGCAGCATCCTGAACCTGCTTTACCAGGATACAGTGCGCAAGATGGGCATAGACCCCTCAAGGATTAAACCCACAAAGACGACCTTCAAAGGCGTCATACCAGGTGTAGAGGCCAATTGTATAGGCTCAGTGACACTGGAAGTGGTCTTCGGATCCCCGGATAACGTCTGAAGCGAGGAGTTAATCTTCGACATAGTTCCGTTCCGTAGCGGCTATCATGCACTGCTCGGACGAACCGCGTTTGCAAAATTCGACGCGGTGCCGCACTATGTATACCTCAAGCTCAAGATGCCAGGCCCTCGAGGAGTCATCACGGTCAACGGAAACACTGAACGCTCTCTCTGAACGGAGGAGCATACAGCAGCTCTCGCGGCAGAAGTGCAGAGCAGCCTCTTAAGGCAATTCTCAAGTCCAGCCGTTAAGAGACCGGACACCACCAAGCACGCCTGGAGTAACCTACAACAAGACCACCTGGCACGTTCCGAGCACGCATAGCAATGTGGCCCCAACCCCAGCCCTTGCAAGATTGCAAAACCAGCACTCCGCGTACATAACTACGCTCTGGAGATACCATGGGCATAGGGGGAGGGGCACGACCACGGCAGGCCAAGAGTGCAGCTCAACCACACCAGGGGCTCCCAAGTGTGTCATCCTTTTTCATTTCTTTTTTCTTTCTTTTTTTCTTATCCTCAGGACTCCGTTTACCAGAGGCCCTGTACAGCAGTAGACCTGCCGAACTCACGATGCAACAGCCAAGGAAGAAGAAAGGCCACGCCGAGTATCCAGGTGGTCTCCATTACGAGCATTGTTCCTGTTTTATACACCATTCCGCAGCCTACCCCTGGAGGGGGACATGTTAAATAGTCCCACCCCTTGCTTACCGCACTATTTGTATCGTCCTGCATTCATGGCAGTACTTTTTGAATAAACAATGCATCGCTTCTTGCCTATAATTGCATTACTTTCCCATACATATGTTCATCTATGACATGTTGCATCCGTACACTTTGGTACGGCTAAATACACCAGGGGCTTAAGTTCCCCACATTACGGTGTGATAAGTCCGAACACTTTCACAAGTGCGGCACCCCGAACTTATAGCATTATATGCATCGGCTCGAATCATGTCTTGGGTCAATAGTTGGGTTTGCCTGGCCCCATGTTTTGGTACCTTACGTTTAGTTATATCGGCTAAGGTAGGCTGGGAGAACCATCTGCGATTGTGCCCAGCTTGAGCTGGGGAGCACCTCGGTGGAGAAAGCTAAAACTGACCGTCATGATGGGGCGAGAGCCGATCGCTGTTCGAGAGGTTTTTTCGAGTCCCTAAAGACTTATGCCGCTCGAGCGAGGAACCGGCTTTGTCCGCCCAGCGTGATAGCGCCCAATTCGCCTTCCGAACTCTAGGGCTTCACGAAATTTAAAATTATAGAATTCTATGGCTAAGTGAGAGTGTTCAAGCATTATAAGTCTGGTTGCCTCGTTCGTTGTGTTGAGCGCCTCCTAGATGGACCCAAAATGGGAACAAGAGCGCTCAAGTTTATCCCAACACCCCAAAGACTGTGGCATGGGGGCTGAAGCCGACGACTTGCCATCTCTCAGATTTGATTAACGGCCGCACAGAAGGTAATATTTTAAATTAACAAGCGTTGCTTAGCGCATATGAACAAAGTTTTCAGCGCACATGATAACAAAATGCGAGTCTACTCAAATATTACATCTTTGGAGCACTCACCCGCAATAATGCGGGCACCCTTCAAGACACCCTTATAATACATCTCGGGCGTGTGATACTCCTTGCCCGGCGGTGGCGCGTCCGTCACAAGCTTCTCAACGTCCATCCTGCCCCAATGCACCTTAGCACGGGCAAGGGCCCGACGGGCACCTTCAATACAGGCGGAGTGCTTGATGACTTCAACCCATGGACAAGCATCCACCAGCCGCCGCACAGGGTCAAGTAGCTCCCCAAGCATGGCCTCTTTGGGCCACAACCGAACTATGAGGCCCTTCATGGCCTGTTCGCCACCTTGGAGCTCGACCAGCTGCTTCACTGGTCGCTAAAAGCACTGATGTCCGCCTCAGCGATCGAGACCGAACACCTTCTCCGCCGAGCTCCCTCCTCGGCTCAGAGAAAGCGGTAGCATCGGACACGCCACGGCAGATCTGCGAACGCTCCCGAGAGCTCCGATTGGTAAGTAACAGGTAATTCACTTTTACATGCTTGCTTTGCATGAAGAATGCCTTACCCGCCGCTATTTTCTTCAATGCCTCGATTTCCTGGAGGGCCTTGTGTGCTTCAGCCTTAGCGGCTTTGGCACTCTCAAGAGCCGACGCAAGCTCGGACTCTCGAGTCTTCGAGTCACGCTCCAAACTCTCGTGTTTTTCCACGAGAGCCTGGAGCTCTTGCCATACCTCCGCCACCCACGCCTCCTGCTTCTCTCGCTCGGCTCGTTCCGCGGCCACATTGTGTTCGGCCGCGGACACCGCCTCCTTTAGGGTTGCCACCTCGTTCGTAGCCCCTAGAGTACCCACGTTATCCTTGTTATTCCTCTTGCAACCAAATCCTTTTCTATAAGGTACAACTTTCATAACGTGTTACTCACCTTCCTTGTCCTCGAGCTGCTTCTTGGCACGGCCGAGCTCGCTCTCAGACCGCTCGAGGCCCTGCTTCAAGGCATTGACCTCCAGCATCGGTCTGGCAGAGGTCAAGAGCAGCCCTGCATTCCCACATTGACATATTTTTGTTAAGACTCCTGCGATATCTTTTAGATCGTCATCCGCTTTTCTTTCTCAACACGAACCGAGCATCGAGGGCTACCGTCTATGCGGTACTACTTTACACATATTAAAATTCTTACCTCAAAGCTCATTAGAAGGTCTGCTGCGAAGCTTGGTCAGCCCGCTTTTGGCGAGCTGAACCTTCTAAATCACCGCACTCATGATAGTGCGGTGTTCCTCTTTGATGGAAGCGCCGTTGAGCGCCTCGAGTAAGTTATCCGGCGCCTCCGGCTGGACGGAGGCCGCCGGTGTCACAGTATTGCCCTTCTTACGAAGGGGCCGCCCGCCGGACTCTGGAACCACTGCAGGTTCCGGTGCGGAGTCCGGTCCGAAGTCTGGGAGGTTGCCCTGCGGCACCTCCGGAGCCTCCTCCTCCTGGTGGGTCCCTTCCCGGGACCCCAACTCGGCATCGTCAGCGTCACGGGGGGTGGAGGCGGTCGGAAGAGAAGTGCTATCCACATCCGACGTGCCCAAGGACCCGCTCGACGAAGCGGGAAGATCGTCCTTGGGCGGACTACAGGGTTGTATGCGGCATTAGAAAGACACCATGCGACAAAAAGAAAAATTATGAGTTATTCAGGAGTCCGGATACTTACGATCTCGCCAGGGGTTTGGCTCTTGAGGGCCACTCCTCATCACCGTCGCCGGCAGTGGCGGAACAGTCCGGGGGAAGGGTCCTTCCCTTCTTGGACCCTTCGGCCTCCCTTGTTGGGGAGGCCTTCCTCTTCTTCTCTCCCCCTGCTGGGGGAGAGGCCTCTTTCTTCTCCTCCTCGTCCTCGTGGGAGGAGTCCGCCTCGGAGTCATCGGATGATGAATCTGATAACACCTGACGTCGGGAACTCCTCCGGGTTCCCGTGGCCTTCTTCCTGGCCTTCTTCTCCGGCACCACGTAAGGCGCTGGGACCAGTAGCCCTGTCAAACGGGCATCCGCTGGGTCTTCTGGAAGGGGAGACGGACAGTTAACCTGTCCGGACATCTCCTGCCAGGCCTGTTAAAGGTATTGGGAGTTTAGGTCCCACATAGAGTCAAACTATGAGAAGCAAGTGTCCCATAAAGGGTAACATGGCTTACCTCGCCAGCTGGACGCTGCGAGCTGAATCCGCAATCTTTGGTAGCGGATGTGGGGGCCTCGGCGCCCTTGAACATCACCTTCCAGGCATCTTCGTACGTAGTGTCGAAGAGCCCGCTCAAGGTCCGGTGCTGTGCCGGATCAAACTCCCACAAATTGAAGTCCCGTTATTGGCAGGGGAGAATCCGGCGGATGAGCATGACCTGGATCACGTTGACAAGCTTGAGCTTCTTGTTCACCAGGGTTTGGAGACAGATTGAGTCCGTCGGCTCTTCGAACTACCCCACAAGCAGCCCTTTTCTTTCCAGGAAGTGAGCCGCATGGGGATGCCAGATCTGAATTCGGGGACCGCTGCCCATTCAGGGTCACGCGGCTCGGTGATGTAGAACCACCCCGATTGCCACCCTTTGATGGTTTCCATGAAGGCGCCCTCGAGCCAAGTGACGTTGGGCATCTTGCCCACCATGGCGCCTCCGCACTCCGCTTGGCTGCCCTTCACAACATTCGGCTTGACATTAAAGGTCTTGAGCCACAAGCCGAAGTGGGGCTAGATGCAGAGGAAGGCCTCGCACACGACAATAAACGCCGAGATGTTGAGGATGAAATTCGGGGCCAGATCATGGAAATCCAGGTCGTAGTAGAACATGAGCCCCCGGACAAAGGGGTGGAGTGGGAAGCCCAGTCCACGGAGGAAATGGGGAAGGAATACCACCCTCTCATGGGGCCCGGGTGGGGATGAGCTGCCCTCGTCGGGGAGCCGGTCGCGATGTCGCTGGACAAATATCCGGCTGCGCAGCTTCTTGATGTGCCCTCCAGAACGGAGGAGGCCATCCACTGCCTCCCGCCTCCGACATGGTTGGAGAAGATTGAGGTGAGATGTACGGACTTGGGCGCTGGAGCTCGAAAAGGGAGATGGATAAGCAAAGGAGGAAGAAGGCGAGGTAAAAGGTGGATCCTTATGCCCTTATATATGGGCGACGAAACTATGCGCCCCACCACTGGTAAAACTCGCTTATCTCCCAAGCACCGCAATCAATGGCGCAGTTGGGTTACCCACGTCCGTATTGATGGGAATCCTGAATAAGGGGAACACGATCTCGCTTCGCAAGACGTGCCAAGAAACCGCTTAAACGCTACCGAGGTGGTATGACAAAACGATTCGAGTAAAGGCTTGGCGTGGGTGACATCACGCCACCTAAATACGCCACAGATTGAAGTTGTGTAAATATTATTCTCTCTACGGTGGAATGTGGAATTTATTTTGTAGAGCCGGACACTATCCTGGTGTTCACAATCTTCTATGAATTATTCGGAGGAGGAACCTGCCTTGCAATGCCGAAGACAATATGCGCGCCGGACTCGTCGTCATTGAAGCCTGGTTCGAGGGCTACCGAGGAGTCTGGACTAGAGGGTGTCCGGATAGCCGAACTATCATCATTGGCCGGACTCCAATACTATGAAGATACAAGATTGAAGACTTCGTCCCGTGTCCGGATGGGACTTTCCTTGGCGTGGAAGGCAAGCTTGGCAATACGGATATGTAGATCTCCTACCATTGTAACCGACTCTGTGTAACCCTAGCCCTCTTCGGAGTCTATATAAACCGGAGGGTTTTAGTCCATAGGACGAACAACAATCATACCATAGGCTAGCTTCTAGGGTTTAGCCTCCTAGATCTCGTGGTAGATCTACTCTTGTACTACCCATATCATCAATATCAATCAAGCAGGAGTAGGGTTTTACCTCCATCGAGAGGGCTCGAACCTGGATAAAAACATCGTGTCCCTTGTCTCCTATTACCATCCGCCTAGACGCACAGTTCGGGACCCCTACCCGAGATCCGCCGGTTTTGACACCGACACATATCATTACATGCAATTTAGTGATCTTTGAGCGGAACTTCGTCCGGTTCCGCTCCCCGCATGCCCGGCTCCGCCCTGGCCATGTCCGGCGGCCGACTGCGCTCCTCAAAGTGGTGGTCCGGTCGCCGACAAGGTAGAATAGGGCATGGGACACGAGCCGGCTCATGGGACTCAAGGCACCACCGCCTCCCATGCCCTACTCTTCCTCGTCGGAGCCCGGAACGCGAATGGTGCAGGTGGACGTCAGATTGATGATGGATCCATCTTGGGAGGAGCCGCAGACATCCACCATGATATGGTTGCAGCGCCCGGACTGATGCGCCATACGGGGCGCCGGAGAATGTGACTCTGCTCGCCGATGTCTGCCGCCTCCTCCCACGCCCAATGCCATGCACGGCGGGCACGTCGTGCCATGGACTCACCAGACAAGGCCCATGGTGCGTCCCTATGCTCGACGCGCCAACGGAGGGGTTGCGGGACCGCCAGCATGTTCGGACGGCAGACGGACCACACGGCCTCTGGCGAGGCAGCTACGGCTGGCCCAGCACCGGATCCATGAGCCATTTTGGCGGACGCAATGGATTCCTGAAGGAAGGATCCGAACGCAACCGTGCACGGGCCTCCTCTTGGGCGTGGCAGAGCGCAATCCGGATGGCCATCTCCTCTTCGGGGTCGCGTGGGATGAGCTCGGGGTGGACGGATCTAGAGGTGAAGGACTCGGATCCGCTGCCCGCCATGCCGGAGACGGACGGAAGTTGCTGGAGACGAGCTTGGGTGGCGGAGGGGAGTGGAGTGAAGTGGCTAGGATTTCGTCCGACGAGCGGATGGGGAGGAATTTATGTGGGGTCGGGTGGGCCAGCGTGGGCTGGGTCCGGGCGCCCCCGTATCTGCCCCTTATTTGGGCTTGATATGAGGGGTGCCGGTCATCCCGGGCATTTGAGGGCCATTTGAGGGGACAGTGACCGGGCGACCCGTCCGAATGTATAAGGCGGGTTTGAGGTGCCCAACTGTAGATGCTCTTAGAGCAACTCTAGCAGACCCCTTATAACGCGGACCCTTATAACGTGTTTACCGTTCACGGAAAACGCGTTTTGCGGGCTACGGCCGAACAGACCATGCATAGCGGAACTGTAAAAGAGAATATGCTGCCCACGCCAGCCCGCAAAACGTGTGATTTTTTTTTTGAATTTGACACATATCACATATTACATAGAACTACGAATTCAATATAACATAAAATGTGACTATTATGAATTCAAATTACAATAATTATTCAAATCACCAAATTAAACTAATAATTCAATACAACTTTTGTCCCGAATACAACGATGATACCGATCACAAATGAATTAAATGAAATGAATGTAACTTGGCTGGTGCATTTGCCAATGGTGCTCAATGCCTTTGGCCATGCCTTTGAAAATGGTGCTCAATGAGGTCCTCATGAAGCTGATTGTGGGTGTTTACGTCTTCAATCCGCCGGTATGTCTGAAGGAATACTTGTATGCGATCAGGGTCTCTAGTTGGCTTCACACAGCTACCGACATTGTCGTAGAAGAACTCCAAGTTCATGTCCCTCTCCTCTTTGATGATCATGTTGTGAAGAATCACACAACATATCATGATGTTGTTCAGTGTTTTATTGCCCCAAAAACGAGCAAGACCACGAATTATGGATAATCTAGTTTGCAAAACCCCAAAGGCTCTTTCAATATCTTTTTGGGCAATCTCTTGTACCTTGGCAAATTCAATATGCTTCTTGGTTTTGGGGTTTTTAATGCTCTTGACAAATGTACACCAAGAAGGGTAAAAACCTTCTGCAAGATACTTTGTGTACTCATACCCATTCACCGTGAAGTTGCAAGCAGGAGCATCACCATTATCAAGTCTAGCAAACAAATGAGACCGTTGCAACACATTGATATCATTGAGAGTACCGGGCATCACAAAAAAACAATGCCAAATCCATAAATCCTCAGATGCTATGGTCTCTAGCACAATTGTCGCCTTACGAGACTTGCCAGAAAACTACCCGTGCTATGCCTTTGGGCAGTTTTTCCAAGTCCAATGCATGCAATCAATGCTTCCTAACATGTCGGGCCAACCTCGCTTCTCATTTGCTGCATCAACTTTTTACTCTATTCCTCGTTGGGTGCACGAAGATAGACAAGACCAAAAAACACGGATGATCACTTTAGCGAACCTACGCACCGACTCAATTGTAGTATCTTCCAATGCGAAGATACTCGTCGGCATAGTCAGCCTGAATGCCATATGCAGTCACCCACATAGCTGCCGAGATTTTTTGATATGCGCTAAAACCCAACAAGCCCGCAACATTTCTCCTTTGAGTAAAAACCCGACAATTGGCCTCGCAGGCTTGCACTATTTTCATGAAGAGGGATCGGCGCATTCGATACCTTCTCCGAAAGAGGTGCGGCGGATAAGTATGATTGTCCGCGAAGTAGTCTTGCATCAAAATCGTGTTCCCGACCTTGCGGTTGCAAGGGATGCAAAGAGGACCGACGGTAGATCCCCGCCTTCTCTTGCGGTTTTGATCCTTGACCTCCTTCACCGCTAGGACCGCCACCACCATCTGCTGTTGATGGCGCTCGAGCATCGACTCAATGTGTGAGTCATCGGACGAGGAAGAATCCTCGAGCAAAAATTGCTCGCAAGGGCTCAAATCCATCTACAAAACCGGATCCGAGCTCGCATCAACGAAATTTGAACACGTACAGGCGAGCTACAAGCGGAAAAAAGGGGCTCACCGGCTGCGGTCGATTCAGGGCGGCGATGACTCGGTGGCGGTCGATCCGGGGCAGCGACAACTCGGGGGCGACTCGGCTCGGCTGATCGGGGCCCCGACAAGTGGACCAAGGTGTAGTGCGGCCCGGTGCGTGATTCCGCCGGCGAAAGTGGCCGAAAACGCAGGCGGCGGGCGGGCAGCCATGGTGGCGCGCGGCTGCAGGAGGGGATGTAGGGCACGCGCATGCTGAAATGTCCTTTCCACCAACCGTTTTTGCGGGATACAGGCCCCCGACGGGGTGGGGGAAACTTGAGTTTTCACGGGTCGGATGGGGCAATTTACCGCACCCCTTAAAGTTTTTATGGTGGGACGTGTTTACGATTTCTGATCGGGTAACTTTTTCCAGCCGAAACCGTAAACGGGGGGTTATTTTGCGGGTCGGGCCGTTTTAAGGTGTGTGATAGAGTTGCTCTTATAGCATCTCCAACAACCACGCCAAAAGACGCGCGCGCGCCCGGTAAACTGGTTTTTAGCGCGCACGACCCATTTTCGCGCGCTCCAGCGGTGGCGGCAAACTAGCGCGCGGGGGAAGCGGTTGTGTGCACGGGGGAGAAAGCGACAGCTCGCGCGGTAGATTTGGCGCGCCGCTTCGTGCGCGCCTATAAAATGCGGCGCTCGCCACGCGCTCCACCACAATGCCACGCGCCCTTCCCCTCGCTACCTCGCCGCTTCCAGCGCCCCGCCACCACCGCGCCACCATGGCGCCGCGCCGCCGGGAATCTTCGAGCTACCGCGGCATCCGCGAGCACCCCAACGGCTGGTACTCCACCAAGATCTGGTCCGGCGACATCCGGCTCGGCCCCGGCTCGTTCCGGACCGCGCACGAGGCGGCCCGCACGTACGACGCGGCGGCGTGGCGCTTGGAGACGCCCCCGTCGCAGATGAACTTCCGGGACGTCTACACACGCGAGTGGGCGCAGCGCGTCGCCCCTCTGCCTCGTTTGATCTCGGACCAGGACCGTGCGGACCACGTTCGGCTACAGCGCCGCCTCCTCGTCGCCGAGGAGGACGAGCGAGCCATGGCGGAGTGGCGCCGACGCCACCCGGAGGACGTCACCGCCGAGAACGCCTTCTGGGCGGAGAGGACGGCAAGGCACCGCGTGGAGAGTGCCGACAGGTGTCAGCGCAAGGCACTAGCCATATCGCAGTGCGGTATCGTCGAGGCAGGCGGGACGTCGATCTTCTCCCGTAACGACGACCGTTGGGATGACATGTGGCTCGATACCTCGGACAACACCCCCGAGGATGATGATGATGATGGTGAGGATGATGACGACTGGAAGTAGGTTTTAGTTGCACCGTGGTCTTATCAAGTTGCACCATAGTTTTTCTATCTAGTTGCACCATAGTTCTATCTATCTATGCTATGAGAAACTATGTAAAATATCTTTGTATCCTTTTTTATCTATGCTATGAACTATGTATCTTTTTTTATCTATGACCAAAATTATCGAAAAAAATGTTTGTGCTAGAGTCTGCACAGATTTTAGCGCTTTCTTTGGAGCCAAAGCATTTTCTTTGGAGCTATGGCTGCACACCCAGGCTAAACTCGGCGATGGGCGCGCCCAGAAACAAGTTTTAGCGCGCTGCTGCGTTAGCGCTGCTGGAGATGCTCTTAGGGGCGTTTTAAGGGGTCGGACCTAGCGAACCAATCTGTGGTTGGATGGTTAAAGGGAATGTGATATCCCCAGCCCACCAGGGTTCAAATCCTGGTGCTCGCATTTATTCCTGGATTTATTTCAGGATTTTCGGTGATGCACATTCAGTGGGAGGAGATTTTCACGTCAACGACGAGGTGTGACTTCGTAAATTTCAAGATGATATGGCGGCTCAGTCTTTTGAAAGTGTTCATAGGGATAGGATGTACGTGTATGTTCATGGAGGTGAGTGTATGCGCGGGTATATGAGCGCTTGGGTCTGTCTTGCCTTAAAAAAGGGGGGTCGGACCTATGCTCTTTATTCTGCTCCTCTCCTTTGTTGTAGCGGCGCGTGCTTCTGGCTTTGCACTCTACGGGGGGACCGGGGAAGGCAAAACACAAGTGAGAACTGACAACTGACCAGTGCTAAACCGTCCGCGAGGTGCGCGCGCGGCAGGCGAGGATGGTTGAGAAGAAGCCGAGGATTGTCATAGTGGGCGCGGGCATAGCCGGACTCTCGGCGGCGCAGCAGCTATGCGGCGCGGGCCGGGACAAGTTCAAGGTGGTGGTGGTGGAGGCTGGCTGCCGCGCTGGCGGCCGGGTATACACGTCCGAGTTCGCCGGCCATCGTCTCGAGATGGGCGCTACGTGGGTGCAGGGCATCGTCGGGAGCCCCGTGTACGCACTGGCGCGGGAAGCAGGCGCGCTCCGGCAGGAGGCCGCGGACCTCCCTTACGAGCTCATGGACGGGTTCCCTGACAGCGTCCTGACTGTCGCCGAGGGCGGCGATGTCGTCGACGCGGTGACGGTGGCCAAGCCGATCGAGAAGCTGTACAGGGACATGATGGAGGCCGCGCGTGCCGGTGAGGCTGTCGGCGGAGGGGGTATGGAGGAGTACCTGCGCCGGGGGCTCCGAGCGTACCAGGCGGCGCGCCCGGGCGGGAGCAAGGAGCTGGAGGAGGTCGAGCAGGCGCTGCTCGGCATGCACATCAACCGGGAGCGCACGGACACCTCCGCCGACGATCTCGGCGACCTTGACCTCGCGGCCGAGGGCGAGTACCGCGACTTCCCCGGCGACCACGTCACGATCCCCGGTGGGTACACCCGCGTGGTGGAGCACCTCGTCGCCGCGCTCCCGCCCGGCACTGTCCGCCTCGGGCTCCGCCTCCGTCGTCTCGACTGGGGCGAAACCCCCGTGCGCCTCCACTTTGCCGATGAGGCGACGACGACGCTCACCGCTGACCACGTCATCCTCACGGTCTCGCTGGGCGTCCTCAAGGCGAGCATCGGCGAGGACGTGTCCGCTGCGGGTGCAATCGCCTTCGACCCGCCGCTCCCACAGTTCAAGCGTGAGGCCGTCGCGCGGATGGGATTCGGTGTCGTGGACAAGCTGTTTATTGAGCTGGAGGCCGTGGAGATGCCGGAACCGGACGGCGACGACGAGCAGCAAGCCAGGACGGCCCCGCCGGCTTTCCCGTTCCTGCACATGGCCTTCGTCGGAGACGTGGCGAAGATCCCGTGGTGGATGCGCGGCACCGAGTCAGTGTGCCCCGTCCACGCGGGCTCCACCGTGGCGCTCGCATGGTTCGCCGGGCGGGAGGCCGTGCACCTCGAGTCGCTCCCGGACGACGAGGTCATCCGCGCGGTCCACTCCACGCTGGAATCGTTCCTCCCGGCCCCACCCCGCCGATGCAGCGGCGCAGCAGCGGGGTCGACCCCATGGTGGAGGGTGAAGAGAATCAAGAGGAGCGGGTGGGCGACGGACCCACTGTTCCTCGGGTCCTACAGCTACGTCGCCGTCGGGTCAAGCGGCGAGGATCTCGATCGAATGGCAGAGCCGCTCCCACACGGACCGGAGGCCGATCGGCCGCCGCTGCGCGTGCTGTTCGCCGGCGAGGCGACGCACCGGACGCACTACTCGACGACGCACGCGGCCTACCTGAGCGGCATACGGGAGGCCGACCGGCTGCTGCAGCACTACCGCTGAGGTTTGTTTTGGATTTTTCCCTAGACGGCGACCCGCGATCCGATCGTTCGACTCGATCGAGCCCTGTACCCGTGGAAGGTAGCTAGGCTAAGTTATTGTTGGTATGTCGCTCTATTGACATATAATGATATGAAAATACGGAGGATTTGATATATTTGCAGTAGGTAAGTCACCTACAGTTTTTCTGTCTTTTCTTTGAAGATGGAGGTTGTGGTGGTGCCTTGAGGCTTGAGCTCTTCAGTTCTTCCGTGAGCAAGTGACAACATTCTCTGTACTTCCTTTCTTGCTTGCTTTCTCTTTGCTACTTGTCCTTTTTTTATTGTTCATTTCATCACAATTATTGATTGTTCATCTTTGCTACTTGTCCTTGTTGTTGGGTTTAGCAGCGTAGCAGCTAGTGGCTGCGTTTCGTGTCAGGTTATTAGAGCACCTGCAGCCCGCCATCTCAAACCCATGTCAAACGTCCGCCCGGACGGTCCGGTCACTGACCGGTTATAAAAATTTGATCCGTACGAGCTCCTTAAATGGGTCATAATGTCCGTACTGACCGGCGTCTCTTATATCCAGTTCAAATATGGAGCGGATATGAGGTCGCCCGGGTGCGTCCGCCACGTCGGACCCAACAATCCTACCCCGCTGTAATTTGCACCAAATCTACCAAACTCTTCCTCCTCCTCCCGCCTCCCTCCTACCTTTCTCACGCCCGATCCCTCGCCGTCTGCCACCCTTACTCCCCATCCTCACCACTGATTCCTATCCGCCATCCTAGATGTCGTCCAGCCCGTCCCCGACCGCCGCGACGGAGACTGTGTCAGCCTCGTCTGTCCTTCATCGGCTCTGTAGTGCAAGGTGAAGAACGTCGCCCGGAAGATGCGGTGATGCAGGCAGCGAGGGGGGAAGCGGTGGCAACGGTGTGGCAAAGAGGTGCGGACATGGACAAGCAGATGTCCCCTTGCCGCGCCCGGAACCCCGCACCCCATCCACCCGTTCGCCGCCGAGGATTGCGCCGTTGGACCACGTTGGGACAGAGGAGGATCTGACGGCCGGTTGGGCCACTGCGGAGAGCTTTCCACCCACGCAGATGCCGGCGGTGGACGTATGCCACTCGTGGAACTCGTTCGGGCGCGGATGAGCAAGGGCACCGGCGGCGTCCGGGCTGCCTGCAACATGTTCGACGGAATGACACAACAAGAGTCGGTATGTTTTTACTGCTCCTATCCGATCAAAGTTGCATATGGCATGTTCAATGTTTTGCATAGACCGCTAGTTCATTTCGAACACGATGAATGCTTGCAAACCATGTCATCTAGGAGGCATTCATGTCAAACATAATCAATGACAATGAAGGACCGACCCAAATGGAGTACGAAGGCACCGCATTTGAAGTTGGGACAACATCCGGTTCAATCTGAGCAAGAAGAAGAAGAAGAAGGGGAAGACGATGAAGGGAAGAGGTCTGGCATTCTCAACATCTTGTTGGTCAAAGCTTGGTTGGCCACAACAATGGATCCAATATACGGCACCGAGCAAAAGAGGAACAAGTATTGGGAGAAGATATGGAAGGAGTATCACGAACAAAAGGAATATGTGGAGCCGCATTATGTCGTGACCAAGCGCAATGTAGCATCTCTCCAACATCGACAGTGGATCATCCAAGAGGAAGTGAACAAGTACGTCGGCTACTACTCACAGGTGACCAAATGTCCTCAGAGTGGGATGAGAGTGGAAAATCATGTAAGCTCAGTTGCTTCATCTTGTAATCATTTGCATATGCTTCTTGTGTTTGCATTCTCGTGCCCGTACATGTTGTTTGCTAGATGGTGGTGGCGGCCACTTTGTATCATGAGATGGAGAAGAAGCCATTTGCTTTTAGCCATTGTTGGATCATATTGAATGGAGTGCCAAAGTGGACACAACTTGTGGCTGATCTCAAGGCCGGCAAGAAGAGGAATGATGGCTCAGTCTCCCACCAATCAGTTGGGTTGGAAGATGAAGAGGACGTTATTGTCGTCGAGAATGGGAGAGACACCGTGCCAAAGGATAACCGACAAGCCATGGGAAACAAGTGGGAGAAGGCAAGGGCCTCCCATGACGCCGCAGCTACAAAAATGTCCTCCACATGGATGGGCATTTTTCGGCAAGGGAGAACAAGAAAGAGGATAGGTACAAGATCATGTTGGATGCAAAAGGAGAGGATGGAATTGGACCGGAAGCGGGCGGAGAATAAGCTAGAAATTGAGAGGGGGAAGATCGAGTTGGATAAGAAAGTGGCGGCGATCAAATGGGAGCTCGAGAAGGCCAAGACATTTCGAGAGATTGAGCTTGAGAAGGAGAGGTTGCAAATCACATGGGATGCAGAGGATGTGAAGATCGTGTTGGCGTACGAAACCCTCTTGTATGAGCATGCAAAGAAGTGGCTGCAGAGAAGAAGGAGATCAAGGAGTGTAGGGAGTACGAGGCGGCGAGGGCGGTTGCGGCAGCAGTGGGGCATGCGACAAAGATGCAGACGGTGTTGGAATATGCCCTATATGCAATAATATTTGTATTAGTATATTTCCATGTTCAAAATCAAAGAGTTTATATTCTATGATATAACTGCTATGATCCTAGAATATGTGATTTAGTGGGAAACTCATATGCACATGTGGAATAATAAACGGTTAAATAAAAGGTTCCTAGTCTTGCCTCTAGGACTAGCTCAAGTGTTGGTGGTGATCAAGTTTTCTAGATCTTAGGATATCGTTGAGTGTAACAATAGTCCTAAAACAACACTGAGATTATGATGTTGGAAGAACGATCATGCTGAATTGACCAAACTTTGTTTGTTGTGAATTGGATTAATATCGTCTATATTCAATTGTAATAACACGGAGTGTTAACGTGTAATCTTGCTCCTTGGACCATGAGAGTACCGTGGTCACTTCTTACCGTACGATGGGATTTGGGGTTGCTCAAATGTCACGTGTAACACGGTGATCATAACGACAGCTTACAGGTTCATCGGAAAGTTTGACAAGTTGTCGGATAGCTCAAGAGTGGGATTTGCTCCTCCAACGATGAACAACTATTTTTTAGGACCTCTAGGTGTGATGGCATCAGTCATAGTTTGGCCAAACACAAGTGACTTCACCACGGGGAAGCCGGCGGAATACAATAACGAGAAAGAAGAGCAAAACCGGTAACGAGAATTTTGGTATAATGAGCATAGTGATGACTCAGGAGGATACCGATGCATCCCAGAAAAGCACTTGTGTATCCAAGATGACAATCGTGAAACTTGATATCAAATGAAATTTAATATATTGAAATTGTCAACGGATATGTTGAGTGAGTTCATGCTTCCTTGTCTTCAACATCCATATAGTAGGGACTTGCTGATGTAAAGATTTCTCAAAATGTGAGTGGCTTGCAATCTCATAGATTTGATCTTCATCCAAGTACCTAGCAGGGTTAGATAACATGCAAGGGTACAAGTATAGATCCAAGACATATGATCATCATCATAAGAGAAGTATCGAGGATTAGTTATAAAAGGATCATGCCTTGCATGTATCCAAATGGGGTTTATACTCCAAGTTGAGGCATCAATGATATTCAATTCACCTCTGAAACAGCAAAATACTTTCTCATCAAGAGGTTTGGTGAATATATCCGCCAATTTCTTATCGATACGAACATGCTTAAGATTGATGTCACCTTTAGCAACATGATCTCGAATGAAATGATGACGAACTTCAATATGCTTAGTTCGAGAATGTTGCACGGTATTGTGAGAAATCTTAATAGCACTTTCATTGTCACAAAGCAATGGAACATGTTTCACATGTATCCCATAATCCTTAAGAGTTTGGGTCATCCAAAGTAATTGACCACAACATGATCCGGCGGCACTGTATTCCGCTTCGGTGGTGGATAAGGATATCGAGTTATGTTTCTTGGAGGACCAAGACACAAGATATCTACCAATAAATTGACAATTACCTGAAGTGGACTTTCTATCAACCTTGTCACCAGCATAGTCCGAGTCGGAGTAGCCAACAAGATCAAAAGAAGACCTCTTAGGATACCAAATGCAAAGTTTGGTGTATGAATTAAGTATCTCACTATCCTTTTCACAGCCTTAAGATGACATTCTTTAGGGGTCGCTTGATATCGTGCACACATGCACACACTTAGCATAATATCGAGACGGGAGGCACAAAGATATAACAATGAACCAATCATAGAGTGGTAAACATTTTGGTCAACCGGTTTGCCATCCTTAGTCAAGTCAAGATGTCCACTAGTAGGCATGGGTGTTTTCATACCTTTGCTTTCTTGCATGTTGAACTTTCTGAAAAGATCCTTGGTAT
The DNA here is from genome assembly GCA_021437245.1 of Aegilops speltoides. Lineage (NCBI taxonomy): Eukaryota > Viridiplantae > Streptophyta > Magnoliopsida > Poales > Poaceae > Aegilops > Aegilops speltoides. The sequence goes on along the minus strand of CM038143.1, from coordinate 348,608,002 downwards.
ACCTCGTTTAAGAAACAAAGGTACCTTCCTTAGTTTGCTTGATTTGCAAACCAAGGAAAGTTTGAGTTCACTCATCATAGACATCTCAAACTTCTCTGACATTAGCCTTCCAAACTTTTCACTAAAATGAGGGTTAGTCGAACCAAATATGATATCATCCACATAAATTTGGCACACAAATAATTCACCATTAACCCTTTTAGTAAAAAGTGTAGAATCAATCTTCCCAATTTCAAAGCCATTTTCAATAAGAAACTTGGGCAAGCATTTATACCATGCTCTAGGAGCTTGTTTAAGACCATAAAGAGCTCTGTGAAGTTTGTAGACATGATTAGGTTTCTTAAGATTAACAAAGCCAGGAGGTTGTTTAACATAAACTTCTTCCTCAATTTCACCATTTAAAAAAGCACTTTTAATGTCCATTTGGTATAAAGTGATATCATGGTGATTGGCATAAGCAAGTAAGATGTGTATGGACTCAAGTCTAGCAACGGGGGCATAAGTCTCACCATAGTCCATACCTTCGACCTAAGTGTAGCCTTGAGTGACGAGACGAGCCTTGTTGCGTACAACTTGTCCATCCTCATCTTGCTTATTCTAAAACACCCACTTGTTCCAATGACATTGTGGTTGTCGTCCGACTTTTCAACCAAAGTCCACACTTGATTCCTCTCAAAATTGGGTAGCTCTTCATGCATAGCTTTCACCCAATCCAGATCCTCAAGAGCTTCTTCAACCTTCATAGGTTCAATACTAGAAATGAATGAGTAATGTTCACAAAAGTTAGTCAAACGAGTCTTAGAGCGAGTAATTTTCCCAGTTTGAGTATCATCAAAGATTTGTTCGACGGGATGATCTCTTGAGATTCTTGATCTAACATGTGAGAGCTTTTGTTTGGGCCGGGGTGGAACATCCTCTTCTTCTTCTTCTTGTCCTTCTTCATTCTTGCTGGCATTGTTGTTCTCTTGTGGAGGTGGAGAAGGAGGTCGATGAGGTTCATCTTGTTGTACTTCCTTGTTTCCTTTGTCTTGAGGTGTTCCACTTGTGGATGCCTCCAAGTCAACTTGTGGTTCACCTTGTTGTGAAGTTGAGGCTTCCACTTTAATGGACGAAGTCTTCTCCTTCACTTCCGTTGGGCGAATCTTGCCAATAGACAAGTCTTGAATTTCTTTCGAAGGATCTTTGTCTCCTACATCAATTGGCAATTGCTCTACTCGTGAGCCGTTAGGTTCATCAAACTTCACATCTACCGTCTCTTCAACCTTTCGAGTGAAATTGTTGTAGACACGATAAGTGTGAGAGTTTGAGCCATAACCGAGTAGGAAACCTTCACGATATTTAGGGGCAAATTTTGAACGACGAAGCTTATCAAGAATGAACACTTTGAGCCAAATACTCGACAGTATCCAACTTGGGTTTTGTTACCGGTGAGAATCTTGTATGCCGTCTTGCCGAGAAGCTTGTGAAGATATAGTCTATTTGTAGCATGACAAGCTATCTCAACCACTTCCGCCCAAAAGTGTCTTGGTGTCTTGTATTCATCAAGCATCGTTCTTGCCATCTTAATAAGTGTCCGGTTCTTCCTCTCAACAACTCCATTTTGTTGAGGTGTGTACGTAGCCAAGAACTCATGTGAAATCCCTTCTTCGTCAAGAAAGGTATCCACATTGGCATTCTTGAACTCCGTTCCATTGTCGCTTCAAACCTTCTTTATCTTCACTTCAAATTGATTTTGGGCCTTCCTAGCGAAGTTCTTGAAGATCTTTTGGACCTGTGACTTATCATCAAGAAAGAACACCCATGTAAATCTTGAAAAGTCGTCAACAATGACCAAACCGAACGAGTTACCACCGTGACTCTTGTAGGCATTGGGACCAAAAAGATCCATGTGAAGTAGCTCAAGCGGTCTTCTCGTGGTCATGATGTTCTTCACGGGATGACTTCCTCCAACTTGTTTTCCTGCTTGACAAGCACTGCAAAGTCTATCCTTGTCAAATATAACATCTTTAACACCAAGGATATGATCACCTTTGATAAGCTTATCAAGATTTTGCATGCCCACATGACCTAACCTTCTATGCCCCAACCAACCTTTAGAAGATTTAGCAATTAAGCAAGCTCGAGGTTGAGCTCTCTTAGTGAAATCAACAATGTATAGATCACCTCTACGTATACTAGTGAAGACCATATTATGATTATCTCTATGAAATACTTGGCAATTTACTTCGATGAATAGAGCATTAAAACCGAAATCGACTAGTCTAGATAAGGAAAGTAGATTGTAACCAAGAGATTCAACGAGCATAACATTTTGGATAGATCTATCATGTGAGATGGCCACGTTACCGAGGCCAACTACCTTACCCTTGGAGTTGTTACCAAAAGTGACATACTTTCGGGGACCATCATTTTTAGCAAGCTCTCGGAACATATCTTTGTCTTCGGTCATATGATCGGTACATCCACTAACAAGAACCCATTCCTTTCCTCCTGCCATATAACCATGAAGGTTAGCCATAAGACCAAAGTGTCTCATCGACTCATCAAGATCAAACTCACTATCCTCCTCCTCCTCATAGTATCCATGTTCAACATCATCATGCGAATGATCATCACCTAGAGAAGGTGATCCATTAGATGTATGGCCATAGCAATATGCATCTTTATGGATTCTAATGACTTGTGAGATGATGCTACTAATGACTCCAACATCTCCTTTGGCATGCATAAGGTCACAAAGTTCAAATAGACAATCATCAAATTTAGGATCACTAGGATTCATTTTATGAAAAGCAATGGACTTTTGAAGAATCTCATCTAGATTTTTCAAGGAATAGTTTGGAAAGCGCTCCTCAAGATATCTCCATAGTATAAGCACATTCAAATGTAGGCAAGCAAACAAGCAAATTTCTAGGCAATCCTCTAATGATATGATCAATAGTTTGAAGATTGTGGGTCATGTGAAGATACTCATCGGGGGTAGGATGCAAGGGATCAATAGAAGGTGCACAAGGACTGGTAATAGACTTGTTCAAATTATATTCATTGAAAATCTCAAGCATCTCATTTTTCAAAGCACTATAGAACTCTCCGTCAAGTATAGGCACTCTACGTCTAATACTCCCAATCGTAGACTCATCCATCTTCCTCCAATGGTGATTAAACCAAAGTAATGGAGACCAATGCTCTGATACCAATTGAAAGGGGCGGAAGAGGGGTCTAGAGGGGGGTGATTAGACCCTTCAATAAGAAAAAGTGGCAATTTTTAAGTTCTTCAAGTTGAGGTGGAGTTTCAGCACATGTTTAAGCATTCACAATACATTTCAAGCAAGCATGGCAAGAGTATGAGCAGCGGAAAGGGTAAAGCATACTAATTGCAAGAAAGTAAAGGGATGGGATTGGAGTGTGCAAACGCAATGAAGACACGGAGATTTTTGGCGTGGTTCTGATAGATGGTGTTATCATACATCCACGTTGATGGAGACTTCAACCCATGAAGGGTAATGGTTGTGCGAGCCCGCGGAGGTCTCTACCCAGGAAGTGTCCACAAAGAAACAACCTTGTCTATCCCACCATGGCCATCGCCCACGAAGGACTTGCCTTACTTGAGTAGATCTTCATGAAGTAGGCGATCTCCCTGCCCTTACAAACTTCTTGCTTCAACTCCACAATCTTGTCGGAGGCTCCCAAGCGACACCTAACCAATCTAGGAGACACCACTCTCCAAAAGGTAATAAATGGTGTGTTGATGATGAACTCCTTGCTCTTGTGCTTCAAATGATAGTCTCCCCAACACTCAACTCTCTCTCACGGATTTGGATATGGTGGAAAGAAAATTTGAGTGGAAAGCAACTTGGGAAAGGCTAGAGATCAAGATTCTTGTGGTAGGATTGGTATATCTTAGTCTCAACACATGAGTAGGTGGTTCTCTCTCAGAAATGAGTAGTGGAAGTGTAGGCACGTTCTGATGGCTCTCTCACAAATGGAGAAGGGGTTGGAGGGGTATATATAGCATCCACACAAAATCTAACCGTTACTCACATTTTACCCAATTCGGTTAGACCGAATAGAAGAACTCGGTGAGACCGATTCAATTCAAAATGTAAACATTAGGAATCTCGGTGGGACCGACTGGAACAACTTGCTGTGACCGATGTGCTAGGGCTAGGGAAAAACCTCATCTCAGTGAAGCCGATTGCTTGAACTCGTTGAGACCGATTTCAGCAAAGAGCAAACAGAGAGTTAGTCAAGCAAACTCGGTGGGACCGATCGCTCATTTCGGTGAGACCGAAATGTTACGAGGGGAAACAGAGAGTTTGCAGGGCCATCTCGGTGAGACCGAGATCCGTATCAGTGTAACCGTATTGGTAGGGTTTCTGGCAGTGGCTATGTCAAATGAACTCGGTGGCAACAGATGGATCATTTAGGTGGAGCCAAGTTTGACTTTGAGTTTTGGACATATCTGGAAATGAGAAAGTGGTTGAGGGCTTTGGAGCTATATCATTAAGCACTTTGAGCAAGTAGACCATTAAGCAACACCTCATCCCCTTTTAATAGTATTGGCTTTCCTATGGACTCAATGTGATCTTGGATCACTAAAATATAAATGAAGAGTCTTGAGCTTTTGCCAATGTTTGTCCTTAGCATTTTGAAGGGGTTCCACATCCTCTTGTCCTTACCATGCCATTGTTGAACTCATTTGAAATATACTAGATAAAAGTATTAGTCCAATAAGAGATATGTTGACACTAATTACCAAAATCACCCAGAGAGCACTTGTGCTTTCAACTAGCTCGTTAATCGAAGATGGATAAGTTTTCCTGACCATAGGCATGTGTTGTCACTTGATAACAGGATCACATCATTAGGAGAATGATGTGATGGACAAGATCCATCCGTTAGCTTAGCATATGATCGTTCAGTTTATTGCTATTGCTTTCTTAATGTCAAATCCATATTCCTTCGACTATGAGATCATGAAACTCCCGGATACCGGAAGAATACCTTGTGTGCTATCAAATGTCACAACATAGTTGGGTGATCAGAAAGATGCTCTTCAGGTATCTCTGAAGGTGTTTGTTGAGTTGGCATGGATCGAGATTAGGATTTGTCCGTGTATCGGAGAGGTATCTTTGGGCCCTCTCGGTAATACACATCACAAGAAGCTTGCAAGCAAAGTGACTAAGGAGTTAGTTATGAGATGATGTATTACGGAACGACTAAAGAGTCTTGCCGGTGACGAGATTGAACTAGGTACGAAGATATCGACGATCGAATCTCGGGCAAGTAACATACCGACAGACAAAGGGAATTACGTATGTTGTCATAAGGTTCGACCGATAAAGATCTTTGTAGAATATGTAGGAACCAATATGGGCATCCAAGTTCCGCTATTGGTTATTGACCGGAGAGGTGTCTCGGTCATGTCTACATAGTTCTCAAACCCGTAGGGTCCACACGCTTAACGTTTGTTGACGATATAATGTTATATGAGTTATGTGATTTGGTGACCAAATGTTGTTTGGAGTCCTTGATGAGATCACGGACATGACGAGGAGCTCTAGAATGGTCCAGAGGTAAAGATTGATTTATAGTATGATGCTACTTGGACATTGGAAAGGTTTCGGAGTGTACCAGGTATTCATCGGATCACAGGAAGGGGTTCCGGGAGGCCCCAGGAGGTCTATGGGCCTAATGGGCCAAGGGAAGGCACGCACCAGCCGACAAGGGGGCTGGCACGCCCTCTCCCTAGCCATCGGCCCTAGAGAAGTGAAGGAGGGAGGTCTAGCCCCTCCGGCCTTCCCCTTCTCATGGGAGAAAGGAAGGGGGGGCACCCCCTACCGCCTTCTCCTTGGCGCCAAACAAGGAAGGGGGCAATAGAGGGCAGGAGCCCAAGGGGGGCAGCCATCCACCCTTGGGGCGCCTCCTGGATGCCTCCCCTCCCCCCTCTATATATATGAGGGAGGGGGCGCCACACAAGATCACGACAATATCTTAGCCGTGTGCGGTGCCCCTCTCCACAGTTTAGTCCTCCGTCTAGTTTTCCGCAGTGCACAGCGAAGCCCTACGGGAATGAGTTCACCATCACCGTCACCACGCCGTTGAGCTGCCGGAAAATCTACTACTTCGCCCGTCTTGCTGGATCAAGAAGGCGAGGACGTCATCGAGCTGAACGCGTGCTGAACGCGGAAGTGTCATACATTCGGTACTTGATCGGTTGGATCACGAAGGTGTTCGACTACATCAACTGCGCTAATAAATGCTTCCACTTTACGGTCTACAAGGGTACGTAAACACACTCTCCCCTCTCGTAGCTATGCATCTTCATGGATAGATCTTGCATGTGCGTAGAATTTTTTTGTTTTTCATGCAACGTTCCCCAATAGAAACAGCCCCCTTTTCCTTTTCCGCTATGAGGCCTGCCCCTCCCACTCCCTTCCCCCTCCCCCTCCCCGGCCATAGCCGTTGCTGCCCATTTTTTGGTTGCCTCCTCGTTGTCCAGCCCGACTGCCCAAACCCGCCACTCCGCCCTCCCCCGCCATAGCCACCTCCACTTGCATTTTAGAGGAGTTCTTGTCGGTGTTTGTGGCTTTTTCCGCCACCTCCGATACCAGGGATGCTACGTCCGCCGGCGACACCCATCGACCCCAACACTTCTAACTGGTGCTGCAAGGCTGCCTGTCGCTGGCCTTCCACGCTTCTACAAGTCTGGTGCTTGTGTGGGGAGGCCGTGGTGCTCTTCACCGACCGCGTCTCCACCACGACTGCAAGGTGTTCGACACTTTGCTCGCAAGGTAACATGGATAGTGGGGACGAGTATTTTTTTCAACAACTTCATTTGTTCATCGAACGGTTCGTCGTCAGATGACGAAGAGCTTATGGTTGCTGCATTGGTCGTCCATGATCACATTGCTAGGCAGCGGCCTCGGTTTAGGGGATTAATCTCAGGCCATGCTCCGGCCTTGACCGCAATAGGGAGAGCAGTCACACCCTGCTCTATGCCGATTACTCTGAGGATTCCCTCTCTTCAAACCACATCTTTTTCGCCGCCAATTCCGAATGGCGAGACATGTGTTCAATCGCACCAAGAAGTTTTTGGAGGTGATGACTGCTTGTGTGATGTTGCACAGCATGATCGTGGAGGATGAGCGTGATCACAGCATCTACGACCAAGGGTTTGAATATCATGGTGAAAATATTGTGCGTGAGCACCAAGAACCGGCAACTTTTGAACAGTTCACCCAATTCCATCGTGAAATACGTGATTGGCATGCTCATATGCAACTCCAAAATTACTTGGTTGAGCACATGTGGATTCACATTGGCAACCAGTACATGCATCGGTTCATTTTCTTTTCATGTATTCAAGACAATTTTGATTGGGTTATAAACTATTTGATTGTGTTTTTATTCGGACATGAAACTATTTGGTTGTAAAAGTATTTGCAATGTTTGATTTATTTGCCTCTAAACTATTTGCAATGTTCATTTTAAAAAAATGTCTACATTTGGCCTCCGGCTAGCCGTGGCGGACCACATGTGTCGGCCGCGTTGGGCGCACTACCAACGCATCCAGAAAAATGACCGGACGCCGCCCATTTGCCCGATCCAAACGGACAAAATCCAGACAAAACGGACGTCCTTCTGGGAATTGATACCTGGTCTCTAGGTTGATTGTGTGCTGCGCCAGCCACCCCGCCCAAGTTCCTTTCATGGTATGAACTAGGGCGCGTCCAATTTGACGCCGCTTGAGTGCTTTTCTTCGGGATGTTTCCTTTTTTTGTTTTATTTAGTTTCTCTTATTTATTTTCTTTCATTCATTTTTGCATTATCTTTCTTTGTTTTTTACTTTCTTTTTCTTTTGTTTGTTCGTTCTTTATTTTACTTTTTATTTTACTATTTCTTTTGTTTCTTTTCTTTTTCTTCTTCGCTTTTTATTCCATTTTCATTTTTACACACATGATAAAAAAATATCCTTTTTGATACACTGTTAATATTTTTTCCTATACACATTTAACATTTCCCAAATGCTTGTTTAACATTTTTTAAATAGTTGTTTTATTTTTTTTATTGATTAACATTTTATATATGAACAAAAAATTCATCATTTTTAGTACATGATCAACAATTATTCTATATGCGTTCAATATTTTCTGAATGCTTGATTAATATTTTTTAAATACATGTTCAATATTTTCCGAATGCTTAATTATCATTTTTGTTCAACTACTTGTTTAACATATTTTCAAATACTTGTTCAAAACATTTTCCAAATGCTTAATTAACATTTTTCAAATACTTGTTCATCATTTTTCAAATACATGTTCAACATTTTTCGAATGCTTGATTAACATTTTTTAAATACTTGTTCAGCATTTTTAGAATGCTTGATTAACATTTTTAAAAATACTTGTTCAACATGTTTTTTCAAATCCTTGTTCAACATTTTCCGAATGCTTGATTAACATTATTCAAATACATGTTCAACATTTTTCGAATGCTTGACTAACATTTTTTAAATACTTGTTCAACATATTTAAAATATTCCTTGAACATTTTTTGAATGCTTGATTAACATTTTTCAAATACTTGTTCAGAATTTTTTTTCAAATACATATTCAACATTTTCCAAATGGTTTTTGTAGAGTGTTTTTTGTAATATATATTTATAATATTTTAAAGTATAAAAAATACAAAAATAAAGCGAAAAATGAGAACAGAAAACAAGGTTGTGGCCTCGCGCGCGTGTGGGCCGACCCATGTTGACCTCTCCCTTCAGCGAGGATTCCCTCGCTCTCGCAGAATGCGAGATATAGGGGCTCCCCTGCGGCACATCGTACATGCCCATCCCGATCGTTTCGCCTAGCCTGTTTGCAACGTGAGTGCCGAAAATATGTTTGCCGCAGGCCGGTTTGCTTCAGAATTCAGATTGCATATTTCCAAAATTTGGTATAGAAAACAAAAACGGTTCTACATCTTCTGATCTTCAAAAATCAAGGTCCACACTCCCAGTAACACTATCATACATATGCTCTTTGTTTTGAGATTTTTGTGCAAAAGTTTATCACATTGATAATTAATAAAATGCAGCATTAGCCAATGTACTTCGGATAGATTGATGCTTTGCCGTTAGAGTTTCATACTTCACATGGATTGATAGAACTATTTTCATTCCTTCAAATTTGAAGGTACGGTCTTTTCTATTTTCTTTTTTCGCGAATACGCAAAGATTGCGTATCATTTCATTAATAGGTAGAAAAGAACGTTACAAAGAAAGAACGTTACATAGAGATAGAAGGGGTACACCACACCAAAATGTGGAAAAGCAGAAAAGAAACAACACAGCCCAAAACTAGCCTAGCTCGACCTCCAACCAAAAAGGTGAGGAGACGAGACACAAGACACCAAGGCCGCGTCACGACCAACGCGAGGCACCCACAACACGTGCTACGACTCAAGAGCCGACCGGATCAATGTACCCCCCCACCAGAAGCGCCTAGAAGAGTCGGCAAGTGGGTTGCAGGACACGGCCGGGCCTGAGGAAGGAACCATGGAGGAAGAGCCGACGATGTCGTACATTGCGCCCCGGATGCCCATGCCTGGAGAAGCACCCACACCAAGCACGGCACCTGACAACTCCAAATCAAAAACCTGGGACGCCACGAGCAGCCAAGACAGCACCTTAATGAAGGTGACGGCGTTGAGACACCGCTGCCGTCCGATCCAGAGAACCGGATCTAGAGTTTCCTCCGTTGCTCGAAGAGGGGCACGGATAAGGCCATGGCAGCGCCTTCAGGAAGGAGACGACACCCGCAGGTGTCGCCGCTGCCAGCACATCGGTGCAGGGATTTCGCCCCGGCCTGACCGAACAATCCCAATGCCGCGGGAAGATTCGGAGATGCAGGAACCACCAATGGCTGGAGCCGCTACTGCAGGGAGGCAAGCTCCACCCGTCGTCGAATAGAGGAGACACCGGGCGCCGCCGAACCCACCACCAACCGCAATCCCGCTGCACTCACAAGAGCCGCCACTGCCTAGAGCCGCCGCCACCAGCCAGCCTGAGAGAGAACGAGGCATGCATGGACCAAGCCACCGGGAGAGAAGGCCGGTGGACCTGGCTGCAACAAGTGTCGGGGGACAGGGGCCGGCCGAGGTGGAGCAGCCGAATATTGTACAGAATAGCACATATTTAAATGTATATAATTAAGTGAGTTATACTATTTATTCCAATTATATGATTTCCTGAACTTAGGGACCTAGTTTACATTTTGCCCTGGGCCCCCAAATTTTTCGGCCCTGGCCTCTAATTAAAGCATGCAAACAACAATGTGTCATCTTGCTTAAGGAAATTGTCCATTTTATACTTAATTCTTGGATGATGCAAAGAGAATCTCAGTTAAAGAGTGAATTGATTTTTATTTATTTTTGCGAGAAAAAAGTGAATTAATAACTATAGACGCGGGGAGGGTCTCGTTCTATGTAATTATGGACGCAATGACTATATAAGATCAGCACATTACACACAATCTAGCATGAGCACGAAATATTTCATTCTTTTATTCACATGACTATGTTACTTGATGCACTGCTTACCTTATAGAGAATTACCCTAAGTGACCTATAAACCCTGATCCAATTTTGAGCTTAATGAAACACTTCCAGTAACTTTTACTTGCACTTTTATTTTCACCTATTATTTATTCTGAAAATACAAAAATATTACCTATCACATTACTATCTTCTAATATAGCGCGTCCTAAAATATGGGTCGGGCACGCTTTGGCGCATGCGCCGACCAAACGCAAAAGCGGACATGGCTGTTCGCCGGGCCGATCCAAATGGAAAAAATCGCCGTCCGTTTGGGTCGGCAAGTTGGAGCTGCTCTAACTACATACACCCTGACAACTAATTCTTTTTGCATGTAACGTGGCAATTTTTAATGACATATCGTGCCAAATCCTTTTTCCGTTGTAAGGGCAACCCCCCATATTTTGTATACACCCCCTGTCAAATTGAACTTATATACCGTTGCAAATAATTCATACATACCATGGAAATTCATTTTTATGTTTTATAGGTGCCCATTTTGTACTTTGTAACAATGGAAAATTAATTCTATGCACGTTGGCAAGCATTTCATACATACCATGTCATATTACTTTTGCATGTTTTTCGCAAAAAATATTACTTTTGCATGTAATGTTGCATTTTTTTTGCCGTGCCAAATTAATTGTAGATACCCTCGCAAATAATTCTAACAAAGCATGATAAATCCATTTCACATGGAAATTTTTAAGATATTTGTGTTCTATCATAATGACAACTTTTTTGCAAAATGTTTATTGGTCACTTGTGCCTTTTTTTTGGCATGTTTCAAATTTTAAAGAACTCAATAGTTTTAGTCATGTCATAGTTATCTAGATCATGGTAATTGATTTTTTTATGGAATGTCACTTTATTATTTCGATCATGGCAATTTTATTGCAGTTTTCCAACTATCCACAATACCGAGAATGGTAAGTTCGATGACGCCATCTACTCTCTTGTCGGACGTCAGGAAGATCGACTATGCTGCAACAATGAGTCGATGACCATCAATGTTAGTAGAATGCTTGACCACACTCAAAATCACATGACCATAATTTATCAGAATCACATATTAATATCTAGTAAATAGTACCATTTGTATTGCTGATACACATCTCGGTTATATGATGAACGATATCACAAAGAAAATTTCTCATAAATTATCTGTCCCCATAAATATTAGAAAATGAGTAGATCATTGGCAAATAAAATAATTTATTTTTAATAGATTATGCAATGTGTCATTACCAACTTTTACACTCCATAATTATGTCCATGAAATTAGTATGCCATAACCTTGGGATTTGCATAGTTAAGGGGCAGGAAACTCCAAATAATAACTCATTAATGATCATCAGATTACGCATATATTTTACTCTTTTTTTCTTTGTGAGTTTTCCCTAAAATGATTTTAGTGAGACAATAAAAATACATTTGTTCACACATGTTATATCACTTTCTCTTTTTCGTGCTTGGTTTCAAAGGAGTTTTCAATGGCACATCATATTGTTTTATTCTCTTTTTGTGAGTTTTTCTCAAAGTTTATCATAATAGTTTTAATGAGCCAATATCTTCACAATATCACCTATCCTACTTCCTATTTTCCCTAATGGAGTTTACAAAGGAAGTATATAAGACATATGCATTGATCTCTAAACTCACCTATGAGTTTTCTATCTTTTCAAAAGTTTTTCTTATACAAGTTATCAAGAGACAAAAATTATTATATGATGTACTATTTTCTAACTATTTCTCCCACTAGGTTTAAAACCGTTTTGAAAACATCTCAAATACTACTCTCCATATATAGTCTTGATGAGGTTTTTATTGGAGACTTTTAACATTATAAGAACTTTCAAGGTGATATAAAAAAGCATACCTTGTACATGGGGAGTGGTAGGAATTAAATTGATTATGATCTATTATAGTTAGAACCGTCATTAGGATGATATGTATTTTTTGCGGGGAACTTCAGAGAGCTTTATTAAATAAAGGCATTCGCTGGGCAATCAGCCAGAAGACTGCTGACCAGGAAGCTAGGGATGGAGTCCAGCCAGCTTCCAGTCACATTAAGCACACATGCACGCTTAGCACACAGGTGTGCAAGACCGTTAGCGGCTCTAATTACATGAGAAATATGAAAAGATGAAAAGCTAGCAGAGAGCTCTCTAATTTCAACAATGATCGGTGCTACTACCGAATTATCGGTCTAGCTAAGGTTCCAGAGGTTAACTGCCTCAAGACAGTCGGATTCCAGTTGCACGTGCATATAGCCTCGAAGCTTGGCAAAGATGACACCCTCGCATAGCGCGAGCACCTCAGCAATGAAAGGATCTGTTATCCCCAAATGGGGCTTGTACCATGCACCCAAGAAAGCCGAGGAAGAGCGGGCAACACCCCCAGTCCAGCAGTACTAGCATCAAACTGGATTGTCGCGTCTGTGTTGATTTTGACAGAAGTAGCTTCGGGAGGTCGCCAACCATGGCCCAACAGTGGTATGAAACTCTGACGGGGGATATGCAGCAACGTAGGTCTTTGCGAATGCGGCGCACTGAGCTGGCCGGATCAATAATTTCTTGATCATGTGTCCTTCTATTGTGAGACAACCAAATGGCCCACATGAATGTGATAATTGTTGTGCGGTCCTTATCTGTGAATCGGGGATCACAGAGGATGTCGTGCGCCCCCAAGTGTTACGATGGAGTCGGGGCAAACTAACCTCGAAGAGTAGCCTTGCCTCCTCCCAAAACCGCCTTGCGTGAGAACAGTGCACGAGAGCATGCATCAAGTCTTCATCTATAGCAAGGCAAAACTTACACAAGCTTGTATCTTTGATGTGTCGATGTTGGAGAGTGCACTCATCAGGAATGATTCCTTCAATTACCCTCCACCAGAACACCCTTCCTTTTGGGACAACTTTGAGTTTCCATAGTTGGCTCCACATCTGCTGTTCATTCGTTGATGGCTCCGCTATCTGACCTTCTTCTAGAGCTAACCGCTCTTTTTGATTCACTAGAGCTCGATAGGCTGTTTTGACAGAGTAGATGCCAGATCTCTCGTGTGCCCAGGCAAGGAAATCCTCTCCACCGCCCTGCCGGAGTGGGATGTTCAATATTGCCTCCGCGTCCGGTGCGATGAAAGTTGTGCGTGCAAGATCACGCTTCCAGGTCCAATTTTCCACGTCGATCAGATCGTTGACCATGGCTACAATAGTAGACGACGGCCTAAAAAGTGGTCTCATAGAGATAGTCAACGGGATACATTGGTCCTCCCAGACGGAGGTGGATACGCCGTCATCGATACGTTTTACCAGGCCAACATTGAGAGCTTCGTGACCAGCTATGATGGCCCTCCATATAGCTGATGAAGATTTGGTGTCGTTGCCTGCATAAAATCACAGCTAGGAAAGTATCTCCCTTTCATCACTCTTGTGCAGAGAGCGTTCGGTTTTGTCATGAACCTCGAGCCATGCTTCCCGAGAAGCGCTAGGTGAAAATGTCAGAGGTCACGAAAGCCCATCCCTCCCTTAATCGTTGGTGTAGCAAGTTTGTCCAAGGCGATCCAATGCAAAGAACGCCTATCCACAGAACTCCCCGCTAGAATCTTGCCATGCTTGAAGTCAAGTTTTTGCACACTTTTTTGGTTAGCAAAAACAAGACATGCTGAAAGTCAGTATAGCATGAACAATAGATTTGATCAATGCTTCTCTACCCGCACAAGCGAAGAAACGTTCAGACCAACCCTGCATTTTCCCCCTCGCCCAGTCCCCAATGTGTTCGAAGGTTCCACTATTGATTCTTCTGACAGCGGTGGGCAGACCGAGGCAACACTCAGAAAAAGCTTCTGAATGGATGTTCAACAGCTGTTTGAGAGCACCTTTGAGTGCAGCCGGTGTGTTTGGACTGAAGTAGATAGTACTTTCAGCTTTATTAACACACAGACCGGAGGCCTCGCCGTAGATTCTGAGAATGTCATTCAACAGAGATGCACTCTCTGTGCTCGCCTGGATGAAAATCAAACAATCATTCGTGAGTAAAAGGTGACTCACCCATGGGGCTCGAAAATTTACACGAATGCCCCGATTCACATGATTGCCATAGTGTTTCAACAGAGACGAGAACCCTTCGGCGCATAGCAAAAAGAGATATGGGGATATGGGGAAGCCTTGCCGTAGTCCTCTCGAGGTGTGAAAAAGGCAGCAGTTCTCCATTGACACGAATTGAGAAATGAACCGAAGTGACACACTTCATGATTAATCGGACCATGTTGCTAGTAAAGCCGAGTCACAGCAGTATAGCTTCAAGGAAGTGCCATTCCACTCGGTCGTAAGCCTTCATCATGTCCAATTTAATTGCACACAAGAAATTCTTCCCTTTCTTTCGCCTCCTCATTGTATGAACACTTTCAAAAGCCACTAGGACATTGTCTGTGATTAGATGACCTGGGACGAAAGCACTTTGCTCCTCACTGATTATCTCGTCCATTCAAGCCGTAACCGGTTGGTTATCACTTTGACAACAATCTTATAGAGCACTGGGCACAATGCAATGGGTCGATACTGGGAGATGTTCCGTGGATGGTGATAACCCACAAGTATAGGGGATCGCAATAGTTTTCGGGGGTAGAGTACTCAACCCAAATTTATTGATTCGACACAAGGGGAGCCAAAGAATATTTGCAAGTATTAGCAGCTGAGTTGTCAATTCAACCACACCTGGAGATTAGTTATCTTCAGCAAAGTGATCAGTAGCAAAGTAGTATGATAGTTTTGATAGTAGTAGCAATAGCAATAGTAACAGTAACAGTGATAGCAATGGTTTTGTAGAAGGTGCAATAGTGACAGTAGTAGTAACTTAGCAAGAACAATATGAGAGAAATTCGTAGGCATTGGATCGGTGAATTCATTGGATGATATTCATCATATAACAATCATAACCTAGGGCGATACGGCACTAGCTCCAGTTCATAAATATAATGTAGGCATGAATTCCGTAAATAGTCATACGTGATTGTGGAAAGAACTTGCATGACATATTTTTTCCTACCCTCCCGTGGCAGCGGGGTCCTATTGGAAACTAAGGGATATTAAGGCCTCCTTTTAATAGAGAACTGGAACAAAGCATTAACACACGGTGAATACATGAACTTCTCAAACTACGATCATCACCGGGAAGTGTCCCGACTTCTGTCACTCCGGGTTTGCCGAATCATAACACGTAGTAGGTGACAATAACTTGCAAGATCGGATGTAGAACATAGATATAATGGTGATAACATAAATGGTTTAGATCTGAAATCATGGTACCTGGGCCCAAATTTACAAGCATTAAGCATGGCAAAGTCATAGCAACATCAATCCCAGAATACTAGGGATCAAGCCCTAACAAAAATAACTCGATTACATGATGAATCTCATCCAACTCCTCACCGACCAGCGAGCCCACGAAGGAATTACTCACTCACGGTGGGGAGCATCCTAGAATTGGCGATGGAGAAGGGTTGGTGATCAGAAAGATCAAAGATCCCCCTCTCCGGAGCCCCAAACGGACTCCAGATCTGGCCTGCCGATGAAGAACAGGAGGTGGTGGCCGCTCTGTCTCGTGAAACGCGATAATTCTTTCTCCCTGATTTTTTTCTTCGAAAATATGACTTTATAGTATCAGGGTTGGAGTCTGCAGGGCCACCAGGTGGGGACAACCCACCTGGGCGCGTCTAAAGGGGTGGGGCGCCCTGGTGGGTTCTGCCCACCCAGGTGCCCACCTCCGATGGTTCTTGGCTCCAGAAATTCTATTTTATTATATAAGAAATCCTCACAATGTTTCGTTTCAATCAGGGAACTTTTATATCTGCACAAAAACAACACAGATAACCCACAAGTGTAGGGGATTAGTTGTAGCCTCTTTCGATAAGTAAGAGTGTCGAACCCAACGAGGAGCTAAAGGTAGAACAAATATTCCCTTAAGTTCTATCGACCACCGATACAACTCTACGCACGCTTGAGGTTCGCTTTACCTAGAACAAGTATGAAACTAGAAGTACACTGTAGGTGTTGTTGGATAGGTTTGCAAGATAATAAGGAACACGTAAATAAAAACTAGGGGTTGTTTAGATAAAGAAGCAATAAAGTAAATATAGCGAGTGTGGAAAAGTGGTGGTAGGAGTTGTGAAATTGTCCCTAAGCAATTGACTACTTTACTAGACCGGTAATCACTATTGCAATTCTATTTGAGGGAGAGGCATAAGCTAACATACTTTCTCTTCTTTGATCATATGCACTTATGATTGAAACTCTAGCAAGCATCCGCAACTACTAAAGATCATTAAGGTAAAGCCCAACCATAGCATTAAGGTATCAAGTCCCCTTTATCCCATACGCAAACAACCTACTTATTCGGGTCTGTGCTTCTGTCACTCACGCCACCCACCATAAGCAATTCATGAACATATTGCAAACCCTACAGCGGGGATCCCTCATGCTTGCGCGACACGGAGAGCACCATAGGACAGCACCAATAATAAAACATGCAACTCAAACCAATCATAGCAACTCATCAATCACCGATAGGACAACGGAAATCTACTCAGACATCATAGGATGGCAACACATCATTGGATAATAATATGAAACATAAAGCACCATGTTTAAGTAGAGGGTTGAGCGGGTTGCGGGAGAGTGGACTGCTGAATATAGATGGGGGAAGGTGATGGAGATGTTGGTGAAGATGGCGGAGGTGTTGGTGAAGATCGCGGTGATGATGATGGCCCCCGGCAGCGCTCCGGCGCCACCGGAAGCAAGGGGGAGAGAGCCCCCTTCTTCTTCTTATTCCTTGACCTCCTCCCTAGATGGGAGAAGGGTTTCCCCTCTGGTCCTTGGCTCCCATGGCATGGGAGGGGCGAGAGCCCCTCCGAGATTGGATCTATCTCTCTGTTTCTGCGTTCTCAGATCCTTCCCTTTCACCGTTTCTTTTATATCCGGAGATTCGTAACTCCGATTGGGGTGAATCTTTCGCCCAGATTTTTCTCATAAAATTAGCTTTCTTGCGGCAAAAGAAGAGCGTAAACCGCCTTACGGGGTGCCCATGAGGGACCAGGGCGCGCCCCCTGCCTCGTGGCCCCCTGGGCACCGTCTCGCGTTGATTCTTCCTCTCAAAAATCACAAATATTCCAAAATAATTCTCCGTCCGTTTTTATCCCGTTTGGACTCTGTTTGATGTTGGGTTTCTGCGAAACATAAAACATGCAACAAACAGGAACTGGCACTAGGCACTAGAGCAATATGTTAGTCCCAAAAAATAGTATAAAAAGTTGCCAAAAGTATATGAAAGTTGAATAATATTGGCGTGGAACAATCAAAAATTATAGATACGATGAAGACGTATCAGCATCCCCAAGCTCAATTCTTGCTCGTCCTCGAGTAGGTAAATGATAAAAAGATAATTTTTAATGTGGAATGCTACCTAGCATAATCTTGATCATATATCTAATCATGGCATGAATATTAAGAGACGAGTGATTCAAAGCAATAGTCTATCATTTGACATAAAAACAATAATACTTCGAGCGTACTAATAAAGCAATCATGTCTTTTCAAAACAACATGGCCAAAGCAAGCTTATCCCTACAAAATCATATAGTTTGGCCATGCTTCATTATCATCACACAAAATGTTCCCATCATGCACAACCCCGATGACAAGCCGAGCAATTGGTTCATACTTTTTAACGCGCTTCAGCTTTTTCAACCCTCACGCAATACATGAGCGCAAGCCATGGATATAGCACTATAGGTGGAATAGAATATGATGGTGGAGGTTTATGTGGAGAAGACAAAATGGGAGAAAGTCTCACATCGACACGTCTAATCAACGGGCTATGGAGATGTTCATCAATTGATGTCAATGCGAGGAGTAGGGATTGTCATGCACGGATGCACTAAGAGCTATAAGTGTATGAAAGCTCAAACTGAAACTAAATGGGTGTGCATCCAACTTGCTTGCTCATGAAGACCTAGGGCATTTGAGGAAGCCCATCGTTGGAATATACAAGCCAAGTTCTATAATGAAAATTCCCACTAGTATATGAAATTGACAACATAGGAGACTCTCTATATGAAGAACATGGTGCTACTCTGAAGCACAAGTGTGGTAAAAGGATAGTAACATTGCCCCGTTTCTTTTTTTTCCTTTTTCCTTTTTCTTTTTTGGGAGCTTCTTTGGCCCCCTTTTTTATTTAGGATTCTTTGGCCTCTCCTTTTTTGGGGGGGGGTGCAATGTTCTATAATGATGATCATCACATTTTTATTTACTTACAACTCGATACTAGAACAAAGATATGACTCTATATGAATGCTTCCGGCGGTGTACCGGGATGTTCAATGATCTAGCGTAGCAATGACATAAAAAACGGACAAGCCATGAAAACATCATGCTAGCTATCTTACGATCATGTGAAACAATATGACAATAAATGCTCAAGTCATGTATATGATGATGATGAAAGTTGCATGACAATATATCTCGGAATGGTTATGGAAATGCCATGATGGATAGGTATGGTGGCTGTTTTGAGGAAGATATAAGGAGGCTTATGTGTGATAGAGCGTATCGTATCACGGGGTTTGGATGCACCGGTGAAGTTTGCACCAACTCTCAAGGTGAGAAAGGGCAATGCGCAGTACCGAAGAGGCTAGCAATGATGGAAAGGTAAAAGTGCGTATAATCCATGGACTCACATTAGTCCTAAAGAACTCATATACTTATTGCAAAAGTTTATTAGCCCTCGAAGCAAAGTAGTACTACGCATGCCCCTGGGGGATAGATTGGTAGGAAAAGACCATCGCTCGTCCCCGACCGCCACTCATAAGGAAGACAATCAAAAAAACACCCCATGCTTCAAATTTGTTACACAAAGGTTACCATACGTGCATGCTACGGGACTTGCTGTTCACACACGAACATGTCACGTGTACCCTCGACGCCGGGGATGATGCACCGCAGCTCACGTCGAAGGAGACCCGACCGACAGCGTGATACGCAAGACAGTTGGCGGGCGCTTTTGCAGACTCGAAACCCCGCGCACCCGGGAGGGACCCCGTCAGGGATTGCGGCGGCTATGGGCTGCCCTAGGTCAATTTGCTCGCCCCTAGAGCATCGGGATTCGCAGCTCTCAAACACGAAGAACGGCGAAGAACGAGAGAGGAAAACGGTGGAGAGATAAAATGTAGACAGGAAAAAGTAGTATATTGATTTGTTCGATTGTGTGTTGTTTCAATCGGCCGTCACCCCCAACATATATAAGAGTCAGCTGGACTTCCTGTACAAGCAAAGGATTCATCTAGGCTTTCCTTACAAGAAAATTACATTAATTCACGTCCTCCAGTTCTAATTCCAATCCAACTCGGATTCAGCCCGAATCTGGCCCAAACTTCTGTCCTGTTCCTTGTACAGGCCGTGGAATTTGCATATGACCTCCGATTGAGAAGATCAAAATACCAAATTTATGCACCTCGACGAGATGAACAACTTCCCTGTTGATCATTCTTCCAAATAAGGTCATTTTCAATACTTTACGAGGTGATCTTTAACTTCCAGTCGGATTTGGTCATGCAGCTTTCTTGGCTGCCCGACTCTTTCAGCAACTCTACAGGTTGTATACTATCTTGGACGATGATGACTCCAAAATAAAAGTTTACCGCTTCGACGATACACACAACTTTCATGTAGAACACTTTCCTATCCGAGGTCATCTGAATAACCTTTCGAGCCCATCTCCAACTTCCGGTCGGGTTGACCCCGACAAGCTTTCCACCCGGCAAGCTTTCACACCGACAAGCTTTCCACCCGTCAAGCTTTCACATCGGCAAGGTTTTCACCCGGCAAGGTTCTCGCCCAACGAGGTTTTCACCCCGGCAAGGTTTCTGCCCCGGCAAGTTTCTATCCTGGCAAGGTTTCTACCCCGGCAAGCTTCTATCCCGGCAAGGTTTCCACCCCGGCAAGGCTTTCATTCAGCCGGCAAAGGCCAAATAACTCACGCGACCCATCAGACACCACATAGGTGGGTGTCTAATCCCTCGCGTCACTTTTTTCACTCAGGACCGGCTCGCGGAGTGTTGCCTCTAACTTTTGCATATGAACTCAGATTGCGATGATTTTTATATCAAAATCGATCGTTTCGACGAGACGAACACAATTTGTGTAGATAATTTTTCCATATGAGGCCGTCTTGGGGGCGTAATCAGCCGAACAGTGTTCTGAATACAAAATCTCAGTACTTTGAACACAACTTCGGCCTTAGAGATGAGGTCGGATGGCTATGACTTACACATCAAAGTTGTTCCTCTCAACGATGTGAAACATTCCATGCTGAAAACCCTTTCACTTGAAGCCATCTCATTTTCTTTTTATGTCATGCCAAAATCTGGTGTCAACACATGGCCCCCTGTTTTTCGACAAAGCTTGCACGCCGAAAAATAATATGCATGGTGTTTGTTCTAAGGATGATGTCAACACTTCATCGGCCATTTATTTTTTCTGGGCGATAATTATGTATCGGCCATGTTTGTGCTAAGGGCGATAATCGTACATCGGCCATTGCCTACTCAGGCTTCTTGCCACACACTCGGATGGTACTTATTCAAGTACTTGCCATTGAGAGCTCGAGGTAACAATGCCCCTTGTACGGATTCCACCAAATATGAGTTTCCGGGAACTACTCTTGTAGTCCTAAAAGGACCTTCCCAACTTGGAGACCACTTCCCGAATTTTTTATCTCTTGAACCAATCGGCAGAATCACTTTCCAGACGAGATCACCAACTTGAAAATTCTTCAACTTAACTTTCTTATTGTAAGCTCTTGCTACCCTCAACTTGTCCCTCTCTATGGCCTTCAAAGCAGCCAAACGTTTATCGGCAACCTCATCAATATTGTCCATCATCAAGTTATAAAAGTCTACTGCCGATAAATCATTTTGTTTGGCTATTCTTAAAGCATTCAAATTTACTTTTACTAGTAAAACAACCTCTTGACCATATACTAGCTCATATGGAGTCACTTTCGTAGCACCATGCCTTGAGATTCTATGTGCCCATAATGCTTTAGACAACAACTCATGCCATCTCCTCGGATTATCCTCAATTTTCTTCTTGATGAGTTTGATTAAAATTTTATTGCTAGACTCATCTTGTCCATTGGCTTGGGCATAATATGGAGAGGAATTGAGAAACTTTATGTTATAAGATTCGGCAAATTCTCAGACTTGGTGTGACATGAAAGATAAGCCTTGATCTATAGTCAACGTTTGAGGAATACCGAATCTATGAATAATGTGCTCGGTTATGAACTTAATTACCTCTGTATATGTCATGTTCTTGAGAGACACTGCTTCAGACTATTTAGTGAAATAATCGGTTGCTACTAATACGAACCGATGCCCCTTTGATGAAGACGGATGAATTTGTCCAATAAAGTCTATACCCCATCCTCTGAAAGGCCACGACTTGATAATGGGATGTAACGTAACAGCAGGAGCCAACTGAATATCAACAAATTTTTGACAAGATTCACACCCTTTATAATATCTGAAGCAATCATTAATCATGGTCGGCCAATAAAACCCAGCACGTCATAGTAACCATTTCATCTTTGGAGCCGACTGATGAGTGCCACAAATACCTTCATGGACCTCTCCCATAGCAATTCTCGCTTGGTCTTTGTCCAAGCACTTTAAAAGAACATCATCACCGTTCGACGATAGAGACCATCATCTCTCATTGTGTACTTGAAAGCCATACACCGAACAGCCATGTCCACCCTTCTACTAGGATCACACAAATAATCAATGATGGGTTTCCTCCAGTCTTGATTTTCTCCTGCATTGAATATTTCATTAGTGGCCGAAACGGTGGGCTCCGGTTCTGCCTCCCCTAGGTTGGAAAGACTAGACATCGGCTTTTCAGAAATATGAAACATGCCACGATCAACATGATAGCCAGATGCTTGTTGTGCCAAATCATTTGCTTTCCAATTGTCATGTCTAGATATATGAGCAATGCTAAAATAATCCAAAGTAGAAATTATATCTAGACATTTATCAAGATAAACATTAAGTGATTCGTCAAAGCATTGAAAGACTTTTGATATTTGTTGTACTACTAATAACGAATCACCATAGGCCTCAATATGTGTAACACCTATAGCAAGTAACATCTCTAAGCCGAATAATAATGCTTCATATTCGGCTTGATTGTTTGTACAAAAATATTCTAAGTGGCATGAGGCTTCAAAAACAGCACCATGAGGAGATATGTAAACAATACCAACACCTTGGCCATTGCTACAAACTGAACCATCAAAATGTAATCTCCACAGTACTAGTGAGACAAGGTTTATATCAACATCATGCTTGCCATCAATCCGATGTTCAACAATAAAATTAGCAACGATTTGGCCTTTCATGGATTTTAGAGATTCATAAGCCAAAGCATATTCAATCAAAGCATGAGCCCACTTACCAATTCTACCACTAAGAATTGGTCTATGCAACTTTTATTTAATGACATCGGTCTGACAAGCTACTATGCAAGAACTTGGGACAAAATAATGTCTCAATTTTGTGCAAGCATAATATAAGCATAGACATAATTTTTCAATAAATGTATACCTTGTCTCGGCATCCAATAAGCGGAGTCTCAAATAAGTGATGGCATGCTCTTTTCTTTCGGTTTCTTGAGTCAGAACAGCACCAATAACTCCTTCCTCTGCTGCAATGTAAAGCCTGAAGGGTCCCTATGCTTGGGTGCTTCCATCACCGGAGGAGTGCACAAATAATTCTTGATCATATCAAATGCTTCTTGCTGTTTTGCCCCCCAAGTGAAATCAGCATCATTCTTTAACCGAAGGATAGGAGTAAATGGATCAACCTTCCCTGACAGATTAGCTATGAACCTCCTTAAGTAATTGACCTTGCCAAGGAACTTTTGCATATCTCTCTTGCACATTGGAGCCTCCACTTTCTGTATGGCCTCTATATTTTTGGGATCAATCTCTATTCCATCTTCATGGATAATGAAACCCAAAAACTTGCCAGCTGACACGCCGAATGCGCACTTCAAAGGATTCATCTTTAGTCCATACTTTTTCATTCTTTCAAAAGCTAAACGCAAATCGGCCAAGTGAGACTCAAAAGCATCCGATTTGACAACAATATCATCAACATAAACTTCAAGTATGACACCAAGTAAATCATGAAAAATCAAATTCATAGCCCTTTGATATGTGGCGCCAGCATTTTTTAATCCGAATGTCATCACCGTCCACTCGAATAAACCAAGAAAACCATGGCAACGAAAAGCTATCTTGGACATGTCCTCTTCGGCCATAAAAATTTGATTGTATCCGGCATTACCATCTAGAAAGCTAATAACCTTATGTCCAGAAGCATCATTAATAAGCATATAGGCTATTGGCATGGGTGAGGGAGACCTGGATTAGGGGGTATCCATACAGCCGGACTATATACTTTGGACCGGACCGTTGGACTATGAAGATACAAGACTCAAGACTTCGTCCCGTGTCCGGATGGGACTCTCCTTTGCGTGGAAGACAAGCTTGGCGATTCGGATGTTAGATCTCCTTCTTTGTAACCGACTCTGCATAACCCTAGCCCCCTCCGGTGTCTATATAAACCGAAGGATTTAGTCCGTAGGACAACAACAATCAGAATCATAGGCTAGCTTCTAGGGTTTAGCCTCTACGATCTCGTGGTAGATCTACTCTTGTAATACTCATATCATCAAGATCAATCAAGCAGGAAGTAGGGTATTACCTCCATCGAGAGGGCCCAACTGGTAAAACATCGTGTCCCCTGCCTCCTGTTACCATTAGCCTTAGATGCACAGTTCGGGACCCCCTACCCGAGATCCGCCGGTTTTGACACCGACATTGGTGCTTTCATTGAGAGTTCCTCTTTGTCGTTGCTGCAAGGCTCGATGGCTCCTTCAATCATCAACCACAATGCGGTCCAGGGTGAGACTTTCCCCCCCGGACAGATCTTCGTGTTCGGCGGCTTCGCACTGCGGGCCAATTCGCTTGGCCATCTGGAGAAAATCGACAGCTACGCCCCTGGTCATCAGGTCAGGTTCGGAAACTTGAACTACACGACCGATATCCGCAGAGACTTGATCTTTGATGGATTCGAGCCTACGCAAGGAGCACCGAACAGTCACGACGAGCACGGCCTAGACCTGTTGTCAGACAATACTCGGGATATGGCACCTGCAAGAGCTCCGGACCTAAATCCGGGGTAGATCGCGTCATCCGAGGACGGGTGGATGGACCCCGCCTCGGAGGCCGCGTACTCATCGGCGGTAGAGCCGAACACAGACTCCATCCCCAAGGAAGTCTGTGTCACTGGACCCCCGGACTTGTATCCGGCTGTAGGTGACCGCGCGCCCCCGAGCCCACCGAATCTGGTTGGGCTCCGGTAATGGAGTTCACCGCTGCGGATATCTTCCAGCACTCGCCCTTTTGTGACATGCTGAATTCATTAAAGTCTCTCTCTTTGTCAGGAGACTCTTGGCCGAACTATGTCCAACTCGAGTGGGAAGCAGGAGATGAGGAAATTTGTTGCCCACCCACCACCCACTTCATTGCCACTTTCGATGATTTGACCGACGTGCTCGACTTCGACTCTAAAGACATCGACAGTGTGGACGATGATGCAGGAGAAGAACAGGAACCACTGCCCACGGGGCGCTGGACGGCCACCTCCTCGTATGATATATATATGGTGGACACTCCCAAAGAAACCAATGGCGTTGAGGCAATGGAGGATAACCCCTCAAGGAAGAAATCAAAGCATGGGCGTCATCGGCGCCGCTCCAAGCCCTGCCACAGCAATACCGGCACATGAGATGAAAACAATCTGGATGGTGCCGAAGATGAATACAATCCCGATCAGCCTGCCTTCGAGCAGGCCGAACAGGAAGACGGGCAGGTTAGCCTAGACGAACAGGCGATGGACGGATACTTGGAGGAGGACAACTACATGCCCCCCTCCGAAGACGAGGTGAGCCTCGGTGACGATGAATTCGGCGTGCCTGAGGATCCCGTAGAGTAGGAGCGCTTTAAGCGCATGCTTATGGCCACTGCAAGAAGCCTGAAAAAGAAGCAGCAACAACTCCAAGCTGATCAAGATCTGCTCGCAGACAAATGGACCGAGGTCCTGGCAGCCGAGGAATATGGACTCGAGCGCCACCCCAAAGGTTACCCAAAACACAAGTTGCTACCTCAACTTGAGGAGGAGGCCCTAAGGCCCACACAGGACGAGGCTGACCGGCCACCTCGTGGCCGGGATAAAACGGCATATCAGCCCGAATACCAGCCCGCACCCCCACGCCAATACACTACGGCCCGGGGCAATAGGTAGGACCTGGGAGACATACTGGAAAACAAGGCAGGACAGCCAAGATCAATCTATGGATCGCGGGGGCGCACCCCAACACGTGACGATGATCGTCATGCCGGATACACTATCAACAAGTCCGGCCGGGCCGAACATAGCCGACCAGACTTATTCGAACTGCGTAGCAACATAGCCCGGCCGGCATAGAGGCGCCGCACACCCCTCTTCTTCACTGACAAAGTGATGGATCACGAATTCCCAGAAGGGTTTAAACCCGTAAACATCGAATCGTACGATGGCACAACAGACCCCGCGGTATGGATCGAAGATTTCCTTCTCCACATTCACATGGCCCGCGGTGACGATCTACATGCCATCAAGTATCTTCCCCTTAAACTCAAAGGATCGGCCCGACACTGGCTAAATAGCCTGCCGACAAATTCAATCAGCAGTTGGGAAAACCTGGAGGACGCGTTCCTCGACAACTTCCAGGGCACTTACGTGCGACCATCGGATGCCGATGACTTGAGTCACATTACCCAATAGCCCGGAGAGTCAGCCAGGAAATTCTGGACTCGGTTCCCAACTAAAAAGAACCAAATTGTCGACTGTCCGGACGCCGAAGCCTTGGCGGCCTTTAAGCATAATATCCGCGATGAGTGGCTCGCCCGACACCTCGGCCAGGAAAACCGAAGTCCATGGCGGCCCTCACGATACTCATGACCCGCTTTTGTGCGGGCGAGGACAGCTGGTTGGCTCGTAGTAGCACCACGCCAATAAACTCCGGCACTTCAGATGTCCGCGACAATAACGGCAAGCCACGGCGCAACAGACATAAGCGTCGGAACAATGGCGACAACACTGAAGACATGACAGTTAACGCCGGATTCAGTGGCTCAAAATCCGGTCAGCGGAAAAAGCCGTTCAAAAGAAACAATCCGGGATCGTCCAGTCTGGACCGCATACTTGATCGCTCGTGCCAAATTCATGGCACCCCTGATAGGCCAGCCAACAACACTAACAGAGATTGCTGGCTGTTCAAACAGGCCGGCAAGATAAATGCCGAAAACAAGGACAAGACGCTGCACAACAACGATGACGAGGAGCCCCGGCGTCCAAACACTGGAGGACAGAAGAAAGCTCCTCCTCAGGTGAAAGCGGTAAACATGATCTATGCCACCCACATCCCCAAACGGGAATGAAAGCGAGCACTAAGGGACGTCTATGCGATGGAGCCAGTCACCCCAAAGTTCAACCCATGGTCAGCCTGTCCGATCACTTTTGATCGTAGGGACCACCCTACCAGCATTCGTCACGGCGGTTCAGCCGCACTGGTCCTTGACCCAATCATCAATGGGTTCCACCTTACGCGAGTCCTTATGGACGGTGGCAGTAGCCTAAACCTGCTTTACGAGGACACAGTGCGCAAAATTGGCATCGGTCCTTCGAGGATCAAGCCCACCAAAACCACCTTCAAAGGTGTAATTCCAGGAGTAGAGGCCCGTTGTACGGGCTCCATAACACTGGAAGTGGTCTTTGGATCCCCGGATAACTTCCGAAGCGAGGAGTTAATCTTTGATATCGTCCCTTTTCGTAGTGGCTATCATGCACTGCTCGGACGAACCGCATTCGCTCGATTCAATGCGGTACCACACTATGCATACCTCAAGCTCAAGATGCCAGGACCTCGCAGGGTTATAACTGTCAATGGAAACACAGACCGCTCTCTTCGTACCGAAGAGCACACTGCGGCCCTCGCAGCAGAAGTACAAAGCAGCCTTCTCCGGCAAACAACCAATCCGGCGACAACAACCCCGAACACCTCAAGCGAGTCTGAAGTACCCTACAGCAGGATCGCCGGGCACGCCAAGAGCGCGACTAGCAGTCCGGCCTTCGCCCTAGCCCCATTCAGGCAGCAGTTGTGCCGCGAGTACACAATTACGCACTCAAAATACCATGGGCATAGGCGGAGGCGCAATGGTGATGCGGTCAACAGTGCGGTTCAACCGCAACATACTTTAATAACCTTATTTCTCTTTCAGGACCCTACTTTCGGGCAGTCTCTTTAGAGAGCCGGGTCATCGAACTTATCACAGGAGGGAAAACCAAGGAGGCAAAAGGCTTTGCGCACAAAGGGAATACCCAGGTGGTATCTGTCAATGATTGCTATACCTGTTTTGCATACCCGCATGCGGCCCGCCCTTGGATAGGACATGTCAAATAGTCCTATTTGCTTCTGCTTAACGTATTAATTGTACACATACGCTCGGACGTATTATTTAACAATGGGAAACAATATATAGCGTCATCCTATTATTCCTATCTTCACATTTTTCCTATAAATGTTTATTTAATATTGAACCCGTACACTTTGGTACGTTCAGTTTGCCAGGGGCTTCTTATGGTGCCCCATAACACGGCAAGATAAGTTCGGACACTTTCAATAGTGCGGCACCCCGAACTTATAGCATTATATGCATCAGCTCTGAATCATGTCTTGGGTCAATAGTTGGGTTTGCCCAGATCCCTTGTTTTGGTACCTTACGTTCCGTTATATCGGCTAAGATAGCGCAGGGAGAACTACTACAATTGTGTCCCGGTTCTTCTGGATGATCACCACAGTAAGAAAGCCGAAAACTGACTGTCATGATGCGGCGAGAGCTGGTCGCTGTTTGAGAGGTCTTAAATCCTTAAAGATTTTTTCCGCTTCAGGCAAGGAATCGGCCTTGTCCGATTTAGGCGTGTATAGCGCCCCAATTCGGTTTTCCGAATTCTAGGGGCTTCGCCAAAATTTAAAATTGTAGACTTCTATGGCTAAGTGAGAGTTATAAAGCCACATAGTCCGATTGCCTTGTTCGCTGTGCCGAACACCTTCTTCAAGGACCAAAAATTTGGATAAACAGTGTTTGGGATTTCCACAAACACCCCAGTACTAGTTACATGGGGGCAGAAGCCGACGACTGGCCTACTTTTAGAAATTTATAAATAGCCGCACAGAAGGTAATATTTTAAATCAACAAAGCGCCATATAGCGCAAACGAACTAGTTTTCATATTACAAAGACAACATGAGTACATTCACTCAAAGATCACGTCCTTGGTACATTCATCGGCCACGAGGCGAGCGCCTTTCATAACGCCATCATAATATTTCTCGGGGTAGCGATGCGCCTTGCCCTCCGGTGGTCCATCCTTCACCAGCTTCTCTGCATCCAGCTTGGCCCAATGCATCTTCGCACGGGCAAAGGCCCGGGGGCACCCTCAATACAAACGGATTGCTTGATAACTTCGAGCCACGGACAGACATTTACCATCCGTTTTATAAGGCCGAAGTAGCTGTCGGGCAAGGGCTCACCAGGCCACATCCGGACTATGAAGTCCTTCATGGCCACTTCGGCCGCCCTGTGGAGCTCAACCTACTGCTTCAATTGGTCAATCAGAGGCATTGGGTGTTCGGATCCAGCATACTGGGACCAGAACAGCTTCTCCGTCGAGCTCCCCTCCTCGGCACGGTAGAACTCCATGGCATCCGATATGCTGCGTGGCAGATCTGCGAATGCCCCTGGAGAGCTCCGAATACGGGTAAGTAAAAGAAATGTATCCTCCACATGCTTGCTTGCATAATGAATGCCTTACCCGCCGCTATCTTCTTGGCCGCCTGGATTTACTGCTGGGCCTTTTGGGCTTCGGCCCTGGCGTCTTTCGCGCTCTGAAGGGCCTTCGCAAGCTTAGACTCTTTCGACTTGAAGTCACGCTCCAAGGACTCAAACTTCTTATCGAACTCTTGGAGCTCTTGCTGTACCTCGCCCACCCTAGCATCTTGCTTTTCACACTCAATACGCTCCGTGGCCGACTTGTCTTCGGCCTCGGACAACGCTTTCCTCAGGGCTGCCACTTCGGTCGTGGCCCTATTAAAAAATCATGACGCTTTTTGTTAGCGTCACCAATTTTTTTCTCCTCTATATGATACGTGAACGGGGTATCGCTTACCTTTGTTCTCTTCGAGCTGCCTCTTCGTGAGGCCGAGCTCCTCTTCGGCTTGCTTCAGGTCCCGTTCGAGTCCGGCGACCTCTGCTGTACGGGAGCAGCGGCAAGCAGCACCGCATGCTTATTCACATAGACACATACTGTTAGATTCCTGCGGTTTAAAGTTGACCCTCCGTTTGGCTTTTCTTTCCGAACACCAAATAGAGTATCAGGGGCTACTGTCTATTGGGTGATAATTTCTCACACTTTTGATTACTTACCTCAAAGCCTGTCAGGAGGCTGGTGCAGGCTTCGGTCAATCTAGTTTTGGCGGACCGAACCTTCTGAATCACCGTACTCATAAGAGTACGGTGCTCTTCATCCATGGAAGCGCCGCGAAGCACTTCTAGAAGACTATCCGATGCCTTTGGCGCAATGGATATCATTGGCGTGGCCGGCTCGCCCTCCCTAGCAGGGGGCTGCCTACCCGAATCCGGAACCTTTGGAAGTTCCGGTGCAGTGTCCGGCTGGGAGCCCAACTTGCTGCGGCTCCCGTCAGCGTAATCTATGGGGATCTTACTCCCCATGTGCCTGGCGTCCGGAATTTCGCCTTGGGGCGTCTCCAGAGCCGCCTCCCCCAGCTCTGGTACCCTTTGGGACCGCACCGCCGTGTCATCCGCAGGCCGAGGGGAGGTGGCCGTCGGGAGCGAATTCATTGCTGAATCGCTCAGAGACCCATCCGAATGGATACCTCGGGATGGGACCTGGCCGGACTGCATATGCGTGTTCGGTGTTATAAAAAACTATGAAGTTAAGTCACACTAAAAGTATTATAGAGTGCGGATACTTACGATCTCGCCAGGGGCTTGCCCCTGGGTAGCCACTCCTCCTCGCTATAGGCGGCGGTTGTGGAGTGGTCCGGGGGAAGGGTCCGTCCCCTCTTAGACCCTTCTGCCTCCCCGGAAAGGGTGGCCTTCCTCTTCTCCCCCCCCCTCATTTTTGGGGAGAGGGTTTTCCTCCTCCTCCTCCTCGTTGTCATTGGAGGAGTGTGCCCCAGTGTCAGGAGTTCGTTTACTGGGTCCTCAGGCAACGGAGCCGGACAGTCGATCCGCTCCACCGTCGCCACATATTCCTGTTAAGATCAGCACAGTGGCCTAAGTTCCTCCCACGAATATACTGTGGAAGGGCAAATCTTGCGAAATTTAGAATGCTTACCGCATTGGCCTGGCGCTTAGCGCTGAGTCCGCGGTCCTCAGAGGTGGGGGGAGGAACTTCGCTGGCCTTGAATAACACCTTCCAGGCGTCCTTGTGCATCGTGTCAAAGAGCTCTTGCAGTGTCTGGTGTTGGGCCGCGTCAAACTCCCACAGGTTGAATACCCGTCTCTGACACGGGAGAATCCGGCGAAATAGCATGACCTGGACCACATTGACCAGCTTGATATTCTTGGTTATCATGTTTGTGATGCAGTTTTGGAGTCCGGTCAGCTCCGTGGATGAGCCCCAGGCTAGGCCCTTCCTCTTCCAGGAGGTGAGCCGTACAGGGACACCGGATTGGAATTCGAGGGCCGCCACCTAGTTGGTATCGCGCGGCTCGGTGATGTAGAACCACCCCGATTGCCACCCCTTCACGGTCTCCGCAAAGGAGCCTTCGAGCCAGGTGACGTTTGGCATCTTGCCCACCATGGCGCCTCTGCACTCCGCCTGCTGGCCGACCACTATCTTTGGCTTCACGTTGAAGATCTTTAGCCACAGGCCAAAGTGGGGCCTGATGCGGAGAAAAGCCTCGCACACGACGATAAACGCCGAGATGTTGAGGATGAAGTTCGGGGCCAGAACGTGAAAATCCAGCCCGTAATATAACAGAAGCCCGTGGACAAATGGGTGGTGGGGGGATCCCAGTCCACGGATGAAGAGGGCGAGGAACACGACCCTCTCGTGGGGACCCGGAGTCGGAATGATCTGCCCTGCGTCCGGAAGCCGGTGCGCGATATCTGCGGCCAAGTATCCGGCCACCCGAAGCTTCATAATGTGCTCCTCCTTGACAGAGGAGGCCACCCACTTGCCTCCCGCTCCGGACATGTTTGGCTGTGTGGAGAAGGCGAGAACTAGGGCACTGGAGCTCTAGGGTGCGAAAATGGATGAGCGAAGGAGGAAGAAGGCGTGGGTAAAAATGGGAGATCCTTATACCTTTATAGAGGTGGCGAAAACGGTGCGCCTCCCCGCTTGCTTGAGGAAATCGCCTATTTTCCGCGCCACGGTTGGGTTACCCATACCCGTATTGATGAGGATCCCGTGATAAGGGGACATGATCTCTGCTTCGACAAGACGTGCCAAGGAAACCACCTCGCAATATGTGTGGTGGCTGGTTGTGGGAAAACAGTTCAAATAATGACTTGACCATGGTGTGATGCCACATTGTCTAAAGTTGTCAGCAGATTATATTTGTGGAATATTGTTCTCTCTACGGTGGAATGCGGAAATTGTCTCACAGAGCCGGAGATGATCCTCAATCTACTTTGGAGTATTCGAAGATGGAACCCGTCTTGCAATGCCGAAGACAATCTGCGCGCCGGACTCATCGTCATTGAAGCCTGGTTCAGGGGCTACTGAGGGAGACCTGGATTAGGGGGTATCCGGACAGCCGGACTATATACTTTGGACCGGACTGTTGGACTATGAAGACACAAGACTCAAGACTTCGTCCAGTGTCCGGATGGGACTCTCCTTTGCGTGGAAGACAAGCTTGGCGATTCGAATGTTAGATCTCCTTCTTTGTAACCGACTCTGCATAACCCTAGCCCCCTCCGGTGTCTATATAAACCAGAGGGTTTAGTCCGTAGGACAACAACAATCAGAATCATATGCTAGCTTCTAGGGTTTAGCCTCTACGATCTCGTGGTAGATCTACTCTTGTAATACTCATATCATCAAGATCAATCAAGCAGGAAGTAGGGTATTACCTCCATCAAGAGGGTCCGAACCTGGTTAAAACATCGTGTCCCCTGCCTCCTGTTACCATTAGCCTTAGACGCACAGTTCTGGACCCCCAACCCGAGATCCGCCAGTTTTGACACCGACAATGGGATACTCATCTTTGGGTGTAGCCCTATTCTAATCTTTGAAGTCAATGCACACCCTCAACTTGCCGGATCATTTCTTCTCCACTGGGACAATGTTAGAAATCCACTCAGCATACCTGCAAGGTCTAATAAATTAGCTTTAAGCAAACAACTGATCTCTTCCTTGATCCGGTCATATGCTTTTGGATTAAATTTTCTGGCCGATTGCTTGTATGGTCTAAAACCGGCCTTTATAGGTAACCAATGCTCCACTAGCTCTTGGCTCAAACCTGGCATCTCATGATATTCCCATGCAAAATAGCAAACATACTCTTTCAAAAGCTCGATCAACTTAGCTTTACGATCGACTCTTAAATTTGCGTTTACAAATGTCATTCTAGGAATTGAACCATCTCCTATATCTATCTCTTCTAATGGATCGGTCGATGTAAAACCTTGTCCTAATTTATCCATATCATCTAACTCTTCTATGGACTCATACATATCGTTCTCATTCATACATATCGTTCTCATCGGACCGATATTCTACAAGTCGCTTTTGTAACCACTCTGAGTTAGGATCCATTTAAACATATCATACCTTGGAGCCGATTGCATTCAATCGGCTTTAAAGAGACGGGCATGAAACCATTCTTGGTCGCGCTGAGAAAATCAAACTCTGACAAGTCACGTCCCGTCAAGAAAGTAGCATTGGGATGCTGCCAATCCACCGATGCATCGGCCAAAGCAACACAGGCCGAGTTATCCGCCTGAATGACTTCCACTTCATCATCAACCCACTAGATTAAAAACTGGTGCATAGTAGATGGCACACATTGGTTTGCATGAACCCAATCACGGCCTAATATCACATTGTAGTTACCTTGCACCTCGGCGACAAAGAATGCGGTAGCCAAAGTTTACTTCCCACCGTGAGCTCCACATACATCACACCTTTGTCCTCAGTTTTCTCTTTGCCTTCAAATCCATTGAGCACCATGTTGGTCTTTATCAACTCTTCATCACGCAGCCCCAATTTTTTGAAGACCGAATACGACATAAGATTCACCACAGCACCACCATCAACAAGCATCCGAGTGAGCAATGATCCATTGATATGACCTCTGAGATACAATGGTTTCAGATGCGTTACTGGGTCTTTTGGCTTTTCGAATATTGCATTTTTAGGGCCAAAATCCAGCTGAGCCACCTCCTCTTCCTCATCTACAGCACGAAACTCAACAGGTAAGTAATATACCATATTGATATCCATACCTTCATGAACCGGCATAGACTCATAGTCCAACATATCATCCTCTTCTTCAAGTGCATCCACTGATTCTGAAATCTGTCCAAGTGAAGGAGAAGTAAGAAGTGTCGCAGACGATGTAATAGTTGTCGCATCGTCCTCCTTTGGTGGCGCAGGTGCTGCTGTGATAGGTGTAGAAGCCACTGCATCTTGTATTTGTTTAGGCCTCCACACTTGTTTTGTAGGCACCATGGGCCGAGTGTCATTGAACAACTTATCCCTTTGCTTCTCGGCCTCATGTTCTGTCATCTCTTAACTCCTTAATCTCTGTAGTTTCCTCTTTTGTGTCTTTGTTAGCCCTAGAGGACACCACTTTGGCTGAGTGTATTAAGGACCTCTCGCCTTTACTTGGCTGGTGCTTGCTTCATGGTCATTAGCCAAGTGCTTTGGCACGATAGCAAGTATCGGCTCAGTCGAGTGGTTATGCACAGTCGGCTGCTGTATGGGGAATGTTTCGGTGCCCAAGATAAGTGAGTCGACATCCATTTTCTCCTTGCCTTTTCCGGACTCGACCGTTGCAGCACTTGGCGACTTAACACACCATTCTTGCTTGCCGACCCTTTTTCATTATCTTGCACTGGCCGATTGACACCATTGTTCAAACAGCCTCGTGTGGGATAAGAAAGTCTCTCATGAACGGGCCTCCTTCGTTCTGCCCAACCCGGATGAAAAGCATAAGGGGCCATTGGGAGCTGCCCCCATCCTCCATTGAAACCTCCATGTAGTATGGCGCATAGGGGAGTGGCGGCATCCATGGTCCCGGCGCCCACGACCCATATGGCCTTGCATGATGCTGAAATTCTTCCCGAGGAGGTGACCTTGAGCGCTTCGAATTTGATGATCGGTTAGAGCTAGAACTGGCCGCATGATTGGCATACTTGGACAACAACATATCAAAAGTTGGCTTGATTTTCTTGCGCTGCACTTTAGCTTCATTTGTCTTCCACTTACCAACTTCTGGACTCTTGGGCTTAACAAATCTGACATGAGCGTTCTTTTGCACTTGTGGTTGCCCCCTGAGTGTCGGATTCTTGATTGTGATCTTGATTATCTCCTTGCCACCGGGTTGCTTATCAAGCACAACCTGTCTTCCCAAGATCTTGTTGTCCTCCTTGTCTTTCCTGGGCTCACCAACAATAACATTAGCTTTATTAGCAGATTCGGCTACCTCCAGCCGAATGAGTAGCTTCTTCCCCTCCAAATCCATGGTATTCATTGGAAAAGGCTGTTTATCAACTTGCATCTCAGAAAAGTTCAATTGTCCGTCATTAATGGCCGATTGTATCTGTCGTCGAAAAACATTGCAATCATTAGTAGCATGAGAAAAAGAATTATGATACTTGCAATAAGCGCGTTGTTTCAGCTCTTCAAACGGCGGTAAAGTATGAGATATTCTAATAATCTTAGCCTACAACAAAGTATCAAATATTCTATCACACTTAGCAATGTTAAAAGTAAACTTCATCTCTTCATCATGATTCTTATGAATCGGTTTCAGATCATTGCAAGTAAATGGTTTGGCTTTAGATGGCCAAACAAATTCAGTAGAAAAAACATCACCCTCATCGTCCGAGTGATCACTATCATATTCGACCATATTCATCTTTGGACGATTGGCTTTATATCTATGCACTTATTTGAGATCTTTGCTTCGGCTTTCCTGAGCCAAAGCCCTTTGTAAGACTTGGTTGATATTTAAGAACTCATAGCCTTCTAGCTTTTCTCTAATGGGAGTTCTCAAACCACTCAGCACTAGGTCCGCCAAGTCCCTTTCGGTTATCACCAAACTAAAACACCGGTTTTTTGTTTCTCTGAATCTCTTGACGTTATCGGAGACCGATTCATCATGCTTCTGTTTAACCGATGTTAGATGTGACAACTTGAGTTCATTGTTGCCGCTATAAAAGTGATCATGAAATTTCTGCTCTAGCTGCGACCAAACTCGAATGGAACCATGTGGTAAAGAAGAAAACCATGAAAATGCGGTACCAGTTAATGATAAAGGAAATAAATGCACTTTCAATTCATTCAATGAGCCTGCCTCACCCAATTGTGCTAAATATTGACTAACATGTTCCCATATGGTTTTTGTGCCTTCTCCATTAAACTTAACAAAATCTAGAATTTTATATCCTGGAGGGTACTAGATGGCATCAAAGTATTTGGGGTACGGCTTTTGGTAAATCCGATTCCGAGGTAACTCAACTCCAAAATTCTCTCGGAGCATCTTAGCCATCTCCTCTCTAAGATTAGCTAGACCATCATCCATAGTGGACGATGAAACTTGTGGCAGCGGCATAGGAGGAGTAGGACTACTAGCTGTAGGTAGGAACTGTGGCATGTATGCCGAACTATAGTTCGGTAATGGCCGAGTGGTTGCAGCTGTAGGTAGGGTTTGGTTCGGCGTTGCCACCGAACCTGGCATACTCATAATAGGATTAATGGGTGCAGTCACAATCTAATTTGTTTGAGTAGGATAATAAGTCATCGGCATGGGAGGCGCCGATGAGATAGGTAAAGCCAGATTAGGGTTTTGCACACTAGCAGCTACACCATCATTACTACTAAATGATTGAGATATATTTTACTGAGCATTAGTATTTTCTATGAAAGTTTGATAGACCAGATTGTTACCATAAGCAATACGACTCTCAATCTCAGCCCACTGCTCAGGAGAAAAGGTAGTACTCACAACGGGTTTAACCTGCTCAGCCTGAAGAGGAGGGAACTTGATTTTTTCAATCGGATTGATGTTGCCTTGGCGATCCTTCATTGAATTTTGCAAGGAACTCCTGCAAATCCTTCTCTTCACGCGCCTTCTTGTACTCCTCATAGACTTAGCGATGATCGGCCAATATCTCATCAAGACTGGGCTTAATGATGTTATCGGCGTCTACCTCAGATGGCTTGGGAAGATCGGACATGGTAGATGATGATGATTGATCTTCGTCCCCAGCGGAGTCGTTAAAAAGTGTGTTGACACATGAACACGTCACGTGTACCCTCGACGCCGGGGTGATGCACCGCAGCTCACGTCGAAGGAGACCCAACTGACAACACAATACACAAGACAATTGGCGAGCGCTTTTGCAGACCCGAAACTCCGCGCACCCGAGAGGGACCCCGTCAAGGATTGTGGCGGCTATGGGCTGCCCTAGGTCGATTCGCTCGCCCCTAGAGCCTTGGGGTTTGCAGCTCTTAAACACGAAGAACAGCGAAGAACGAGAGAGAAAAGCAGTGGAGAGATAAACGTAGACATGAAAAAGTAGTATATTGATTTGTTCGATGTGTGTTGTTTCAATCGGCCGTCACCCCCAACATATAAGAGGCAGCTGGACTTCACGTACAAGAAAAAGGATTCATCAAGGTTTTCCTTACAAGAAAATTACATTAATTCACGTCCTCCAGTTCTAATTCCAATCCAACTCGGATTCAGCCCGAATCTGGCCCAAACTTCTGTCCTGTTCCTTGTACAGGCCGTGGAATTTGCATATGACCTCCGATTGAGAAGATCAAAATACCACATTTATGCACCTCTATGAGACAAACAACTTCCATGTTGATCATTCTTCCAAATAAGGTCATCTTCAATACTTTACGAGGTGATCTTTAACTTCCAGTCGGATTTGGTCATGCAGTTTTCTTGGCTGTCCGACTCTTTCAGCAACTCTACAGGTTGTATACTATCTCGGATGATGATGACTCTAAAAGAAAAATTGACCGTTTCGACGATACACACAACTTTCATGTAAAACACTTTCCTATCCGAGGTCAACTAAATAATCTTTCGAGCCCATCTCCAACTTCTGGTCGGATTGACCCCGGCAAGGTTTCCACCCCGGCAAGCTTTCACACCGGCAAGGTTTTCATCCGGCAAGGTTCTCGCCCAGCGAGTTTTTCACCCTGGCAAAGTTTCTACCCCGGCAATTTTCTATCCCGGCAAGGTTTCTACCCCGGCAAGCTTCTATCCCGGCAAGGTTTCCACCCCGGCAAGGCTTTCATTCAGCCGGCAAAGGCCAAATAACTCACGCGACCCATCAGCACCACCTAGGTGGGTGTCTGGTCCCTCGCGTCACTTTTTTCACTCAGGACCGGCCCACGGAGTGTTGCCTCTAACTTTTGCATACGAACTTGGATTGAGACGATTTTTATATCAAAATCGATCGTTTCAACGAGACGAAGACAATTAGTGTAGATAATGTTTCCATATGAGGCCGTCTTGGGGGTGTAATCTACCGAACAGTGTTCTGAATACAAAATCTCAGTACTTTGAACACAACTTCGACCTTAGAGATGAGGTTGGATGGCTATGACTTAAACATCAAAGTTGTTCCTCTCGGCGATGTTAAACTTTCCATACTGAAAACCCTTTCACTCGAAGCCATCTCATTTTCTTTTTATGTCATGCCAAAATCTGGTGTCAACACTTGCAAACCTCAACACAAGTGTCTCTACAATCCACAACCACCCACTAGCATGACTCTAATATCACCATCTTTATATCGCAAAATTATTGCAAGGAATCAAACATATCATATTCAGCGATCTACAAGTTTATGTAGGATTTTATGACTAACCATGTGATTGGCCAATTCCTGTCATCTCTCTAAATAGATATAAGTGAAGCAAGCGAGTTTAATTCTTTCTACAAAAGATATGCCCATGCTCTAACAAATATAAGTGAAGCAAAAGAGCATTCTACAAATGGCGGTTTTCTATGTGAAGAGAAACATGCAATCCAAACTTCAAATGATATAAGTGAAGCACATGAAGCAGCCATACTCAAAAGATATAAGTGAAGTGCAATGAGCATTCTATAAACCAACCAAGGACTATCTCATACCAGCATGGTGCATAGAAAAAAAGTGAAAACTAAATGCAAAAGACGCTCCAAGACTTGTACATATCGCATGAATGAAACGAATATGAAAACATACCGATACTTGTTGAAGAAAGAGGGGATGCCTTCGGGGGCATCCCCAAGCTTAGATGCTTGAGTCTCCTTGAATATTTACTTGGGGTACCTTGGAAATCCCCAAGCTTCATCTCTTGCCTCTCTTCCTTTTCCTCATATCGAGTCATCCTCGATCAAACACTTCATCCACACAAAACTTCAACAGTAAACTCGGTAAGATCCGTTAGTAATAATAAAGCAAATCACTACTCTAAGTACTGTAGCAAACCAATTCATATTTTGTTTTTGCATTGTGTATACTGTAATATAACTTTTCCATGGCTTAATCTATTGATATAAATTGATAGATTCATCAAAACAAGTAAACTATGCATCAAAAACAGAATCTGTCAAAAACAGAACAGTCTGTAGCAATCTGAACATTCACCATACTTCTGGTACCCCAAAAATTCTACCAAAAATAGAAAAATAAAATATTTGTACAGCAAGACAGTGCAAAAAGAATCAGAACCGTTTGACGTTCCAGTTAAAAATGTAAAATCACGCACTACAGCCAAAATTTCTGTCCTGCACCATACAAACCAACAAGCATTATAAACATCCTAAAGGCAAACCTTAGCACATTATTTTTATAATACAGTGGAATTATACCAGGGGATAATTATTTTTGTTGAAAAGTTTCTGTAATCAAGATTCACAAAGTTTCTGTGAGCATGAACAAAGTTTAAGGAGCTCTCCCACTTCAACAATGCTTGTCTTTCTCACTTTCACTTTCCTTTTTGAAAAGTTTTGGGTTCCCCCCTTTATTTTTTGTTTTTAAACTATATAAAAGCACTCAATAGAAATAAATGACTCTCTAAAACTTCCGGGTTGTCTCCCTGGCAGCGGTTTCTTTAAAGCCATTAAGCTAGGCATATAGTGCTCAAGTAGTGGATCCACCCGGATCCCAAGGTATATCAAAGCCACTTTTAATTAACAATGATTTGTAATTTAGTAGTGAGCACAAAGTAACATATATCATGCAACAATGAAGTCTAACTCTCTTCCTATGCATCGGCATGTCATAAAATAAGAATTCATGCACACCAAGTAAAGGCCAATGCATAGTATAAGCAGTTTCTTGCAATTTTATCATATTGGAAACATAGAGATGTGGAGATATAGTTCCTCTCTCATAATAATTGCAAGTAGGAGCAGCAAGAACATGCATATTATATCTATCAAAATCATCATGTGTAGTAGTAAAAAGCAACCCATCAATATAATCCTTAATAAGCACAAACTTCCAATATAGTGTAGTCGGGAGAATGCAAAAAGATAACAGGACTATCATGCGTGGGTGCAATAGCAACAATTTCATGTTTAACATAAGGAACTATAGCAAGTTCATCTCCATAAGCATAATTCATATGGGTATCTTGGCCACAAGCATAGCAAGCATCATCAAAAAGGGATATTTCAAGAGAATCAACGGGATCATAACAATCATCATAGCAATCATCATAGCAATCATCCTTCGGTAAGCACGAAGGGGAATTAAACAATGTATGAGTTGAAGAGTTACTCTCACTAGAAGGTGGGCACGGGTAGCTAATCCGCTCTTCCTCCTTTTGTTCTTCGCTCTCCTCATCATCTTTTTCATCCAATGAGCTCACAGTTTCATCAATTTCTTCTTCCATAGCTCCCTGCAAAATATTAGTCTCTTCTTGGACAGCGGAGACTTTCTCAATAAATGCATCAATATTGGAATTGTATTCATAATTCTTATAACAATATTTATGTATAGCAAAATTTTCAGGTCTATAAACTGAATCATCAAAATCGTCAAACTCTTTAAACACAGATTCAATCTCATAAGAACCCATAAAAGCAACAAATTCTTCTATTTGTTCCACATCATAGTAATCATAGATACCATTAGCATAAGAAGCCAAGGTTTTATCATCATTAAATTCGCATGAAAAGGGAAGGTGTGGAGCCTCCATCCTAGAGCAACAAGTATAATCAATCTCAAGCATAGTTGCCTAGCATACCAATACAACATATAAATTTGATCCCATAATAGTTTCCCTTTTTAAGTCAAGCGATAATCCCAAGTATTCCCCGTTGATCCAACGTGTCTCCCATAACATAATTGAATGGGGTTTTCTCAGGATTATCAAAATAGTACATAATATCTTGAACAGAATGAGCATCGAGGGTTTTAGGAGGTTCCCCATCTCCATGAGTAGCAAGTACACCTAATTTTTTTGGTATTTCGTGTTCCATATCCATAACTAAAGATAGAGAACAACTTAGAACAACATAAAAATTACTTAGTGATAAAGCAAACAAGCACACACGAGATATTCACCCCACGCTATGACTCCTCGGCAATGGCGCCAGAAAAAGGTCTTGATAACCCACAAGTGTAGGGGATCAGTTGTAGCCTCTTTCGATAAGTAAGAGTGTTGAACCCAACAAGGAGCTAAAGGTAGAACAAATATTCCCTCAAGTTCTATCGACCACCGATACAACTCTATGCACGCTTGACATTCGCTTTACCTAGAACAAGTATGAAACTAGAAGTACTTTGTAGGTGTTGTTGGATAGGTTTGCAAGATAATAAGGAACAAGTAAATAAAAACTAGGGGCTGTTTAGATAAAGAAGAAATAAAGTAAATATAGCGAGTGTAGAAAAGTGGTGGTAGGAGTTGTGAAATTGTCCCTAAGCAATTGACTACTTTATTAGACCGGTAATCACTATTGCAATTCTATTTGAGGGAGAGGCATAAGCTAACATACTTTCTCTTCTTGGATCATATGCACTTATGATTGGAACTCTAGCAAGCATCCGGAACTACTAAAGATCATTAAGGTAAAACCCAACCATAGCATTAAAGTATCAAATCCCCTTTATCCCATACGCAAACAACCAACTTACTCGGGTCTGTGCTTCTGTCACTCATGCCACCCACCATAAGCAAAACATGAACATATTGCAAACCCTACAGCGGGGATCCCTCACGCTAGCGTGACACGGAAAGCACCATAGGACAGCACCAATAATAAAACATGCAACTCAAACCAACCATAGCAATTCATCAATCACCGATAGGACAACGGAAATCTACTCAGACATCATAGGATGGCAACACATCATTGGATAATAATATGAAGCATAAAGCACCTTGTTTAAGTAGAGGGTACAGCGGGTTGCGGGAGAGTGGACTACTAAATATAGATGGGGGAAGGTGATGGAGATGTTGGTGAAGATGGCGGAGGTGTTGATGAAGATCACGATGATGACGATGGCCCCCGGCAGTGCTCCGGCGCCACCGAAAGCAAGGGGGAGAGAGCCCCCCTTCTTCTTCTTCTTCCTTGACCTCCTCCCTAGATGGGAGAAGGGTTCCCCCTCTGGTCCTTGGCTCCCATGGCGTGGGAGGGGCGAGAGCCCCTCCGAGATTTTATCTATCTCTCTGTTTCTGCGTTCTCAGATCCTTCCCTTTCACCGTTTCTTTTATATCCGGAAATCCGTAACTCTGATTGGGGTGAATCTTTCGCCCAGATTTTTCTCATAAAATTAGCTTTCTTGCGGCAAAAGAAGAGCGTCAACGGCCTTACGGGGTGCCCAGGAGGGTCCAGGGCGCGCCTGCCCCCCTGGGGCGCGCCCCTGCCTCGTGGCCCCCTCGGGCACCGTCTCGCGTTGATTCTTCCTCCCAAAAATCATAAATATTCTAAAATAATTCTCTGTCCGTTTTTATCCCGTTTGGACTTCGTTTGATGTTGGGTTTCCGCAAAACATAAAACATGCAACAAACAGGAACTGGCACTGGGCACTGGATCAATATGTTAGTCCCAAAAAATAGTATAAAAAGTTGCCAAAAAGTATATGAAAGTTGAGTAATATTGGCTTGGAACAATAAAAAATTATAGATACGACGGAGATGTATCAAACACCATGGTAGTTCTGCTGAAAACAACATCAGTCCGGGCTAGTTTCATTCAAATTATGCAAATTAGAGTCCAAAAGAAGAGTAAAAGCGTTAGGAAAAATAGATACGTTGGAGACGTATTAGATGGCGTACCTTAGGAATTAATGTGATTGAAGTGTCATTTAGGCCAGCAGGTAGCTCACCACCATTTAGAAAGTTAAGCACCATTGGGACTATGTCATGCTTCAGTAGTTCCAAGTGACGTTGATAAAAGCCTGTTGTAAATCTGTCCACCCCAGGTGCTCTGGACGGGGCCATCTGAAATAATGCATCATGGATCTCTTGAGCTTCGAACGGTTTACATAGAATATCGTTCATAGCCGATATGACCCGGCTTGGAACATGCAATAATAATTCCTCACTATTGTTGTACCCTTGAGATGTGTATAGAGCTTTATAAAACGCAAGGGTTTCTTCCTTGTCCTCATCTCTAGAGGAACAAACTGAGCCATCCACACGCTACAGATTGGTGATCTTGTTATTGCGCTGACGTTGCTTTGCTTGCTCCTGGAAATAGGCTGTGTTCCGGTCCCCTGCCTGGAGCCAAGGTACGCGAGAATGCTATTTCAACCATATCTCCTCCAGTCTAAGAGCTTCTCGGAACTTGAGCATGGTAGCTTTCTCTTCCTTTGAAGGACCCCAACCAACAGACTGACACCACAGCCTGTCGAGCCGCTTTTGTAGTTGTCAGACTGTCCTTGTTAAGCACCCAAATTGT
The DNA here is from genome assembly GCA_021437245.1 of Aegilops speltoides. Taxonomy (NCBI): domain Eukaryota; kingdom Viridiplantae; phylum Streptophyta; class Magnoliopsida; order Poales; family Poaceae; genus Aegilops; species Aegilops speltoides. The sequence goes on along the minus strand of CM038143.1, from coordinate 348,564,076 downwards.
CGAACTCACCAAGGCACCAACCTACGTTGTAGAGCATCTAGGGAGTTCATTACACCAAGAAGACCTTGCTGTCTTGCTTGTGCTCGCCAAGTTTCAGTAACTAGTTGTTCGTAATCACTATGAGACTACCAAATGTTCTCATAGCGGAAAGGTTTCAAAGTATGTCGATTGTTGCTGGGGGATTGACGCCGAAAGTTAGTTAACACAAAGCAATGGTCTGACTCCACCGAACAGATGTGGTGCACTTTAACATACTCAAAAATCTGCCTGAATTCCTCATTAGCAAAGGCTCGATCTAGTCGAGCTTTAACATTTGTGTTGCCGGGTTGTCGGTTGGCCATGTGTAAGCCACTCCCATCTAACCTAGATCCTGGAACGCACAATCGTCGGTGACATCATGAAAGGCTCTCATTTTCCATTCTAGTCGAGTTGTCCCACTGAAATGTTCTTCCCCATATAGGGTTTCATTGAAAACACCCATACATAACCATGTTGCATGCGGTAGTGTATGTAGGGTACGGAGGAAGCGCCAACTATGATGCATGTTTTCTGCTCTTGGCGTTCCATAGAAACCGGTGAACTCCAGTTCACCGAGGTGTTCAAAGCATCGCGCACCACAACATCAATATGGGCCGAGCTATAGTTCTTGAGCTCTACTGTAACATCTTTGGACCAGAAGATTCCAGTGCCTCCACTTAATCCGACGCTCTCAACAACAAAGCAACACGCAAACCCCACGGTCTGCTGCAATCTCTCTACACGATTCCCTCTAATCTTTGTTTCCATGACAAAAACTAGAGCAAGCCCTTCTTGCTTCACAACACTGCGAAGCTCACGAACTGCCTCGGGGTTCCCAAGCCCCCGGCAGTTCTAGCTTAGGCAAATCATTGGGTCGGGCAGGGCTACCTAGCAGCCTCTGTCGAAGTATCAGAATTGGTAGGAGTGGGTTTCTTCTTCTTTGGTTCTCACACTATACCATCATCCTCAGAACACCCTCCATCCTTAGTGACAGCCGTAGCTGCGTGCTCCATCCCTTCCACATCATTTGCTACATGATTTGTGAGGAGGGGGAGCTCGACTCTACGTTTAACTTGGGTCACCCCCCTTGCGCTTTGGAGTAGTGTTCGCTTCACGGGGGAGTTCACCTTGACACCACCCTTAGCTGCATTACTAGAGTTCTTGGTCTCGTTCCTGCTGGATTTAGCTGGCTGGGTTTTTGAGGAACCCTCGAAAGATGCAGCTTTCTTCTTCTCGTCTGGCAGCCACAATCCTTTGCCAAAGGGCAAATCCCCGTTTTCATCTCGTACCAGGTGTTGGACAGAACAGATCAAAATGGCCCAAACGGCCACACGAAAAGCAAAAGTGGGGGATGTTCTCATATTGGATATCATATGGATCTGTAGTGCCCCTCCTTGCAGAGTTGATCAAGATCCACCTTCTCAATGGTTTGGCTACGTCCAGAGTGACTCTAGCATGTAGGTAGCCCCCCATGATCAAAGTGAATCGAACTAGCATCCTTGTCTATCTGCTTTGCAATCGTCTTGCACCATGAGTCACCCCACAGATTGAAAGGAAGGTTTACAACACGAGCCCAGACTTTCAACTTGTCGAACTTGACTTCCGACGGGCACATGCACTCGTCGAATTCCAAAAGTAAGACCGTGTTCTTGCTGATGTACCATGGGGATCCGTCCCATACACGATCTCTGTCTCGCTGCGTTGCGAACTCCACAACAAACATGTTTTCTCCTACTATGCAGAAAGTTAGACCCTTAGGGTTTCCCCATGCAGGTCGAAGAGCGTTCGTGATGGTCTAGATGTGGAGTATGTTGCGATGTAAGATCTTCCCTGCCTCCATCCACTTCTCTGGCGCCCCTTCAACACGATCATGTAACACCAAGGGTGTCGCCTCTTCCTCTGAGATGTCGAGCTTCCCGAGTTGTTCCTCCAGGCGCGCCCTAGCAGTCCTTGGCGACAGCGTCTCCCCTGCCACAGCTCCCGGAGGGTGTCGCCATCCCCCATCCGGTGGAACTCCGGTGCGCCCCGCCGATCTGTTCTGCGGGCGCGTCAGGCCTGCCAAACCCTAGTCGCCAAAACCTTAGCGCTTCCGGAAATAAAAGTCCAGCGGTCATGATACGTCTCCAACGTATCTATAATTTTTTATTGTTCCATGCTATTATATTATCTATTTTGGATATTTTATATGCATTAATATGATATTTTATATTGTTTTTGGGACTAAGCTATTAACCTAGAGCCCAGTGCCAGTTTCTATTTTTTTCCTTGTTTTTGAGTTTTACAGAAAAGTAATACTAAACGGAGTCCAAACGGAATAAAACTTCACGATGATTTTTCTTGGACCAGAAGACACGCAGGAGACTTGGAGTTCAAGTCAGAAGAGCCACAAGGCAGCGGCAAGGGTGGAGGGCGCGCCCTAGGGGGGCACCCCCTACCTTGTGGGCCCCTTGGTGACCTCCTGACCTAGATCTTCCTCCTATATATTCACATATATTCCAAAAACCCTCAGAAGCATCCACGAAAACACTTTCCACCGTCGCAACCTTCTGTTCTCGTGAGATCCCATCTTGGGGCCTTTTCCGGCATCCTGTCGGAGGAGGATTCGATCACGGAGGGCATCTACATCAACTCTATTGCCCTTCCGATGAAGCGTGAGTAGTCCACCACAGATCTATGGGTCCATAGCCAGTAGCTAGATGGATTCTTCTTTCTCTTTGATTCTCAATACCATGTTCTCCTCGATGTTCTTGGAGTTCTATCCGATGTAATACTCTTTTGTGGTGTGTTTGTCGAGATGCAATGAATTGTGGATTTATGATCAGCTTATCTATGAATATTATTTGAATATTCTCTGAATTCTTATATGCATGATTTGATATCTTTGTATTTCTCTTCGAGCTATCGATTTGGTTGGCCAACTAGATTGGTTTTTCTTGCAATGGGAGAGGTGCTTAGCTTTGGGTTCAATCTTGCATGATTTCACCCAGTGACAAAGTAGGGGTAGCGAGACATGTATTGAATTATTGCCATCAAGGATAAAAAGATGGGGTTTTCATCATATTGCTTGAGTTAATTCCTCTACATCATGTCATGTTACTTAAGGTGTTACTCCGTTCTTTATGAACTTAATACTCTAGATGCATGCTGGATAGCGGTCGACGTGTGGAGTAATAGTAGTAGATGCATGCAGGAGTCCGTCTACTTGACACGGACATGATGTGTATATTTCATAATCATTGCCTTGGACATCATCATAACTTTGCGCTTTTCTATCAATTGCTTGACAGTAATTTGTTCACCCACCGTATTATTTTCCTTCAAGAGAGAAGCCTCTAGTGAAACCTATGGCCCCCGGGTCTATTTTCCATCATATTAGTTTCTGATCTACTATTTTGCAATCTTTTATTTTCAAATCTATAAACCAAAAAAACTCAAAAATATTATATCTTTTTTTTAGTTTTATCTATCTCTATCAGATCTCACCTTTGCAAGTGACCGTGAAGGGATTGACAACCCCTTTATCGTGTTGGGTGCAAGTGTTTGATTGTTTGTGTAGGTACATCTATTGGGGTCTTGCGCATTTCTCCTACTGAATTGATACCTTGGTTCTTAACTGAGGGAAATACTTATCTTTACTGTGCTGCATCACCCTTTCCTCTTCAAGGGAAAAGCCAACGCAAGCTCAAGAAGTAGCAGTTCTACTTACAGAGGACCATTAGGATGATATGTAATTGCCAACTTAAAGGTGCATGTTCCTAGGGTATAAATACCCATAATAATCAATCAATGAAAGTGCTAGTTCTTTCTCGGTCTTTAGAGTATATCTAGCCGGACCCTCACTTTCCCATATGTCGAGTAGATAGTCGGGACACCACTTACCCTAAACCCAACCCATTTGTCCACCCCTTCAAACCCAAACCACATGTGAGGTGGATTTGGGGCCGTCCAGACGTGCCCGCCATGTCGGACTGATGGACGGGATCCACACGGAAACCCATTAGTCGGCCAGGGGAGGTCACCGGTGTGGTGATCGCATTCATGGCGCTGCGCTGATGTGTCGTTAAAGGGGCCAAGAACCTGGATATTTAAGCCAGATGGCAAGGACAAACCATATCCACCCTCCTTTACCTCCCGTCCATGGCGCCACTGCTTTCCCGTCCATGTCCCCTTCCATTTAGACCTTGTCGTATTCCATGGCCCGGAAGAATGCCACATATTACAAAATGCTGACGTCGGAGCATCAAGGTAGAGATATTGGTGGAGATGCACGCCCTCAAGGCACGTCGCTCCACTCGCATTATGGGGAAGGAGCATGAGGCGGGAATGGAGGAGGTGGAGGTGGAGGGCGGCATGCATGGATGTTGAGCTCGGAAGATTTGGCATGAAGAAGGCGGTGGAGTAGTCCCACCTCGCCCAAGCCACGGATGCACAGTTGTAGGTCGAGCACACAAGCGTTGCCGCCTTCGTGCCGCTCGTCGTCAATCTTGGTCTCGTGGACGAAAACCAGGCCGCTTTATCCACCTCAGTGGCATGAGGTGGGAGTGGCTCTTCGCAGACGACGACAAGAAGGGGACGCCAGAGATTCACCCTGCCACCAGTGTTCACGAGGCCGGCCACTCTAGCAAGGGGGTCATCTACATCTCCCATGATGGCGAATATGATTTTAGGGTAGTTTCTTTTCAAATGTAGCTCATTTTATCTTTGTATCATGGACTACATATGATCAAACCAACATTGCATGAAATTGTATGGAAATGAGGATTTATAAATGTGTGGTTGCCTGATCTAACAAATGAGTACATACCTTGACAAGTTTTTGAAAAGGTTCAAAATAGAGCATTCAAAGAAGGAGTTCTTGTCTGTATTACAAGGTGTAAAGTTGAGTAAGACTCAAAGCCCGACCACGACAGAAGATAGAAAGAGAATGAAAGTCATTCCCTATGCCACAGTCATAGGTTCTACAAAATATGTTGTGCTGTGTACTAGACCTATTGTGTACCTTGCCATGAGTTTGGCAAGGGGGTACAACAGTAATCTAAGAGTAGATCACTGGACAACATTCAAAATTATCCTTAGTGAGGACTAAGGTAATGTTTCTCGGTGATCGGGGTGAGGGAGTCCTGGATTAAGGGGTCCTCGGACAGCCGGACCATATACTTTGGCCGGACTGTTGGACTATGAAGATACAAGATTGAAGACTTCGTCCCGTGTCCGGATGGGACTCTCCTTTGCGTGGAAGGCAAGCTTGGCAATTCGGATATGTAGATCTCCTTCTCTGTAACCGACTCTGTGTAACCCTAGCCCCCTCCGTGTCTATATAAACCGGAGGGTTTAGTCCGTGGGAGGACAACAGTCATAATCATAGGCTAGCTTCTAGGGTTTAGCCTCTACGATCTCGTGGTAGATCAACTCTTGTAATATTCATATCATCAAGATCAATCAAGTAAGAAGTAGGGTATTAGCTCCATCGAGAGGGCCCGAACCTGGGTAAAACATCGTGTCCCCTGCCTCCTGTTACCATTAGCCTTAGACGCATAGTTCGGGACCCCCTACCCGAGATCCGCCGGTTTTGACACCGACATTGGTGCTTTCATTGAGAGTTCCACTGTGCCGTCGCGATAAGGCTTGGTGGCTCCTTCAGTCATCTTCAACGACACGGTCCAGGGGGGGGGTTTCCTTCCCGGACAGATCTTCGTATTCGGCGGCTTCGTACTGCGGGCCAACTCGCTTGGCCATCTGGAGTAGATCGATAGCTATGCCCCTGACCATCAGGTCAGGTTTGGAAGCTTGAACCATACTGCCGACATCCGCGGAGACTTGATCTTCGACGGATTCGAGCCCATGTCAGGTGTGCCGAACGGTCACGACGAGCATGACTTAGATCTGCCATCGGACAGTGTTCGGGAGATCGCGCATGCGGCGGCGCCAGGAATCAATCCGGAGGAGATCATGCTTTCCGAGGACGGGCGGATGGACCCCGCCACGGAGGCCGCACATTCATCGGCGTTGGAGCCGAACACTGATCCCACCTCCTGTGAAGGTGGTGTCATTGGACCCCCAGACTCATCTCCGGCTACAGGGTCCGAACCGCGTATGTCGGTGCCTATCGAATCTGATTGGGCACCGGTCATGGAGTTCACCGCCGCGGATATTTTTCAGCACTCGCCCTTGGGTGATGTGCTAAACTCATTAAGGTCTCTTTCCTTGTCGGGAGATTCGTGGCCAAACTATGTCCGGCTCGAGTGGGAAGCAGACGATGAAGAAATTCGTTCCCCACCCACCACCCACTTAAGAGCCACTGTCGACGACTTAACCGACGTGCTTGACATCAACTCCGAAGACATCAACGGTATGGACGAGGATGCAGGAGAAGAACAGGAACCACCGCCTATAGGGCACTGGACAAGCACCTCATCATATGATATATATATGGTGGACACCCCCAAAGAAAGCAATGGCGATGAGGTAACGAAAGATAACCCCTTAGAGAAGCAATCTAAGCACCGGCGTCATAGGCGCCGCTCCAAGCCCCGCCATAGCAAAAATAGCGATACCGGCACAAAAGATAACAATCCGGATGGTGCCGAAGACGAAAACAATCCTGCCCAGCCAGGCTTCGAGCAGGCTGAGCAAGAGGATGGGCAAGCTAGCCCTAAGGAACAGGCGACAGATGGAGAATCAGTGGACGGTAACTACATGCCTCTCTCCGAAGATGAAGAGAGCCTTGGCGACGAAGAATTCATCGTGCCTGAGGATCCCGTCGAGCAGGAGCGCTTCAAGCGCCGGCTTATAGCCACTGCAAAAAGCCCGAAGAAAAAGCAGCAACAGCTTCAAGCCGATCAAGATCTGCTAACTGATACATGGACCAAGGTCCTGGCTGCCAAGGAATACGGACTCGAGTGCTCTAGCAAAAGCTACCCAAAGCACAGGTTGCTACCTCGACTCGAGGAGGAGGCCTTAAAGCCCATGCTACCAGCACATGATGCAGCTGACCAGCCACCCCGTGGCCACGACAAAGCAGTGTACCAGCCCAAAGGCCAGACCGCACCCCGTCGCCAATCAAACGATAATACTAAGGCCCGGGGCTACACGAAGGACCTACGAGATGTATTGGAAAACAAAGCAGGACAGTCAAGATCGATCTACGGATCACGGGGCGCACCACAAGACGTGACGATGACCGTCACGCCGGATACAATAAACCAAAGTCCCACCGGGCCGAATACAACAGACTAGATTCATTTGAACTATGTCGGGATGTAGCCCGACATAGAGGCGCCGCACACCCCCTATGCTTCACTGATGAAGTTATGGATCACAAATTCCTAGAAGGGTTTAAACCATAAACATTGAATCATATGATGGCACAATAGACCCCGCAATATGGATTGAAGATTTTCTCCTCCACATTCACATGGCCCGCGGCAATGACTTACACACCATAAAGTACCTACCACTTAAGCTCAAAGGACCGGCTCGGCATTGGCTGAATAGTTTGCCAGCAAGCTCCATTGGCAGTTGGGAGGACTTGGAAGACGCATTCCTCGACAACTTCCAGGGCACTTATGTGCGACCACCTGATACTGATGACTTAAGTCACATAACCCAACAGCCCGGAGAGTCAGCCAGGAAATTCTGGACTTGGTTCCTAACTCAAAAGAACCTAATTGTCGACTATCCGGATGCCGAAGCCTTAGCAGCCTTCAAGCATAACATCCGTGACGAATGGCTCGCTCGACACCTTGGCCAAGAGAAGCCAAAGTCCATGGCAGCCCTCACGACACTCATGGCCTGCTTTTGCGCGGGCGAGGACAGATGGCTGGCTCGTAGCAACATCACACCCAAAAACTCAGGCGATTCATACGCCAGGGATAGCAACGGCAAGCCACGATGAAATAGACACAAGCATCACAACAATGGCGACAACACCGAAGACACGGCAGTCAATGCCAGATTCAGAGGCTTTAAATCCGTACAGCAGAAAAATCCATTCAAAAGAAACAGTCCGGGCTCGTCCAGTTTGGACTGCATACTCGATCGCTCATGTCAAATTCACAACAACCCCGATAAACCAGCCAACCACACCAACAGGGAATGCTGGGTGTTTAAACAGGCCGGCAAGTTGAATGCCGAAAACAAGGAAAAGGGGTTGCATAGCGATGCCGACGAGGAGTCCCGGCTGCCGAACATAGGAGGATAGAAGAAATTCCCTCCCCAGGTGAAAACAGTGAATATGATATACGCAACCCATATTCGCAAGCGGGAATGGAAGCGTGCACTAAGGGACGTCTATGCGATGGAGCCAGTCGCCCTAAAGTTCAACCCATGGTCCTCTTGTCCGATCACTTTTGATCGCAGGGACCATCCTACCAGTATCCGTCATGGCGGTTCGGCCGCATTGGTCCTTGACCCCATCATCGACGGATTCCATCTCACACGAGTCCTCATGGACGGTGGCAGCAGCCTGAACTTGCTCTATCAGGATACAATACGCAAAATGGGCATCGACCCCTCAAGGATCAAGCCCACAAAAACCACCTTCAAGGGTGTCATACCCGACGTGGAGGCCTGTTGTATGGGCTCAATCACAATGGAAGTGGTCTTCGGATCTCTGGACAATTTCCGAAGCGATGAGTTAATCTTCGACATCGTCCCCTTTCGCAGTGGCTATAACGCATTGCTCGGACGAACCGCATTCACAAAATTCAATGTTGTACCACATTATGCATACCTCAAGCTCAAAATGCCAGGACCTCGCGGGGTTATTACAGTTAATGGAAACACAGAGCGCTCACTCCGCATGGAGGAGCACACTGCGGCCCTCGCGACAGAAGTACAAAACAGCCTTCTTAGGCAAACAGCCAATTCGGCGATAAAAAACCCGGACACTGTCAAGCGAGTCCGGAGTACTCCACAACAGGATTATCCGGCACGTCCAGAGCTCGACTAGCAATCCAGCCTCCGTCCTAGTCCCAGTCAAGCGGCAAAATTTGTGTCGCGCGTACACAACTACACACTTAAAATACCCTGGGCACAGGCGGAGGCATGGACATGACACGGTCCACAATGCGGTTCGACCGCCCCAGGACCCACGCATCTTTGCACCCCCTTTCCCTTTTTCTTTCAGGTCCTCATCTTCGGGAGACTCCTTTGATAGACAGACTATCGGACACATAGTAGGACGGACACACCAGGAGGACAAGAAGCTTTGGCGTACAAGGAAATCCTCACGTGGTCTCTGATAACGATCGTTATACCTGTTTTACATGCCCGCATACAGCCCACTCCTGGTCATGATGTGTCAAACAGTCCCATCTTGCTTATTGCACTACTTGTATATGTACGCTTTGACGTATCATTTGAATAACAAGGGAAAATAGTGTACAACGCTAGCTTGCTATTACGTTTGTTTACCCCTTCCCTTTACTGCTTATTTATTATACCCATGCATTTTGGCACGACCAGTTTGCCAGGGGCTTCAATGTACCCCATAACCTGGCAAAAAAAAGTCCGAATACTTTTGACAGTGTGGCACCCCGAACTTATAACACTATATGCATCAGCTCCGAATCATGTCTTGGGTCAATAGTTGGGTTTGCCCAGCTGCTATGTTTTGGTACCTTACGTTCCGCTATATCGGCTAAGGTAGCGCAAGGAGAACTACTGCGATTGTGTCCCGGTTCTTCCGGATGAGCACCTCAGTAGAGAAATCCAAAAACTAACTGTCATGATAAAGCGAGAGTCGGTCGTTGTTCGAGAGGTCTCAAACCTTAAAGATTTTTACCGCTTCAGGCGAGGAATCGGCCTTGTCCGATTTAGGCGTGTATAGAGCCCCTAGTCCGGCCTTCTGGATACTAGGGGCTTCGCCAAAATTTAAAATTGTAGACTTCTTGGCTAAGTGAGATCGATAAAGCCGTATAGTCCGATTGCCTCGTTCACGGCGCTAAACACCTCCTTAAAAGGACCAAAAATTTGGATAAAGAGTGTTTATATTTATCCCGAACACCCCAGTACTAGTTGCATGGGGGCAGAAGCCGACGACTGGCCAACCCTCAAGATTTTATAAATGGCCGCACAGAAGGTAATATTTCAAATTAACAAGCGCCATATAGTGCACATGAACTGGTTTTCATATTACAGGATGACACGAGTACATTCATTCGAACATTACATCCTTAGTACATTCATATGCTACAAGGCAGGCACCCTTAATGACATTGTCATAATACTGTTCGGGGTGGCGATGCTCCTTGCCCTTCGGCAGCCCCTCAATCACCAGCTTCTCGGCGTCCATCTTCCCCCAGTGCACTTTCGCACGGGCCAAGGCCCTGCGTGCACCCTCAATGCAGACAGACCGCTTAATGACTTCAAGCCACGGACAGGCATTTACCATCCACTTGACAAGGCCGAAGTAGCTAGTGGGCAGGGGCTCGCCAGGCCACAGCCGGACTATGAAGTCCTTCATGGCCAGTTCGGCCGCCTTGTGAAGTTCGACCAGTTGATTCAGCTGGTCGCTCAAGGGCATCGGTTGTTTGGCCCCAATATACTGGGACCAAAATAGCTTATTCGTCGAGCTCCCCTCCTCAACCCGGTAGAAATCTGCGGCATCAGAGATGCTGCGCGGCAGATCTGCGAATGCTCCTGGAGAGCTCCGAACTCGGGTAAGTAAAAGGAAAGTCTCCTTCACATGCTTGCTTTGCATAATGAAAGCCTTACTCGCAGCTATCTTCTTGGCCGCCTCAATTTCTTGGAGGGCCTTCTGGGCTTCGGCCTTGGCGTCTAGCGCGCCCTGACGGGCCTTCGCAAGCTCCGACTCTTGCGTCTTGGAGTCATGTTCCAAGGACTCGAATTTTTTGACGAAGTCCTGGAGCTATTGCTGTACCTCATCAACTCGAGCCGCTTGTTTTTCGCGCTCGGTGTGCTCCCTGGCCACTTTGCCTTTGGCCTCGGACAACGCTTTCTTAAGGGCCGCCACTTCGGTCGTGGCCCCTATTAAAATTCATCATGCTTATATTAGCATCAGTGATTTTTCCTTTATATAACATTCAGACGGGGTATTACTTACCTTTGTTCTCCTTGAGCTGCCTCTTCACGAGGACGAGCTCTTCTTCGGCCCGCCCCATGCCTCAGTCTGAAGACCTCCGCAGTAGCGGCAGCGGCGGCTAGCAGCGACACCTGCTCATTCACATAGACATAATATGATTATACTCATGGGAATAAAATTTGAACCTCTGTTCGGCCTTTCTTTCCGAACACCAAACGGAGGATCAGGGGCTACTGTCTAACTATGATGCTTTCTCACAATTTGAATTACTCACCTCAAAGCCTGTCAGGAGACTGGCACAGGCTTTGGTCAATCCGCTTTTGGCGGACTGAACCTTCGCAATCACCGTACTCATAAGAGTACGGTGTCCTTCATCAAGGGAAGCGCTCTGAAGCGCTTCCACCAAGTTACCCGATGCCTCTGGATGGACAGAGATCATCGGCACAGGCGGCTCACCCCCCTTGGAGAGGGGCTGCCTGCCTAAATCCGGAACCACTGGAGGTCCCGACGCAGTATCCGTTTGGGGGCCAAGCTTGCTGCGACCCCCCTCATCAGAATCCATGGGGATCTCCCCCCATGAGTCCGGCATTGGGGTTTTTGCCTTGAGGCGCCTCCAGAACAATCTCTCCCTGGCCCGGTATCCTCTGAGATAACACCTCGGTATCATCCTCGGGCCGGGGAGTGGAGGCCGTCGGGAGCGAAAAGCTGTTAATCTCCGACGAACTCAGGGACCCATCCGAGGAGGATAAGTCGATGTGGGCTTTGGACGAACTGCACAAATATATTTTGATATGATAAAGAAGCCATAAAGCTAAACATGCCAAAAGTATTATGGTATCCAGATACTTACAACTTCGCCAGGGGCTTGGCCCTGGGTAGCCACTCCTCGTCGTTGTAGGCGGCTATGGTGGAGTGGTCCAGAGGGAGGGTCCTTCCTTTCTTGGACCCTTCGGCCTTCTCGGAAGGGGCGGCCTTCCTTTTCTTCTCCCCCTCGATTTTGGGGAGAGGGTTTTCCTCTTCCTCCTCATCGTTGTCGTTGGAGGAGTGCGCCTCCATGTCTTCGGACGATGAGTCCGACACTACCTTGCACCGGAGACTTCTCTTGGTCCCCGTGGCTTTATTCTGGGCCTTCTTCTCCGGCACCTCATAGGGCGCCGGAAACAGCATCTCCATCAGGAGATCAGTTGCTGGATCTTCAGGCAACAGAGCCGGACAGTCGATCCGTTCCACCGTCGCCACATAGTCCTGTTAAATCAATACGATGGCTTAGGTTCCTCCCACGAATATACTGAGGAAAGGCACATCTTGCGAAATATAGAATGCTTACCGAATTGGCGTGGCGCTTGGCACTGAGTCCGCGGTCCTCGGTGGTGGGAGGAGGAACTTCACTGGCCTTGAACAACACCTTCCAGACGTCTTTGTGTGTCGTGTCGAAGAGCTCTCGTAGCATCTGGTGTTGGGCCGCATCGAACTCCCACAGGTTGAATGCCCTTTTTTTACATGGGAGGATCCGGCGTAAGAGCATGACCTGGACCACGTTGACAAGCTTGATCTTCTTGCTTATCATATTTCTAACGCAGTTCTGGAGTCCGGTCAGCTCCGCCGGCGCGCCCCAGGCTAAACCCTTCTTCTTCCAGGAGGTGAGCCGCATGGGGATGCCGGATCGGAATTCGGGGGCCGCCACCCAGTTGGCGTCACGCGGCTTGGTGATGTAGAAGCACCCCGATTGCCACCCCTTCACGATCTCCACAAAGGAGCCTTCGAGCCAGGTGACGCTGGGCATCTTGCCCACCATGGCGCCTTCGCACTCCGCCTACTGGCCGACCACTATCTTCGGCTTCACGTTGAAGATCTTTAGCCACATGCCAAAGTGGGGCCTGATGCGGAGAAAAGCCTCGCACTCAGCGATAAACGCCGAGATGTTGAGGATGAAATTAGGGGCCAGATCATGAAAATCCAGCCTGTAATAAAACATGAGCCCGCGGACAAATGGGTGGAGGGGAAATCCTAGTCCGCAGACGAAGTGGGCGAGGAACACAACCCTCTCGTGGGGTCCCGGAGTGGGAATGATCTGCCCTGCATCCGGGAGCCGGTGCGCAATGTCTGCGGTCAAGTATGCGGCCGCTCGGAGCTTCGTAATGTCCTCCTCCGTGACGGAGGAGGCCATCCACTTGCCTCTCGCTCCGGACATGTTTGGCTGTACGGAGAAGGTGAGAACTAGGGCGCTGGAGCTCGAGCGTGCGAGAATGGATGAGTGAAGAAGGAAGAAGGCGTGGGTGAAAGAGGAGAATACCTATCTCTTTATAAAGGCGGTAGAAACTGTGCGCCTCCCCACTTGCCCGTTAAAATCGCTTATTTCCCAAGCGCCACGATTGATGGCGCGGTTGGGTTACCCATACCCGTATTGATGAGAATCCCGTGATAAGGGGACACGATCCTGCTTCGACAAGACGTGTCAAGGAAACCGCCTCGCATTACGTGTAGTAGCTGGTTGTAAAAAACGGTTTGAATAATGACCGGACCGTGGCATGATGTCATGCTATGAAAAGCTGTCAGCAGATTAGATTTGTGGAATATTGTACTCTCTATGGTGGTACGTGGAATTTGTTTTGCAGAGCCGGACACAATTCTTGTGTTCAAAATCTTCTATGGAGTATTCGGAGGAGGAACCCGACTTGCAATGCCGAAGACAATATGCGTGCCAGACTCATCGTCATTAAAGCCTGGTTCAGGGGTTACTGAGGGAGTCCTAGATTAAGGGGTCCTCGGACAGCCGGACCATATACTTTGGCCGGACTGTTGGACTATGAAGATACAAGATTGAAGACCTCGTCCCGTGTCCGGATGGGACTCTCCTTTGCATGGAAGGCAAGCTTGGCAATTCGGATATGTAGATCTCCTTCTCTGTAACCGACTCTGTGTAACCCTAGCCCCCTCCGATGTCTATATAAACCGAAGGGTTTAGTCCGTGGGAGGACAACAGTCATAATCATAGGCTAGCTTCTAGGGTTTAGCCTCTACGATCTCGTGGTAGATCAACTCTTGTAATACTCATATCATCAAGATCAATCAAGCAGGAAGTAGGGTATTACCTCCATCAAGAGGGCTCGAACCTGGGTAAAACATCGTGTCCCCTGCCTCCTGTTACCATTAGCCTTAGACGCACAGTTCGGGACCCCCTACCCGAGATCCGCCAGTTTTGACACCGACAGGGAGTGATAAAGAGTTCGTCATAAAGAGTTACATCGATGCAAGCTTTTACACCGATCCAGATGACTCTAAGTCTCAATTTGGATACATATTGAAAGTGGGAACAATTAGCTAGAGTATCTCTATGCAAAGCATTGTATACATAGAATATTTGCAAAATACATACAGCTCTGAATGTGACAGACCCCATTGACTAAACTTCTCTCACAAGCAAAACCTGATCACACCTTAGTACTCTTTGGGTGTTAATCACATTGTGATGTGAACTAAATTATTGACTCTAGTAAACCCTTTGGGTGTTAGTCACATTGCGATGTGAACTATTGGTGTTAAATCACATGATGATGTGAACTAGATTATTGACTCTAGTGCAAGTGGGAGACTGAAGGAAATATGCCCTAGAGGCAATAATAAAGTTATTATTTATTTCCTTATTTCATGATAATTTTTTATTATTCATTCTATAATTGTATTAACCAAAAACTTAGTACATGTGTGAATACATGGACAAAACATATAGTCCCTAGTATGCCTCTACTTGACTAGCTCGTTAATCAAAGATGGTTATGTTTCCTAACCATAGACATGTGTTGTCATTTGATGAACGGGATCACATCATTAGGAGAATGATGTGATGGACATGACCCATCCATTAGCTTAGCATTATGATCGTCTCAGTTTCATTGCTACTGCTTTCTTCATACTTATGCATGTTCCTCAGACTATGAGACTATGCAACTCCCGAATACCGGAGGAATACCTTGTGTGCTACCAAACTCACAATGTAAATGGGTGATTATAAAGATGCTCTACAGGTGTCTTCAAAGGTATTTGTTGGGTTGGCATAGATCGAGATTAGGATTTGTCACTCCATGTTTCGGAGAGGTATCTCCGGGCCCTCTCGGTAATGCTCATCACTATAAGCCTTGCAAGCAATGTGACAAATGAGTTAGTTGCAGTATGAAGCATTACAGAACGAGTAAAGAGACTTTCCGGTAATGAGATTGAGATACCGACGATCGAATCTCGAGCAAGTAACATACCGATGACAAAGGGAACAACGTGTGTTGTTATGCGTTTTGACCGATAAAGATCTTCGTAGGATATGTAGGAACAAATATGAGCATCCAGGTTCCACTATTGGTTATTTACCGGAAGTGAGTCTCGGTCATGTCTACATTGTTCTCGAACCCGTAGGGTCCGCACGCTTAACGTTCGATGACGATCGATATTATGAGTTTATGTGCTTTGATGTATCGAAGGTTGTTCAGAGTCCTGGATGTGATCACAGACATGACGAGGAGTCTCAAAATGGTCGAGACATAATGATTGATATATTGGAAGGCTATGTTTGGACACCGGAAAAGTTCCGAGTGGTTCGGGCATTTTTCCGGAGTACCGGGAGGTTACCGGAACCCCCCGGGGAGTTAATGGGACTTAATGGGCCATGGTGGAAGAGAGGAGGAGGCGGCCAAGGTGGGCCCCCCCAAGCCCAATCCGAATTGGGAGGGGAGCCGGGCCCCTTTCCTTGTCTCTTTCTCCTTCTTCCTTCTTCTCCTACTCCAACTAGGGAAGGGGGGAAACCTACTCCTACTGGGAGTAGGACTTCCCCCCTTGGGCGCGCCACAGAGAGGGTCGGCCCTTCCCTCCTCCACTCCTTTATATACGGGGGAGGGAGGCACCCTATAGACACACAAGTTGATTGCTTAGCCGTGTGCGGTGCCCCCTCCACAGATTTCCACCTCGGCCATATCATCATAGTGCTTAGGCGAAGCCCTGCGCCGGTAACTTCATCATCACTGTCACCATGCCGTCGTGCTGAAGGAACTCTCCCTCGGCCTTAGCTGGATCTAGAGTTCGAGGGACATCACCGAGCTGAACGTGTGTAGATTGCGGAGGTGTCGTGCGTTTGGTACTTGATCGGTTGGATCGCGAAGACGTTCGACTACATCAACTGCGTTACATAACACTTCTGCTTTTGGTCTACGAGGGTACATGGACACACTCTCCCCTCTTGTTGCTATGCATCACCTAGATAGATCTTGCACGATCGTAGGAATTTTTTTAAAATTACCGCCTTCCCCAACAGTGGCATCTGATACGTCTCCAATGTATCTATAATTTTTGATTGTTCCATGCTATTATATTACCCGTTTTGGATGTTTATGGGCTTTACTTTACACTTTTATATCATTTTTGGGACTAACCTTCTAACCGGAGGCCCAACCCGAATTGCTATTTTTTGGCCTATTTCAGTGTTTCGAAGAAAAGGAATATCAAACGTAGTCCAAATGGAATGAAACCTTCGGGAGCAATATTTTTGGAACAAACGCAATCCAGGAGACTTGGAGTGGATGTCAAGAAGCAACCAAGTCGGCCACGAGAGTGCAAGGTGCGCCCCTCATACTCGTGGACCCCTCATGGCTCCCCTGTCCAACTTCCTTCGCCTATATATACTTGCATACCCTGAAAACATCCACGAGCACCACGAAACCCTATTTCCACCGCTGCAACGTTCTGTACCCGTGAGATCCCATCTTGGAGACTTTTCCGGCGCTCTGCCGGAGGGGGAATCGATTACGGAGGGCTTCTACATCAACACCATAGCCTCTCCGAAGAGTTGTGAGTAGTTTACCACAGACCTTCGGTTCCATAGTTGTTAGCTAGATGGCTTCTTCTCTCTCTTTGAATCTCAATACAAAGTTCTCCTCGATCTACTTGGAGATCTATTCGATGTAACTCTTTTTGCGGTGTGTTTGTCGAGATTCGATGAATTGTGGCTTTATGATCAAGTTTATCTATGAGAAATATTTGAATCTCCTAATTCTTTTATGTATGATTGGTTATCTTTGCAAGTCTCTTCGAATTATTAGTTTGGTTTGGCCTACTAGATTGATCTTTCTTGCAATGGGAGAAGTGCTTAGCTTTGGGTTCAATCTTGCACGCATTGTATTGTTTCCATCGAGGATAAAATGATGGGGTTTATATCATATTGCTTGAGTTTATCCCTCTACATCATGCCATCTTGCTTAGAGCGTTACTCTGTTCTTATGAACTTAATACTCTAGATGCATGCTAGATAGCGGTCGATGTGTGGAGTAATAGTAGTAGATGCAGGCAGGAGTCGGTCTACTTGTCGCGGACGTGATGCCTATATAAATGATCATGCCTAGATATTCTCATAACTATGCACTTTTCTATCAATTGCTCGACAGTAATTTTGTTCACCCACCATAATACTTATGCTATCTTGAGAGAAGCCACTAGTGAAACCTATGGCCCCCGGGTCTATCTTCCATCATATAAGTTTCCAAACTACTTTATTTTGCAATCTTTACTTTCCAATCTATATCATAAAAATACCAAAAATATTTATCTTATCTTATTATCTCTATCAGATCTCACTTTCGCAAGTGGCCGTGAAGGGATTGACAACCCCTTTATCGCGTTGGTTGCGAGGTCCTTGTTTGTTTGTGTAGGTACGAGGGACTTGCGTGGAGCCTCCTACTGGATTGATACCTTGGTTCTTAAAAACCGAGGGAAATACTTATGCTACTTTGCTGCATCACCGTTTCCTCTTCAAGGGAAAACGAACGTAGTGCTCAAGAGGTAGCAAGAAGGATTTCTGGCACCGTTGCGGGGGAGGTCTTCGCTCAAGTCAAGACATACCAAGTACCCATCACAAACTCATCTCCCTCGCATTGCATTATTTGCCATTTGCCTCTCGTTTTCCTCGCCCCCACTTCACCCTTGCTGTTTTATTCGCCTCTCTTTCCCGTTCGCCTCTCTTTTTCGCTTGCCTCTTTGTGCTTTTGTGTTGGATTGCTTGTCACAATGCTTCAAGATAATACTAAATTATGTGACTTTTCCAATACCAACAATAATGATTTCCTTAGCACTCCGATTGCTCCTCTTAATGATGTTGAATCTTGTGAAATCAATGCTGCTTTGTTGAATCTTGTTATGAAAGTTCAATTCTCTGGCCTTCCTAGTGAAGATGCCGCTACTCATCTAAACAACTTTGTTGATTTGTGTGATATGCAAAAGAAAAAGGACATGGATAATGATATTGTTAAATTTAAGTTATTTCTATTTTCACTTAGAGACCGTGCTAAAACTTGGTTTTCATCCATTTCCTCGCCGGCCCCTTCGCCTTCCGGTCGTCGGTGCGGTTGTGCCCCTCCTTCGTGTAGGCGTCGACGTATGGAGGTGGAGCCGTCTGTCAGGTCCGAGTTTGAGCTGCACCTCATGCCCGACAGCTTGCGGAGCAGGCGGTCCTGCTCCTTAGCATGGGATCCGCCACCACTCCATGGTTGCCTCGCGCTCCGACAACTCGATGGCGAGTCGGAGTGCCATGGTATTCTTCCGGCGGAGGCGCCGCGCATCCGTCTCCACTGTCGTCAAAGAGCGACGAAGTACCGACGCGAGGAGCGCGGCCTGGGGATCCATCGACGCCCTCACGCGCGAACAGCGCACCGACATCACCTCCCCCTCTCCCTCGCCCGTTGCCGCTCGCCCTAAAAATAGTATTGATTCATGGAATAAGTGCATAGATGCTTTTATCTCTAAGTATTTTCCTCCCGCTAAGATCATCTCTCTTAGAAACGATATTATGAATTTTAAGCAACTAGATCATGAGCATGTTGCACAATCTTGGGAGAGGATGAAATTAATGATTCGTAATTGCCCTACACATGGTTTGAATTTGTGGATGATCATACAAATTTTTTTTATGCTGGATTGAATTTTGCTTCTAGAAATCTTTTAGATTTGGCCGCGGGAGGCACCTTTATGGAAATCACTTTAGGCGAAGCTAATAAACTCCTAGATAATATTGTGGTTAATTATTCTCAATGGCACACCAAAAGATCTACGAGTAAAAAGGTTCATGCGATAGAAAAAATTAATGTCTTGAGTGGAAAGATGGATGGACTTATGAAATTGTTTGCTAGTAAGCGTCCTCCTATTGATGCTAATGATATTCCTTTGTCTACTTTGATTGAGAATAACAATGAATCTATGGATGTGAATTTTCTTGGTAGGAATAATTTTGGTAACAATGCGTATAGAGGAAACTTTAATCCTATGCCTTTTCCTAGTAATTCCTCTAATAATTATGGTAGTTCCTACAACAACTCTTATGCAAGTTTTAATAAGATGCCCTCTGATTTTGAAAATAGCGTTAAAGAATTTATGATCTCTCAAAAGAATTTCAATGCTTTCCTTGAAGAAAAATTGCTTAAGATTGATGAATTGGTTAGGAACGTGGATAGAATTTCTCTTGATGTTGATTCTTTGAAACTTAAATATATTCCACCTAAGCATGATATCAATGAGTCTCTCAAAGCCATGAGAATTTCCATTGATGAGTGCAAAGAAAGAACCGCTAGGATGCGTGCTAAGAAAGATTGCTTTATAAAAGCGTGTTCTTCTAGTTTCCATGATAATAATGATGAAGATCTAAAAGTGATTGATGTGTCTTCTATTAAATATTTGTTTTGAAATATTAATCTTGATAATGATGGGACTGGAGATGATTCAACTTTAGTTTAAAGGCGTCCCAATGATTCAGAGTTTTTAGATCTTGATGCTAAAATTGGTAAAAGTGGGATTGGAGAGATCAAAACTTTACATAGCAATGAACCCACTATTTTGGATTTCAAGGAATTTAATTATGATAATTGTTATTTAATAGATTGTATTTCCTTGTTGCAATCCATGTTAAATTCTCCTGATGCTTATAGTCAAAATAAAGCTTTTACTAAACATATCGTTGATGCCTTGAGGCAATCTTATGAGGAAAAACTTGAATTGGAAGTTTCTATCCCTAGAAAACTTTATGATGAGTGGGAACCTACTATTAAAATTGAAATTAAAGATCACGAATGCTATACTTTGTGTGATTTGGGTGCTAGTGTTTCCACGATTCCAAAAACTTTATGTCATGTGCTAGGTTTCCCTGAATTTGATGATTGCTCTTTAAACGTGCACCTTGCGGATTCCACTATTAAGGAACCTATGGGAAGGATTAATGGTGTTCTTATTGTTGCACATAGGAATTATGTGCCCATAGATTTTATTGTTCTTGATATAGATTGCAATTTTTCATGTCCTATTTTTCTTGGTAGACCTTTCCCTAGAACGATTGGTGCAATTATTGATATGAAGGAAGGAAATATTAGATTCCAATTTCCATTAAGGAAAGGCATCGAACACTTTCCTAGAAATAAAATCAAATTACCTTATGAATCTATTATGCGAGCCACTTATGAATTGAATACCAAAGATGGCAACACCTAGATCTATTCTCGCTTTTATGCCTAGCTAGGGGCGTTAAACGATAGCGCTTGTTGGGAGGCAACCGGATTTTATTTTTGTTCCTGTTTATGATAAATAATTCATATAGATTCTATTTAGATGTGGTTTCATGTTTTAATT
Source organism: Aegilops speltoides (assembly GCA_021437245.1). Lineage (NCBI taxonomy): Eukaryota > Viridiplantae > Streptophyta > Magnoliopsida > Poales > Poaceae > Aegilops > Aegilops speltoides. The sequence goes on along the minus strand of CM038143.1, from coordinate 348,543,366 downwards.
AGTGTTTGTGCCAAGTAGAACCTATAGGATCATCTTGGGTGAAAGTTAATTTGATCTTGCTGAAAAACAGAAACTTTTGCGTGCGCGAGAATAATTTTAATAAATCACAAAAACGTGCTTTTGAGTTGATTCCTTTTGAAGTAGATCAATATACAAATTGCCAAGGACTTCCTATTTTTTAGTATTTTTAGAGTTCCAGAAGTATTCGAAAGTTACAGATTGCTACAGACTGTTCTGTTTTTCGTGTGTTGTTTGCTTATTTTGATGAATCTATGGCTAGTATCGGGGGGTATGAGCCATAGAGAAGTTGGAATACAGTAGGTTTAACACCAATATAAATAAAGAATGAGTTAATTACAGTACCTTTAGTGGTGGTTTTTCTTTCTTGCACTAACGGAGCTTATGAGATTTTCTGTTGAGTTTTGTGTTGTGAAGTTTTCAAGTTTTGGGTAAAGATTCGATGGACTATGGAATAAGGAGTGGAAAGAGCCTAAGCTTGGGCATGCCCATGGCACCCCAAGGTAATTCAAGGACAACCAAAATCCTAAGCTTGGGGATGCCCCGGAAGGCATCCCCTCTTTCGTCTTCGTCTATCGGTAACTTTACTTTGAGCTATATTTTTATTCACCACATGATATGTGTTTTGCTTGGAGCGTCTTGTATGATATGAGTCTTTTCTTTTTAGTTTACCACAATCATCCTTGTTGTACACACCTTTTGGGGAGACACACACATGATTCGGAATTTATTAGAATAATCTATGTGCTTCACTTATATCTTTTGAGCTAGACAGTTTTGCTCTAGTGCTTCACTTATATCTTTTTAGAGCATGGTCGTGGCTTTATTTTGTAGAAATTATTGATCTCTCATGCTTCACTTATATTATTTTGAGAGTCTTTTAGAACAGCATGGTATTTTCTTTGGTTATAAAATTAGTCCTAATATGATGGGCATCCAAGTTGGGTATAATAAAAACTATCATAAAAAGTGCATTGAATACCATGAGAAGTTTGATGCTTGATCATTGTTTTGAGATATGATGATAGTAATATTAGAGTCATGCTAGTTGGGTAATTGTGAATTTTAGGAATACTTGTGTTAAAGTTTGTGATTCCCATAGCATGCACGTATGGTGAACCGTTATGTGATGAAGTCGGAGCATGATTTATTCATTGATTGTCTTCCTTATGTGTGGAGGTCGGGATCGCGCGATGGTTAACTCCTACCAACCCTTCCCCTAGGAGCATGTGTGTAGTACTTTGTTTTGATTACTTGTAGATTTTTGCAATAAGTATATGAGTTCTTCATGACTAATGTTGAGTCCATGGATTATACACACTCTCACCCTTCCACCATCGCTAGCGTTTCTTGTGCCGCGCAACTTTCGCCTGTACCATACAACCACCTTATACCTTCCTCAAAACAGCCACCATACCTACCTATTATGGCATTTCATAGCCATTCCGAGATATATTGCCATGCAACTTTCCACCGTTCCATTTATTATGACAAGCTCCATCGTTGTCATATTGCTTTGCATGATCATGTAGTATGACATCGTATTTGTGGCAAAGCCACCTTGATAATTCTTTCATACATGTCACTCTTGATTCATTGCATATCCCGGTACACCGCCGAGGCACCCACATAGAGTCATATTTTGTCCTAAGTATTGAGTTGTAAGTAAATAAAAGTGTGATGATCTTCATTATTAGAGCATTGTCCCAAGTGAGGAAAGGATAATGGAGACTATGATTCCCCCACAAGTCGGGAAGAGACTTCGGACTTTATAAAAAAAGGGGGAGGCCGAAGAAGCCCACCAAAAAATGAGAGAAAAAGAGAGGAGGGACAATGTTACTATCCTTTTACCACACTTGTGCTTCAAAGTAGCACCATGATCTTCATGATACAGTGTCTCCTATGTTGTCACTTTCTATACTAGTGGGAATTTTTCATTATAGAACTTGGCTTGTTATTCCAATGATGGGCTTCCTCAAAATGCCCTAGGTCTTTGTGAGCAAGAAAGTTGGATGCACGCCCACTTAGTTTCTTTTTGAGCTTTCATACACTTATAGCTCTAGTGCATCCGTTGCATGGCAATCCCTACTCACTCACATCGATATCTATTAATGGGCATCTCCGTAGCCCGTTGATACGCCTAGTTTATGTGAGACTATATTCTCCTTTTTGTCTTCTCCACAACCACCATTCTATTCCACATATAGAGCTATGTCCATGGCTCACGCTCATGTACTGCGCGAAGATTGAAAAAAGTTTGAAAATACTAAAGTATGAAACAATTGCTTGGCTAAAACCGGGGTTGTGCACGATTTAAATATTTTGTGTGATGAAGACAGAGCATAGCCAGACTATATGATTTTGTAGGGATAACCTTTCTTTGGCCATGTTATTTTGAGAAGACATGATTACTTTGTTAGTATGCTTGAAGTACTAGCATTTTTATGCCAATATGAACGTTTATCTTGAATCATTTGGATCTGAACATTCATGCCACAATAAAGAAAAATTACATTGAGAAATATGCTAGGTAGCATTCCACATCAAAAGGTCTATTTTTATCATTTACCTACTCGAGGACGAGCAGGAATTAAGCTTGGGGATGCTTGATACATCTCCAACGTATCTATAATTTTTGATTGTTCCATGCTATTATATTACCCGTTTTGGATGTTTATGGGCTTTACTTTACACTTTTATATCATTTTTGGGACTAACCTACTAACCGGAGGCCCAACCCGAATTGCTGTTTTTTTTCCTATTTCAGTGTTTCGAAGAAAAGGAATATCAAACGGAGTCCAAACGGAATGAATCCTTTGGGAGCGATCTTTTTAGAACAAACGCAATCCCGGAGACTTGGAGTGGACGTCAAGAAGCAGCCGAGGCAGCCACGAGGGTGCAAGGCACACCCTAGGGGGGTGGGCGCGCCCCCACCCTCGTGGGCCCCTCGTGGTTCCCCTGACCGACTTCCTTCACATATATATACTTGCATACCCTGAAAACATCCAGGAGCACCACAAAACCCTATTTCCACCGCCGCAACCTTCTCTACTTGTGAGATCCCATCTTGGAGCCTTTTCTGGCGCTCCGCCGGAGGGGGAATTGATCACAGAGGGCTTCTATATCAACACCATAGCCTATCCGATGAGTTGTGAGTAGTTTACCACAGACCTTCGGGTCCATAGTTATTAGCTAGATGGCTTCTTCTCTCTCTTTGAATCTCAATAAAAAGTTCTCCTCAATCTTCTTGGAGATCTATTCGATGCAACTCTTTTTGTGGTCTGTTTGTCGAGATCCGATGAATTGTGGGTTTATGATCAAGTTTATCTATGAAAAATATTTGAATCTCCTCTGAATTCTTTTATGTATGATTGGTTATCTTTGCAAGTCTCTTCGAATTATCAGTCTGGTTTGGCCTACTGGATGATCTTTCTTGCAATGGGAGAAGTTCTTAGCTTTGGGTTCAATCTTGCGGTGTCCTTTCTCAGTGACACCAGGGGCAGCAAGGCACGTATTGTATTGTTGCCATCGAGGATAAAAAGAAGGGGTTTATATCATATTGCTTGAGTTTATCCCTCTATATCATGCCATCTTGCTTAATGCGTTACTATGTTGTTATGAACTTAATACTCTAGATGCATGTTGGATAGCGGTCGATGTGTGGAGTAATAGTAGTAGATGCAGGCAGGAGTCGGTCTACTTGTCGCGGACGTGATGCCTATATACATGGTCATGCCTATATATTCTCATAACTATGCACTTTTCTATCAATTGCTCGACAGTAATTTGTTCACCCACCGTAATACTTATGCTATCTTGAGAGAAGCCACTAGGGAAACCTATGTCCCCCGGGTCTATCTTCCATCATATAAGTTTCCAACCTACTTTATTTTACAATCTTTACTTTCCAATCTATATCATAAAAATACCAAAAATATTTATCTTATCTTATTATCTCTATCGGATCTCACTTTTGCAAGTGGCCGTGTAGGGATTGACAACCCCTTTATCGCGTTGGTTGCGAGGTTCTTGTTTGTTTGTGTAGGTATGAGGGACTTGCACGGAGCCTCCTACTGGATTGATACCTTAGTTCTCAAAAACTGAGGGAAATACTTACGCTACTTTACTGCATTACCCTTTCCTCTTCAAGGGAAAACCAATGCAGTGCTCAAGAGGTAGTAGCATCCGATCCAGGTCTATGCATAGATGTTAGATGCACGAGTGGAACACAAAGAGTTGTGGGCGATAATAGTCTTACTGCTTACCAGCATGTCATACTTCGATTCGGCGGTATTGTTGGATGAAGCGGCTCGAACCGACATTACATGACCACATTCATGAGACTGGTTCTACCGACGTGCTTACGCACATAGGTGGCTGGCGGGTGTCTATTTCTCCAACTTTAGTTGAATTGAGTGTGGCTATGCCCGGTCCTTGTTGAAGGTTAAAACAACACACTTGATGAAAAATCGTTGTGGTTTTGATGCGTAGGTAAGAACGGTTCTTGCTAAGCCCGTAGCAGCCACGTAAAACTTGCAACAACAAAGTAGAGGACGTCTAACTTGTTTTTGCAGGGCATGTTGTGATGTGATATGTTCAAGACGTGATGATATAAAAATTGTTATGAGATGATCATGTTTTGTAACAAAGTTATCGGCAACTGGTAGGAGCCATATGGTTGTCGCTTTATTGTATGCAATGCAATCGCCATGTAGTTGTTTACTTTATCACTAAGCGGTAGCGATAGTCGTAGTAACAGTAGTTGGTGAGACGACAACGATGCTACGATGGATATCAAGGTGTCGCGTCGGTGACGATGGAGATCATGATGATGCTTCGGTGATGGAGATCATGAGCATAAGATGATGATTGCCATATCATGTCACATATTTTGATTGCATGTGATGTTTATCTTTTATGCATCTTATTTTGCTTAGCATGGCGGTAGCATTATAAGATGATCCCTTACTAAATTTCAAGGTACAAGTATTCTCCCTGAGTATGCACCGTTGCTACAGTTCATCGTGCCGGGACACCACGTGATGATCGGGTGTGATAAGCTCTACGTTCACATACAACAGGTGCAAGCCAGTTTTGCACACGCAGAATACTCGGGTTAAACTTGACGAGCCTAGCATATGCAGATATGGCCTCGGAACACTGGAGACCGAAAGGTCGAGCGTGAATCATATAGTAGATATGATCAACATAGTGATGTTCACCATTGAAAACTACTGCATCTCACGTGATGATCGGACATGGTTTAGTTGATTTGGATCATGTGATCATTTAGATTACTAGAGGGATGTCTATCTAAGTGGGAGTTCTTAAGTAATATGATTAATTGAACTTTAATTTATCATGAACTTAGTCCTGATAGTATTTTGCATATTATGTTGTAGATCAATAGCTCGCGTTATAGCTTCCCTATGTTTTTATATGTTCTTAGAGAAAACTAAGTTGAAAGATGATAGTAGCAATGATGCGGACTGGGTTTGTGATCTGAGGTGTATCCTCATTGCTTCACAAAAGGATTATGTCCTTGATGCACCGCTAGGTGACAGACCTATTGCAGGAGCAGATGCACATGTTATGAAAGTTTGGCTAGCTCAATATGATGACTACTTGACAGTTTAGTGCACCATGCTTTACGGCTTAGAACCGGGACTTCAAAAACGTTTTTGAAACGTCACGAAGCATATGAGATGTTCCAAGAACTAAAATTGGTATTTCAAATTCATTCTCGTATCAAGAGGTATGAGATCTCTAACAAGTATTTTGCCTAAAAGATGGAGGAGAATTGCTCAACTAGTAAGCATGTGCTCAAAATGTCTGGGGTACTACAATTGCTTAAATCAAGTGGGAGTTAATCTTCCAGATAAGATAGTGATTGACAGAGTTCTCTAGTCACCCTCACCAAGTTACTGGAAGTTTGTGATGAACTATAGTATGCAAGGGAATGATTCCCGAGCTCTTCGTGATGCTGAAATCAACTAAGGTAGAAATGAAGAAAGAGCATCAAGTGTTGATGATTCAACAAGGCCACTAGTTTCAAGAAAAGGGCAAAGGGAAAATAAAAGGAACTTCAAAAGAATGGCAAGAAAGTTTTTACTCCCGTGAAGAAGCCCAAAGCTGGACCTAAGCCTGAAACAAAGTGCTTCTACTGCAAAAGAAATGGTCACTGGAAGCGGAACTGCCCCGAATATTTTGGCGGATAAGAAGGATGGCAAAGTGAACAAAGGTAGATTTCATATACATGTTATTGATGTGTACCTTACTAGTGCTCGTAGTAACCCCTGGGTATTTGATACTTGTTCGGTTGCTAAGATTAGTAACTCGAAACATGAGCTGCAGAATAAATAGAGACTAGTTGAGGATGAAGTGACGATGAGTGCTGGAAGTGGTTCCAAGATTGATATGATCATCATCATACACTTGCTATACTTTCGGGATTAGTGTTGAACCTAAATAAATGTTATTTGGTGTTTGCGTTGAGCATGAATATGATTAGATCATGTTTATTGCAATACGTTTATTGCTACGTCTTGAGCTTGCGTTGGTTTTCCTCGAAGAGGAGAGGGTGATGCAGCAATAGTAGCGTAAGTATTTCCCTCAGTTTTTGGGAACCAAGGTATCAATCCAGTAGGAGGCTCCTCAAAAGTTCCACGCACCTACAAAAACAAACAAAGAACTCGCAACCAACGCAATAAAGGGGTTGTCAATCCCTTCACGGCCACTTGCGAAAATGAGATCTAATAAAGATAGTAAGATAAGAGAAATATATTTTTGGTATTTTATAATATAGATGCAAAATGTAAAGATGCAAATAAAAGTAAATTGGAAGAAAATATGATAAGAGATAGACCCGGGGGCCATAAGTTTCACTAGTGGCTTCTCTCAAGATAGCATAAGTATTACGGTCGGTGAACAAATTACTGTCGAGCAATTGATAGAAAAGCGAATAATTATGAGATTATCTAGGCATGATCATGTATATAGGCATCACATCCGCAACAAGTAGACCGACTCCTGCCTGCATCTACTACTATTACTCCACACATCGACCGACTCCTGCCTGCATCTAGAGTATTAAGTTCATAAGAACAGAGTAACGCATTAAGCAAGATGACATGATGTAGAGGGATAAACTCAAGCAATATGATATAAACCCCATCTTGTTATCCTCGATGGCAACAATACAAAAGGTGCCTTGCAACCCTTTCTTTCACTGGGTAAGGACACCGCAAGATTGAACCCAAAGCTAAGCACTTCTCCCATGGCAAGAAAGATCAATCTAGTAGTCCAAACCAAACTGATAATTCGAAGAGACTTGCAAAGATAACTAAATCATACATAAAAGAATTCAGAGAAGATTCAAATATTATTCATAGATAAACTTGATCATAAACCCACAATTCATCGGATTTTGACAAACACACCGCAAAAAGAGTTTACATCGAATAGATCTCCATAAGAGAGGGGGAGAACATTGTATTGAGATCCAAAAAGAGAGAAGAAGCCATCAAGCTAATAACTATGGACTCGTAGGTCTATGGTAAACTACTCACAACTCATCGGAGGGGCAAGGATGTTGATGTAGAAGCCCTCCATGGTCGATTCCCCCTCCGGAAGAGTGCCGGCGAAGGCTCCAAGATGAGATCTCGCGGATACAGAAGGTTACGATGGTGGAGATTGTGTTTTGTCTTGCTCCTGGATATTTTCGGGGTACGTAGGTATATATAGGAGGAAGAAGTACGTCGGTGGATGCCCGAGGGGCCCACGAGACAGGGGGCGTGCCCTATAGGGGGGGCGCGCCCTCCTATCTCGTGGGAGCCTCGGCTGCTTCTTGACTTGCACTCCAAGTCCTCTGGATCATGTTTGTTCCAAAAAATCACGCTCCCGAAGGTTTCATTCCATTTGGACTCCGTTTGATATTCCTTTTCTTCAAAATACTGAAATAGGCAAAAAAAATAGCAATATGGGCTGGGCCTCGTGTTAGTAGGTTAGTCCCAAAATGATATAAATGTGTAAAATAAAGCCCATAAACATCCAAAAGGGTAATATAATAGCATGGAACAATCAAAATTATAGATACGTTGGAGACGATCAAGCATCCCCAAGCTTAATTCCTGCTCGTCCTCGAGTAGGTAAATGATAAAAAGAGAATTTTTGATGTGGAATGCTACCTAGCATAATTCATAATGTAATTTTCTTTATTGTGGCATGAATGTTCAGATTCAAATGATTCAAAATGAAAGTTCATATTGATAAAAGAAATAGTAACACTTCAAGCATACTAATCAAAGTAATCATGTCTTCTCAAAATAACATGGCAAAAGAAAGTTCATCCCTACAAAATCATATAGTTAGGCTATGCTTCATTTTTGTCACACAAAGATGTTCCCAACTTCTATACCCCCGATGACAAGCCAAGCAATTGTTTCATACTTAAATAATCTCAAACGTTTTCAACCTTCACGCAATACATAAGCGTGAGCCATGGAAAAAGCACTATGGGTGGAATAGAATATGATGATGGGGATTGTGTGGAGAAGACAAAAAAGGAGAAAGTCTCACATTAACAAGGATAATCAGTGGGCTATGGAGATGCCCATCAATTGATGTCAACATGAGGAGTAGGGATTGCCATGCAACAGATGCACTAGAGCTATAAATGAATGCTCAACAAAATAAAACTAGTGGGTGTGCATCCAACTTGCTTGCTCACGAAGACCTAGGGCATTTGAGGAAGCCCATCGTAGGAATATACAAGCCAAGTTCTATAATGAAAAATTCCCACTAGTATGAAAAAGACAACTTATGAGACTCACTATACGAAAAACATGGTGCTACTTTGAAGCACAATATATGAGACTCACTACATGAAGAACAAGGTGCTACTTTGAAGCACAAGTGTGGAAAAAGAGATAATAACTGAGGGAGTCTTGGACTAGGGGGTGTACGGATAGCCGGACTATCATCATCGGCCGGACTCCAAGACTATGAAGATACAAGATTGAAGACTTTGTCCCGTGTCCGGATGGGACTTTCCTTGGCGTGGAGGGCAAGCTTGGTGATACGGATATGTAGATCTCCTACCATTGTAACCGACTCTGTGTAACCCTAGCCCTCTCCGGCAAGGTAGTCAGAATCCCGACTCGGCTGCTAGATTCCTACGACTTCACGACCCTACAGAAGCATGTCGATCCAAATCCCACTATGAATCCGGATCAGGTAGAATCCATGTTGAGTCGCGATCCAAATCATAGAATCCTATACAAAACTGTACAATCCCGACTATGCTATGGACTATGTCCGATTCTACTAATTTATCTAAACCGTTTGTTTAGTTGTAGCAGAATAGTATGCAATCATCCAAACCACTTTTCATATACCTCATTTACCTTTATTCCCCTCCCAAGCCCAAATGCTCAACCGCCGACACCTTTGATCTAGCTCTCAGAAAGCCTAGATCAAAATTGAGGATCAGGCTTGTCAACAGATGGAATTGGCGTGAAAAGGAGGATGCTTCAAGATTGATCGGAGAAGGAGAGGAAGACCCTTCAAGGTTTAGCACTGCAGCTCACATAGACAAGTGATCGACTATTCACGCACTCCAAAAAGAACCTAAGTAAATTTCGTGCGTTGAAGGTCTAAATGTTCTATATATTTCCCTCTCATATATGTTCCATACATGCGAGCTAGATGGTAGGTTAGCCATAAAAAGAAGTGGAATACAACTAGCATTGATGTGTACGTTCTTTGCTCCATATTTAGTGTCAAAACTCTACAGAACCCATATAAATTAGTTGTGTGCATACAAAATATCTTATTTGAGTAAATCTAGTAGAATCCTCGATTCCACAGCTCGATCTTACGACTCGATTCTGTCTGAGGAAAATCGATCCGACTCCGAATCCCGACTCTGACTACCTTGCTCTCCGGTGTCTATATAAACCGGAGGGTTTTAGTCCGTAGGACGAACAACCATTACAACAATCATACCATAGGCTAGCTTCTAGGGTTTAGCCTCGTTGATCTCGTGGTAGATCCACTCTTGTACTACCCATATCATCAATATCAATCAAGCAGGAGTAGGGTTTTACCTCCATCGAGAGGGCCCAACCCAGGTAAAACATCGTGTCCCTTGTCTCCTGTTACCATCCGCCTAGACGCACAGTTCGGGACCCCCTACCCGAGATCCGCCGGTTTTGACACCGACATTCGTGCTTTCATTGAGAGTTCCTCTGTGTCATCACTGATAGGCTTGATGGCTTCTTCAATCAACAACAACGCAGTCCAGGGTGAGACTTTTCTCCCCGGACAGATCTTCGTGTTCGGTTGCTTTGCACTGCGGGCTAATTCGCTTGGCCATCTGGAGCAGATCGAAAGCTACGCCCCTAGCCATCAGGTCAGGTTTGGAAGCCTAAACTTCACGGCCGACATCCGCGGAGACTTGATCTTCGAGGGATTCGAGCCACAACCGAAGACGCCAGACCGCCACGGTGGGCAGATTTAGCTCGCCACGGACAAGGCCTCGAGGTCAAGATATAAGTCTGCTCCGACCCATAGTTCGGAGCTGACCGTGCAGATCGAGGACAAGTGGCTGGACACCGCCTCGGGGGCTGCAACTTCTACGGCGATGGAGCCGAATACTGACCTTGTCCCTTGCAAAGCTCGTGACTCCGAGGTGCCGGACTCCTTACCGGACTCCGAACTTCCTGCGCCCCTGCCAATCAAATCCGATTGGGCGCCGATCATGGAGTTCACCGCTGCTGACATCTTTCAGCACTCACCCTTTGGCGACATCCTGAATTCGCTAAAGTATCTCTTGTTATCAGGAGAGCCCTGGCCGGACTGCGGTCAGGATGGTTGGGATGCGGATGACGAAGAAATTCAAAAACCCACCCACCACCCACTTTGTAGCCACTGTCGACGATCTAACCGACATGCTAGACTACGACTCCGAAGACATCGACGGTATGGATGACGATGCGGAGACGAACAAGAACCAGCGCCACGGGCACTGAAGACCACCTCGCCATACGACATATACATGGTGTACATCCCAAAGGATGGGGACAATGAAGAAGCAGCAGAGGCAGATTCCTCTAAGAAACAGCCCAAGCGCCGACGCGTCGGGCGCCGCTCTAAATCCCGCCACAGAAGAATGGAGATTCCGCACCGGAGATAATAACACCCCGAGAGTGTCGAAGACAACCCCTCCAAAGAAGATTCAGACAGAGGAGGGCGGAGAAGCCAGCCTCAAGAGAGAGCGGCGACGAGGAGATAGAGGATGACAATTACATGCCTCCCTCCGGAGACGAGGCAAGCCTCAACGACGACGAATTCGTCGTGCCCGAGGATCCCGTCGAACAAGAGCGTTTTAAACGCAGGCTAATGGCCACGACGAACAACCTAAAGAAAAAGCAGCAACAGCTTCGAGCTGATCAAGACCTGCTGGCCGACAAATGGACCGAGGTCCTCGCGGCCGAAGAGTATGAACTCGAACGCCCCTCCAAAAGCTACCCAAAATGCAAGTTGCTCCCCCGACTAGAGGAGGAGGCATACAAACCTTCATCATCAGTGCACAATACGGCAGAGCATACACCTCGTGGCCGTGACAGAGAGGCATCTAGGCCCTCCACCAGAACCGTACCATGCACCGCTTGAAAAGCGCGAAGCCACGGGGGAATGCGCCGGACTTGCGAGACGTACTGGAGAATAAGGCAAAACAATCACGATCTATCTACGGATCACGTGGGTGCCCCACGATCCACGACGACTACCGTCGCGCTGGATACAGTAACTCCAGCCGGGCCGAACACAGCAGACAAAGCTCTCTTGAGCTACGTCGTGATATTGCCCAAAGATAGAGGCGCCAAGACACCCACTATGCTTCACGATGAAGTAATGGATCATCAAATCCTCAAGGGTTTAAACCCGTAAACATCGAATCCTACGATGGCACAACAGACCCCGCGGTTTGGATCGAAGATTATCTCCTTCATATCCATATGGCCCGCGGTGACGATCTACACGCCATCAAGTATCTCCCACTCAAGCTTAAAGGACCAGCTCGGCATTGGCTTAACAGCTTGCCAGCAGAGTCAATTGGGTGTTGGGACGACCTGGAAGCCGCATTTCTCGACAATTTCTAGGGCACATATGTGCGACCACCAGACGCCGATGACCTAAGCCACATAATTCAGCAGCAGATTTAATCGGCCGATAGTTCGACACGGTTCTTAACAAAGAAAATCAAATCGCCGACCGTCCGGATGCAGAGGCCCTCGCAGCCTTCAAACATAACATCCGCGACGAGTGGCTGGCCCGGCACCTAGGACAGGAAAAACTGAAATCCATGGCAGCCCTCACATCACTCATGACCCACTTCTGTGCGGGGGAGGACAGCTGGCTAGCCCGCAGTAACAACCTCAGCAAAAATTCTGGCAGTCCGAACAACAAGGACCGTAATGGCAGGTCGCGTCGTAACAAAAACAAACACCACGTTAATGGCGATAACACTGAGGATACGGCAGTTAACGCCGGATTCAGAGGCTCTAAACCCGGTCAGCGAAAAAAGCCATTTAAAAGAACTACTCCGGGTCCGTCCAATTTGGACCGAATACTCGACCGCTCTTACCAGATACATGGCACCCCCGAAAAGCCAGCTAACCACGCCAACATGGATTGTTGGGTATTCAAGCAGGCAGGCAAGTTAATTGCCGAAAACAATGACAAGGGGCTGCATAGCGATGACGAAGAGGAGACCCGGCCGCCGAACAGTAGAGGATAGAAGGGTTTCCCCCCACAAGTGCGGACGGTAAACATGATATACGCAACCCACATACCCAGGAGGGAGCGGAAGCGTGCACTTAGGGACGTATATGCAATGGAGCCAGTCGCCCCGAAGTTCAATCCATGGTCCTCTTGCACGATCACTTTCGATCAAGGACCACCCACCAAGATCCGCCATGGCGGATTCGCCGCATTGGTTTTAGACCCAATCGCCGATGGATTTCACCTCACTAGAGTCCTGATGGACGGTGGCAGCAGCCTGAACCTGCTTTATTAGGATACAGTGCGCAAGATGGGCATAGACCCCTCAAGGATTAAACCTACAAAGATGACCTTCAAAGGCGCCATACCAGGTGTTAAGGCCAATTGTACAGCTCACCACACCGAAGTGGTCTTCGGATCCCGGATAATTTCCGGCGAGGAGTTAATCTTCGACATAGTCCCGCTCCGCAGATGGCTATCACGCTCGCTGGACGAACCGCGTTGTTCAACGCGTGCCGCATTATGCATACCTTAAGCTCAAGATGCCAGCCCTCGTGGAGTCATCACGGTCAACGGAAACATCAACGCCCTCCGAACGGAGGAACACACAGCAGCTCTCGCGGCGTAAGAATAGAGCAGCCTCTTAAGGCATTTTGAGTCCGCCGTTAAACGACCGGACATGGCCAAACGCTACCGAGTAACATACATCAAGACCACCGCACGCTCCGAGCAAGCGAGTAATGCGGCCCAACCCCAGCCCTTGCATGATTGTAAGACTAGCCCTTCGCGTACATCATTACGCCCGAGATACCATGGGCATAGGGGAAGGGGCACGACCACGACAGGCCCAGAGTGCGGCTCAACCACACCAGGGGCTCCCAAGTGTGTCGCTCTTTTCCTTTTCCTTTTTTTATTTATCCACAAGACTCCGTTCACCAGAGACCCTGTCCGGCGGTGCATCCGCCGAACTCACGATGCAACAACAAGGGAAGGACAAAGGCTACGACGAATACTCAGGTGGTCTCCATTATGAGCATTAAATCTGTTTAATACACCATTCTGCAGCCTACCCCAGGAGGGAGACATGTCTAATAGTCCAACCCTTGCTTACCGCACTATTTGTATCGTTCTGCACTCATGGCAGAATTCCTTGAATAAACAATGCATCACTTTTCGCTTATAATTGCATTCCTTTTTTTACATATATGTTCATTTATGACATCTTGCATCCGTACACTTTGGTATGGCCGAACACACCAGGGGCTTATCTTCCCTGCATTATGGTGTGGTAAGTCCGAACACGTTCACAAGTGCGGCACCCCGAACTTATAACACTATATGCATCGGCTCCGAATCATGTCTTGGGTCAATAGTTGGGTTTGCCCGGCCCCATGTTTTGGTACCTTACGTTACGCTCTATCGGCTAAGGTAGCATGGGAGAACCATCGCGATTGCGCCCGGTTGAGCTGGGCGAGCGCCTCGAGAAAGCTAAAACTGACCGTCATGATAAGGCGAGAGCTGGTCGCTGTTCGAGAGGTCTTTTCGAGTCCCTAAAGACTTATGCCGCTTAGAGCGCGGAACCAGCTTGTGTCCGCCCAGCGTGATAGCGCCCAACTCGGTCTTCCGAACACTAGGGGCTTCACCAAATTTAAAATTATAGAATTCTATGGCTAAGTGAGAGTGTTCAAGCATTATAAGTCCGGTTGCCTTGTTCGTCGTGTTGAGCGCCTCTAGATGGACCCAAAATGGGAACAAGAGCGCCAAGTTTTATCCCTAACACCCCAAAGACTCATGGCATGGGGGCTGAAGCCGACGACTTGCCATCTCTCGATTTGATAAACGCCGCACGTAAGGTAATATTTTAAATTAATAAGCATTGCTTAGCGATATGAACAAAGTTTTCAGCGCACAGATAACACATTGCGAGTCTACTCAAATATTACATCTTTGGGGCACACATCCGCAATCTTGCGGGCACCCTTCAGACACTCTTATAATACATTTCGGCGACGATACTCCTTGCCCGTCGGGCGGCGCGTCTGTCGAAGCCTCTCAAAGATCCAGCCTGCCCCAAAGCACCTTTTGCGGGCAAGGCCCGACGGCACCTTCAATGCACCCGCGGCACCTTCAATGCAAAGCGAGCGCTTGATGACTTCCACCCAAGGGCACGATCCACCAGCCGCCGACGAGGCCGGCGTAGCTCCTGTGCATGGCCTCTTCAGCCACAACCGGACTATGAGGCCCTTCATGGCCTGCTCGGCTACCTTGTGGAGCTCGACCAGCCGCTTCACTGGTCGCTATAAGCACCGGATGTCCGCCTCAAAGATACCGAGACCGAAGACCTTCTCCGCTGAGCTCCCTCCTCGGCCCGGTAGAATGCGGCGGCATCGGACACGCCGCGAGGCAGATCTGCAAACGCCTGGAGAGCTCCGACTGGGGTAAGTAATGGGTAATTCACATTCACATGCTTGCTTTGCATGAAAAATGCCTTACCTGCCGCTATCTTCTTCACCGCCTCAATCTCCTGGAGAGCCTTATGGGCCTCGGCCTTAGCAGCTTTGGCACTCTCAAGTGCCGAGGCAAGCTCGGACTCTTGAGTCTTCGAGTCGCGCTCCAAACTCTCATGCTTTTCCATGAGAGCCTGGAGCTCTTGCCGCACCTCCGCCACCCGCGCCTCCTGCTTCTCTCGCTCCGCTCGCTCGCTGTCAAGATCACGCTCGGCGCGGACACGGCCTCCTTCGTGGTCGCCACCTCGCTCGTGGCCCTGCAGTGCCCACGCTATCCTTGTTATTTCTATTGCAACCAAAATCCTTTTCTCAGAAGGTACAAATTTAATATGGTGTTACTCACCTTCTTTGTCCTCGAGCTGCTTCTGGCAAGGCCGAGCTCGTTCTCGACCGCCGAGGTCCTGCTTAAAGCACCGACCTCTGCAATCGGCGGCAGAGGTCGCCAGC
This sequence comes from Aegilops speltoides, assembly GCA_021437245.1. Classification (NCBI taxonomy): domain Eukaryota; kingdom Viridiplantae; phylum Streptophyta; class Magnoliopsida; order Poales; family Poaceae; genus Aegilops; species Aegilops speltoides. The sequence goes on along the minus strand of CM038143.1, from coordinate 348,527,611 downwards.
AGCAGCCTACAATCCCATATTGACATAATTTTTAGAACTCCTGCGTATATCTTTTTAGATCCTCAGTCCGGCTTTTCTTTCCGAACACCGAACCGAGCATCAGGGGCTACTGTCTATGCGATATTGTATTACATATTTTAAAACTTCTTACCTCAAAGCCTGTTAGAAGGCTGCTGCAGGCTTCGGTCAGCCCGCTCTTGGCGAGCTGAACCTTCTGAATCACCGCACTCATGATAGTGTGGTGTTCTTCCTCGATGGAAGCGCCGTTAAGCGCCTCCAACAAGTTGTCCGGCGCCTCCGGTTGGACGGAGGCCGCCGGTGTCACGGTCTTGCCCTTCTTACAAAGGGCATTGCCGGACTCGAACCATCGCGGGTTCCGTGCGGAGTCCGCAGACGGTCCGGAGGTTGCCTGTGGCACCTCCAGCCTCCCCTCCGGTGGGTCCCTCCGAATCCCACGTCGGCGTCCTCAAGATCACGAGGGTGGAGGCGGTCGGAATGGAATCCACATCCGACGGAGCCAAGGACCCGCTCGAAGAAGCGGGAAAATCGTCCTCGGCCGGACTACAGATTGTATGCGGCATTAGAAGGACACTGTGTGGCGAAAAAGAGAAATTATAAATCATTCAGGAATCTGGATACTTACGATCTTGCCGGGGGCTTGGCCCTTGAGGGCCACCTCTCATCGCTGTCGTCGGTGTTGGCGGAGCTGTCCGGAGGAAGGGTCCTTCCCCTCTTGGACCCTTCGGCCTCCCCCGTTGGGGAAGCCTTCCTCTTCCTCTCTCCCCCCTCTTGGGAGAGTCCTCTTCTCCTCCTCGCCTCTTGGGGAGGAGTCCGCCTCGAGCCATCGGACGATGAGTCCGACACCACTGGCGCCGGGAACTCCTTCGGGTTCCCGTGGCCTTCTTCTTAGCCTTCTTCTCCCAAGACCACGTAAGGGCGGAACCAGCAGCCCTGGTCAAATAGGTGTCCGCTGGTCTTGGAAGGGAGCCGACAATGACCTGTCCGGACGTCCTCCGCCAGTCTGTTAAAGGCATTGGGAGTTTTGATCCCGCATAGAGTCAAACTATGAAAGAAATAAGTGTCCCATAAAGGATAGCAAAGCTTACCTCGCCGGGCGGGCGCCGTGCTGAATCCGCGATCTTCGCTATGGATGCGGGGCTTCTCCGCCTTGAACAGCACCCTCCGTGCAGCTTCAGACGTTGTGTCAAGAGCCCGCCAGGTTCGTGCTGTGCGGATCAAACTCCCACAAATTGAAGGCCCGTTGTTGGCGGGGAGAATCCGCGACGAGCATGACTTGGATCACGCTGACAAGCTTAAGCTTCTTGTTCACTGTGGTCTGGAGACAGATTGGAGTCCTGTCGGCTCCTCCAACTACCCCATAGCAAGCCCTTCTCTTTCCGTGAGGTGAGCTGCATGGGGATACCAGATTGAACTCGGGGCCGCTGCCCATTTAGGGTCACGCTGCTCGGTGATGTGGAACCACCCCGCTTGCCACCCCTTGACGGATTCCACAAAGGCGCCGAGCCAAGTGACGTTGGGCATCTTGCCCACCATGGCGCCCAAGACTCGCTTGAACGCCCTTCACCACCTTCGCTTGACATTGAAGGTCTTTAGCCACAAGCGAAGTGGGGCCGGATGCAGGGAAGGTTTCGCACACCACGATAAACGCCGAGATGTTGAGGATGAAGTTTGGCGCCAGATCGTGGAAGTCTGTGCCGTAGTAGTATATGAGCCCCTGGACGAAGGGATGAAGTGGGAAGCCCAGTCCATGGAGGAAGTGGGGAAGCAATCGACCCTCTCATGAGGCCTGGGGTGGGGATGAGCTGCCTCGTCGAGCAGCCGGTGCGCGATGTCGCTGGATAGCTATCCGCGCCACAGCTTCTCGATGTGCCCTCCAGAACGGAGGAGGCCATCCACTTGCCTCCGCTCCGGACATGGCTGGCGAAGGTTGAGACGAGATGTGCGGACTTGGGCGCTGGAGCTCGAGTGCGCGGAGATGGATAAGCAAAGGAGGAAGAAGGCGTAGGTAAAAAAGGTGGATCCTTATCCCCTTATATAGGGGCGGATGAAGACTATGCGTCCCCACCGGCCTGGTAAAACTCGCTTATCTCCCAAGCGCCACAATCAATGACGCGGTTGGGTTACCCACGTCCGTATTGATGGGAATCCCGGAATAAGGGGAACACGATCTCTGCTTCGACAAGACATGCCAAGGAAACCGCTTCGCTAAATGCGCTGAGGTGGTATAACGAAAAACAATTCAAGTAGAGGCTTGGCAGTGGTGTGACGTCACGCCGCGAAATACGTCAGCAGATTGAGCTTGTGTACATATTATTCTCTCTACGGTGGAATGTGGAATTTATTTTGCAGAGCCGGACACTATCCTGGTGTTCGCAATCTTCTATGAATTATTCGGAGGAGGAACCCGCCTTGCAATGCCGAACAATATGCGCGCCGGACTCATCGTCATAGAAGCCTGGTTCAGTGGCTACTGAGGGAGTCCTGGACGGGGTGTCCGGATAGCCAGACTATCATCATCGGCCGGACTCCAAGACTATGAAGATACAAGATTGAAGACTTCGTCCCGTGTCCGGATGAGACTTTCCTTGGCGTGGAGGGCAAGCTTGGCAATACAGATATGTAGATCTCCTACCATTGTAACCGACTCTGTGTAACCCTAGCCCTCTCCGGTGTCTATATAAACCGGAGGGTTTTAGTCCGTAGGACAAACAACCATTACAACAATCATACCATAGGCTAGCTTCTAGGGTTTAGCCTCCTTGATCTCGTGGTAGATCCACTCTTGTACTACCCATATCATCAATATCAATCAAGCAGGAGTAGGGTTTTACCTCCATCGAGAGGGCCCGAACCTGGGTAAAAACATCGTGTCCCTTGTCTCCTATTACCATCTGCCTAGACGCACAGTTCGGGACCCCCTACCCGAGATCCGCCGGTTTTGACACCGACAGTAACATTGCCCTTTTTATTTCTTTTCTTTTTTCTTTTTTCTTTTTTTTGGGCCTTTCTTTTTTTTGGCTTTCTTATTTTTTTTCTTTTCTTTGGGCAATGTTCTAATAATGATGATCATCACACTTCTATTGATTACAACATATGAATTACAACTCGAAACTAGAACAAGATAGGACTCTATATGAATGCCTCCGGTGGAGTACCGGGATGGTGCAATGAATCAAGAGTAACATGTATGGAAAATAATGCATGGTGGCTTTGCCACAAATACGATGTCAACTACATGATCATGCAATGGCAATATGACAAAGGTAAAGTATGTCATGATGATGATGAACGGAACGGTGGAAAGTTGCATGGCAATATATCTCGGAATGGCTATGGAAATGCCATAATAGGTAGGTATGGTGGCTGTTTTGAGGAAGATATAAGGAGCTTTATGTGTGATAGAGCGTATCGTATCACGGGGTTTGGATGCACCGCGAAGTTTGCACCAACTCTCAAGGTGAGAAAGGGCAATGCACGGCATCAAGAGGCTAGCAAAGGCTGAAAGGTAAAAGTGCGATAATCCATGGACTCAACATTAGTCAAAAGAACTCATATACTTATTGCAAAAATTTAGAAGTCATCAAAATCAAGTACTACGCGATGCTCCTAGGGGATCGATTGGTAGGAAAAGACCATCGCTCGTCCCCGATCGCCACTCATAAGGATGCACAAGCCGTACACTTCATGTTTCAAATTTGTTACACAACTTTAACCATACGTGCATGCTACGGACTTGCTAACTTCAACACAAGCATTCTTTAAATTCATAATCACCCAACTAGCATGACTTTAATATCACTACCTCCATATCTCAAAACAATTATCAAGTATCAAATTGATCATAGCATCCAATTCACTTCCTATGATAGTTTTTATTATACCCAACTTGGATGCCTACCATTCTAGGACCAATTTTATAACCATAGCAAATACCATGCTGTTCTAAAAGACTCTCAAAATAATATAAGTGAATCATGAGATACTAATAATTTCTACAAAAATAAGTCACCACAGTGCTCTAAAAGATATAAGTGAAGCACTAGAGCAAAAACTATCAAGCTCAAAAGATATAAGTGAAGCACATAGAGTATTCTAGCAAATTCTAATCAAATAGGCTTCTCCCAAAAGGTGTGTATAGAAAGGATGATTGTGGTAAACTAAAAAGCAAAGACTAATATAATACACGACGCTCCAAGCAAAACACATATCATGTGGCGAATAAAAATATAGCTCCAAGTAAAGTTACCAATGAACGAAGACAAAAGAGGGGATGCCTTCCCGGGGCATCCCCAAGCTTAGGATTTTGGCTATTTTTGAATATCTTGGGGTGCCTTGGGCATCCCCAAGCTTAGGCTCTTGCCACTCCTTATTCCATAGTCCATAAAAGCTTTACCCGAAACTTGAAAACTTCACAACACAAAACTCAACAGGAAATCTTATAAGCTCTGTTAGTGAAAGAAAACAAAACCACCACATAAGGTACTGTAATGAATTCATTCTTTATTTATTTTGGTGTTAAACCTACTGTATTCCAACTTCTCTATGGTTTATAAACTATTTTACTAGCCATAGATGCATCAAAATAACCAAACAACACATAAAAACAGAATCTGTCAAAAACAGAATAGTCTGTAGCAATCTGTAACTAACGCAAACTTCTGGAACTCTAAAAATCCTACCAAAATAGTAAGTCCTGTACAATTTGTTTATTGAACAGAAGAAAAAGAATCAACACAAAAAACTTTCCTGTGATTTATAAAAATTATATTCGTGCGCACAAAGTTTCTATTTTTCAGCAGAATCAAATCAACTATCATCATAGGTTATCCTATAGGTTCTACTTGGCACAAACACTAATTAAAAGATAAAAACACATCTAAACAGAAGGTAGAAGCAAGATTTATTACTAAACAGGAACAAAAACAAAAAACATAAAGAAAATTGGGTTGCCTCCCAACTAGCGCTATTATTTAACGTCCCTAGCTAGGCATAAAAGCGAAGATAGATCTAAGGAGTGCCATCCTTAATTTTCAGTTTTTTAGCAGAGTCATGCTCGAATCTAGGAGGTTCTTTACGTTTCCCTTCATACTCGGAAATTTTTAGATCTAGAGAATCCAACCGCTTATTGCAAAGAGTAATCAACATGTTCATGCGGTGAAGATTTCCGCTAACACTTTTAAGGGGCTCAAGAGACTTTTGTAAAAAAATTGTTACTTCGCAAATCTTTCCAAACACTTGTGTTTCTTCTTGGGTAGGATGTGATCCTCCCTTTTGAGGTAGTGTTCCCACTATTCCCTCTATAATTTCATGTGCAATACTAGGATCAATTTCAATAAAATTTCCCTTGGCAATGCAATCCAAGAGTTGTCTATGCGTCATATTTAACCCAACATAAAAATTGCGAACAAGAATTCTAAAGTTCACCTCTAGGGTGCATTTGCGATAAGATTCCCTCATACTATACCAAGCATCTTTTAAATTTTCTCCTTGCCTTTGCTTGAAGTGAATAACTTCAAACTCGGGAGACATAGGAGCGGATAAGGAACTAGACATAATGACAAGCAAGCAAAAGGCAAGCGAAAGAGAGAGGAGGAGATTGGGAAAGAGAGGGCGAATAAAACGACAAGGGTGAAGTGGGAGAGAGGAAAATGAGAGGCAAATGGCAAATAATTTAAATGCGAGGGAGATGAGTTTGTGATGGGTACTTGGTATGTCTTGACTTGAGCGAAGACCTCCCCGGCAACAGCGCTAGAAATTATTCTTGCTACGTCTTGAGCTTGCGTTGGTTTTCCTCGAAGAGGAGAGGGTGATGCAGCAATAGTAGCGGAAGTATTTCCCTCAGTTTTTGAGAACCAAGGTATCAATCTAGTAGGGGGCTCCTCAAAAGTCCCACACACCTACACAGACAAACAAAGAACTCGCAACCAACACAATAAAGGGGTTGTCAATCCCTTCACGGACACTTGCGAAAGTGAGATCTAATAAAGATAGTAAGATAAGATAAATATATTTTTTGTATTTTATAATATAGATGCAAAAAGTAAAGATGCAAATAAAAGTAAATTGGAAGCAAATATGATAAGAGATAGACCCGGGGGCCATAAGTTTCACTAGTGGCTTCTCTCAAGATAGCATAAGTGTTACGGTGGGTGAACAAATTACTGTCGAGCAATTGATAGAAAAGCGAATAATTATGAGATTATCTAGGCATGATCATGTATATAGGCATCACGTCCGCAACAAGTAGACCGACTCCTGCCTGCAACTACTACTATTACTCCACACATCGACCGACTCCTGCCTGCATCTAGAGTATTAAGTTCATAAGAACAGAGTAACGCATTAAGCAAGATGACATGATGTAGAGGGATAAACTCAAGCAATATGATATAAACCCCATCTTGTTATCCTTGATGGAAACAATACAATACGTGCCTTGCAACCCTTTCTGTCACTGGGTAAGGACACCGCAAGATTGATCCCAAAGCTAAGCACTTCTCCCATGGCAAGGAAGATCAATCTAGTAGGCCAAACCAAACTGATAATTCGAAGAGACTTGCAAAGATAACTCAATCATACATAAAAGAATTCAGAGAAGATTCAAATATTATTCATAGATAAACTTGATCATAAACCCACAATTCGGATCTCGACAAACACACCGCAAAAGGAGTTTACATCGAATAGATCTCCACAAGAGAGGGGTAGAACATTGTATTGAGATCCAAAAAGAGAGAAGAAGCCATCTAGCTAATAACTATGGACCTGTAGGTCTGTGGTAAACTACTCACAACTCATCGGAGGGGCAAGGATGTTGATGTAGAAGCCCTCCATGGTCGATTCCCCCTCCGACAGAGTGCCGGCGAAGGCTCCAGAATGAGATCTCGCGGATACAGAAGGTTACGATGGTGGAAATTGTGTTTCGTCTTACTCCTGGATGTTTTCGGGGTACGTAGGTATATATAGGAGGAAGAAGTATGCGTCGGTGGGCCGAGGGGCCCACGAGACAGGGCGTGCCCTATAGGGGCGCGCCTCCTATCTCGTGGGAGCCTCGGCTGCTTTCTTGACTTGCACTCCAAGTCCTCTGGATCATGTTTGTTCCAAAATCACGCCCCAAAGGTTTCATTCCGTTTGGACTCGTTTGATATTTCTTTTCTTCGAAATACTGAAATAGGCAAAAAAACAGCAATATGGGTTGGGCCTCCGGTTAGTAGGTTAGTCCCAAAAATGATATAAATGTGTAAAATAAATCCCATAAACATCCAAAAGGGGTAATATAATAGCATGGAACAATCAAAAATTATAGATACGTTGGAGACGTATCAGTTATTCATTTAAGACGTGGACTAATTGTTATTCTGTTTACATAAATAAAACCTTCCATGGTCATACACCCAATGTTGATGGTTTATTGAATCTTGATCATGGTAATGCACATATTCATAATATTGATGCCAAAAGATGTAAAGCTGATAATGATAGTGCAACTTATTTGTGGCGCTGTCATTTGGGTCATATCGGTGTAAAGCGCATGAAGAAACTCCTTGCTGATGGACTTTTGGAATCACTTGATTATGAATCACTTGGTGATTGCGAACCGTGACTCATGGGCAAGATGACTGAAACTTCGTTCTCCGGAAAAATGGAACGAGCTAGTGACTTATTGGAAAATAATACATACCGATGTATGCAGTCCAATGAGTGTTGATGCTCGTGGCTGGGTATCATTATTTTCTGACCTTCATAGATGATTTGAGCAGATATGAGTATATCTTCTTAATGAAACACAGGTCTGAAACATTTGAAAAGTTCAAAAAATTTCAGAGTGAAGTGGAGAATCATCGTAACAAGAAAATAAAGTTTCTACGATCTGATCATAGAGGAGAATATCTGAGTTACGAGTTTGGCCTTCATTTAAAACAATGTGGAATAGTTTCATAGCTCACGCCACCTGGAACACCACAGCGTAGTGGTCTGTCCGAACGTCATAACCACACTTTATTTGATATGGTGCGATATATGATGTCTCTTACCGATTTACCACTATCATTTTGGGGTTATGCATTAGAGACAGTTGCATTCACGTTTAATACGACACCATGGAAATCTGTTGAGATGACGCCTTACGAACTGTGGTTTGGCAAGAAACCAAAGTTGTCGTTTCTTAAAATTTGGGGCTGCGATGCTTATGTGAAAAAGCTTCAACCTGATAAGCTTGAACCCAAATCAGAGAAGTACATCTTCATAGGATACCCAAAGGAAACTATTTAGGTACACCTTCTATCACAGATTTGAAGGCAAGATATTCGTTGCTAAGAATGGATCCTTTCTAGAGAAGGAGTTTCTCTCGAAAGAAGTGAGTGGGAGGAAAGTAGAACTTGATGAGGTAATTGTACCTTCTCCCTTATTGGAAAGTAGTTCATCACAGAAATCAGTTCCAGTGATTCCTACACCAATTAGTGAGGAAGTTAATGATGATGATCATGAAACTCCGGATCAAGTTACTACCGAACCTCGTAGGTCTTCCAAAGTGAGATCCGCACCAGAGTGGTACAGTAATCCTATTCTAGAAGTCATGTTACTAGACCATGATGAACCTACGAACTATGAGGAAGCAATGATGAGCCCAGATTCCGCAAAATGGCTTGAGGCCATGAAATCTGAGATGGGATCCATGTATGAGAACAAAGTGTGGACTTTGGTGGACTTGCCCGATGATCGAAAAGCAATAGAAAATAAATGGATCTTCAAGAGGAAGACAGACGCTGATAGTAGTGTTACTGTCTACAAATCTTGACTTGTCGCAAAAGGTTTTCGACAAGTTCAAGGAGTTGAATAAGATGAGACTTTCTCACCCGTAGCGATGCTTAAGTCTGTCTGAATCATGTTAGCAATTGCTGCATTTTAGGATTATGAAATTTGGCAGATGGATGTCAAAACTGCATTCCTGAATGGATTTCTGGAAGAAGAGTTGTATATGATGCAACCAGAAGGTTTTGTCGATCCAAAGGGTGCTAACAAAGTGTGCAAGCTCCGGTGATCCATTTATGGACTCATGGAAGCCTCTCGGAGTTGGAACAAATGCTTTGATAGTGTGATCAAAGCATATGGTTATATACAGACTTTTGGAGAAGCCTGGATTTACAAGAAAGTGAGTGGGAGCTCTGTAGCATTTCTAATATTATATGTGGATGACATATTGTTGATTGGAAATGATATAGAACTTCAGGATAGCATAAAGGGATACTTGAATAAGAGTTTTTCAATGAAAGACCTCGGTGAAACTGCTTACATAATTGGCATCAAGATCTATAGAGATAGATCAAGACACTTGATAAAGATTTCTCAATGAGTACATACCTCGACAAGTTTTTGAAAAGGTTCAAAATGGAGCAGTCAAAGGAGTTCTTGTCTATATTACAAGGTGTAAAGTTGAGTAAGACTCAAAGCCTGACCACGGTAGAATATAGAAAGAGAATGAAAGTCATTCCCTATGCCACAGTCATAGGTTCTATAAAATATGTTGTGCTGTGTACCAGACCTATTATGTACCTTGCCATGAGTTTGGCAAGGGGGTACAATAGTGATATAATAGTAGATCACTGGACAGCGGTCAAAATTATCCCTAGTGAGGACTAAGGAAATGTTTCTCGGTGATGCGGGTGATAAAGATTTTGTCGTAAAGAGTTACATTTATGCAAGCTTTTACACCGATCCAGATGACTCTAAGTCTCAATCTAGATACATATTGAAAGTGGGAACAATTAGCTAGAATAGCTCTATGCAGAGCATTGTATACATAGAATATTTGCAAAATACATACGGCTCTGAATGTGACAGACCCGTGACTAAACTTCTCTCACAAGAAAAACATGATCACACCTTAGTACTCTTTGGGTGTTAATCACATTTCATTGTGAACTAGATTATTGACTCTAGTAAACCCTTTGGGTGTTAGTCACATGACGATGTGAACTAATCACATAAAGATGTGAACTATTGGTGTTAAATCACATGATGATGTGAACTAGATTATTGACTCTAGTGCAAGTGGGAGACTAAAGGAAATATGCCCTAGAGGCAATAATAAAGTTATTATTTATTTCCTTATTTCATGATAAATGTTTATTATTCATGCTAGAATTGTATTAACTGGAAACTTAGTACATGTGTGAATACATAGACAAAACATATAGTCCCTAGTATGCCTCTACTTGACTAGCTCGTTAATCAAAGATGGTTATGTTTCCTAACCATAGACATGTGTCGTCATTTGATGAATGGGATCACATAATTAGGAGAATGATTTGATGGACATGACCCATCCGTTAGCTTAGCATTATGATCGTCTCAGTTTCATTGCAACTACTTTCTTCATGACTTATGCATGTTCCTCAGACTATGCGATTATGCAACTCCCGAATACCAGAGGAACACCTTGTGTGCTATCAAATGTCACAACATAAATGGATGATTATAAAGATGCTCTACAGGTGTCTCTGAAGGTATCTTTGGGCCCTCTCGATAATGCTCATCACTATAAGCCTTGCCAGCAATGTGACTAATGAGTTAGTTGCGGGATGAAGCATTACGAAACGAGCAAAGAGACTTGCCGGTAAAGATATCGAACTTGGTATTGAGATACCCACAATCAAATGTCGGGTAAGTAACATACCGATGACAAAGGGAACAACGTATGTTGTTATGCAGTTTGACCGATAAAGATCTTTGTAGAATATGTAGGAAACTATATGAGCATCCAGGTTCTAGTATTGGTTATTGCCGGAAGTGAGTCACGGCATGTCTACATAGTTCTCAAACCCATAGGGTCCGCACGCTTAACGTTCGATGACGATAGGTATTATGAGTTTATGTGTTTTGATGTACTGAAGGTTGTCCAGAGTCCCGGATGTGATCACGGACATGACAAGGAGACTCGAAATGGTCGAGACATAAAGATTGATATATTGGAAGGCTATGTTTGGACACCAGAAATGTTCCGAGTGGTTCGGGCATTTTTTCGGAGTACAGGAGGTTACCGGGACCCCCCAGGGAGTTAATGGGTCTTAATGGGCCATGGTGGAAGAGAGGAGGAGGCGGCCAAGGTGCCCCCCCCCAAGCCCAATCCGAATTGGGAGGGGGGCCGGTCCCCCTTTCCTTCTCTCCCTCTCCCTCTTCCTTCTTCTCCTACTCAAACTAGGGAAGGGGGAAACCTACTCCTACTGGGAGTAAGACTCCCCCCCTTGGCTGCCCCATAGAGAGGGTCGGCCCTTCCCTCCTCCACTCCTTTATATATGGGGGAGGGGGGCACCCCATAGACGCACAAGTTGATTGTTTAGCCGTGTGCGGTGCCCCCCTCCACAGAGTTCCACCTCGGTCATATCATCGTTGTGCTTAGGCGAAGCCATGCGCCGGTAACTTCATCATCACCGTCACCACGCCGTAATGCCGACGGAACTCTCCCTCGGCCTCAGCTGGATCTAGAGTTGGAGGGACCTCACCGAGCTGAACGTGTGCAGATCGCGGAGGTGTCGTGCGTTTGGTACTTGATCCGTTGGATCGCGAAGACGTTCGACTACATCAACCGCGTTACATAGTGCTTCTGCTTTGGTCTACGAGGGTACGTGGACACACTCTCCCCTCTCGCAGATACAGAAAGTTACGGCCGTGGAAATTGTTTTTCATTGGCTCCCTGGATGTTTTCGTGGTATGTGGGTATATATAGGAGGAAGAAGTACGTCGGTGGCCACCCGAGGGGCCCACGAGATAGGGGGCGCGCCCTCCACCCTCGTGGCCGCCTCGGTTGCTTCTTGGCTTGTACTCCAAGTCCTCTGGATCACGTTCGTTCCAAAAATCATTCTATCGAAGGTTTCATTCCGTTTGGACTCCGTTTGATATTTCTTTTCTTCGAAATACTGAAATAGGCAAAAAAAAAGCAGCAATACGGGCTAGGCCTCCAGTTAGTAGGTTAGTCCCAAAATGATATAAATGTGTAAAATAAAGCCCATAAACATCCAAAAGGGGTAACATAATAGCATGGAACAATAAAAAATTATAGATACGTTGGAGACGTATCAAGCATCCCCAAGCTTAATTCTTGCTCGTCCCTCGAGTAGGTAAATGGTAAAAATAGAATTTTTGATGTGAAATGCTACCTAGCATAATTCTCAATGTAAATTTCTTTATTGTGGCATGAATGTTCAGATCCAAATGATTCAAAATAAAAGTTCATACTGACAAAAGAAATAGTAATAATTCAAGCATACTAATAAAAGCAATCATGTCTTCTCAAAATAACATGGCTAAAGAAAGTTCATCCCTACAAAATCATATAGTTAGGCTATGCTTTATTTTCGTCACACAAAAATGTTCCCAAATTCTACACCCCCGATGACAAGCCAAGCAATTGTTTCGTACTTAAATAATCTCAAACTTTTTCAACCTTCACGCAATACATGAGCGTGAGCCATGGATATAGCACTATGGGTGGAACAGAATATGATGATGGGGATTGTGTGGAGAAGATAAAAAGGAGAAAGTCTCACATTGATGAGGATAATCAACGGGCTATGGAGATGCCCATCATTTGATGTCAACATGAGGAGTAGGGATTGCCATGCAACGGATGCACTAGAGCTATAAATGTATGAAAGCTCAACAAAAGAAAACTAGTGGGTGTGAATCCAACTTGCTTGCTCACGAAGACCTAGGGTATTTGAGGAAGCCCATCGTAGTAATATACAAGCCAAGTTCTATAATGAAAAATTCCCACTAGTATATGAAAGTGACAACATATGAGACTCGCTATATGAAGAACATGGTGCTACTTTGAAGCACAATATAGGAGACTCGCTATATGAAGGACATGGTGCTACTTTGAAGCACAAGTGTGAAAAAGAGATAGTAACATTGCCCCTTTTTATTTATTTTATTTTTTTATTCTTCTTTTTGGGCCTTTTTTTGCCTTTCTTTTTCTTTTTTTTTCTTTTTGGGGACAATGCTCTAATAATGATGATCATCACACTTTTATTGATTACAACACATGAATTACAACTCGAAACTAGAACAAGATATGACTCTCCATGAATGCCTCCGGTGGTGTACCGGGATGGTGCAATGAACCAAGAGTGACATGTATGAAAAATTATGCATGGTGGCTTTGCCACAAATACGATCTCAACTACATGATCATGCAATGGCAATATGACAAAAGTAATGCGTGTCATGATGATAAACGGAACGGTGGAAAGTTGCATGGCAATATATCTCGGAATGGCTATGGAAATGCCATAATAGGTAGGTATGGTGGCTGTTTTGAGGAAGATATAAGGAGGTTTATGTGTGATAGGGCGTATTGTATCACGGGGTTTGGATGCACCGGCGAAGTGTGCACCAACTCTCAAGGTGAGAAAGGGCAATGCACGGTACCGAAGAGGCTAGCAATGATGGAAAGGTAAAAGTGTGTATAATCCATGGACTCAACATTAGTCAAAAGAACTCATATATTTATTGCAAAATTTAGAAGTCATCAAAAACCAGGCACTACGCGCATGCTCCTAGAGGGATAGATTGGTAGGAAAAGACCATCGCTCGTCCCCGACCGCCACTCATAAGGATGCACAATCCAAGGACACTTCATGTTTCAAATTTGTTACACAACTTTAACCATACGTGCATGCTACGGGACTTGCTAAATTCAACACAAGCATTCTTTAAATTCATAATCACCCAACTAGCATGACTTTAATATCACTACCCCCATATCTCAAAACAATTATCAAGTATCAAATTGATCGTAGCATCCAATTCAGTTCCTATGATAGTTTTTATTATACCCAACTTGGATGCCTACCATTCTAGGACCAATTTTATAACCATAGCAAATACCATGCTGTTCTAAGAGACTCTCAAAATAATATAAGTGAAGCATGAGAGACTAGAAATTTCTACAAAATTAAGCCACCGCCGTGCTCTAAAAGATATAAGTGAAGTACCAGAGCAAAAACTATCTAACTCAAAAGATATAAGTGAAGCACATAGAGTATTCTAATAAATTTCAATCAAGTGGGCTTTTCCCAGAAGGTGTGTTCAGAAAGGATGATTGTGGTAAACTAAAAAGAAAATACTAATATAATACACGACGCTCCAAGCAAAACACATATCATGTGGCGAATAAAAATATAGCTCCAAGTAAAGTTACCAATGAACGAAGACGAAAGAGGGGATGCCTTCCGGGGGCATCCCCAAGCTTAGGCTTTTGGCTACTCTTGAATATCTTGGGGTGCCATGGGCATCCCCAAGCTTAGGCTCTTGCCACTCCTTATTCCATAGTCCATCAAATCTTTACCCAAAACATGAAAACTTCACAACACAAAACTCAACAGGAAATCTCATAAGCTCCGTTAGTGAAAGAAAGCAAAACTACCACATAAGGTACTGTAATGAACTCATTCTTTATTTATATTGGTGTTAAACCTACTGTATTCCAAGTTCTCTATGGTTCATACCACTTAATACTAGCCATAGATGCATCAAAATAAGCAAACAACACACGAAAAACAGAATCTGTCAAAAACAGAACAGTCTGTAGCAATCTGTAACTAACACAAACTTCTGGAACTTTAAAAGTCCTACAAAAATAGGAAGTCATGGGTAATTTGTCTATTGATCGGCATCAAAAAGAATCAAAGCAAAAGCACGTTTCTGTGATTTAACAAAACTAATTTCATGCGCGCAAAGTTTCTGTTTTTCAGCAGAATCAAATCAACTATCACCATAGGCTATCCTATAGGTTCTACTTGGTACAAACACTAATTAAAACATAAAAACACATCTAAGAAGAAGGTATATGCAAAATTTATTCAATAACAGCAAGGAAAAATATTGGGTTGTCTCCCAACAAGCGCTTTTCTTTAAAGCCTTCTAGCTAGACATTGATAATTTTAATGATGCTCACATGAAAGACAAGAATTGAAGCGCAAAGAGAGCATCATGAAACATGTGACAAACACATCTAAGTCTAACATACTTCCTATGCATAGGCATATTATAAGCAAACAAATTTTCAAGGCCAGAAAAAGCTAGCATATGCAAGGAAGAAGAAAGAGACGATAGCAATCTCAACATGACGAGAGGTAATTTAGTAAGATAAAAATTTCTACGACCATATTTTCCTCTCTCATAATAATTACATGTAAGATCATAGGAAAATTCAAAAAAATAGCTATCACATAACATATTCTCAACACGATCCACATGCATGCAAAGTTGACACTCTTCCAAGATAGTGGAATTAACATTAACTAAAGTCATGACCTCTCCAAACCCACTTTTATCGAAAATATCATAAGATTGAACATACTCCAAATATTTGGGATCTAAAGTTGACACTCTTCCAAACCCACGTTCAGTATTTTTGCAAACACTATTATCAATCTCATATTCATCATGGGGCTTAAATAAATTTTCAAGATCATAAGAAGAATCATCCCAATCATGATCATTGCAACAAGTAGTAGACATAGAAAAACTAGCATCCCCAAGCTTAGGGTTTTGCATATTATTAGCACAATTGACATCAAGAGAGTTTATAGTAAAATCATTGCAATCATGCTTTTTATTCAAGGAGCCATCATGAATCTCTTCATAAATTTCTTCATCACAATTTTTAGATTCATGAATTTCAAGCAAAACTTCATAAAGATAATCTAGTGCACAAAACTCACTAGAATTGGTTCATCATAATTAGATCTCTTAAAAAGATTAGCAAGCGGATGAGGATCCATAGATCTTAGCTTCTTTGTTTAGTAATAAATAAACAACTACTCCAACCAAACGAGCAACCAAGTAGGACATCAAAACAAACGAAAAGATGAACAGAAGAAGGGCGAATAAAATGGCAAGGGTGAAGTGGGGGAGAAGAAAACGAGAGGCAAATGGAAAATAATGTAAATGCGAGGGATATGGGTACTTGGTATGTCTTGACTTGAGCGAAGACCTCCCCGGCAACGGCGCCAGAAATCCTTCTTGCTACGTCCTGAGCTTGCGTTGGTTTTCCTTGAAGAGGAAAGGGTGATGCCGCAATAGTAGCGTAAGTATTTCCCTCAGTTTTTGAGAACCAAGGTATCAATCTAGTAGGAGGCTCCTCAAAAGTCCCACGCACCTACACAAACAAACAAGGAACTCGCAACCAATGCAATAAAGGGGTTGTCAATCCCTTCACGGCCACTTGCGAAAGTGAGATCTGATAGAGATAACATGATAAGATAAATATATTTTTGGTATTTTATAATATAGGTTGGAAAAGTAAAGATGCAAATAAAAGTAGATTGAAGCTTATATGATAAAAGATAGACCCGGGGGCCATAGGTTTCACTAGTGGCTTCTCTCAAGATAGCATAAGTATTACAAAGGTGAACAAATTATCACGAGCAATTGATAGAAAAGCGAATAATTATGAGATTATCTAGGCATGATCATGTATATAGGCATCACGTCCGCGACAAGTAGACCGACTCCTGCCTGCATCTACTACTATTACTCCACACATCGACCGCTATCCAGCATGCATCTAGGGTATTAAGTTCATAAGAACAAAGTAACGCATTAAGAAAGATGACATGATTTAGAGGGATAAACTCATGCAATATGATATAAACCCCGTCTTTTTATCCTCGATGGCAACAATACAATACGTGCCTTGCAACCCCTGCTATCACTGGGTAAGGACACTGCAAGATTGAACCCAAAGCTAAGCACTTCTCCCATGGCAATTAAGATCAATCTAGTAGGCCAAACCAAACTGATAATTCGAAGAGACTTGCAAAGATAACTCAATCATACATAAAAGAATTCAGAGGAGATTCAAATATTTCTCATAGATAAACTTGATCATAAACCCACAATTCATCGAATCTCGACAAACACACCGCAAAAAGAGTTACATCGAATAGATCTCCACAAGAGAGGGGAGAACATGGTATTGAGATCCAAAAAGAGAGAAGAAGCCATCTAGCTAATAACTATGGACCCGAAGGTCTGTGGTAATCTCATCGACAACTCATCGGAGGGGCTACAGTGTTGATGTAGAAGCCTCCATGGTCGATCCCCCCCATGAGCACCGCAAAGCTCCAAGATGGGATCTCGCGGATACAGAAGGTTACGGCGGTGGAAATTGTTTTTCATTGGCTCCCTAGATGTTTTCGGGGTATGTGTATATATATAGGAGGAAGAAGTACGTCGGTGGCTGCTCGAGGGGCCCACAAGACAGGGGCACGCCCTATAGGGGTGGGCGCACCCTCCACCCACGTGGCCGCCTCGGCTGCTTCTTGGCTTGTACTCCAAGTCCTCTGGATCATGTTCGTTCCAAAAATCACGCTCCCGAAGGTTTCATTCCGTTTGGACTCCGTTTGATATTCCTTTTCTTCGAAATACTGAAATAGGCAAATAAACAGCAATATGGACTGGCCTCCGGTTAGTAGGTTAGTCCCAAAAATGATATAAATGTGTAAAATAAAGCCCATAAACATCCAAAAGGGGTTATATAATAGCATGGAACAATCAAAAATTATAGATATGTTGGAGACGTATTAATCACCTAGATAGATCTTGCGTGATCGTAGGAATCCTTTTGAAATTACCGCGTTCCCCAACAGTGGCATCCGAGCCAGGTCTATGCGTAGATGTTATATGCTTGAGTAGAACACAAAGATTTGTGGGCGATAATAGTCATACTGCTTACCAGCATGTCATACTTTGGTTCAGCGGTATTGTTGGATGAAGCGGCCCGGACGGACATTACATGACTGCGTTCATGAGACTGGTTCTACCAACGTGCTTAAGCACATAGGTGGCTGGCGGGTGTCTATTTCTCCAACTTTAATTGAATTGAGTGTGGCTACGCCCGGTCCTTGTTGAAGGTTAAAACAACAAACTTGATGAAAAATCGTTGTGGTTTTGATGCCTACGTAAGAACGGTTCTTGCTAAGCCCGTAGCAGCCACGTAAAACTTGCAACAACAAAGTAGAGGACGTCTAACTTGTTTTTGCAGGGCATATTGTGATGTGATATGGTCAAGACATGATGATATATAAATTGTTGTATGAGATGATCATGTTTTGTAACAAAGTTATCGGCAACTGGCAGGAGCCATATGGCTTTCGCTTTATTGTATGCAATGCAATCGCCATGTAATTATGTACTTTATCACTAAGCGGTAGCGATAGTCGTAGTAACAATAGTTGGCGAGACGACAACGATGCTATGATGGAGATCAAGGTGTCGCGCCGGTGACGATGGAGATCCTGACGATGCTTCGGTGATGGAGATCATGAACATACGATGATGATGATGTCCATATCATGTCACATATTCTGATTGCATGTGATGTTTATCTTTTATGCATCTTATTTTGCTTAGTACGGTTGTAGCATTATAAGATGATCCCTTACTAAATTTTAAGGTACAAGTGTTCTCCCTGAGTATGCACCGTTGCTATAGTTCTCATGTCGAGACACCATGTGATGATCGGGTGTGATAAGCTCTACGTTCACATACAATGGGTGCAAGCCAGTTTTGCACACGCAGAATACTCGGGTTAAACTTGACGAGCCTAGCATATGCAGATATGGCCTCGGAACACTGGAGACCGAAAGGTCGAGCGTGAATCATATAGTAGATATGATCAACATAGTGATGTTCACCATTGAAAACTACTCCATCTCACTGGAGAACAATAGCTCGCGTTATATATTCCCTATGTTTTTTATATGTTCTTAGAGAAAACTAAGTTGAAAGATCATAGTAGCAATGATGCGGACTGGGTCCGTGATCTGAGGTGTATCCTCATTGATGCACAAAAGAATTATGTCCTTGATGCCACTAGGTGACGGACCTATTGCAGGAGCAGATGTAGACGTTATGAACGTTTGGCTAGCTCAATATGATGACTACTTGATTGTTTAGTGCACTATGCTTTACGGCTTAGAACCGGGACTTCAAAAACGTTTTTGAAACGTCACGGAGCATATGAGATGTTCCAAGAACTGAAATTGGTATTTCAGATTCATGCCCGTGTCAAGAGGTATGAGACCTCTGACAAGTACTTTACCTAAAAGATGGAGGAGAATTGCTCAACTAGTGAGCATGTGCTCAGAATGTCTGGGTACTACAATTTCTTGAATCAAGTGGGAGTTAATCTTCCAGATAAGATAGTGATTGATAGAGTTCTCTAGTCACCATCACCAAGTTACTGGAACATCGTGATGAACTATAGTATGCAAGGGATGACAAAAATGATTCCCGAGCTCTTCGTGATGCTAAAATCAACGAAGGTAGAAATCAAGAAAGAGCATCAAGTATTGATGATTAAACAAGGCCACTAGTTTCAAGAAAAGGGCAAAGGGAAAATAAAGGGAACTTCAGAAGAATGGCAAGCAAGTTGTTACTCCCGTGAAGAAGCCCAAAGCTGGACCTAAGCCTGAAACTAAGTGCTTCTACTGCAAAGGAAATGGTCACTGGAAGCGGAACTGCGTTGAATATTTTGGCAGATAAGAAGGATGGCAAAGTGAACAAAGGTATATTTGATATACATGTTATTGATGTGTACCTTACTAGTGCTCGTAGTAACCCCTGGGTATTGATACTTGTTCGGTTGCTAAGATTAGTAACTCGAAATAGGAGTTGCAGAATAAATAGAGACTAGTTGAGGATGAAGTGACGATGAGTGTTGGAAGTGGTTCCAAGATTGATATGATCATCATCGTACACTCCCTATACTTTCGGGATTAGTGTTGAACCTAAATAAACGTTATTTGGTGTTTGCGTTGAGCATGAATATGATTAGATCATGTTTATTGCAATACGATTATTCATTTAAGACAGAGAATAATTGTTATTCTGTTTACATGAATAAAACCTTCCATGGTCATACACCCAATGTTGATGGTTTATTGAATCTTGATCGTGGTAATACACATATTCATAATATTGATGTCAAAAGATGTAAAGTTGATAATGATAGTGCAACTTATTTGTGGCACTGCCGTTTTGGTCATATCGGTGTAAAGCGCATGAAGAAACTCCATGCTGATGGACTTTTGGAATCACTTGATTATGAATCACTTGGTGCTTGCGAACCATGCCTCATGGGCAAGATGACTAAAACTCCGTTCTCCGGAAGAATGGAACGAGCTAGTGACTTATTAGAAAATAATACATACCGATGTATGCAGTCCAATGAGTGTTGATGCTCGTGGCAGGGTATCGTTATTTTCTGACCTTCACAGATAATTTGAGCAGATATGAGTATATCTTCTTAATGAAACACATGACATTTGAAAAGTTCAAAGAATTTCAGAGTGAAGTGGAGAATCATCGTAACAAGAAAATAAAGTTTCTACGATCTGATCATAGAGGAGGATATTTGACTTATGAGTTTGGCCTTATACAACAATGTGGAATAGTTTCACAGCTCGCGCCACCAGGAACACCACAGCGTAGTGGTGTGTCCGAACATCATCACCACACTTTTTGGATATGGTGCGATCTGTGATGTCTCTTACCGATTTACCACTATCGTTTTGGGGTTATGCATTAGAGACAGCTGCATTCACATTAAATTGGGCACCATCAAAATCCGTTGAGAAGACGCCTTATGAACTATTGTTTGGCAAGAAACCAAAGTTTCTGTTTCTTAAAATTTGGGGCTGCGATGCTTATGTGAAAAAGCTTCAACCTGATAAGCTTGAACCTAAATCGGAGAAGTACATCTTCATAGGATACCCAAGGGAAACTATTTAGGTACACCTTCTATCACAGTTTCGAAGGCAAAATATTCGTTGCTAAGAATGGATTCTTTCTAGAGAAGGAGTTTCTCTCGAAAGAAGTGAGTGGGACGAAAGTAGAACTTGATGAGGTAATTGTACCATCTCCCTTATTGGAAAGTAGTTCATCATAGAAATCAGTTCCAGTGATTCCTACAGCAATTTGTGAGGAAGTTAATGATGATGATAATGAAACTTCGGATCAAGTTACTACCGAACCTCGTAGGTCTTCCAGACTGAGATCCGCACTAGAGTGGTACAATAATCCTATTCTGGAAGTCATGTTACTAGACCATGATGAACCTACGAACTATGAGGAAGCAATGATGAGCCCAGATTCCGCAAAATGGCTTGAGGCCATGAAATCTGAGGTGGGATCCATGTATGAGAACAAGTGTGGACTTTGGTGGACTTGCCCGATGATCGGAAAGCCATAGAAAATAAATGGATCTTCAAGAGGAAGACGGACCCTGATACTAGTGTTACTATCTACAAATCTTGACTTGTCGCAAAAGGTTTTCGACAAGTTCAAGGAGTTGAATACGATGAGACTTTCTCACCCGTAGCGATGCTTAAGTCTGTCCGAATCATGTTAGCAATTGCTGCATTTTAGGATTATGAAATTTGGCAGATGGATGTCAAAACTGCATTCCTGAATGGATTTTTGGAAGGAAAGTTGTATATGATGTAACCAGAAGGTTTTGTCGATCCAAAGGGTGCTAACAAAGTATGCAAGCTCCAGTGATCCATTTATGGACTGGTGCAAGCCTCTCGGAGTTGGAATAAATGCTTTGATAGTGTGATCAAAGCATATGGTTTTATACAGACTTTTGGAGAGGCCTGTATTTACAATAAAGTGACTAGGAGCTCTGTAGCATTTCTAATATTATATGTGGATGACATATTGTTGATTGGAAATGATATAGAATTTCTGGATAGCATAAAGGGATACTTGAATAAGAGTTTTTCAATGAAAGACATCGGTGAAACTGCTTACATAATTGGCATCAGGATCTATGGAGATAGATCAAGATGCTTGATAAAGATTTTTCAATGAGTACATACCTTGACAAGTTTTCGAAAAGTTTCAAAATGGAGCAGTCAAAGAAGGAGTTCTTGTCTGTATTACAAGGTGTAAAGTTGAGTAAGACTCAAAGCCCGACCACGCCAGAAGATAGAAAGAGAATGAAAGTCATTCCCTATGCCACAGTCATAGGTTCTATAAAATATGTTGTCTGTGTACCAGACCTATTGTGTACCTTGCCATGAGTTTGGCAAGGGGGTACAATAGTGATCTAAGAGTAGATCACTGGACAGCGGTCAAAATTGTCCGTTGTGAGGACTAAGGAAATGTTTCTCGGTGATGGGGGTGATAAAGAGTTCGTCGTAAAGAGTTACGTTGATACAAGCTTTTACACCGATCAAGATGACTCTAAGTCTCAATCTCGATACATATTGAAAGTGGGAACAATTAGCTAGAGTAGCTCTATGCAGAGCATTGTATACATAGAATATTTGCAATATACATATGGCTCTGAATGTGACAAACCCATTGACTAAACTTCTCTCACAAGAAAAACATGATCACACCTTAGTACTCTTTGGGTGTTAATAACATTGTGATGTGAACTAGATTATTGACTCTAGCAAACCCTTTGGGTGTTAGTCACATGGCGATGTGAACTAATCACATAAACATGTGAACTATTGGTGCTTAATCACATGATGATGTGAACTAGATTATTGACTCTAGTGCAAGTGGGAGACTGAAGGAAATATGCCCTAGAGGCAATAATAAAGTTATTATTTATTTACTTATTTCATGATAAATGTTTATTATTCATTCTAGAATTGTATTAACTGGAAACTTAGTACATGTGTGAATATATAGACAAAACATATAGTCCCTAGTATGCCTCTACTTGACTAGCTCGTTAATCTAAGATGGTTATGTTTCCTAACCATAGACATGTGTTGTCATTTTATGAACGGGATGACATCATTAGGAGAATGATGCGATGGACATGACCCATCCGTTAGCTTAGCATTATGATCATCTCGGTTTCATTGCTACTGCTTTCTTCATGACTTATGCATGTTCCTCAGACTATGAGATTATGCAACTCCCGAATATTGTGTGCTATCAAACGTCACAACGTAAATGGGTGATTATAAATATGCTCTACAGGTGTCTCCGAAGGTGTTTGTTGGGTTGGCATAGATCGAGATTAGGATTTGTCACTCCGTGCTTCAGAGAGGTATCTCTGGGCCCTCATGGTAATGCTCATCACTATAAGCCTTGCAAGCAATGTGACTAATGAGTTAGTTGCGGGATGAAGCATAACAGAACGAGTAAAGAGACTTGCTAGTAATGAGATTGAACTAGGTATTGAGATACCGATTATCGAATCTCCGGCAAGTAACATACCGATGACAAAGGGCGATGACAAAGGGAACAACATATGTTGTTATGCGGTTTGACTGATAAAGATCTTCGCAGAATATGTAGGAACCAATATGGGCAACTAGGTTCCGCTATTGGTTATTGACCAGAAGTGAGTCTCGGTCATGTCTACATAGTTCTCGAACCCGTAGGGTCCGCACGCTTAACGTTCGATGACGATTAGTATTATGAGTTTATGTGTTTTGATGTACCGAAGGTTGTTCGAAGTCCCGGATGTGATCACAGACATGACGAGGAGTCTCTAAATGCTCGAGACATAAATATTGATATATTGGAAGGCTATGTTTGGACACCGGAAAGGTTTCGAGTGGTTCGAGCATTTTTCCGGAGTACCGGGAGGTTACCGGAACCCCCGGGGAGTTAATGGGCCTTAATGGGCCATGGTGGAAGAGAGGAGGAGGTGGCCAAGGTGGGGCGCCCCTCCCAAGCCCAATCCGAATTGGGAGGGGGCCCGGCACCCCTTTCCTTCTCTCCCTCTCCCTCTTCCTTCTTCTCCTACTCCAACTAGGGAAGGGGGGAAACCTACTCCTACTGGGAGTAGGACTCCCCCCTTGGGCGCACCATAGAGAGGGCCGGCCCTCCCCTCCTCCACTCCTTTATATACGGGGGAGGGGGCATCCCATAGACACACAAGTTGATTGTTTAGCCGTGTGTGGTGCCCCCTCCACAGATTTCCACCTCGATCATATCGTCGTAGTGCTTAGGCGAAGCCCTGCACCAGTAACTTCATCATCACCGTCACCATGCCGTCATGCTGACAGAACTCTCCATCGGCCTAAGGTGGATCTAGATTTCCAGGGACATCACCGAGCTGAACGTGTGCAGATCACGGAGGTGCCGTGAGTTTGGTACTTGATCGGTTGGTTCGCGAAGAGGTTCGACTACATCAACTGCGTTACATAACGCTTCCACTTTCGGTCTATGAGGGTACGTGGGCACACTCTCCCCTCTTGTTGCTATGCATCACCTAGATAGATCTTGCATGATTGTAGGAATTTTTTTGAAATTACCGTGTTCGCCAACAAAATTCTCCTTCTGTATGTCCTGTACCACCGTTTTGCAATCCGATGCAACTTGAATACGTCTCAAGTAGAGGTCATCAGCCACTGCAAGAGCTTCTCTGATGGCGAGAGCTTCCAAAGTCGGGGGGTCCAGAATGTGTCTGAAGGAAAGAGTCGATGCTCCCATGAACATACATATGTCGTCTCACTACTGCAGAATGCTGCTAATGTGACACTACGATCAGAGACCCTTCGAGAACTATGTGCGATGCAATAATCGCAAACAGTGGTGTTAGAGAACCATCAAAAATGTCCAAAACGTTTGTGATGATGGATGCATCAAACACGGTTCAGATTTTAGTTGCGTGTGCGATGCAGGGCATATGGTTCAGTTCAATTAACTCTTTGCAATGAGGTGGAACAAAAGAAATGGGCAGCCAGATGAAGGCGTGTGCGATACACATCATACGGTTCACTAGGATGAACTGTTTGTGATTAGGCAACACAAAATAAATGGCCAGGCAGATCAAGGTGTGTGCGATATATGGCATGCGGTTCACTCGGATGAACTGTTTGCGTTGAGACAAGAGAACAGAAACGGTTCAATATAACAAGATGTGTGTGATATGTGGAAAACAGGTCTGTAATAAGAAGTGTGTGCGAAGACGGATAAAACACCGATGATTGTTTCTAATAAGATGTATGTGATATGCTCTGTCTACGCAACATGTATTGGCCATTAGGGGATGGGCGGTCATCCGGATATGCCATAAGGATGTGAAGAGGCATCCTATATTAGCAAGGACTAGCTGTTCCACGAGTAGCTCATCTAAAATAACTCTCAAGTTAAGTGTGCTCAGGCTGGATCAGCCATGGGATAGTGAAAGTGCAACTAATCCCCAGGTGGTTTTGGTAATTAACAACAACATATATATCATTGAACTAATAGTTACTTGAGAATCATTTCAGAGAGTTCAGTGATATGGGTATGGCAAGGACTGAAGAAGTGGACCCCTCAAAATGCTAAGGCAAGCATTGGCAAAAGCTCAAGACTCCATTTTTGGTTTAGTGATCCAAGATCACATTGAGTCCATAGGAAAAGCCAATACTATTAAAAGGGATGAGGTTATGATGATGATCCGGTTGCTCAAGTGCTTAGTGATACATCTCCTAAACTATCGGCAACTTTCACCGCCATATACACTCATAAGTAGTCTCGGTCCCACCGAAATTCCAAACTCAGTCACACCGAGATGAACCACCTCATCCATAAGCCAAACCCTAGTAAACTCGGATTTTCCGATTCGAACTCGGTCTCACGAAACATGAGTTGCCAAGCTTCAGAACATTCATCATCAAATCGGTGTCACCGAGATGATGAAGTCGGTCCCACCAAACTGGCATGCTCTTGTCATTGCACGAATCGGACTCACCGAGATTGTATATTCGGTCCCACGAAAATCCCAACGCTCACATTATTTGAACTATCGGTCTCACCGAGTTGTCCACTTCGGTCCCACCGAGATTGCTCAAATGTGTGTAATCATTGGATTTTGTGTGGAGGCTATTTATACCCTCCACCCCTCTTCATTCGTGGAGAGAGCCATCGAAAGAACTACCACTCCTACCTTACATTTTGAGAAGAGAACTACCTACCCTTGTGTTGAGATCAAGTTGCTCCACTCCCACCATATGAAGCTTGATCTCTAGCCTTCCCAAGTTGCTTTCCACTCAATCCTTTCTTCCACCACAGCCAAATCGGTGAGGAGAGTTGAGTGTTGGGGAGATTATCATTTGAAGCACAAGAGCAAGGAGTTCATCATCATCTACAACATCTATTACCTTTTGGAGGGTGGTGCCTCCTAGATTGGTTAGGTGTCGCTTGGGAGCCTCCGTCATCGAGATGTGGAGTTGAACCAAGAAGTTTGTAAGGGCAAGGAGATCGCCTACTTCGTGAAGATCTACCCCGAGTAAGGCTAGCCCTCCGTGGGCGTAGGCCATGATGGAATAGACAAGGTTGCTTCTTCGTGGACCCTTCGTGGGTGGAGCCCTCCGTGGACTCTCACAGCCGTTACCCTCCGTGGGTTGAAGTCTCCATCAACGTGGAAGTACGATAGCACCACCTATCGGAACCACGAGAAAAATCACCGCGTCTCCAAAATTGCGTTTGCTCTTCTCCACCTCTCTTTACTACATGTGCAATTTACTTTCCGCTGCCTATACTCTAGAATTGCATGTGTAGGGTGATGCTTGACTTGATCATAATTGTGAATCTGCCAAAACTGTTCTTTGTCAAAAGGCAGAATTTTATATTGTCAAGTAGTCTAATCACCCCCTCTAGACATACTTTCGATCCTACAAGTGGTATCGAGCTTTGGTCTCCATTGTATTGGTTTCCATTGCATTGACTCCATAAGCTTGGTTTCACAACCTAGGAGAGTATGGCGTCTAGTGAGGGTAATTTTCAGAGAGGTCCTTACTTTGATGGTACAAATTTTGCTAGTTGGAAGCATAAAATGAAAATGCATATTCTTGGTCATAACCCAGCCGCATGGGGCATTATTTGTGTTCGTATGCAAGGTGAATTCTTCGAGGAAGGAAAAGTTCGGATCGCGGCTTACAACGGAAGAATTGCGGTGTTGCAAAACAATGCTCAAGCTTGTGACATTCTCTTCAATGCCTTGTGTCCCGAGGAGTTCAACAAAATCAGCCGTCTTGAGAATGCAAAAGAGATTTGGGATACTTTGGTTCAAATGCACGAAGGTACCGAGTCCGTGAAGGAATCAAAGCTAGATATTCTTCAAGGTCAACTTGACAAGTTCAATATGAAGGATGGTGAAGGAGTCGCTGAAATGTACTCTAGGCTTGCTCTCATCACAAATGAGATTGCCGGCTTAGGAAGCGAAGAAATGACCGACCGATTCATCATCAAGAAGATTCTCAGAGCTTTGGATGGAAAGTATGACACCGTGTGCACTTTGATCCAAATGATGCCAAACTACAAGAATCTCAAGCCAACCGAAGTCATTGGAAGAATTGTATCTCATGAGATGACACTTAAGGATAAGGAAGAGCTTCACAACAAGTCAAGTGGTGCTTACAAAGCTACAAGTGATGCTCCCACAACCTCAAGTGACAAGTTAGTTTCCAATGAAGAGATAAGCCTAATGGTCAAGAACTTCAACAAATTCTACAAGAATAGAGGCAAAGAGAGAAGCTCAAAGTCTAGATCATATGATGAAAAGAGATCTTCTAGTCGTGATCGAAACTGCTACAATTGTGGAAGACCGGACACTACTCAAATGAGTGTACGGCTCCCCACAAGAGAAGAGAAGAATCTCCAAGAAGAAGAAGCTCAAGAGATGAGTCACCTCGGAAAGAGAGAAGGAGTAGAGATGATCGTTATGAACGAAGACCCTCTCGGAGAAGCAAGGATTCGGAGAGGAAAGACAAGTCATCAAGGAGCTACACAAGAAGAAAACATCAAGCTCATGTAGGTGAATGGGTCTCGGCTCCGACTCCGACAATCAATCCAAGGAAGCTATCACTCCAACTCCGACTACAGTCAAGATGAAGGTGTTGCGGTCTTGCTCTCGATCCTCCAACTCCAACTCCTACGACTTATTTGATTCACCAAATGAGGGAATTGGAAGATGCTTCATGGCTAAAGGCCCCAAGGTATCACACCCTGAATTCATTGACTTCGATAGTGATGAGGATGACTTGCTTGGTGAAGATGAGCTCTTGCATGATAAACCCAATGAGCCTAGTAACGATGAACATGCTAGTAGTCTTTATAGTCGAGAAGAGTCGAATGACAATGTTATGAAGGAGATTGAGCGTCTAACTAAAGAACTAAACACTCTTAAGTTAGCTCATGAAACAACTCAAGAAGATCATAGAGAGCTCCTACGATCTCATGAGAAGCTACGCTTCGAGAAGCTCACTCTAGAGCAAGAACATGAGTTTCTAAAAGCAATCAATGACGATCTTCGAAAGAAGAGTTCTTCATATCTTGCCAAATGACTTCTCTTGTCTAATTTCTTGCCACCCATTAAGACTAAGCATGACAAGCATAAGAAAAATTCTTCCTCTAGTAGTAACAATAACCATGCTAAATCCAATGTTGTTGCTTCTAGTAGTTCTTTTGATTCCACTAACAATGTTTCAAGCCAAGTTACACTTGAGCAAGAAAATAGTTTATTGAAAGGGATCATAGAGAAAGGTGTCTACAAGAGCCTTGCCGGAAGCAAGAACTTTGAGGAAATTATTCGCAAGCAAGGAAGGCACCGGAAGAATCAAGGAATTGGTTTTGAGCGAAAGTTCAACGCCGAAGGCGTTGAGTGGGAAGAAGGTCAATATCCTACTCCACAGTTTGTTCCTCAAAAGGAGAAGTATGATCCTACTTCTTCCAATGTGGAACAAGCTCAAGATGACCTTCCACCACAAGACCACAAGCTAAAAGGCAAGGACAAGCTTCAAGAGGAGATTGATGCATTTGTTGAAGCACCTCAAGCCATGGTCAAGTGGGTTCCCAAGGAAACGTCAAGTTCTACTTCGTCAAGTTCAACTACAACCCTAAGGATTCCCATCAAGATGATGTGGATCCCGAAGAAGAAGAACTAGAAAGTTCTTGAGGGTGACTCCGCCAACATACTTCACTCACATTCATTTTGGCAAAAACTTGTGCAATCAACTTCCACATCGTGCACTAGTTCATGGAGTCACAAACCCTCTTGTTGGTAAGTCAAGGGACAAGGTAATCATTGCTTTCATGGACATCATCTATTGTGAACTTCAATCTATGTCCATGGATATCCTTGTTTGTTCCTTGTGGGACTAACCCATGTAGGTATTGAAAGTGCCCAATCCAAAGGATAGCTCCCAACTCTTGATGATCTCCATCAACATTGAGCATCCACATCTTCAACATCTACATGAAGTCTTCTACGACAACCCAAGGTTAGTTTGACCCTTTAAAAGGGTTCTCACATCTAGGGGAGCTTTGCTCTAAAAATTGAGCTAAAGCATCTTCAAATGATGTGAACACATCAATGCTTTATGTAAAAGTGGTAACCCCACTTGTGCTTAAACGATGAGTATGACCTATGATCAAATGTTCTCATTTGGTTCCTAAGTCAATATACTCATATAAAGATGACCTAGTCATCGACAAATTGTGTGTTAGTTGCTAGAGTTTTTTTTTGGTTGTGCATGTTTGACACATATTTCATTTGCTATCTTATTGTGTGAGCATGTTGGATGCATGATTTTATCCATTCGAGGACATCCATTTGTTGTTTTGGTCGTTTTGATTTTTCTGACCAAATGGATGGACAAGAATGCCTAAGTACCTCCCCTAGCTATCTATGCTTTCTTGTCTCAAATTCTATTCATGCTTACATCACAAATTTTGAACAAGTCATTTTCGGACCCTCGGGTGAGGAGCACTTTGAGCCACCGATCCGTCAAGGGCTAACTTCCAAAACCTTCTAATTGATTTCGGTCGACCAACTCACTCAAACTCGGTCGAACCGAAAGCATTTAGATGATCTAGGTTTTCATCTCGGTGAAACCGAGTTGTGATTTTCGGCGTGATCAAGTGCATAATCGCCTAGCAGTTATCCATCTCGTGCCACCGAAGTTTTACAACTCGGTCCCACCGACAAATAAGGGGTATATATTCCGAGGGCCGCGTGATTTCTCCTTCAAACGTTTAGCCCCACCCCTTTGCTGCTGTCGCCTTGGTCTCCGGATCGTCGCCGTAGTCGCTTTGTGGCCCTCGCCGCAGTCTCCGTCGCCGTCAACGGCCATCTCCTCCGCGCCATTGCCGCCGAGAAAAACTCCACCAAGTTAGGGTGAGTTTGATCCCACTCGTGCTCCCATCTCCGATTCAATGCACGTTTGGATTGCCTAGTATCTTGCCACGATTGAAATCCTCCAGACACCGATTAGTTCGTTTGAACTAGATTCGAGTAAAAGTTTTATGGTTAGGTTTCATGGAACACATCTCGGTGAGACCGATTTTATAGTTTCGGTATGACCGATTTGGCCTATGGCCATTACCTCGCACCTTCGGTCCAACCGAAGTTGTGCAAAATCGGTGTGACCGAAATGAAAATTCTGTGAAACCCTAGTGTTTTCGGCGGACGAAACCCACTTCGGTCAAACCGAAAGTGGTGTGCCAAGCTCTGCTTAACACTTCGGATTCACGAACCTTAAACTCGGTCCGACCAAAATGTCTTCTCGTGAAAACTTAATACTAGAATTTGAACTCATTTTTTTTGCAAAAACTTCTGCAGTTTGTGATGACTCTTCTTCTCTGCCTACACCTTATCTATTCACAGGTTGTCAGCCATGTCAGATGCCAGTGACAGTGAGAACAGGTCGAGACACCCATTGCGAGACATTCCCGGCGGGCACTAGTCCCGATCCTAGTAGCTCATCCGATGATGGTGAGAGGAGTACACCAAGTGGCATGCCTCCTGCAGCCACCAGAGCTAGAAAGAAGAGGAATTCAGATGATGAGGATTCAGATTTTGTTGTTGAGGAAGAGGTGACCTCAAAGCCCAAAGGAAGGTTGTTGCCAAAGAGCAACAAAGTCAACAAACTAAGAAGGGCACCAAAGAAAGTCCAAGCGATCAACTGCTGCTAAGAAGCTGAATTTGGGAGAGGCAATGCAAGCAAAGTGAAGAAAACCACCAAGAGAAAGAGGATAGTGCATGATGCAGCATGAGAGGATGAGGATGAGGCACCCCAGCCTACTCCTCGAAGTCAAGCTCATGGGTGATGCCATTAAGGCCGGAGCCACATCAAAGCCCAAGAAATCTGCTCCAGCTAAGGCAGCTCCAAAGAAAGCCTCTGCCAAGCCCAAGAAGACCGTTAGAAACATTCCAAAGATCTGAAAAGAACAAGGATGATGTGCCACCACCGAGTCGATGATGAAGGACCAGTTTTGTAAACTTCGCCCAAAACTGCCACTCCATAATGATGCTCATCCTCAAGCCGAGAATATGAAGGCAAGGAAAGATAAAGGTCTCGGGCTATGGAGACAAACCGACCCATATGCCGTGAGGAGAAGAACTGCTGAGATCCCAGATTTCACACGAGAGCAGCAGGACTTCTATGAGACCGTCTTGATGGACAAGAAGCCCATAGTCGCAGACACCGATATGTTGACGGAAGTACATTGACAGAAAGAGCACAGAGATTTCTTTCCACATGTGCATGAAAGTTTCACCGCATGTGGAATTGCAGATTTTGTAGGTCGAAATTGACCAGTTGGAACGATGAGATGATAATGCAATTCTATGCCACACTCACTTCTACCCCGATGGAAAGATTATGTGGATGATGAAGGCCAAAGATTTTCTTCTTTTGTTGAAGAATGGGCAGAAATTCAATGCTCCAAAGGCAACGATAAGATGATATTGATGTATATGGGATTCCAAAGAAGAATCATGAATCCATGAAAAACATGTACAAAGAGATTCCAAAGAAAGGATTTGGGAATCTGAAGCTCGGCTCGATCTACTATCTCGTGCAGGCTTACCTACCACTAATACCATTTTGAGGCATACCTTGATGCCCAAATCTGAGATCATCGCATGATCGAGGATACTCTATCAACATGCTGCACATACTTGATGAGAGAGCACCTTTCAAGGTGATGGACTTGATGGTAGAGACCATTAAGAGGACTGCAATGACGAAAAGGTCATGTGGATTTGCCCAGATTCAGATGCTTATCAATGCCAAATTTGGCACGGGCACATTCTTGTTGGATAGAGAACATTTACCGTTGCAGCGAGCATGAAGACAATGTTGTTGTGATGGATGAGGAGGATCCGACATCTGTTGAAGGTCATGCCAAGATCGAAGCTGCTAAGAAAGCCAAAGTCGACAAGGAAGCAAAGCAGCAAGAGCAGCTAAACCAAAGAGTTTGGAGAGAAAATTCTTGAAGCTACTCAAAGGATTGAACAACGCCTGCCAGCATTGTACAGCCTCGGAGAGCCTAGAGAGGATTGTTGAGGACAAGATCCACGCTCTGGGCGTGAAGTCGATCGAGGTACAAGTGACCGTCAACAAGCTCGAGGCGGACATTGAGGAAGCAAAGCAGAGAAGGAAGAGCTTATGCGTGAGTTGCAGGATGACTTAGTCCAGATTCTCATGACAGATCGCTCCGGTTCCCACAGACCCGATCAACTGCTATTCCATGGATCGACACGGACTACAGCTTCAAAGACCTCCCACAGTTCAGCGAAGCTACTCCAACTCCAGCTCGGTGACCACTCCTCCAAAGCCAGACATCACCAAGTCTTCGCCGATGTTGTCATATCCACTCCGACATCAACCTGCACGGAGCCGCCAAAGAGAGTCCACAAAGTGACGCTTAGCTCTATGCTTTTTCAAACTTTTGGTAACTTGTTGCCAAAGGGGAGAAATTGTATAGATCATAGGACTTCGAGAGAGAGTCTGTTGTCTTTGCGCTTTTGCTCTTTCGTTCTTTTGCGGTTTCTTTGAGATACTTTTGGTTTTCGAGACATTCAGTGTGTTTGATACTCCGTTTGATTCTACCTTAATGAGTGCTTGGTCGTACTATGCTTTAATGTGTGCTTAATGCTTATCATATGCCATTCCTATCTTGTATGACCATTTACTCATGTCTTGGTGATTGGGTGCACGCTGTTCATTCTTATCATTTTGTGCGCTCCACCAAGATGTATGTGACATGGAAGAGTGGCCCATGATCCTAATCGATTGTGCATTTGCATTCAAACACAAATCTTAAATAATGCACAAATTTAGGGGGAGCTCTTGCTTATCACATACTTCTCAAAGCGACGATATTATTCATTGATTATATCCTTTGTCGAAGCTTTGATCTATATGTTGTCATCAATTACCAAAAAGGGGGAGATTGAAAGTGCAACTAATCCCCGGGTGGTTTTGGTAATTAACAACAACATATATATCATTGAACTAATAGTTACTTGAGAATCATTTCAGAGAGTTCAATGATATGGGTATGGCAAGGACTCAAGAAGTGGACCCTCAAAATGCTAAGGCAAGTATAGGCAAAAGCTCAAGACTCCATTTTGGTTTAGTGATCCAAGATCACATTGAGTCCATAGGAAAAGCCAATACTATTAAAAGGGATGAGGTTATGATGATGATCTGGTTGCTCAAGTGCTTAGTGATACATCTCCTAAACTATCGCAACTTTCACTACCATATACACTCATAAGTAGTCTCGGTCCCACCAAATTCCAAACTCACCACACCGAGATGAACCACCTCATCCATAAGCCAAACCCTAGTAAACTCGGATTTTCCGATTCGAACTCGGTCTCACCGAAACATGAGTTGCCAAGCTTCAGAACCTTCATCATCAAATCGGTGTCATCGAGATGATGAAGTCGGTCCCACCAAACTGGCATGCTCTTGTCATTGCACTAATCGGACTCACCGAGATTGTATATTCGGTCCCACGAAAATCCCAACGCTCACATTATTTGAACTAGCGGTCTCACCGAGTTGTCCACTTCGTCCCACCGAGATTGCTCAAATGTGTGTAACAGTTGGATTTTGTGTGGAGGCTATTTATACCCCTCCACCCCTCTTCATTCGTGGAGAGAGCCATCGAAAGAACTACCACTCCTACCTTACATTTACGAGAAGAGAACTACCTACCCTTGTGTTGAGATCAAGTTGCTCCACTCCCACCATATGAAGCTTGATCTCTAGCCTTCCCAAGTTGCTTTCCACTCAATCCTTTCTTCCACCACAGCCAAATCGGTGAGGAGAGTTGAGTGTTGGGGAGATTATCATTTGAAGCACAAGAGCAAGGAGTTCATCATCATCTACAACATCTATTACCTTTTGGAGGGTGGTGCCTCCTAGATTGGTTAGGTGTCGCTGGGAGCCTCCGTCATCGAGATGTGGAGTTGAACCAAGAAGTTTGTAAGGGCAAGGAGATCGCCTACTTCGTGAAGATCTACCCGAGTAAGGCTAGCCCTCCGTGGGCGTGAGCCATGATGGAATAGACAAGGTTGCTTCTTCGTGGACCCTTCGTGGGTGGAGCCCTCCGTGGACTCTCGCAGCCGTTACCCTCCGTGGGTTGAAGTCTCCATCAACGTGAAAGTACGATAGCACCACCTATCGGAACCACAAGAAAAATCACCGCGTCTCCAAAATTGCGTTTGCTCTTCTCCACCTCTCTTTACTACATGTGCAATTTACTTTCCGCTGCCTATACTCTAGAATTGCATGTGTAGGGTGATGCTTGACTTGATCATAATTGTGAATCTGCCAAAAACTGTTCTTTGTCAAAAGGCAGAATTTTTATATTGTCAAGTAGTCTAATCACCCCCCCTCTAGACATACTTTCGATCCTACAGATAGGTAACTGGATGGAAAGTTATGTTGATGTTAAATTAACTGATAGGATGAATCATATTGGTCAAATGACCAAAATGACCCATTCCCTTAGCTAATTTAACCTCGAGGTCCTTTTTTATTTTTATTTTATTTTTTAACATATGTTAAAGAAGGTCTACCGCATTACTTTTTGACAATGTGTATACGTGGCACACAGTTGCTCCACTCGACCTGTTTGTGATGAAATAAGTCGTGTGTGCTGTGGGCAAACGCTTGCTAGTGTACAACCGTTTGCGATTGATGAATTCATCACCGACGGTTCCCTAGTGTGGTCCGTGTTCATCTCATCATTATCTACTTCTTGTGCTAGCTCGATGTTCCTTTATATTGTAAGTTTCCATTAATTGACGGTGTTCTATGAACATGCCACCGTTTCCCACCATTTCCTCACCTGTTTCCCGCCAGCCAGCGATATTGCACATAAACCTAGGCGCGGCACGACGCACGGAGGCAACAAGCGCAGCCTGTAGCACATCCACCTTTTCCAAGCAAGCCAACGCACCAAAGCGTCGCCTCTGCCATCAACCTCATCGACGAGGAAAACCAGAAGGCGCCACGGCCCGTCGAGGCTGCGGCGCTCCCCGGCAACGCGATGGACGACACCGTGATGCGCGTCATCACCAGGGTTGAGCAGACCTTTGGCACATGGTGCTTCAGCGATGTGGATCAAGATAGGCATGTCAGCGCCGAGATGCTGCAGCTCGCTGCACAACATGATTGATGGCGCGCCACAGAGCAAGCTAGGCGCGTCCGCGCTGATGGGCTGCGGCTCGCCGCACGACGAGAGTGTTGGAGCGCCGTAGAGCAAGAGGCGTGGCGCGCCGCACAGCAAGAGCGGATCCATCGGTGCTTGCCTACTGTTGTAAGTGCATCTAGTGTCCCTTAGTGATTTTGGTGTATTGAAGACTTATAGGTTAAGGGACTGATGCGTTTGTGAGTGTACAGAGGTCTATAAATCTATGAGGAGTTTGATATTTACAGAGAAAGTCGACCCTAAAAATGAAGTTCTTCAACTGAAGACTTTGATATTCTAAAGACTTTCTGAAGACTTTGAAAGTGAAGAAATTGGTGTGACCTTGAAGACTTGGTATTCATTTGAGGAACATGAAGCGTGAAGACTTTTGTTTTCGTAGTTTCATTTTCTCTTTCTTGAGTCATAGGAAACACCGTACTGTTAAAGGGGGTCGAGGAAATACTAAGGAAAAATTTCCATGTGATGCTCAACTCAAAATCCTACACCTACCAATCCCTTCGAGTGAAGCCATGGTAA
The DNA here is from genome assembly GCA_021437245.1 of Aegilops speltoides. Taxonomy (NCBI): domain Eukaryota; kingdom Viridiplantae; phylum Streptophyta; class Magnoliopsida; order Poales; family Poaceae; genus Aegilops; species Aegilops speltoides. Next base: position 348,491,593 of record CM038143.1, on the reverse strand, counting down.
ATCTCATACAGATTCAATCAATTTCTTCAAAGGATGAGACGTAGTTCTTCCGGTCATTGATGACTTTGTCTAACTGAGGAGTTAGGAATTCGCCAGTGCGAATTGCCTACACAGTGAGGAACATGATAGCCCCGAGGAATTTGAGAGTCAAATTTCCGACCGTTGATGTGCTGCGCGCCGGCTGTCCCAAAATATCTTATCCACCTAACGGTCATATCAGTGATGGGCATTTATGTCTTATCATGTCGGGCTGCTCCCTAGGCTATAAATAGCCGCCTCCTACAACCACTAGTTGGTTGGCTGCTCCGAGAGAACTTGACACTTGTCATTTGAGAGCAACCCATCCTCCGAGGACTTTGAGCGAAAATCATCGAGTGAGGAAAATCCCAAAACCAAACCCCCCACAAACCCAAAGTGATTGAGCATCACTGAAGAAATTGATCCCGCGTGGATCCGACGCTTGTTACCTTTGAAGACTGTGCTTCTTCCAGACGGTTTTGCGTCAAGGTCTAGAGCATCCAAGAGGAATTGTGGATCACCGAGTGACCAAGTCTGTGAAGGTTTGGAAGTCACCTGAAGACTTACCACGAGTGATGGACGAGGTCTGCGTGGTCTTAGTTCAAGGAGAATACGGTGAGGACTAGGTGTCCTGAGTTGCGGCTCAGTGACTGGGTGTCCGGGACTGCGTGTCCTCGAGTTTAAATACTCAGCCGCTCCAACCAGACGTACAACTGAGATAGCAGTTGGAACTGGTTTACCAAATCATTGTCTTCACCAACTAACTGGTTCTATCTCCTCAGCCCTTTGATTTCCTCATTACTTGTTGAATGTTTGTTCATATCTGTGCTTGAAGACTTTGACTGAAGACTTTCACAAATTCCTCAGTTCAAGTTCTTCAGTCTGTTTGTCTTCGTCTTGTGTTATCCTGTGATTACGCTTTCGCACCTCGTGCTTGTCTTCATTTCATCATGATGACCATGCTAGTATCCTGTTATGTTTACTTCGAGTACTTATTCCGCAGCAAGTAGTTCTTCGCTAAGGAATTTCCTCACCAAAGAAATTCCTCGATGAAGAATTCATAAAATCGCCTATACACCCCCCCCTCTAGTCGATATAACGCACTTTCAATTGGTATCAGAGCAAGGTACTCCCTTGTTCTGTGTGATTTTGGTTTAACCGCCTGGAGTTTTAGTTATGTCGACCACAGGTATGAAGAAAGTAACATGCCCTATCTTTGACGGTCATGACTATCCCAAGTGGAAGGCCATGATGAGGAAACGCCTCATGGCAAGGAACAGCGAGCTGTGGACCGTCACTGAGATTGGTCTTACTGTTCTATGCAAGATGGCGAATGCTGATGATATTCGCAAGTACACTCGACTTGACATCATAGCGAAGGATCATCTGCTCCTGCCTATCCAGAGATCAATTCGGACGAATTATGCATCTTGGCAATTCGAAGCTCATCTGGGACCGAATCTCTGATGTCTATGAAGGTCATCGAACTCGTCATGATCCCTGGTTTGAGGAGTTCAAGGAATCTCTCAAAACGATGACTTTCGAGCCAGAATCATCATCTTCTGCATCATGTCTCATGGCAAACGGTGCTGAGGTAACCGAATGCTCCTCATTCGAGTCTTGTGATGATGAATCTGATAATGATGAATCTGATAATGATGAATCTGATAATGATGAATCTGATGATGATATTGAATCTTGTTATACCAAACTTGTTTGCATTGCCACTAAACAACAAACAGCTTTAGAACAAGTTCAAGATATGCTAGACAAAAGTGATGATATGTTGCGTAAAGAAATGGATCAGTCAAAAGCATTGGGTGAATGTCTTCAGAGAATTCACTCCAAGTTTGACGTCCTTCAAGATCAACATAATACCCTCTTGACTGATCATGAGAAGCTTTCCTCTGAATCTCTTCAAAGAAAGGAAGATCTTGAAAAGCTAAGAGTGTGTTATGAAGATCTTCAGAAGGAGCGCGATTCATTACTAGCTTAACAAATCAGCGCTTCTCAGGAAGAATTTGTTCCTCCATGCTTAAAGTGCATTGAACGTGAATCTGCTAATTCTTCACCTGAATGTTCAAATGCTTCAACTGTTACAAATACTTCATCTGCCTCTGCTATCACTAATTCCTCACCTGAGGACATTGCTAGTATCACTGACAATGCAGTGCTGAAGGAATTGTACATGACAGGCATGTACAAAAGCCTCAAAGGGCATCAGACTCTTTGTGATGTGCTTAAAAAGCAGATCCTCAACAGAAACCCTAGGAAAGAGGGTATTGCCTTTGAGAGGAAACTCAATGCTGATGGAACATATTGGAAGCCTGAGCAATACCCCAAAACCTCATGGGTTGCTGCAAAGGGACCTCCAGTTGATCCATCTAACTTATCTAGCTTTACATGTGAATCTCCTCATTCTTCTGATGAGTCATTTGACTCCAACTATAAACTGTTCAAAAATCAGAATGGTGAAGTATTTGCTAGATATGTTGGCACTAACTGCAGGAACGGTTCCCCTATGAAGAGAATCTGGGTTCCCAAAAGTTATGTTGAAAGTCTTCAGGTGAATGTCCTCATGACACCATCTGTGAAGAACAGGAACCCCAGATCAAATTCTTCATATGGACCAAACTCTTCATATGGATCCAAGTCCTCATACGGACTAAATTCCTCACATGGATCAAATTCCTCAAAAGGATCAAAGTCCTCATATGATTATCATCGTGCTAACAACTCTGTCTCGCAGGGTAGAGCTAAGGGCTATGAATATGTGCATTATTCTTCAAATCATTATGTTCATAAGTCCTCGAAGAATTACTCTGCTTATTCATATGCTTACCCTAACCCCTCTTATGTGAAACGAAATGGTTTGGCATCTTTGCTACCATTCTCATATGGTGCTCATGAATGATGAATTCTTTGCCACCCTCCGGATGTGGGTGGTGAAGAAAAGAACTAATCTCTTCTGCAGGTCAGTCTGCAGACGTGCTTTAACGTCTGAAGAATTTGTTTGAGGACTGACGAAATTGCTCGAAAGGACGCAGCGAATCATGATGAAATGAAATTTCATTTCACACGTCCTCATCTTGCTATATCTTTCTTTGCTTGATGAAATTCATCGATGAACTTCATATCATATTCTTCACCGATGAAGCATATGAGATTGTAAGCTACACTAATTCATCTGCAGGATGATCAACCCAAAACTCTTGAATGTGTCCTCGATAGTGGATGTACAAATCACATGACCGTGACAAGAATCTATTGATGGATGCTCCTTATCACCGTCACCTCTGAAGCATATCATCTTTTGACAAAGGCAAATGTCGTATTGGGTCTTGGTAAGGTTGCAATCTCTAAGGATAAACACATGGACAAAGTCATGCTTGTTGAGTCCTTAGGATACAATCTCATGTCGATCTCAATGCTTTGTGATCTTGATATGGTTGTTGTCTTTGGCAAGTATCATTGTGTTGTGATTATGGAAGTCGACAATTCCAAAGTCTTCAAGGCTTTAGGAGAGGACATCAGATATTGTTGATTTCTCTCTGGGACCACAACCAGCCCTGTCTACTTGCAAAAGCTTTAGAAGGTTGGCTATGGCATCGACGACTTGGTCAAGCAGGCATGAGGAATTTGCACACGCTTGCGAAGAAGAAGCATGTCATTGGCATTGAGAATGTCAAATTCCTCAAGGATCACTTATGCAGAGCTGTGAAGTGGAAAATGACCAAGGCCAAGCATCCAAATAAGACTATCATGACCACTACCCGTCCATTCGAATTGCTTCACATGGACCTCTTCGGACCTAATCATTATTCAGCAGTCACTAATGATGCATCCCTATATGGTTTTGTCATTGTTGATGATTATTCTCGATATACATGGGTACACATTGTTAATTACAAACATGAAGTGCAGGAAGTCTTCAAACGATTTTCCTCGAGGGCTTCAACCAACTTTGGTGTGAAGATCAAGCATATCAGAAGTGATAATGGAACTGAGTTCAAGAATTCCGGTCTTGATGCCTATCTTGATGAACTTGGTATTACTCATGAGTTATCTGCTCCCTATACTCCTAAGCAAAATGGCGTCGTGGAGCGCAAGAACAGAACTCTTGTTGAGATGGCTCGCACTATGCTTGATGAATACAAAACGCCTCAGCGTTTTTGGATTGATGCAATTCATACTGCGTGCCACATCATCAACAGAGTATATCTTCACAAATTCTTCAAGAAGACGGCCTATGAACTCCTCACTGACAAGAAACCCAATGTGAGTTATTTCAAAGTCTTGATGCTAAATGTTGGATTAGAGATCCTCACCACAACTCTAAATTTGCACCAAAGCACATGAAGGTTTTATGCTTGGTTATGGAAAGGACTCGACACCTACTCTGAGTCTTCAACATTGTTCTTCACAAGATTGTTGACATTTGTAGATGTGTGGTTCGATGAAACTAATGGCTCGCAAAGAGAGCACCTACCTTCGTGTTAGATGAACCAGCACCGAGGATGCTATCAAGCTCAAGGCAACCGAGGATGTCATTCCTCTTCAAGAATCTCTTGAAGAATTCATTCCTGCTCATGAAGAACGCCGAGTGATGCACTCAAGAACATGATGAGGAAAATGGTGCTGAAGAAAATGCCGATCAAATTCCTCAGCGACAACCAGCTCATCCTCGCATTGCAAAAGAAGTGCAAGTGGAAAAGATCATCGATGACATTAGCGCACCAGGTCCTCTCACACGCTCAAAAGCTTCACATTTATATAACTTTTGTGGGCACTATGCTTTTTTCTCTATCACAGAGCCCACTAAGGTAGATGAAGCATTACTGGAGCCAGAGTGGATTCAGGCTATGCAAGAAGAATTACATCAGTTCGAGCTTAACAATGTCTGGGAATTGGTAAATTGCCCAGATCCTCGCAAGCATAATATCATTGGCACAAAGTGGATCTACCGCAACAAGCAAGATGAAAATGGCCTTGTGGTGAGGAATAAGGCACGACTAGTAGCTCAAGGCTACACACAGGTTGAAGGAATTGATTTCGATGAAACTTTTGCACCTGTTGCTAGACTTGAGGCTATTCACATATTACTTGCTTACGCTAACCATCATGATATCACCTTATATCAAATGGATGTGAAAAGTGCATTCCTCAATGGTAAGCTTGAGGAAGAAGTGTATGTTGCTCAACCCCCAAGTTTTGAAGATCCAAAGAATACTGACAAAGTCTTTAGACTCAATAAGGCTCTCTATGGCCTCAAGCAAGCCCCTCGGGCGTGGTATGATACATTGAAGGAATTATTCGTGAAGAATGGCTTCACACCCGGTTCACTCGACCCTACTCTCTTTACTAAATCTTATGATGGTGAACTGTTTGTGTGCCAAATATATGTTGATGATATTATCGTTGGCTGTACTGACCAACGTTATAGTGATGAATTTGCCTATATGATGAGTGAAGAATATCAAATGTCTATGATGGGAGAGTTGAAATTCTTCTTAGGTCTTCAAATCCGTCGGCGCGCAATGGCATATTCATATCTCAGAGAAATACCTCAAAGATGTATTGAGGAAATTCGCATGCAAGATTGCAAAGGCGTCAATATTCCTATGCCCACTAATGGCCATCTATGCACCGATGAAAATGGTATTGACTTGATCACAAGGTATACCGCTCCATGATTGGTTCTTTATTGTACTTATGTGCATCTAGGCCAGATATAATGCTTAGTGTTTGCATGTGTGCCCGATTTCAAGCTGCACCAAGGAATCACACCATAAGGCTGTGAAGCATATTCTTCGATATCTAGCTCACACACCAACACTAGGATTATGGTACCCCAAGGGCTCTGCTTTTGATCTCATTGGATATTCTCGACTCGAGTATCTTTGGTGATCGTGTGGACCGCAAGTCAACATCTAGCACTTGTCATTTCCTCGACGATCTTTGGTCCGTTGGTCCTCGAAGAAACAGAATGCGTATCACTATCTCTCTGAAGCTGAATACATTGCTGCTGGCTCTTCTTGTGCTCAATGCTTTGGATGAAGCAAACCCTCAAGGACTATGGCGTCAACGTGAAGAATGTGCCTCTCCTCTGCGACAATGAGAGTGCCATCAAGATTGCACACAACCCAGTTCAGCACTCGAAGACAAAGCACATTCAGATTCGTCATCATTTTCTTCGTGATCATGTATTGAAGGGCGACATCTCCATCGAGCATGTGAAGACTGAAGAACAGCTAGCCGATATCTTCACTAAGCCCTTGGATGAGAAGAGATTTAGCAAGTTGCAGTGTGAGCTAAATATCTTAGAGTCTTCGAATGTTCTTTGAAAAGGACACACATCCTAACACTTATGCAAAATTGATGACTTAAATGTGCAACACATGAAGAAACGTTTTTCTTCAATCAATGAAGAACAAAACTCTAAGTGTGAAGAAAATAATGAAGAATTTGATTCTCAGAACCCTACGACAATTGTACGCGGTGTCTGAAATCATCATTCTTATACGGTGGGTCACGCCACCACAAAAAGTTGAAAATCTTCAATTTGAGTTTTTCCTCATTTTTGAAATTCTTCAGTTTTTCAAATTCTTCAACTTTGCAAAATCTTCACTGTTTCCGTCGTTTTTTTCCTCATTGGCTATATATATATATATGAGTTTATGTCCTCTACATCATTCACTTATGGCTATTTCTTCAAGTTACTTTTTCTGCTAAGTGAATGTGATCGGACCCTTCCCCCTCTATGCTATACTCAACCCAATCTATTCACAAATTCTTCATGTGCGTTCTATTTGAAACTCGTTCAAAGTCTTCATTGTGTCCTTGTCAGCTGAAGAAATTGTGAACGACACTTTAAAACAAATCTTATCTAGATTTTCGGTTTTACCGCTCAAACCGTTCCGCATCCCACGATGCATTATTATAATCACCCACGATCTTACACGATCTCATCTGCATAGTACGTGGGTGACACATGTTGCGTGAAGGAGAAAGGGCAGGGGCATGTTCGTCCCAAAAATCTTCGGGCGAACAGTTTTTACCGCGGCTATAAATACCCCTCTCCCCTTCCTCACTTCATTTACTCTGCTAAATCGCTCTCTCTCGCTCGAGCTTCTCAAACCCTAGCGCCGCCGCTACTCCATCGGCACCGGTGAGGAAGAGCTTCACTTCCTCAACCTCATCGCCGTCGTACTCGCGCCGGCTGCGGAAATCTTCACTCCGCCGCCGTCGTAGCTGTCTCCCTCTGCCAAGTTAGGGCGTGGGAGATCTAACTTGACGAACTTCACCGCCGTTCATCTCAGTTCGTTGTGTTCTTCAGTTCGGGTAATTAAAAGTTACTTTTATTACTCACTTTGATTCTCAAGTTTTCCTGAAAATCTTCAAAGGTGTTTTATTCTTCAAATCTTCACACATGTGAACACCTCACTTACTGTATGCTCTTGATCCATTTCTCTAAGCACTCATTTTCTTCAAGATTCCTCAATTGTGCAGATTTTCAATCTGTACAACTCTGGAGCCTAAGACAAGAACGCTTAGTGAAATTCCTCAAGGCTCAACTGGTCAAATTCCTCAAAACTTGTCTTTTCGAAAAACCTTCTGAGAACGCATATGACCTCTCCAAATACCTCGCACCTACACTCTGTTCACAGGTACTCATGTCCGCTGTTGAATCACTAGGTTCTCATCAACTTAACTCATTTGCTGCGTTCCTCGAAGAAAAATTGCATACTTCTTCAGAGTGTTCAATTGTTCAAATTCCTCATCTGAAGAAAATGGCTGAAGGAAAGAGACCGCAGAAAGGAGGAAAGAAACCGGAGGTCATGACTGCCTTCGAAATCCCTGATGACATATACAAAGACTATTGCACACCTGATGAAGCCAAATTTGGCAAAGAGAACAAAAATCAACGCAAAGTTCGCATTCAGAGGATCGAACAAAGATGGGCACGAGAATGGAGGGAATATCGATATGTTACTCCAAACTACATGAAGAAATTCACCTTAAATCCTCCATGCCCAAGAGCTCCATTGGCACCTGGCCAAGTAGCAGATCCCACCAGCATCAAGCGTGGTGAGGATTTTCCCGAAGAATGGGCTAGGCGCCAAGCAAAATTGGCAAGACAAGCCAAGGAGGCAGTGAGGAAATTCAATGAGGATTCTGCCGCCGCTGCTGCTGCTGAGACCTCGGTCAAGCCGAGGAAATCAATGCCGAAGAAGCCTGCTCGTAAGCCAAGTGCTTCACCAACAGCGCCCTCACGGCCAAGTTCCTCAGCTGCGCCCTCACGGCAAATTCCTCGATCGCCATCGCTCCACCAAAGACCTCAGCAGCTCCTCAAAGTCCTCAACTCCTGTGCATCGGCTACATGTCAAAGGACTCGGGGTTTCTCAATTGCTTCTGGTGTCTCAGCGAGTTCCTCAGCTGCACCAATGTCCTCATCAGGCCCCACTTTGTTGAAGACTAAAGCAACAACTGGACGCGGTCCTCGGCCAAGTCCAATGAAGAAACAGGTTGCATTCCAAGTGCCATCTAATGATGAAGCTTCTGATGAAGAACTTGTGGAAATCATCAGACACAGACAAGTAAAGCCGCTAGAGCCAAAGGAACATCTGTGCCACTGCTTTTGGATCCGAAGAAGATCCTCGACTACATTGACCTCTGGCACAAGGATCCAAACACTCCAATGCCTGATCTGCCTCTGACTCCCGGTCAAAGTCACATGCTGACCCATTTCATCTCTCAAGAGAAATGGAAATTTGAAAAGGCTCGTGAGATAAAGAGAGCTCAATCTAGAAAGGAGAAGCTTCTGAAGAAGAATGTTGTCAGACTGACACCCGAAGAACTTCTCAAGGCTCAATCTGATATCCAAGCCCTCGGCAAAGACTTTGATGCATACAATGCTGATTGGCAAGGAGCCAAAGTGAGATTCGTCAACCTGACGAAGAAAATGTCAACTGTTGCAGCCCCATCGCAACAAGAAAATCCTCAGGCTGCAGACTCTGCTCAACTCTTTGAAGAACATGCCAAGACCGTTGATGAATTTTAGCTCTTGATGAAAATGTAAGTTCGGGGCTGATGACTCCATTCCACCACCGAAGAAATTGTCGGGGCATCCACTAGTGGTGCGCTGAAGAAATCAAGAGATCAGGCAATTGCATCGATTCTACCAAGAAAATCAACCAAAGTCCTCAGCTCCTCCCGCGCCTACACCAACTCCAATTCTTCCTTCTGCCTATGAAGTGAAGAAAACCAAGGCTGTAGAGCGAGCTGCAGTGAAGAAAAGGAAGGCATCAGCTGCGTCAAATTCTTCGGCTGCAAAGAAAATGAAGACAATGACCAGCTCTCTTGAAAATCCTATTGATGCTGTTCCAATTTCCTCCATGTCATCAAAGGAAATTGTTCCTTATGGAGAAGACTACAAGATCCCAAGCGGCTCTGATGAAGAAAATCATTCTGCTGCTACGTCAGAGCAGCTTGATGAAGAAATTGAAGTGGAAGCATTCCCTTCAACGCTAGTCATTTCCTCACCTATGCCTCAGTTCACAGCTGAAGAGGCTGGTGTTGAGGAAATTGAAATTGAAGATGAAGATGTGGATATTGGATGCACTACACCAGTGATGAATGATGACTTTTGGGAAAGTCAGCATCCCAATACTCCTCTCTTCACTCCTATTCAACAGATTCCTCAGTCCCCGGCTACAACTATTCAAATGGGCTCTGAAGAAACTCATCCCACTTCATCTGTTCATGAAGAAATTCCATCCGCTAGGGCTGAAGAACCTGCTGCTGTTGATCCTCAAGTTGCACAAGAAGAGGAACCAGAAATTCCTCACCAAGCACCCGAGCTCGCGATTCTGAGGTTGTGCTTTGCAAATCACTGACACTCCTTTGCCCAAGCCGAAGAATCCGTTCTCAAGCAAGCAAAAATTCAAGGCTGAAGACTTCTTTTCTGAGCATGTGTTCTTCACTGTTATAATCCATATGACTCTGCTCGCATAAGGAAGAGGCGTTTCTGGACTGCTAGTCAAGCCAACTTCTATTCCTCAGTGCTCTTTGACAAGGACAAAATCTTCGATCATGAACATATTCCTCATGTGGATATGGAATCTTTGCCGTGCTTCGAGCCAGTCCTCAGTGTTATTCACGATGCAGGACTACTGAATTTTTGCACTGACATCTGTGATTGGAATGAAGAACTCATTCTTCAGTTCTACGCCACACTACATATCACCGGAGATGCTGAAGATGTCAATTCATGGGTGCTGGATTGGATGACTGAAAACACTCATTATAAGGCACCAGCAACTAAATTGCTTCGCGTCCTTCCTCTTGATCCTCCCCATGACAGTGCACGTTGTATCTACAATGACCCTGAACTGACGAATCATTATATGCAAGTGCTCATGAAGCCTTTGAAGCCAGGGCAGGCCCCACGAACCAAATTCCTCGTCAAGGAATTGCTCTACGTGCCCCGGACTGTCTATCGAATCCTGACGAAGACAATGAGTCCCATGAAAGGCCACGACTCAAGTGATGAAGATGTCGTTGGCATCATGAAGAATATGCTTTTCAACATCATTCATGACGCTCCCGTCAACTTCCATGATTTCTTCATGAGGACTCTGGCTAATGTTGCTATGTCACCTTTTGAGCTGAAGCCCTATGCACCTTGGATTATGAGATTTATAAGGGCAAGATCTTCACCAAATTACAAGGCTGACACTCTGAACCATGGTAGCTACTTGCCTCCCATTGAAGTCCTCAAGCGACCAGTTTCATCATCTGATGACAAAGGCAAGGCAGCTGCTGTGATCGATGAAGGCATTCATCCATTGGATGGTCAATTTCGTCTAGCTACATCTTACTCAACCAATGATGACTCTGCCACACATGACACTGCCGCAAATACCTCAGCCAAGCAAAAGCCTCAAGCCACAGCCCCAAGGGTGATGACTGACCGTGAGTTACTCCTCAGTCTTCATCAGAAGGTTGATCGCCATCATAAATGGGTAAAGCGTCAGTTTGCTGCCGTTCTTCACAACATGACCTCAACGCATAATGCAGTGAAGAAAAACCATTATCACCTTCATGAAACCCTCAACCGCACTGGGCTGTTCTCGACTCATGTATATAGCGCGAAGAACGAAGACTATGGGTCTCCGGAAGCATTTGACCGGTCTGCACCACCTTCAAGAAATTCAAGAGAGTCAAAGTTCCCGATCGGGGGCCAGCTCTTATTCTTCATCGCGTGAAACTGATGAGTATGAAGATTTGGACGACACTGCGGCAGGCCCTACTTCAACAAACAACCCCGACAACGCTGGCGCTCCTCCATCAACTTGAAATTCTTCAGGGGCGTTAGTCCTCAGTTTCAATCCTTTTGGTCATTTGATGACAAAGGGGGAGAAATCTGAGTTAGTCTTCAAGTGGGTTTATATTATGGGCGTTTTGTTAAGTTACAACTCTCGTTCTTCCGAAACTTTTTATTGGATCGAGTTGTAATCTTAAACCCGATGGTGCCCTGATACTTTTGGACGGTGCATGGTGCTCTGATACTTTTGATGCACTGTGCTCTGATACTCTTGATGTGTTATTCTACATGCTTATTCCTCATCAATATTATTGCACGCATGCTGAATTCCATCACGCACCATATTTCATCATGCATTTCAAATTCTTCATATTATATATCAAGTGCGTGTATGAATTACAAGATATAGGGGGAGATCTCCATGATTCAATTTTTCAAATATGCATTGCCTCAAAAGCAAATTCCTCACTATGCACATATTCAGGGGGAGTTCTTCTATATCTTGCAATCAAATTCCTCAATATCAGTATTTACACTTCATATGTTTATCCCCGTTGAAAACTTAACCTATGTTGTCATCAATCACTAAAAAGGGGGAGATTGTAAGTGCATCTAGTGCCCCTTAGTGATTTTGGTGTATTGAAGACTTATAGGTTAAGGGACTGATGCGTTTGTGAGTGTACACAGGTCTATAAGTCTATGAGGAGTTTGATATTTACAGAGAAAGTCGACCCTAAAAATGAAGTTCTTCAATCAAGACTTTGATATTCGAAGACTTTCAAGACTTTGAAAGTGAAGAAATTGGTGTGACCTTGAAGACTTCAGTATTCATTTAAGGAACATGAAGCGTGAAGACTTTTGTTTTCGTAGTTTCATTTTCTCTTTCTTGAGTCATAGGAAACATCGTCCTGTTAAAGGGGGTCGAGGAAATACTAAGGAAAAATTTCCATGTGATGCTCAACTCAAAATCCTACACCTACCAATCCCTTCGAGTGAAGCCATTGGAAATCTCATACATTTCAGTCAATTTCTTCAAAGGATGAGACGCAGTTCTTCCGGTCACCGATGACTTTGTCTAACGAGGAGTTAGGAATTCGCCAAAGGTGAATTGCCTACACAAGAGGAACATGATAACCCCGAGGAATTTGAGAGTCAAATTTCCGACCGTTCTTTATCTTCTTGCACCGCTGTCCCAAAATATCTTATCCACCTAACGGTCATATCATTGAAGGGCATTTATGTCTTATCATGTCGGGCTGCTCCTAGGCTATAAATAGCCACCCCTACAACCACTAGTTGGTTGGCTGCTCGAGAGAACTTGACACTTGTCATTTGAGAGCAACCCATCCTCCGAGGACTTTGAGCGAAAATCATCGAGTGAGGAAAATCCCAAAACCAAACCTCCCACAAACCCAAAGTGATTGAGCATCATCAAGAAATTGGTCCTCGTGGATCCGACGCTGTTACCTTTGAAGACTGTGCTTCTTCCAGACGGTTAGGCGTCAAGGTCTAGAGCATCCAAGAGGAATTGTGGATCGCCGAGTGACCAAGTCTGTGAAGGTTTGGAAGTCACCAAGACTTACCACGAGTGATTGGACGAGGCTGCGTGGTCTTAGTTCAAGGAGAATACGGTGAGGATTGGAGTCCTGAGTTGCGGCTCGGTGATCGGGTGTCCGGATGCGTGTCCTCGAGTTTAAATACTCACCGCTCCAACCAGACGCATAACCGAGACAGCGAGTTGGAACTGGTTTACCAAATCATTGTCTTCACCAACTAACTGGTTCTATCTCCTCAACCCTTTGATTTCCTCATTACTATGTTGAATGTTTGTTCATATCTGTGGTTGAAGACTTTGACTGAAGACTTTCACAAATTCCTCAGTTCAAGTTCTTCAGTCTGTTTGTCTTCGTCTTGTGTTATCCTGTGATTACGCTTTCTGTACTCTGTGCTTGTCTTCATTTCATCATGATGACCATGCTAGTATCCTGTTATGTTTACTTCTGAGTACTTATTCCGCTGCAAGTAGTTCTTCACTAAGGAATTTCCTCACCAGCAAATTCCTCAGTGAAGAATTCATAAAAATCGCCTATTCACCCCCCTCTAGTCGATATAACGCACTTTCAACTGCCGACAGGGCGTCGCAGCTGGGTACATGTCCCGTCAGTACCCTGATTCCTCGCCAGGAGTGGGCACAGGCCTTGTGCACCGTACTTGCACCAAAGGCCGGCCGCGCAGTACTTGCACCGGACGCCCGCCCCGCCGTTCGCATGGGTTGCGCCGTTCACCTTATTTGTGGCCCACTCGATGCCAACGAGCTGGTCGGTAGGCTCGACTGCCTCCTTCACCCAGGTGTCCACCTGGGCACAGTAGAGGAACATGGCTGTCGCATCCTCGAGGTGGTGATCTCCTATGAAATAGCCAACTTGGAGCTCGAGGTCGCGCTCCAGATGTATCGTGAGCGTGTCGACCGCTTGGACAAACGCCTGCACGAGTTCAGGCAGAGCCAAGAGCTACCGTAGGCAAGGGCTGTTGGTCATGGTCTCATGGACGCATTTTATTTTGTTGAGTCGTTTCAACCTGGATAACTATGTATTCACGGCAATCATACTATTGCTCTGTTTATTGCTCTATTTCAATGTGTGTACTCTGTTTTCCGTTCTTATATGTTTTGTTTCAATGTGTGTTTATACGCTTTCCATTCTGTATATGTGGATGATAACATATAGGTTCAAATTAGTATACAAAAACAGATAGAAAATGAAATTCATAATATATATACAATATTAATTGTTCATTAGTTCATCACAGAATATATATAATATCATCACATATACGTGATCATACTTAACTACTAGGTACAATGCATAAAATTGAAAATGAAGAATATTAAAACTAATAATTCCTCCTAGGGCCAGTATTCTGGCAGCCCCTCGCCAGCATCTCCATGGTGCGCGGCATCTTCCCAGAGCGGAGGCAGTACTCCGCCTCCTCCGCCTCGTAGCGCTTGACGTGTCGATCTGCCTCTTGCAGGCGGACGCGCGCGAATGATCTTGCCATTTCGTTGGGAGCCCACCGGAGGTCCTCATCGGTGGCACACTGGAGCTTATCGTCCCAGCTCCACGCAGCAATGAGGCGCCTAGCGCCTCTAGCCTTCCTCACGAAGTACCCGTCTTTGTACACCTCCTCCACACGACGATGCGCCCGCCCCCAAAGCTCCGCCGCCTCCTTTTTCTAGGCGGCATCACGAGCTTCATAGGCCGCCTGGTACCTGGCATCCTCCTCCTCCATCTCCTTCTTTAAAGCCACTTGCCTGGCTTTCTCAGCCGGTGGCAGCGACTTCCAAAGACAAAGATCGTACTGGCCCCAAAACCAATCCAAAGTTGGGGGGTCTGGCAAAACCTTGTCCGGCGGCGCGTAGGTGTCCTCATCGTTGCTCTTCAAGTGAGCCTTCTCGGGGTGTGGCGACTCCTCGTCGGCGCGTGGGCAGACCGGCAGCACCATGGCAGAGATTTGAGAGAGAGAGAGAGAGAGAGAGAGAGAGAGAGGGCGAGCAAGGGGAGGATCCATATGAGAATGCAGGCAGGACAACATGAGCAAGGTAGTATTTATTGGCGGCCAGAATGTAGATCGTCAGGAACAGTACACGCGCCGATCACCGGAAATTACGAGTACTTTAGTGTGAATTACACACGATTCCCGCAGCAAAACCCGTGTGTGAACATAATAGCTTATGGTTCCCAATGCAGAACCGTGTCTGATTAATAAAGCCCGCCACCCACCTTCCAGAACTCGAGGCACGAAATAGAGTGCTAATCGTGTGGGGCCGGTTGTCTTGCCAGATTTTAGATATTTTTTTTAACACCAGATATTTACATCATCTGATGATTTTTGAACTCGCACACAAGTACACACATATAATTTTTCAAACCGTTATGGTTAGCCGTTGCATGTAGATGTAGTTCAAATTTGAATTACGGTTATTAAATGGCTAGGAAATCACTTTAATGTCTTCAAAAGGTCAAATGACCCCTGAAATGTTCCTACTTTTCACATGACAGTTAGTATCAATGCACATTACACGTATAAACATTTTGAAGGCCGTAAGAGGAAGCTATCCGCCGTTCTTCATCAAACATGCATTGTTCCCTCTCGGAACCACGAGCCTTCTAGTGAGTTGCTCCGGTTTGTGAGGGGTGTGTGTCCAAACTTTCATCAAGCAAGCCAATTTTTGTACCACATTATCTTGGTGGCATGACATTACATCAAGCAAGGTTTCATGTTTATTTGATTTTTTTTATTTTTTGGAATAAAAATGCCATGGCACTCCATGCATGTACATGCATGTGTCCATGCCGTGAGACCAATATGTTTGAAAATTCCTTCTAATTTACTGCACATGGAATTAACTCGCACACATGTACACAAATATGATTTTTCAAACCGTTATGGTTAGCCGTTGCATGTACATCTAGTTCAAATTTGAATTACGTACGGTCATTAAATGGCTAGAAAATCACTTAAATCTCTTTAAAAGGTCAAATGACCCCTGAAATTTTCCAATTTTTCACATGACAGTTAGTATCAGTGCACATTACACGTAGAAACATTTTGAAGACCGTCAGAGGAAGCTATCAGCCGTTCGTCATCAAACATGCATTGTTCTCTCTCGGAACCACGAGCCTTCTAGTGAGTTGCTCCGGTTTGTGAGGGGTGTGTGTCCAAACTTTCGTCAAGCAAGCCAATTTTTGTACCACATCATCTTGGTGGCATGACATTACATCAAGCAAGGTTTCATGTTTTTCTGATCATTTTTTAATTTTCTGGAATAACAATGCCATGGCATTCCATGCATGTACATGCATGTGTCCATGCGGTGAGATCAATATGTTTGAAAATTCCTTCTAATTTACTGCACATGGAATTAACTCGCACACAAGTACACAAATATGATTTTTCAAACTGTTATGGTTAGCCGTTGCATGTACATCTAGTTCAAATTCGAATTACGGTCATTAAATGGCTAGGAAATCACTTAAATCTCTTTAAAAGGTTAAATGACCCTTGAAATTTTCCAAATTTTCACATGACAGTTAGTATCAGTGCACAATACACGTAGAAATTTTTTGAAGGCCGTAAGAGGATGCTATCTGCCATTTGTCAGCAAACATGCATTGTTCCCTCTCGGAACCACGAGCCTTCTAGTGAGTTGCTCCAGTTTGTGAGGGGTGTGTGTCCAAACTTTCGTCAAACAAGCAAATTTGTGTACCACATCATCTTGGTGGTATGACATTACCTCAAGCAAGGTTTCATGTTTTTAATTTTTTGGAATTTAAATGCCATGGCACTCCATGCTTAATTGTGTCATAGCCGTTAGACCAATATGTTTGAAAATTCTTTCCAATTTACTGCATGTGGAATTAAATCACACACAAGTACACAAAATATGACTTTTCAAACTGTTTTGATTAGCTGTTGCATGTACATATAGTTCAAATTTAAATTACGGTCATTAAATGGCTAGAAAATCACTTAAATGTCTTAGATGTTCAAATGACCCCTGAAATTTTCCTAAATTTGACATGACAGTTGTATTAGTACTACAAATTTTCTCGTACATTTAAAACACCATCCGTTGCCACTTTACTCCAAATTCGTCTTTCACAGCTAATAAAAACACTACAACATCACACACAGTTATTTTGTAGGAATCGTTTGCGATGAAAAAATATGGGTCTATTTAAGTCTTCCTCCTTAAGCTTCGTCGGCTCGTCTGCTCCAATGCCGGCAACCCCTGAATCCACAAATCCCGATCCCATTCCCGCACCCCCTTCTTGCAAAGATGACGCCGTGGAAGGCCCGTACGACGGCCGCGTCCCCCCTCCCCCCACCCAGAGCGCCGCCGCCTGCGACGAGAGTGCCGCCGCATCCGCATTGAGCGCGGCTGCTTCCGCCGAGAGGGCGTCTGCGGCAGCTGACAGGGCAGTTGCAGCAGCTGAGACAGATGTAGCTGCTGCTGCGATGGCGGCTGCAAATGCCGAGAGAATTCGGAATCCAGCATGCAACCCAGGTCCGAAAAGGCGGCGGTGGCCATGGAGCACCTGCTTCCTCATGAGGTCGTCGAGCGGGAGCTGGAGATGCAGGAGGCGGCGGAGATTGAGGAGCGTCGGGAGGAGGAGTTGCTCGTGGCCCAGGCCGAGGTAGAGAAGAGTCTATCCATCGAGGAATCGGCGGTGGAGTACCAACGCGAGCTGTGGCGCAGCTGAGGGAGTCCTGGATTAGGGGGTCCTCGGGCGTTCGGCCTATTAACATGGGCTAGACTGGTGGGCTGTGAAGATACAAGACCGAAGACTCTCCCCGTGTCCGGATGGGACTCTCCTTGGCGTGGAAGGCAAGTTTGGCGCTCGGATATGAAGATTCCTTTCTCTGTAACCGACTTTGTACAACCCTAGTCCCCTCCGGTGTCTATATAAACCGGAGGGCTTAGTTCGTAGAGGCAATCATAATCATACACGCTAGACTTCTAGGGTTTTAGCCAATACGATCTCGTGATAGATCAACTCTTGTAATACTCATATTCATCAAGAACAATCAAGCAGGAAGTAGGGTATTACCTCCATAGAGAGGGCCCAAACCTGGGTAAACATCGTGTCCCCCGCCTCCTATTACCATCAACCTTAGACGCACAGTTCGAGACCCCCTACCCAAGATCCACCGGTTTTGACACCGACATTGGTGCTTTCATTGAGAGTTCCGCTGCATCATCGCCAAAAGGTTTGATGGCTCGGTCAATCATCTACAACAATGCAGTCCAGGGGGAGGTTTTTCTCCCCCAGACAGATCTTCGTATTCGGCGGCTTCGCACTGCGGGCCAACTCGCTTGGCCATCTAGAGCAGATCGACAGCTACGCCCCTGGCCATCAGGTCAGGTTTGGAAGCTTGAATTACGTTGTCGATATCCACAGAGACTTGATCTTCGACGGATTTGAGCCCATGACAGCCGCTCCCTGCCACCACGATGAACATGACCTAAATCTGTCATCAGACTGTGCCCAGGAGATAGCACCTGTAATCGCTCTGTCCCTAGATCCAGAGAAGATTGCGCCGTCCGAGGACAGGAAGCTCAACCCTGCCGCGGAAGCCATAGACTCAGCAGCGTTAGAGCCGCCCACAGATCCAACCTCAAGCGGGGCATGTGTCACTGGAACCTCGGATTCGTCTCCGACCAAAGGTTCCAAACCGCGTGCATCCTCGCCCATCGAACCTGATCAGGCGCCGATCGTCGAATTTAGCTCCGCGGACATCTTCTGGCACTCACCTCTAGGCGATGTACTAAACTCATTAAAAGCCCTTATCAGGGGACTCTCAGCCGAACTATAACCGGTTTGGATTGTAGGCTGATGACAGAGAATTTTGCTTCCCACCCACCACCCACTTCATAGCCACTATCGAAGACTTAACCGACATGCTCGATTACGGCTTCGAAGACATCGACAGTATGGATGACGATGCCAGAGAGGAGCAGACACAAAAACCACCGCTTACAGGGCGCTGGACAACCACCTCCTCGTATGACGTATACATGGTGGATACACCCAAAGAAAACAATGGCGACAATGAAAAGGATCTAGTCAAGGATAAGCCTCTTGAGATACAGCCAAAGCCCTGACGTCAGCGGCGCCGCTATAAACCACCTCGTGGAAAAAACAGCAATACCGGCACATGAGAAAATAATACTCCGAATGATGCCGAAGACAACGAAGACCCCGTTGAGCCAACCTTCGAACTGGACGAACAGGAAGATGGGCAGTTAGCCCTGATGAACAGGCCATGAACGAAGACTCGAAGGACAGTAACTACCTTCCGCTCTCCGAGGATGAGGTGAGCCTCAGCGATGAAGACTTTATCGTGCCTGAGGAGCCCGTCGATCAGGAGCGCTTTAAGCGCCGGCTAATAGCCACTGCAATGAGCCTGAAAAAGATGTAGCAGCAGCTTCAAGCTGATCAAGATCTGCTCAACAATACATGGACTAATGTCCTAGGAGCCAAAGAATACGGCCTCGAGCGCCCAACCAAAAGTTACCAGAAGTGCAAATTGTTACCCCAATTCGATGACGAGGCGTTGGAGCCCATCCTACCAACGCATAATGCGGCTGACCGACCACCGCGTGGCCGGGACAAAGCTGCAACTCGAGCCGAACACCAGCCCGCACTACCTCACCGTAAAAACAAAGACACAATAGCTTGGGGATACACATATGACCCGCGACGCGACCTGGAAAACAGAGCAGGTCAGACCAGATCGATCTATGGATCGCGGGGGCGTGCCCCGATGCACGACGACAGCCATCCGGCCGGACGTGACAAACATAACCACGCCCGGGCCGAAAACCGCAAACGAACTCCATCTGAGCTACGTGCGACTTGGCTCAATATAGAGGCGCCGCACACCCCCTCTGCTTCACTGATGAAGTAATGGAACATTAATTCCCAAAAGGGTTTAAACCCGTGAACATCGAATCATATGATGGGACAATAGAACCCGTGGTATGGATTGAGGATTTTCTCCTCCATATTCATATGGCCCGCGGTGATGATATTCACGCCATCAAATACCTCCCGCTAAAACTCAAGGGTCTTGCTCGGCACTAGTTAAACAGTTTGCCCGAAAACTCAATTGGCAGCTGGGAGGACTTGGAAGACGTCTTCCTCGACAACTTCCAGGGTGAAGGAAATATGCCCTAGAGGCAATAATAAAGTTATTATTTATTTCCTTATTTCATGATAAATGTTTATCATTCATGCTAGAATTGTATTAACCGGAAACATGATACATGTGTGAATGCATAGACAAAACAAGATGTCACTAGTATGCCTCTACTAGACTAGCTTGTTAATCAAAGATGGTCATGTTTCCAGACCATGAACAAAGAGTTGTTATTTGATTAACAAGGTCACATCATTAGTAGAATGATCTGATTGACATGACCCATTCCATTAGCTTAGCACACGATCGCTTAGTATGTTGCTACCGCTTTTATCCATGACTTATACATGTTCCTGTAACTATGAGATTATGCAACTCCGTTTACGGAGGAACACTTTGGTGCTACCAAACGTCACAACGAATCGGGTGATTATAAAGGAGTACTACAGTGTCTCCAAAGGCGTATGTTGGGTTGGTGTATTTCGAGATTAGGTTTTGTCACTCCGATTGTCGGAGAGGTATCTCTGGCCCTCTCGGTAATGCACATCACTCAAGCCTTGCAAGCACTACAACTAATGAGTTAGTTGTGAGATGATGTATTACGAACGAGTAAAGAGACTTGCGTAACGAGATTGAACTAGGTATTGGATACCGACGATCGAATCTCGGGCAAGTAACATACCGATGACAAAGGGAACAACGTATGTTGTTATGCGGTCTGACCGATAAAGATCTTCGTAGAATATGTAGGAACCAATATGGGCATCCAGGTCCCGCTGTTGGTTATTGACCGTGAATAGTTCTAGGTCATGTCTACATTATTCTCAAACCGTAGGGTCCGCACGCTTAAGGTTTCGATGACAGTTATTATGAGTTTATGAGTTTTGATGTACCGAAGAAGTTCGGAGTCCCGGATGTGATCACGGACATGACAAGGAGTCTCGGAATGTCCGAGACATAAAGATTGATATATTGGAAGCCTATGTTTGGAGTTCGGAATGGTTCCGGGCAAAAACGGGAATTTACCGGAAAACCGGGAGGTTACCGGAACCCCCCGGGAGGTAAATGGGCCTCGATGGGCCTTGAGGGAGAAGAGGAGGGGCCGGCCAGGAGGTGGCCGTCGCCTCTCCCCCAGTCCGAATAGGACAAGGAGGCGGCGCCTCTCTCCTCTTCCCCTCCCCAAACCTAATCCAACTAGGAAGGGGGAGTCCTACTCCCGATAGGAGTAGGACTCCTCCCGCCGCTTCTAGCTAGGCCGGCCGGCCTCCCCCTCCTCCTTTATATACGGGGCAGGGGCACCCTAGAACACACAAGTTTGATCTTTAGATCGCTCCTTAGCCGTGTCGGTGCCCCCTCCACCATATTCCACCTCGGTTATACCGTCATGAAGCTTAGGCGAAGCCTGCGCCGGTGAAACATCAAGATCGCCACCACGCCGTCTTGTCGACGAAACTCTCCCTCGACACTCGGCTGGATCGAGTACGAGGGACGCCATCGAGCTGTACGTGTGTCAAGAACTCGGGGCGCCGAGTAACGGCGCCGGATCGGTCGGATCGCGAGGAGAACGTCGACTACTTCCTCTACGCCAGATCGCTTCGCTTGGGGTCACGAGGGTACGAGACAACACTCTCCCCTCTCGTTGCTATACATCACCATGATCTTGCGTGTGCGTAGGAAATTTTTGAAATTACTACGCTCCCCAACAAAGGGTATCCGAGCCTAGGTTTTTTCTATGGTTTGATGTTTTGCACGAGTAGAACACAAGTGAGTTGTGGGCGATACAAGTCATACTACCTACCAGCATGTCATACTTTGGTTCAGCGGTATTGTGAGATGAAGCGCCCCGCACCGACATTACGCCAGACGCTTACGCGAGACTGGTTTCACCGCCACGAGCACTCGCTGCTTAAAGGTGACTGGTGGGTGCTGTCTCTCTCACTTTAGTTGAACTGAGTGTGGCTACGCCCGTCCTTGAGAAGGTTAAACGGAGTCTATTTGACGAAGTATCGCTGTGGTTTTGATGCGTGGGTGAGACTGGTTCTTGCTTAAGCCCGTAGCAGCCACGTAAAACTTGCAACAACAAAGTAGAGAACGCCTAACTTGTTTTTGCAGGGCATGTTGTGATGTGATATGGTCAAGACGTGATGCTATATTTTATTGTATGAGATGATCATGTTTTGTAACCGGTTATCGGCAATCGGCTGGAGCCATATGGTTGTCGCTTTATTGTATGCAATGCAATCGCTCGTAATGCTTTACTTTATCACTAAGCGGTAGCGATAGTCGAGAAGCATAAGTTTGGCGAGACGACAACGATGCTACGATGGAGATCAAGGTGTCGCGCGGTGACGATGGTGATCATGGTGGTGCTACAAGATGGAGATCATGAAGCACAAGATGATGATGACCATATCATATCACTTATATTGATTTGCATGTGATGTTTATCCTTTTATGCATCTTATCTTGCTTTGATTGACGGTAGCATTATAAGATGATCTCTCACTAAATTATCAAGAAGTGTTCTCCCAGTATGCACCGCTGCCAAAGTTCGTCGTGCCTGCACACCACGTGATGATCGGGTGTGATAAGCTCTCGTCCATCTACAACGGTGCAAGCCAGTTTTGCACACGCAGAATACTCGGGTTATACTTGACGAGCCTAGCATATGCAGATATGGCCTCGAACACGGAGACCGAAAGGTCGAGCGTGAATCATATAGTAGATATGATCAACATAAGATGTTCACCATTGAAAACTACTCCATTTCACGTGATGATCGGTTATGGTTTAGTTGATTTGGATCACGTGATCACTTAGATGACTAGAGAGATGTTTTCTAAGTGGGAGTTCTTAAGTAATATGATTAATTGAACTTAAATTTATCATGAACTTAGTACCGATAGTATCTTGCTTGTTTATGTTTGATTGTAGATAGATGGCTCGTCTTTGTTGTTCCGTTGAATTTTAATGCGTTCCTTGAGAAAGCAAAGTTGAAAGATGATGGTAGCAATTACACGGACTGGGTCCGTAACTTGAGGATCATCCTCATTGCTGCACGTAAGAGTTACGTCTGGATGCACCGCTAGGTGCCAGTGCTCTTTGCTAATGCAACTGCGCAGATGTTATGAACGTCTGGCGAGCAAAGCTGATGACTACTCTATAGTTCATGTGCCATGCTTTACGGCTTAGAACCGGGACTTCAACGACGTTTTGAACGTCATGGAGCATATGAGATGTTCCAGAGTTGAAGTTAATATTCCAGCAGAATGCCCGGATTGAGAGATATGAAGTCTCCAATAAGTTCTATAGCTGCAAGATGGAGGAGAATAGTTCATTAGTGAGCATATACTCGTAATGTCCGGGTACTACAATCACTTGACACAATTGGGAGTTAATCTTCCGGATGATTGTGTCATTGATGTAATTCTTCAATCACCGCCACCAAGCTACAAAGGCTTCGTGATGAACTATAATATGCAAGGGTTAGTAAAGACTATACCGAGCTCTTCGCAATGCTAAAGGCTGCGGAGGTAGAAATCAAAAAGGAGCATCAAGTGTTGATGGTCAATAAGACCACTAGTTTCAAGAAGAAAGGCAAAGGGAAGAAGAAGGAACTTCAAGAAGAACAGCAAGCAAGTTGTCGCTCAGAGAAGAAACCCAAGTCGGCCCTAAACCTGAAATCGAGTGCTTCTACCGCAAGCGATCGTCACCGAAGCGGAACTGCCCCAAGTATTTGGCGGATAAGAAGGATGGCAAGGTGAACAAAGGTATATGTGATATACATGTTATTGATGTGTACCTTACTAGAGCTCGTAGTAGCACTGGTATTTGATACTGGTTACATTGCTAATATTTGCAACTCAAAGCAGGGACTACGGATTGCTTAACTCGCAAAGGACGAGGTGACGATCTTGCGTGGGAAATGGTTCCAAAGTCGATGTGATCGCGGTCGGCACGCTACCTCTACATCTACCTTCGGATTAGTTTTAGACCTAAATAATTGTTATTTGGTGCTGCGTTGAGCATGAACATTATATCTGGATCTTGTTTGATGCGAGACGGTTATTCATTTAAATCGAGAATAATGGTTGTTCTATTTATATGAGTAATATCTTTTATGGTCATGCACCCTTGAGGAGTGGTCTATTTTGATGAATCTCGATAGTAGTGATACACATATTCATAATGTTGAAACCAAAAGATGCAGAGTTGATAATGAAAGTGCAACTTATTTGTGGCACCGCCGCTTAGGTCATATCGATGTAAAGCGCATGAAGAAACTCCATATTGATGGGCTTTTGGAGTCACTTGATTATGAATCACTTGGCACTTATGAACCGTGCCTCATGGGCAAGATGACTAGAACACCGCTTCTCGGTACTATGGAGAGAGCAACAGATTTGTTGGAAATCATACATACGTATGTATGTGGTCCGATGAATGTTGAGGCTCGTGGCGGATATCGTTATTTTCTCACCTTCACAGATGACTTAAGCGAGATATGGGTATATCTACTTAATGAAACATAAGTCTGAAACGTTTGAAAAGTTCAAAGAATTTCAGAGTGAAGTTGAAAATCATCGTAACAAGAAAATTAAGTTTCTACGATCCGATCGTGGAGGTGAATATTTGAGTTACGAGTTTGGTCTACATTTGAAACAATGCGAATAGTTTCAGCAACTCACGCCACCCGGAACACCACAACGTAATGGTGTGTCCGAACGTCGTGTCGTGCTTTACTAGATATGGTGCGATCTATGATGTCTCTTACAGATTTACCGCTATCGCTTTTGGGGTTATGCTCTAGAGACGGCCGCATTCACACTAAATAGAATACCGTCGAAATCCGTTGAGACGACACCTTATGAACTATGGTTTAGCAAGAAACCAAAGTTGTCGTTTCTTAAAGTTTGGGGATGCGATGCTTATGTGAAAAAGCTTCAACCTGATAAGCTCGAACCCAAATCGAGAAATGTGTCTTCATAGGATACCCAAAGGAGACAGTTGGGTACACCTTCTATCACAGATCCGAAGGCAAGACATTCGTTGTTAAGAATGGATCCTTTCTAGAGAAGGAGTTTCTCTCGAAAGAAGTGAGTGGGAGGAAAGTAGAACTTGATGAGGTAATTGTACCTTCTCCATTACTTGAAAGTAGTTCGTCGCAGAAACCGGTTTACGAGACACCTACACCAAGTAGTGAGGAAGTTGATGATGTTGATCATGAAACTTCAGATCAAGTTGCTCTGTAACCTCGTAGATCAACCAGAGTAAGATCCGCACTGAGTGGTACGGTAATCCTGTTCGGAAATCATGCTACTAGATCATGATGAACCTACGAACTATGAAGAAGCGATGGTGAGCCCAGATTCCGCAAAATGGCTCGAGGCCATGAAATCGAGATGGGATCCATGTATGAAAACAAAGTATGGACTTTGGTTGACTTGCCCGAGGGTCGGCAAGCAATAGAAAACAAGTGGATCTTCAAGAAGAAGACCGACGGCGACGGTAATGTTATCGTTTACAAAGCTCGACTTGTCGCAAAGGGTTTTCGACAAGTTCAAGGGATTGACTACGATGAGACCTTCTCACCCGTAGCGATGCTTAAGTCCGTCCGAATCATGTTAGCAATTGCGCATTTTATGATTATGAAATTTGGCAAATGGATGTAAAGACTGCATTCTGAATGGATTTCGGAAGAAGAGTTGTATATGATGCAACCGAAGGTTTTATCGATCCAAAGGAGCTAACAAAGTGTGCAAGCTCCAATGATCCATCTATGGACTGGTGCAAGCATCTCGGAGTTGGAATAAACGCTTTGATAGTGTGATCAAAGCATTTGGGTTTGTACTGACTTTTGGAGAAGCCTCAGATTTACAAGAAAGTGAGTGGGAGCTCAGAGCATTTCGATATTATATGTAGATGACATATTGCTGATCGGAAATGATATAGAATTTCTGGATAGCATAAAGGATACTTGAATAAAAGTTTTTCAATGAAAGACCTCGGTGAAGCTGCTTACATATTGGGCATTAAGATCTATAGAGATAGATCAAGACGCCTAATTGGACTTTCACAAAGCACATACCTTGACAAAATTTTGAAGAAGTTCAAAATGGATCAAGCAAAGAAAGGGTTCTTGCCTGTGTTGCAAGGTGTGAAGTTGAGTAAGACTCAATGCCCGACCACCGCAGAAGATAGAGAGAAATGAAAGATGTTCCTATGCTTCAGCCATAGGCTCTATCATGTATGCAATGCTGTGTACCTGACTGATGTGTGCCTTGCTATAAGCCTAGCAGGAGGTACCAAAGTAATCCAGAGTGGATCATCGGACAGCGGTCAAGAACATCCCGAAATACCGAAAAGGACTAAGGATATGTTTCTCATATATGGAGGTGACAAAGAGCTCATCGTGAACGGTTACGTTGATGCAAGCTTTGACACCGATCCGAACGATTCTAAATCGCAGACGGATACGATTTACACTAAACGGAGGAGCCGTCGGTTGGTGCGAGTTCTAAACAAAGCGTCAGAAGGGATCTACATGTGAAGCGGAATACATAGCAGCTTCGAAGCAGCTAATGAAGGAGTCTGGATGAAGGAGTTCATATCCGATCTAGGTGTCATACCTAGTGCATCGGGTCCAATGAAAATCTTCGTGACAATCTCGAGCAATTGCCTTAGCGAAGGAATCCAGATTTCACAAGAGGACCAAGCACATCAAGAGACGCTTCAATTCCATCCGGACTTAGTCCGGTGGGAGACATAGAGATTTGCAAGATACATACGGATCTGAATGTTGCGACCCGTTGACTAAGCCTCTTCCACGAGCAAAACATGATCAGCACCAAGACTCCATGGGTGTTAGAATCATTACTATGTAATCTAGATTATTGACTCTAGTGCAAGTGGGAGATCAAGGAAATATGCCCTAGAGGCAATAATAAAGTTATTATTTATTTCCTTATTTCATGATAAATGTTTATCATTCATGCTAGAATTGTATTAACCGGAAACATGATACATGTGTGAATGCATAGACAAAACAAGATGTCACTAGTATGCCTCTACTAGACTAGCTTGTTAATCAAAGATGGTCATGTTTCCGACCATGAACAAAGAGTTGTTATTTGATTAACAAGGTCACATCATTAGTAGAATGATCTGATTGACATGACCCATTCCATTAGCTTAGCACACGATCGCTTAGTATGTTGCTACTGCTTTTATCCATGACTTATACATGTTCCTGTAACTATGAGATTATGCAACTCCTGCTTACGGAGGAACACTTTGGTGCTACCAAACGTCACAACGTATCGGGTGATTATAAAGGAGTACTACAGTGTGTCTCCAAAGGTAGATGTTGGGTTGGTGTATTTCGAGATTAGGTTTTGTCACTCCGATTGTCGGAGAGGTATCTCTGGGCCCTCTCGGTAATGCACATCATCAAGCCTTGCAAGCACTACAACTAATGAGTTAGTTGTGAGATGATGTATTACGAACGAGTAAAGAGACTTGCCGTAACGAGATTGAACTAGGTATTGGATACCGACGATCGAATCTCGGGCAAGTAACATACCGATGACAAAGGGAACAACGTATGTTGTTGTGCGGTCTGACCGATAAAGATCTTCGTAGAATATGTAGGAACCAATATGGGCATCCAGGTCCCGCTGTTGGTTATTGACCGTGAATAGTTCTAGGTCATGTCTACATTATTCTCGAACCGTAGGGTCCGCACGCTTAAGGTTTCGATGACAGTTATTATGAGTTTATGAGTTTTGATGTACCGAAGAAGTTCGGAGTCCCGGATGTGATCACGGACATGACGAGGAGTCTCGGAATGGCTGAGACATAAAGATTGATATATTGGAAGCCTATGTTTGGAGTTCGGAATGGTTCCGGGCAAAAACGGGAATTTACCGGAAAACCGGGAGGTTACCGGAACCCCCCGGGAGGTAAATGGGCCTCGGTGGGCCTTGAGGGAGAAGAGGAGGGCCGCCAGGAGGTGGCACGCCTCTCCCCCCCAGTCCGAATAGGACAAGGAGGGGGCGCCTCTCTCTTCCCCTCCCCAAACCTAATCCAACTAGGAAAGG
Organism: Aegilops speltoides; assembly: GCA_021437245.1. Taxonomy (NCBI): domain Eukaryota; kingdom Viridiplantae; phylum Streptophyta; class Magnoliopsida; order Poales; family Poaceae; genus Aegilops; species Aegilops speltoides. Next base: position 348,463,447 of record CM038143.1, on the reverse strand, counting down.
GGAGTCCTACTCCCGTGGGAGTAGGACTCCTCCCGCGCCTAGCTAGGCCGGCCGGCCTCCCCCTCCCTCCTTTATATCACGGGCAGGGGGCACCCTAGAACACACAAGTTTGATCTTTAGATCGCTCTTAGCCGTGTCAGTGCCCCCTCCACCATATTCCACCTCGGTTATACTGTCATGAAGCTTAGGCGAAGCCTCGCGCCGGTGAAACATCAAGATCGCCACCACGCCGTCGTCGACGAAACTCTCCTCGACACTCGGCTGGATCGAGTACGAGGGACGCCATCGAGCTGTACGTGTGTCAAGAACTCGGGGCGCCGGAGTAACGGCGCCGATCGGTCGGATCGCGAGGAGAACGTCGACTACTTCCTCTACGCCAGATCGCTTCGCTTCGGTCTCACGAGGGCGAGACAACACTCTCCCCTCTCGTTGCTATACATCACCATGATCTTGCGTGTGCGTAGGAAATTTTTTGAAATTACTACGTTCCCCAACACAGGGTACATATGTCCGACCTACGGATGCCGACGACTTAAGTCACATAGTTCAAATGCCCAGAGAGTCAACTAGGAAATTCTGGACTAGGTTCTTAACTAAAAAGAACCAGATCGTCAACTGTCAGGATGCCGAAGCCCTAGCGGCCTTTAAACATAGCATCCGTTACAAATGGCTCGCCCGACACCTCGGACAAGAAAAGCCAAAGTCCATGGCAACCCTCACGACGCTTATGACCCGCTTCTGCGGGCGCGAAGATAACTGGCTAGCCCGTAGCAATAACAATGCAAGTGAACCTGGCACTTCTGAAGCCAGAAACAGCAACGGCAAGCCCCGACGCAACAGACACAAGCGTCGAAGCAACGGTGACAACACCGAGGACACGGCGGTCAACGCCGGATTCAGTGGCTCTAAGTCCGGTCAGCGGAAGAAGCCATATAAAAGAAACGATCTGGGCTCGTCAAGCTTGGACCACATACTCGATCGTCCATGTCAAATCCACAGCACTCCTGATAAACCAGCCCATCATATCAACAGAGCCTGTTGAGTTTTTAAACAGGCCGGCAAGTTAAATGCCGAGAACAAGGACAAGGGGTCGCAAAGCAAGGACGATGACGAGGAGCCCCGGCCACCGAACACAGTGGGACAGAAGAAGTTTCCCCCCAAGTTAAAATAGTGAACATGATATACGCTACCCATATCCCCAAGAGGGAGCGCAAGCGTGCGCTCAGGGACGTCTATGCGATGGAGTCAGTCGCCCCAAAGTTCAACCCATGGTCATCCTACCTAATCACCTTCGATCGCAGGGACCATCCGACTAGTATCCATCATGGCGGTTTAGCCGCACTGGTCCTCGACCCAATCATTGATGGATTCCATCTTACGCGAGTCCTCATGGACGGTGAAAGCAGCCTGAACCTGCTCTATCAGGATACAGTGCACAAAATGGGTATTGATCCCTCAAGGATCAAGCCCACAAAAAACAACTTTAAAGGTGTCATACCAGGTGTAGAGGCCCGCTGTACGGGCTCACTCACACTGGAGGTGGTCTTCGGATCCCCGAACAACTTCCAAAGCAAAGAGTTGATCTTTGATATCGTCCCCTTCTGAAGTGGCTATCACGCACTACTCGGACGAACCGCATTCGCTCGATTCAATGCGGTGCCACACTACGCTTATCTCAAGCTCAAGATTCCCGGACCATGCTGCTACCTCTTGCTCATGCGTTGGTTTTCCCTTGAAGAGGAAAGGGTGATGTAGCAAAGTAGCGTAAGTATTTCCCTCAGTTTTTGAGAACCAAGGTATCAATCCAGTAGGAGGCTACACGCAAATCCCTCGTACCTGCACAAACAAAGAAGAACCTTGCAACCAACACGATAAAGGGGTTATCAATCCCTTCACGGCCACTTGCAAAAGTGAGATCTGATAGAGATAATAAATATTTTTGGTATTTTTATGATATAGTTTGGAAAGTAAAGATTGCAAAATAAAATAGATTGGAAACTTATATGATGGAATATAGACCCAGGGCCATAAGTTTTACTAGTGGCTTGTCTCAAGATAGCGTAATTATTATGGTGGGTGAACAAGTTATTGTCGAGCAATTGATAGAAAAGCGCATAGTTATGAGAATATCTAGGCATGATCATGTATATAGGCATCACGTCCGCGACAAAGAGATCGAAACGATTCTGCATCTACTACTATTACTCCACACATCGACCGCTATCCAGCATACATCTAGAGTATTAAATTCATAAGAACAGAGTAACACATTAGGCAAGATGACATGATGTAGAGGGATAAACTCAAGCAATATGATATAAACCCCATCTTTTATCCTCGATGGCAACAATACAATACGTGCCTTGCTGCCCCCGCAGTCACTAGGAAAGGACACTGCAAGATTGAACCCAAAGCTAAGCACTTCTCCCATTGCAAGAAAGATCAATCTAGTAGGCCAAACCAAACTGATAATTCGAAGAGACTTGCAAAGATAACCAATCATACATAAAAGAATTCAAAGAAGATTCAAATATTGTTCATAGATAATCTTTATCATAAACCAACAATTCATTGGATCTCGACAAACACACCGCAAAAAGTGTTACATTGAATAGATCTCCAAGAAGATTGAGGAGAACTTTGTATTGAGAATCAAAGAGAGAGAAGAAGCCATCTAGCCAATAACTATGGACCCGAAGGTCTGTGGTAAACTACTCACACTTCATCGGAGAGGCTATCATCTTGATGCAGAAGCCCTCCATGATCGATTCCCCTCTGGTGGAGCGTCGTAAAAGGCCCAAAGATGGGATCTCACGGGTACAGAATGTTGCGGCGGTGGAAATAGGGTTTATTGGTGCTCCTGCATGCTTTCAGGGTATATGAGTATATATAGGCGAAGGAAGTCGGTCAGGAGAGCTATGAGGGGCCCACGAGGGTGGGGGCGTGCCTACCCCACTTGGGCGCGCCTCCCTGCCTCGTGGCCGCCTCTTTTTTTATTGACGTCCACTCCAAGTCTCCTGGATTGCGTTTGTTCCAAAAATAACTCTCCCGAAGGTTTCATTCCGTCTGGACCCCGTTTGATATTCCTTTTCTGCAAAACATTAAAATAGGCAAAAAAACAGCAATTTGGGTTGGGCCTCCGGTTAATAGGTTAGTCCCAAAAATAATATAGAAGTGCATAGCAAAGCCCATTAAACATCCAAAACAGATAATATAATAGCATGGAACAATCAAAAATTATAGATAAGTTGGAGACGTATTAAGCATCCCTAAGCTTAATTCCTGCTCATCCTCGAGTAGGTAAATGATAAAAATAGAATTTTTGATGTGGAATGCTACCTAACATAATTCTCAATGCAATTCTCTTTATTGTGGCATGAATGTTCAGATCCAAAAGATTCAAGATAAAAGTTTAATATTGACATAAGAATAAAAATACTTCAAGCATACTAACAAAGTAATCATGTCTTATCAAAATAACATAGCCAAAGAAAGCTTATCCCTACGAAATCATATAGTTTGGCTATGCTTCATTTTCGTCACACAAAATGCTCCCATCATGCACAACCCCGGTTTTAGCCAAGCAATTGGTTCACACTTTTTAACGTGCTTCAGCCTTTTCAACCCTCACGCAATACATGGGCGTAAGCCATTGATATAGCACTATGGGTGGAGTAGAGTATGATGATAGGGATTATGTGAGAAAACAAAAAGGGAGAAAGTCTCATATTGACGCGGCTAATCAACGGGCTATGGAGATGCCCATTAATTGATGTCAATACGAGGAGTAGGGATTGCCATGCAATGGATGCACTAGAGCTATAAATGTATGAAAGCTCGTCAAAAAGAAACTAAGTGGGTGTGCAACCAACTTGCTTGCTCACGAAGACCTAGGGCATTTTGAGGAAGCCCATCATTGGAATATACAAGCCAAGTTCTATAATGAAAAAATCCAACTAGCATATGAAAGTGACAACATAGGAGACTCTCTATCATGAAGATCATTGTGCTACTTTGAAGCACAAGTGTGGAAAAGGATAGTAACATTGTCCCTTCTCTCTTTTTCTCTCATTTTTTATTTGGGCTTCTTTGGCCTCTTTTTTTCTATTTGGGCTTCTTTGGCCTCTTTTATTTTTCATAAAGTTGGGAGACTCATCCCGACTTGTGGGTGAATCATTGCTTCCATCATCCTTTCCTCACATGGGACAATTCTCTAATAATGGAAATCATCACACTTCTATTTGTTTAGAACTCAAGAATTACAACTCAATACTTAGGACAAAATATGACTCTATGTGAATGCCTCCGGCAGTGTACCAGGATATGAAATGCATCAAGAGCGACATGTATGAAAGAATTACAAAGGTGGCCTTGCCACAAATATGATGTCAACTATATGATCATGCAAAAGCAATATGATAATGATGGAGCGTGTCATAATAAACGGAACGGTGGAAAGTTGCATGGCAATATATCTCGGAATGGCTATGGAAATGCCATAATAGGTAGGTATGGTGGCTGTTTTGAGGAAGATATAAAGAGGTTTATGTGTGATAGAGCGTATCGTATCACGGGGTTTGGATGCACTGGCGAAGTTTGCACCAACTCTCAAGGTGGGAAAGGGCAATGCACGGTACCGTAGAGGCTAGCAAATTACGGAAGGGTAAGAGTGCGTATAATCCATGCACTTACATTAGTCATAAAGAACTCATATACTTATTGCAAAAGTTTATTGGCCCTCGAAGCAAAGTACTACTACGCATACTCCTAGGGGAAGGGTTGGTAGGAGCTAACCATCACGCGATCCTGACCTCCACTCATAAGGAAGGCAATCAAAGAACACCCCATGCTTCAAATTTGTCACACAACGTTCACCATACGTGCATGCTACGGGACTTGCCAACTTTAACACAAGTATCTCTAAATTTCATAATTACCCAACTAGCATGACTCTAATATTACCACCTTTATATCTCAAAACAATTATCAAGTATCAACTTGATCATAGTATTCTATGCACTCTTTATGAAAGTTTTTATTATACCTATCTTGGATGCTCATCATATTAGGACTAATTTTATAGTCAAAGCAAATACCATGCTGTTCTAAAAGACTCTCAAAATAATATAAGTGAAGCATGAGAGATCAATAATTTCTATAAAATAAAACCACCACCGTGCTCTAAAAAGATATAAGTGAAGTACTAGAGCAAAATTATCTAGCTCAAAAGATATAAGTGAAGCACATAGAGTATTCTAATAAATTCCGATTCATGTGTATATCTCCCAAAAGGAGTGTACAGCAAGGATGACTGTGGTAAAATAAAAAGCAAAGACTCATATCATACAAGACGCTCCAAGCAAAATACATATCATGTGGTAAATAAAAAAATAGCATCAAGTAAAGTTACCGATGGACGAAGACGAAAGAGGGGATGCCTTATGGGGCATCCCCAAGCTTAGAATTTTGGTTGTCCTTGAATTTTACCTTGGGGTGCCTTGGGCATCCCCAAACTTAGGCTATTGCCACTCCTTATTCCATAATCCACCAAATGTTTACCCAAAACTTGAAAACTTCACAACACAAAACTCAACAGAAAATCTCATGAGCTCGGTTAGCAAAATAAAACAAACCACCATTTTCAGGTACTGTTTTTCGTCTTAAACCTACTGTATTCCAACTTCTCTATGGTTCATACCCCCCGATACTAGCCATAGATTCATCAAAATAAGCAAACAACACACGAAAAACAGAATCTGTCAAAAACAGAACAGTCTGTAGTAATCTGTAACTTTCGAATACTTATGGAACCCCAAAAATTCTGAAATAAATTGGTGTACGTGAGTAATTTGTCTATTAATCGTCTGCAAAAATAATCAACCTAAAATCACTCTCCAGTGAAAAATGGCAGCTAATCTCGTGAGCGCTAAAGTTTCTGTTTTCTACAGCAAGATCATAAAGACTTCACCCAAGTCTTCCCAAAGGTTCTACTTGGCACAAACACTAATTAAAACATAAAACCACATCTAACCAGAGGCTAGATGAATTATTTACTACTAAACAAGAATAAAAAGTAAAGAACAAAAATAAAATTGGGTTGCCTCCCAACAAGCGCTATCGTTTAACGCCCCTAGCTAGGCATAAAAGCGAGAATAGATCTAAGTATTATCATCTTTGGTATTCAATTCATAGGTGATTCTCATAATAGATTCATAAGGTAATTTGATTTTCTTCCTAGGAGTGTTCCATGCCTTTCCTTAATGGAAATTGGAATCTAATATTTTCTTCTTTCATATCAATAATTGCACCAATCGTTCTAAGGAAAGGTCTACCAAGAATAATAGGACATGAAAGATTGCAATCTATATCAAGAACAATAAAATATACGGGCACATAATTCCAATTTGCAACAATAATAACATCATTAATCCTTCCCATAGGTTTCTTAATGGTGGAATCCGCAAGGTGCAAGTTTAAAGAGCAATCATCAAATTCACGAAAACCTAACACATCACACAAAGTTTTTGGAATCGTGGAAACACTAGCACCCAAATCACACAAAGCATGGCATTAATGATCTTTAATTTTAATTTTAATAGTAGGTGCCCACTCATCATAAAGTTTTCTAGGTATGGAAACTTCTAATTCAAGTTTTTCTTCATAAGATAGAATTAAAGCATCAACGATATGTTTAGTAAAAGCTTTATTTTGACTATAAGCATGAGGAGAATTTAACACGGATTGCAACAAGGAAATACAATCTATTGAAGAACAATTATCATAACTAAATTCCTTGAAATCCAAAATAGTGGGTTCATTGCTAGTAAAGTTTTGACCTCTTCAATCCCACTTTTACCAATTTTTGCATCAAGATCTAAAAACTCCGAATCATTGGGACGCCTTTTAACTAAAGTTGACTCATCTCCAGTCCCATCATTATCAAGATTCATATTGCAAAACAAAGATTTAATAGGAGACACATCAATCACTTTTAGATCTTCATCATTATTTCCTTCTAACCCTTCTGTTTTGGCGGCCATCTTATTAACTAAGGTGGCCTACTTATCCGAAATTTGGGCTACTGATTTTTCAAGATGAGCGAGCTGAGATTTCAAACCATAGAATTCCTTAGACATATCATCCAGCTCTTTATTCATGTATTCCATAGAGCTTTTTTGTTCTTTATGCTTGTTTCTAAAGAAATTATTATGATCAAATTGTAAAGTCATAAAGCTTCTAACGTTGTTTTCGATTTCTTCCAACCTTCTAAGGTGAGGATCAACGTTTTTAGGCAAAGCCATCAGGGCAAACAGGCACACAAGAAGCAAGCGAAAAAGAGGCGAGTGGGAAAAAGAGAGCGAATAAAACGGCAATGGTGGGGGGAGAGGAAAACGAGAGGCAAATGGCAAATAATGTAATGCGAAGGATAAGGCTTTGTGATGGGTACTTGGTATGTCTTGACTTGTGCGTAGACTCCCCGGCAACGGCGCCAGAAATCCTTCTTGCTACCTCTTGAGCATGCGTTGGTCTTCCCTTGAAGAGGAAAGGGTGATGCAGCAAAGTAGCATAAGTATTTCCCTCAGTTTTTGAGAACCAAGGTATCAATCCAGTAGGAGGATACACGCAAATCCCGCGTACCTGCACAAACAAATAAGAACCTTGCAACCAACGCGATAAAGAGGTTGTCAATTCCTTCACGGCCACACGCGATAAAGTGAGATCTGATAGAGATAATAAATATTTTTGGTATTTTTATGATATAGATTGGAAAGTAAAGATTGCAAAATAAAATAGATCAGAAACTTATATGATGGAAAGACCCGGGGGGGATAGGTTTCACTAGTGGCTTCTCTCAAGATAGCATAAGTATTACGGTGGGTGAACAAATTACTGTCGAGCAATTGATAGAAAAGCGCATGAATATCTAGGCATGATCATGTATATAGGCATCACGTCCGCGACAAGTAGATCGAAATGATTCTGCATCTACTACTATTACTCAACATATCGACCGCTATCCAGCACGCATCTAGAGTATTAAGTTCATAAGAACAGAGTAACGCATTAGGCAAGATGACAAGATGTAGAGGGATAAACTCAAGCAATATGATATAAACCCCATCTATTTATCCTCGATGGCAACAATACAATACGTGCCTTGCTGCCCCTGCTGTCACTGTGAAAGGACACCGCAAGATTGAACTCAAAGCTAAGCACTTCTCCCCATTGCAAGAAAGATCAATCTAGTAGGCCAAACCAAACTGATAATTAGAAAAGACTTGCAAAGATAACCAATCATACATAAAAGAATTCAGAGGAGATTCAAATATTGTTCATAGATAATCTTTATCATAAACCCACAATTCATCGGATCTCAACAAACACACTGCAAAAAGTATTACATCGAATAGATCTCCAATAAGATCGAGGAGAACTTTGTATTGAGAATCAAAAGGAGAGAGAAGCCATCTAGCTAATAACTATGGACCCAAAGGTCTGTAGTAAACTACTCACACTTCATCGTAGAGGCTATGGTGTTGATGTAGAAGCCCTTCGTGATCGATTCCCCCTCCGACGGAGCGTCGGAAAAGTCCCCAAGATGGGATCTCACGGGTACAGAAGGTTGCGGCGGTGGAAATAGGGTTTCGTGGTGCTCCTGGATTTTTTCAGGGTATATGAGTATATATAGGTGAAGGAAGTCGGTCAGGGGAGCTATGAGGAGCCCACGAGGGTGGGGGCGCGCCTCCCTGCCTCGTGGCCGCCTCGTTTCTTTCTTGACGTCCACTCCAAGTCTCCCAGATTGCGTTTGTTCCAAAAATAACTCTCCTGAAGGTTTCATTCCGTTTGGACTCCGTTTGATATTCCTTTTCTGCGAAACACTGAAATAGGCAAAAAAACAACAATTTGGGTTGGGCCTCCGGTTAATAGGTTAGTCCCAAAAATAATATAAAAGTCCATAGTAAAGCCCATTAAACATCCAAAACAGATAATATAATAGCATGGAACAATCAAAAATTATAGATACGTTGGAGACGTATCACACGCGGTGTCATAACAGTCAATGGAAACACGGAATGCTCCCTGCTCACTGAGGAGCACACCGTTGCCCGTGCAGCAAAAGCACAGAGCGGCCTTTCCAGGCAGAACCTTAATTCGGCGGCCAAGCTCCCGGACACTGTCAAATGAGTCCGAACTACTCTGCAGCAGGACAGTCCAGCTCGTCAAGAGCTTGACTAGCAATTTGGCCTCTGTCCCGGTCCCGACCAAACGGCGGCATTTGTACCGCGCATACATAACTACGCACTCAAAATACCATGGGCATAGACGGAGGCACAGCTAGATCGTGGTCCATAATACGGCTCAACCTCTCCTGGACCCACATACTTTCACTTTTTCTTTTTCTTTTCAGATTTCTTATTTTCCAGGCCTTTCCTGGTGGCCTGATTGTCAGACCTATCAAGGGACGGATACACCAAGACGGCAAGAAGCATTGACGTATAAGGGAATTTCCAGCTGGTCTCTTTAAATGATCGTTATGCCTGTTTTAAGGACCCGCACACAGCTCTCCCTTGGTTGTGGCATGTTAAACAACCCTGTTGCTTATCGCACTACTTGTATAAAATACGCTTTGACGTATTAATCAAACTACAATGGAAAAATGGTTTGCGGCCCAATTTTTGCGTCATTAGCCTATTGCTTCATTTTTCTTTTTCTTTATATTCTTATCAATTGCACCCGTACACTCTGGTACGCCTTAATCCGTCAAGGGCTTCATTACGCCCCATAATACGGCAACAAAGTCCGAACACTTTTTTAGAGTATTCGGCACCCCGAACTTTAGCACTATATGCATCGGCTCCGAATCATGTCTTTGGTCAATAGTTGGGTTGCCCGACTCCTGTTCTTACTACCATATGTTCCTCTATATCGGCTAGGGTAGTAAAGGGAGAACTACTGCAATTGTGTCCTGGTCCATCCAGATGAGCACCTCAGTGGAGAAAGCCGAAAACTGACTGTCATGATGCGGCGTGAGCCGGTCAGCTGTTCGAGAGGTTACAAGTCTTTTGCGATTTTTTCCGCATTATGCGATGAATCGGTTTTTATCCGATCAGGTGTTTACAGCACCCCAAGTTCGGATTTACGAATACTAGGGGCTACGCCTAAATTTCTATTGTCAAACTCCTATGGCTAAGTGAGGGTGATAAAGCCACATAGTCTGATTACCTGGTTCGTTGCGCTGAACACCTCCTTTAAGGACCAAACTTAGGGATAAAGAGTGTTTAGATTCATCCCGAACACCCCCGTACTACCTACGTGGGGGATGAAGCCGACGACTAGCCAACTCTCAGATAACAAAACGGCCGCACAGGAGGTAAAATTTTAAATAACAGGCATTATATTACATAACAGCTCTGTTTTCACAATACAGGAGGGGACAGGATGACATGAATGTATTCATTCAAAGATAATATCCTTAACACATTACTCCGCCACAATGGGGGATCCCTCCAGGACATCATTAAAATACGGCTCGGGCGTGCGATGCTCCTTGCCCACGGGCGGTCCCTCGGTCGCAAGCTTCATGGCGTCCATCTTCACCCACTGCATCTTGACTCGGGCGAAGGCCATTTGCGCGCCTTCGATGCAGACCGACCGCTTTATGGCATCAAGCCGAGGGCATGCATTGACCAGCCGCTTCACGAGCCCGAAGTAGCTGTTGGGTATGACTTCGGCAGGCCATTGCCGGATTATTAAATCCTTCATGGCTAGTTCGGCCACCCTATGCAGTTCGACCAGCTGTTTTAGCTGATCGCTAAAGGGCACCGGATGTTCTAGCGCAAGGTATTGCGACCAAAACAGCTTCTCCGTGGAGCTCCCCTCTTTGGCTCGGAAGAACTCCGCAACGTCTGAGATGCTGCGCGGCAGATCTGCAAACGCACCTGGAGAACTCCAAATCCGGGTCAGTAAGAGGAACCTTTTCTTCACATATTTGCTTTGCATAATAAAGGCCTTACTCGCCGCGATTTTTCTGGCCTCCTGGACTTCCTGGAGGGTGCCCTGGGCTTCAACCTGGGCATCATGTGTGCTTTGGCGGGCCTTGGCAAGTTCAGACTCTTGATCCGCAACGTTGCGCTCCAAGGACTCACATTTCTTCACGGCGTCCTGGAGCTCCTGCTGGACCTCACCGACCCTGGGCTCATGCTTTTCACAAGCGGCTCGTTCCTTGGCCGCTCTCTCCTCGGCCTCGGCCAGCGCCTTTTTGAGGGCCTCCACCTCGGTCGCCGCTCCTACAAATAAAATGGCACTATGGTCATTACAAATCATCTATCCTTTCTGATATACAGAAGGTCAATGCATACCTTGTTTATCCTCTAGCTGCTTTTTCACGCAGCTGAGCTCTTCCTCGCTCTGCTCCAGACTCTGCTTCAGTCCAGAGACCTCGGCAGCATGAGAGGTCGCAGCCAGCAACGACGCCTACTTACTCATATAGACATGTCGGGTTAGTCTCCTGTGAAAATTTTTTAATCCTCTGTTCGGCTTTTCTTTGTGAACACCAAACAGAGTCTTAGGGGCTACTGTCTATACCATGACATTCTTTTTATATAATTGTGTCGCTCACCTCAAAACCTGTTAGATGGCTGGTACATGCATTGGTCAGTCCGCTCTTAATGGACCGCGCCCTCTCAACCATCGTACCCATAAGGATACGGTGTTCCTCAACAATGGAAGCGCCTCACAGCGCTTCCAGCAAATTATCCGGTGCCTCTGGATGGACAGAGGTCGCCGGTGGAATAGGCGCACCTCCTTCTTTCGAAAGAGGCTGCTTGCTTGATTCCGGAGCTGTATGGGTCTCCGGAATTGTATTCGGCTGGAGGCCGAATTGGATATGGCTCCCATCACCAGTATCCATGGGGATTTGCTCCCCCATGTGTCCGGCGGCCGAGGTTTCACCCTATGGCGCCGCCTTGACGGCCCCCTGTGTCCCTCCCTGGCTTGGGGTCCTTCGAGACAACACCTCGGCATCATCCATTGCCTTGGGAGAGGAGGCCACCGGAAGGGACCCGATGTACATCGCCTTCGGGTCCAGCGAATTCCCCGTTGACGAGAATTGCTGGAGGACGAAACGGGTCGGGCTGCAGCACATGATTTGACATGTTAAAACCATGAAGGAAAAGGGTCGTGTATATATGAGTGCATCTTTGAGTACTTACAATTCAGCAAGGGGCTTATCCCTGGGGCACCATTTCGAGCTACTGTCGGTGACTGCTGTGGAGTTGTCCGGGAGGGAGGCCTTCCCCCTCTTGGACGGTTCGGCCTCCAGACATGTGGAGGTCGCCCTCTTATTCCTTCCCCCCTCAGGGGGAGAGTTGCTTTCCTCCTCCTCTTCGTCCTCGGTGGCAGAGGAGTGAGTCTCGGTGTCTTTGGACATCATGTCCGAAGCACCCTAGCGATGGAGGCCACCTCTGCTCCCCTTGGCCTTCTTCTTGGCCTTTTTCTCCGGCGCTTGATAGGGCACCGGAACCAGCATGTTTGTCAGGAGTGGAATTGCTGGGTCTTCGGGCAGCGGAGCCAGACAGTGAATCCGTTCTGCCTTCTTTGTCCAGCCCTGAGAGAATCAGTAGGGAGGCTTAGGCGTCTTCCTCGAGTATGCAAGTAAAGGATACACCTTGAAAACATGAAAAAACTTACCGGACTAGTGGGATGGGCCAAGTCGTGCCCATGGTCCTAGGTTGTATCCGGCCACGTCTCGCTGGACTTGAAAAGCACCTTCCAGATGTCTTCGTGCATAGTGCCGAAGAACTGCTGCAAGGTCTGGTGCTTGGCCAGATCGTACTCCCACAAATGGCAAGTCCAGCTGTGGCACGGAAGGATCCGGCGAGCAAGCATCACCTGGATCACATTGACAAGCTTGATATTCTTCTCTATCATGCTCCTGATGCGCGTCTGAAGCGATGTCAGCTCGTCCATCGAAGACCAGTACAGGCCCTTCTCTGGCCAGGAGGTGAGCCGCATCGGGGCTCCGGATCGGAATTTGGGAGCCGCGGCCCAGGTGGTGACGCGCGGCTCTGTGATGTAGAACCACTTTTGTTGCCACCCTTTGACGGTCTCCACGAAGGAGCCTTCGGGGCATGTGACGTTGGGCATCTTGCTCACCATGGCGCCTCCGCACTCTGCGTGTTGGCCACTCACCACCTTCGGCTTCACATTGAAGATCTTTAGCCATAATCCGGAGTGGGGTGGGATGCGGAGGAAGGCCTCGCACATGATAATGAATGCCGAGATGTTGAGGAAGGAGTTGGGGGCCAGATCGTGGAAATCCAACCCATAGTAGAACATGAGTCTGCTGACGAATGGGTGGAGAGGAAATCCCAACCCGCGGATGAAGTGGGGGATGAACACTACCCTCTCATGGGGCTCCGGGGTAGGGATGATCTGTCCCTTGGCCGGAAGCTGATGGGCGATTCCCTTGGCCAAATACCCAGCCTCCCGGAGCTTGGTAATGTCCTTCTCCTTAATGGAGGAGGCCATCCACTTTCCCTGCGCTCCGGATTCGGACATGGTTGGAGTGCCTTCTTGGGGCGGAGAAGATGAGAACTTGGGCGCTGGAGCTCGAGAATGGGGGAGTCAGAGAGAGAGAGAGAGAGAGAGAGGGCATGGGTGAAAAGGGGTGAATCCTTATCTCCTTATAAAGGTAGCGAATATCAAGCGCCTCCCCACTCGCCTTAAAACTCGCCTATTCCCAAGGGTCGTGCAGGTGGCACGGTTGGGTTACCCACGCCTGTATTGATGAGAATCCCGCAATAAGGGGACACGATCTCTACTTTGACAAGACGTGCCAATGAAACCGCATCTCGAAATATGGAGCGGCAGGCTAAAAAATGGTTCGAATAATGGCCCGGCGGCGACGTGATGTCACGCTACAAAAAGTTGTCAGTGGATTGGACTCGTGAAATATTATACTCTCTACGATTGTGTGTGGTATTTGTTTTGCAGAGCCGGACACGTTTCTATGTTTGAAGGATGCTTTGGAGTATTCAAAGGAGGAACCCGCCTTGCAAATGCCGAAGACAATCTGCACACCGGACACCTCGTCATTGAAGCTTGGTTCAGGGGATACTGAGGGAGTCCTGGATTAAGGTGTCCTCGGGCGTTCGGCCTATTGACATGGTCCGGACTGATGGGCTGTGAAGATACAAGACCGAAGACTCTCTCCCGTGTCCAGATGGGACTCTCCTTGGCGTGGAAGGCAAGCTTGGCACCCGGATATGAAGACTCCTTTCTATATAACCGACTTTGTACAACCCTAGTCCCCTCCGGTGTCTATATAAACCGGAGGGCTTAGTCCATAGAGGTTATCATAATCATACAGGCTAGACTTCTAGGGTTTTAGCCAATACGATCTCGTGGTAGATCAACTCTTGTAATACTCATATTCATCAAGATCAATCAAGCAAGAAGTAGGGTATTACCTCCATAGAGAGGGCCCAAATCTGGGTAAACATCGTGTCCCCCGCCTCATGTTACCATCAACCTCAGACGCAAAGTTCGGGACCCCCTACCCGAGATCCGCCGGTTTTGACACCGACATTGGTGCTTTCATTGAGAGTTCCACTGCGTTGTCACCAAAAGGTTTGATGGCTCGGTCAATCATCTACAACAATGTAGTCCAAGGGGAGGGTTTTCTCCCCGGACAGATCTTCGTATTCGGCGGCTTCGCACTACGGGCCAACTCCCTTGGCCATCTAGAGCAGATTGACAGCTACGCCTCTGGCCATCAGGTCAGGTTTGGAAGCTTGAATTATGTTGCCTATATCCTTGATTTTTATGCCACAAAGGAACTGGGCGTCGGAGCAACTAGGTGCTCCGAAGTTCGGGTCCTTGATTTTTTTTCCACTGCATCGGCTCGCCAGTGTAGGGCACCGGTGCGAGATGTAGCAACAGTTGTCTTTACACCGGTTTGGCATACATAGTGGACGCCTTAGTGCTATTAGTTCTATGTTACTAAATTTGTGCATGTACACACCTGTTAGTATCAATTTGCTATCATCCAAACACTGTCGCTATGCTGTTGCACTTATATTTACCTTCCTCTTAAAATGTTCAATTTGTTATTTATAGTACACGAACTTGTAGCGTTGTTGTAGTTAATTATAGCTTCTGATGTTTCAGAATTTGGTTGTTGTGTCACTAGCAATTAATTCATTTGCACATTGATCTTTTTGAGAAGATATGTCATAATTAACCTGTTTCTTCAGTTTTTCAAAATAAGTATTGGTGATTTTCTTTGTTGCTATAAATCCACTTTCCCTACAATTGTTACTGGTCTAGTTTTAAATATTATAGGATGAAGGGAAGTGTTCTTACTTGAAGTGGGTTGATCAAGAATGGCCATAGTCTTTGAAGATGTGCCTAGCAAAGCTCTGGAGCATGTATCAGGAAGAGAACAGAGGTAGGCTTAGAGATAGTGTTGTCAACGCTGAAGAATATTTGAAGATGCGGGATAAAAAGAGGAAGGTGGAGAATGAGCTCATATTTTTTAATTTGCTAAGATGGTGTTGGCGAAGGAGGAGGCACTTTCCCAGTTAGCCGGTGCAAAACAGGTTCTTATTGAACTAAAAGCAGAGGTGGATAAGGCGAGTCTGGATGATCTCGATTAGGGAAATGAATATATTGTTATTATGAAGTTGAACTACTATATGATGTACTTTGTTGTTTTCCGATAGCTATCGTATTGTGATGTTAAAATATATATCTATGTGCCTGATATGAAATTGGCAAACAATTGTTCGATATGAAATGTGAATTTGTGTAATACTGGAATTATTAATTGTAAACTAATAAACCTGCTAAATGGGTCATGGAACTTTGCAAACGGTTCTAGCAGTAAAAACGCTTGTGATGGATAGCCCAATGCCACACAGTTTTCTTTATCAAATCGTGTGTGATGTAGTAGATAAAAGCAAATGGTTAACCAAGGCAGAGCGTGTGTGATAGTTACATGTATCACACACGAGCCTATACATAAACCTATGTGGGATGTACATACAAACGGAAACGTTTTCCCTGGATTGACTGTGTGGGATGTACATAAGAATGGAAATGTATTCCTTGGATTGACTGTATGATATACATAAGTAAGGGGACTGGACAGGCTACCATGAGACAAACGATCCTCTTTCTAAAGAGATTCGATTCGGAACTCTTACATGTCCAAGGTCAATATGGAAATTCTTTCAGAGGTTTTCCCTTACGTTGTCCGTGTCAACAAACAATTCGAAATACTTCGACTTTTTCAGAACAGGTCCGAGTCAAATAGCGATGATTCGAAGCACTTCTTTTTCCATTACACTATTTCGGAAACCTAAGGACTCGATCGTATGGACTGGGATTCACCGTGTGGGATGTACATACCTACGGAAATGTTTTCTGGGATTCACCGTGTGAGATGTACATACCTACGGAAATGATTGGGTTTCCGTGAGTCACCCGATCGCACACGAACTCATTTGATGTCCCAGGAGGGCCTATCCCCGACGGTTTCTGGGTCATGTGGGAAGGACCCCCTAATCGCCCACACTCACTAGGTGACGGTTCCAAATTTCATCGCAAAAAAGGGTTTAAAATCGTTTGTATAGCACCGACGCGTACCAGTGTCTCTACATATAACACCAACTGACCCAAAACCTTATCTAGATACAGCAGCGTCAATGTTGAACTTCGCATTGCCTAATAGCGGGGCTAGCCATCTCCTCGGTCTAGCACTGGTTGAAGTCGCCGCCCTTGGTTGCCTGGCATTGGTAAGTTGCAGCTTGCCTAAGTAGTTAGTTACGAAACTATTAACAGAATATGGTGGCTGAAAAATATTCTCATGAATAGCCTTCTGTCTCGCTGCCCATAGTGCCCATAAAGTTACCACTAGGCGATCAAAGAGCTCCTTCGTCAATATTTCACGCAATGAAAACAGCCGATCCTTCGGGTTCTCCTCCTCACGATCCACCATATATTGCACCAATTCCTCTAGCGCCAGCGCCAAGACACTCGCCGCCATCGGGCATAAGACAAGAGCATGTTTTCATGTGTCAACAGCCCCACATAACAGACATGTGTCCTCCGTCGCCATGTGACGGTGCTTCAGAAGCGAACCTGTCAGCATGGATTGTCGAGCTAGTCGCCACACAAACACCTTGAGTTTGGAGGGAACTTGCATATGCCAGATCATAGACCACTTGTTAGTCTCGTGCTGCTCATAAGATCTTCCGGCCTCCTCATATAACCAAGCCTCCCGGCTATGCATCGTCTTAAGAATCATAGGGTAAACCGACTGAACACTAAAGGTTCCTCGATGTTCTTCATGCCAGGCCCAAAAATCTCAAACTCGACGTGTGCCTCTGCTCCAATTACATGACGGCGACGTGCCGGTGTGGCATCCCTGGCATCGTCGGTTTTGGTGTTGGGCTGGATTTTTTAATATAATATAACTCGTTGGGCTGCCAAATACGCCTGAATTTCAGTGTGGTTTTCCTGGATGGCTCCTCACTCATGTGCCGAATTTGATGCCCGCCGCCCACCGCCCACCGCCCAGACATGGCCTTGTGCGTGTCAACCTGGACGAACCATTTAGAGCATGTCCAGCAGTGGCTACAAAAAATGTGCGCGCGGTAAAATGTGATTTTAGCGGGCGTGGGGCGGTTTCACGCGCTCCAGCGGCGACGGGAAACTCAGGCGCGCGGGAAAAGATTGTGCACACGAAAAGGCGGTTGGGCGTGCGCTAGTTTTGACGTGTGGCTTCCGGCGCGCCTATAAAATGCAGCGCCCGCACGCGCCCTTCCATCGCTCTTCACCTCGCCACGCACCCTCTGCTGCTCTTTCTCCGCTTCCCCTGCCGCTTTCTCGCTTCGCCGTCGACGCGCCACCACCGCGCCACCATGCCGCCGCGCCGCCGGGGAGCTTCGGGCTACCATGTTGTCCGCGCGCGCCCCTCTGGCGCCTTCTTCGCCGAGATTCAGTCTGATGACGTGCGCGTCGGCCTCGGCACCTTCGACACCGCCCACGAGGCCGCCCGCGCGTACGATGCGGCGGCGTGGTGCCTCCGGCGGTCCCTGAGGGACATGAACTTCCCAGAGGTGCCGACGCGGGAGGGGCGCCTCCCTCGCGGCTTATCACCCAATGAGGATCGTCGCGAGAATCGGAGGCGGGAGCGCCGTCTCAGCCTCGCCGAGATGGACGAGGAAGCCATGGTACCAACGCTTCTCGCAGGACGTCATCAACGAACATCAGTTCTTCACGCAGAGGAGGGCGGATAGGGAGGAGAGGAGTGCGGAGCGAGCCGCCTATCGCGAGGACCGGCGTACGCGGAAGGCGGCCGCTAAATTCAACATCGAGCTAGGAGAAGCGTCGTTCCTGGGACTCCGAAGACGAGCAGTACCTTGACGCCTTCATTGTGACGTCGGAGGAGGACATCACCCAGGTGAAGTCTGAGCCGGAGGAGGAGGACGACGAGGAGTAGTTTCTTTATGTATCGTTTTATCTATTGTATGAGGAGGACGTTATGAACTATCTATGCACTATGTATGTATCGGTTTTTATCTATGGTTTTTAATCTATCTATGTACTATCTATCTAACTATGTACCGTTTTTAATCTATCGTTTTATCTATGCCTATAGAGTCGTAGTAGAAAAGACAACAAATATATCGCGTTTGCTGGAGTGGCTCGCACGCGCTATATTTTGCAGCAGCCGCTGGAGCTAGCGCTCCGCGGCGCGCAAAAACTCGCGTTTTAGACGCTGTAAACATTTTTTTAGAGCGCGGCGCGTTGCGCGCCTAGCTCCAGCGGCGCGCAAAAACTCGCGTTTTAGACGCTGTAAACGCTTTTTTTAGAGCGCGGCGCGTTGCGCGCCTATTGGAGATGCTCTTACGGTTTTTTTTTGGCCGTCAGCACTCGTGATATAATTGCCGGATCTTGCAGGCATGCTTCTGCTTGAGCATACTTGCTAGATAATTTTCACCTCCTGCCGTAAGTTATATTGTAATGTCACGAGGCTCTTAAAGAGATGGCCACTACGTGTATAGAGGGCATTGCATTGCCTCTACCATGGTGCCATATGCCTGATCATTGTCGAGTCCGATTGCTTGGAATTGGTGAAGTCGAGATATGTGTCCCTAGTGCACGAAACTAGGACCTGTAATGGATAGTTCGACAAACTAACATTGATCATGTTATATGTGCTACCAAAACATTGTTAGTCATTTTTATGGCAAATTAAGCGTGTCTCTAGCTTTGATCCGAGCCTGCAGTGTAGAGGAGCTGTGCCTGCCCACCCATGAGAAGCCTTTGGTTCCTGCTGAAGCTTCTAAACATTTCCTATCAAGCTATGTATACAATCGTTGCTTATGGTCAGGCACCATCCGCATGCAGACCTCACCAAGGTAAAATTCTGAACATGATGTATAGCCCAGCATTGATGTGTACGAGCAAGTCAATATAGCATCATGAGAGCCTCCGCCGGAAAATTATGTCAAGTTGAATTTTGATGGTTCATATGTTGTTGCGGACGGATTTGCGGGAGCAGACATGATCCTGCGTGACCATGTTGGCCAGGTAATCTCTGTGGCTTGTAGATGGCTCTTCGATTGCCCCGGACCGCTAGAGGCTGAGCTTGTTGCATGTGAAGAGGGACTTTTTTTTTTTGAAATAAACATCCTCTTTATTTATTAGTAATAATGTTCTGGCATGTGAAGAGGGACTTAGAGCATCTCCAACCGTTCGCCCCCTGTATACCAAAAAGAGCGCCCCGGCAAAGGCGCCGGCGATAAAATCGGCGCTGGGGCGGTTCGCACCCACCAAGTTGCTCTGTGTCGCCCATCGCCACCGAATTCAGCCCAGCTTTTGGCCTAAATATGTCCAGAAACGGCCCTATAACTGCGTGAATCGGCCCATATTCGGCGCGGTTCGGCGGGTTTCGGTGTGAATTTTCGCAAACAAATAGGAACCAATTAGCTCCTCACATAGTTTGACGTGTTTTCGGCTTTTTCATCACATAAATCAAATAGTTCACTACAAATTATATCGTTTAACAAATTAAAACTCAAGTTTCATCTCCATTCCCGGCCTCGCCCTTGAGCCTTCATAGGTGCTCCACCAGATCGTGTTGCAGTTCTTGATGCACCTGTGGGTCTTGGATCTTCTGATGCATATTGAGATAGTCAGTCCAGTTTGCCGGTATCTGATGATCAACTTGGGCAAGAGGACCCTGCAAGTAATATGGTTCAGTGTCAAACACTGACTCTTCCTACTCGCTCTCAATGATCATGTTGTGCAAGATGACACAGCAAGTCATGATCTCTCACATTTGATCTTTCGACCAGTCCGAAAGCAGGTACCGGACAACAGCAAATCGAGATTGGAGCACACCAAATGCCCGCTCTACATCCTTCCTGCAAGCCTCCTGAATCTTTGCAAACTAGGCGTTCTTGCCTCCTGGCACAGGGTTTGAGATGGTCTTTATAAATGTCGACCATCTCGGATAGATGCCATCAGCTAGATAGTACCCCTTGTTGTACTGCCGCCCATTGACCTCGAAGTTCACCGGAGGAGAATGACCATCAACAAGCTTGGCAAAGACTGGGGAGCACTGCAGGACGTTGATGTCATTGTGAGTTCCTGGCATCCCAAAGAAAGAGTGCCAAATTCAGAGGTCATGTGTGGTCACTGCCTCAAGCACCACACTGCAACCGCCTTTGGCGCCTTTGTACAACCCCTGCCAAGCAAATGGACAGTTTTTCCATTTCCAATGCATGCAGTCGATGCTTCCAAGCATCCCAGAAAATCCTCTTGCTTCATTCTGTGCTAGGATACGAGCAGTGTCTTCCGCATTGGGTGTTCGCAAGTACTGCGGTCCAAACACTGCCACCACTGCCCTACAAAACTTGTAGAAACACTCAATGGTGGTGGACTCAGCCATGCGCCCATAGTTGTCGAGTGAATCACCGGGAGCTCCGTATGCAAGAATCCTCATAGCTGTCGTGCACTTCTGGATCGAGGTCAATCCAAGTGTGCCGGTGCAATCCTTCTTGCCCTTGAAGTAGTTGTCGAACTCCCGGATGGAATTCACAATCCGGAGGAAAAGCTTTCGGCTCATCCGATAACGGCGCCGAAATGTTTTCTCACCGTGCAATGGATCGTCGGCGAAGTAGTCTGAGTAGAGCATGCAGTAGCCTTCCAGCCGATGACGGTTCTTTGCTTTCACCCGCCCAAGCGCCGAGCCACCTCGGCGCGGCTTCATCGCCATGAAAGCAAAGCCGGCGAGGGCGGCGAGCACCATGTGATGCTCCCGCCTCGACATCGACTTCGCTTCCTCATCCAAAGAACGCCATGAAGCGCCTCATCTTCGAGTCCATCGCCGGCCGGAAATTCACCAACACCTTGTGGGCGAGGCGGGCGCAAGCCCGCCGCGACAGAGCCCTCGGCGGCCGGAGCGCCGAAAAGGTGCCGGGCGGCGGCGAAGAGGTCGCCTCGGCGACGCCCTTCTTTCTCTAGGTGAGACGGTCTACCTAGCTGCGGCGGCGGTGGTCGGCGCCGGATCGGCAGGGTGGCAGAGGGTGGCGGCCGAGCGCGGGGGGCAGGAGGGCGAATCTGGGCGGGTGGATTGACTTTTCGTCTGTCAATGTGGCCCCAGGAGCACTTTTCGCTTGCGCCGGGGCCCCCGAGCGGCCCCCAGTGCGCCGGGTTCGGTCTGCGAGCGCCGGGCGCAAAAACGGCCCGAGCCGACGGAATTTGGCGTCCTGTGGACGCAACTGGACCGTTTTTTCGGCGCCGGTGCAAATAGATCGTCTGGGGAGGCCGTCCTGGGGCGCGGCCGGAGATGCTTTTAAGTTGGCACTACTGGTCACGAAAACCCATACTGGTGGAGACTGATTGCGCTGAAATCTTGGCCTTAGTGAATGCAGAGTCACCTGATCGTTCGAGGAACATGTACCAGGTGGCAGTAATGGCAGAACTGTTGAAGAAGAGGCAACCTGAAATTAGGAAAATCAAGAGAACAGAGAACCAGGCCGGGCATGCCATGGCAGCCCGTCATTGGACGTCAACAACAAAAAAACGGCATGTTGGTTAGCAAATAGTTCTTAGGAGATTAGCACTATTATCATGAATGATTGTAAGAACATTATTACTTAATAATGAATTGCTTTTAGCCTGCAAAAAAGAGGAGCTGTGCCTGTGTCGTTGATTGAGTAATACTAGTCTTTTCCATCGAAAGAAAACTAGCTAAGTCATGTACTTTTAGAACCAGTAGTTGTGGGGAGTGGGATTATATACTTTCAAAGTACTATTACTCTCTCCGTTTCAGCAACAGTTAATTCCGAACGGATGGGGTAGTATATGATCACCATTACACATCCATCAAAAATATTCTTTCGGACACAAACTTATCAACCATGGATATTAATCGGGTATGACTAGATCTCAATCGACTGATACTTAACTTTTTATTTTGGATCATACTTAACCTAGTTTCAATCAAGTGATATAGTATATAAAAAAAGAAAAAGCAAAACAGGAAAGAATTCTTTTTTTTTACGAAACTCCATGCAAGATCAAAGGAATATAGCATCCACTGAGAAATAACGAAGTCTCAGTCGACTAAGACTTAGCAAAACTAATATTAATTACATGACACACCACACATAAACGTTTGTACCAAACCATCAAATTTCAAAAGCCATTATACACAGTAGTAACAATGAAAATAAATAAAAATCACACGATCGTTCAATCATCCACGTATTCACAAACTAATTAACCCCTCGAAAGCATGCAGGGAGAAACTTGGTTCCCCTGGTCTTCGTCTTGCCTTGATCCTCTGGTATCTTGGGCTCCTTACTGCTAATGGGGGCAGCGACATCGTCGTCGATGATCTTCCCGGTCAGGACCGGCGGGACGGGCAAGTTCTCCTCAGCGGGCTGCTCCAGCTCCCACTCACCAGTTGGCCCCAGCACCATCCCCTTGTTCCTTTCCACCCACCACGACTCCGGCACGAGGTTGTCATCCTTGAGGAAGGCGGACGACTTGTTCACGAGCGCCACGCTCCGGTTCACCTGCAGCTTGAACTCGCCCTTCTCCCCGTTCCATCCGGCCACCGTGTGCAGGATGCCCTGCAGGTTGTGGTAGTCGCCGACGTTGCTGGTGTCCGGCCTCACGTGGGGAGACTTTTTAGAGTTCACGGAGAGCTCGTCGCCGACGTTGGCGTAGCCGAGGAGGTTGCTCGGGTAGAGCGGGATGAGGTCGGGCTTGTTCCTGACGTGCAGCGCGCGGAGGCCGGGCAGCTCGTCGAACCGCTTCTTGAACTCCGGGTTGCCGACCTGCGGGCTCCCGAACACGATGGCCGTGACCGGGAAGTGGGCGTCGCCGACCTTGGACACGCCGTTGGCCACCATGTCGAAGGCGCAGAGCGTGGCCAGCGACGCGCCGAGGCTGTGCCCGGTGCAGACGATGCTGAGGCTCTCGCCCTTGTACTTGGCGACCAGCTCCCGCACCGCGGCCAGCAGCTGGTCGCGCGCGCTGTACTTGGAGAAGGGCGAGCGCTCGTCGGTGGACGTGTATATGACGTACCAGCCCTTCATGACGCGCGCGTGGCCGCGGGCCGGGTCGCCCTCCGGCAGGATGGCGTCGGGGGCGACCAGGTCGGGCTTGAGCACGTCGACCCACTCGAGGTTCCGGATGGTGCCGCGCAGCGCGACGTAGATGACGCGCTGGCCCGTGGCGGCCGCGGCGGCGTCGGTTGACACGGCGACGTAGCCGATCCAGTTGGACTCCTTGCTCCACGCCTCGCGGGAGAGGGAGTGCACCATGAGCCCCGGGGGCAGCCACGTGGCCGCGGTGGCGTAGAGGTTGGCGGCCACGGATACGTCGGCCGCGGCGGGGAACTGCGTGCGGCTGAAGAGCGTGGCCCTGGAGAAGCGGCAGGTGCCGCAGTACTTGGAGTGGGCGTCGGAGTTGAAGGAGTCGTAGGTGACCTGGCAGAGGTCGCCGCAGAGAAGGACGAGGCGGCGGAGCGTGAGGTCGAGCGGGTCGATGAGGCCGTCCCAGTGCGCGGAGCCCAGCAGCTCCGGCCACGCCGGGGTGCCATTGGCGCCGGCGCCGACCAGGGCGCTGGACAGGAGGACGCCTTGGCTGGCGTCCATGTGCGCGCTGAGAGCTGTGTGTGTGATGAGAAGAAGATTAGGTAGCGACTGGACAGGGCGGCAGGGGAGGTGGCCAGGTGGGGATGCTTTGAGTGGGTTCTACTAGTAGTACAGTATGGGTTCGCGCGAGTGGTCCTTGGCGTGGCGCCAGGTGAAGGGCCGGGAACATTTGCACCATCCCGTGTCAAGGTGCCAGACAGCCCGTTTCCGGCCGGGAACGCGGCAAAGCCATAAACTTCCCTTGCTTGTTTTGGTAGATTTTGGATTGGATCATGCGTTCACCGGTTTGCCCGTTGCAGTCATAGGCCCTGGCATGACACCATGTGGTGTTATATCTCCGCATGCCGGGCTTACAGGAATGTGGTGCCACACGCGGAGGTGCTCAGGCTAAGTGGAGATCCTAGTCAATCAAATGATCTTGAAATAGCAGAAAGAGCGTGATTTCCATACATTTTACAGCGAAGGTCCTCCTGAGAATTTTGCCTTCGACTGAGTTATAATCACTCATAAGGGCCTCTTTGATTCGCAGAATTCTGAAGTACAGGATTGAAGTGGAATATCCATTTTCCCGGTAAAAAAAGAAAGTGGGATACCCATTTAAGCCCAATATGAGAAGTGTTTGATACCACAGAAATAACAAAAAAAATGTAAAAAAGATTAGATTGGATGTTAAATTTTCTATGAAATTTTGGACGCTATGCATCATTCTGTTGATTTCCCAGGAAAAAAAGAGTATTGTTTTTTTTTTTGGAAACACTTAGGTCTATTCATGGCAATACAAAAAACATCAAAAGTAACAAAAATTAAAATTCATGTTCACGAACCTACAAGCACTCAAGCGAGATCAGCATGTTAATAAATAATACCATTTTGGCTGAACATAGCGTCACTGCATGGAGACTTCTGCTATAGAATGATCTATAAAATGTTGGATTGATCTACACCTCAGCTAAAATCTTTATCTGATCAAATGAGGTTCCCTAGAGCTGGAATTCGTTGAGCTTTAAAGAAAATTCTTCTTTTTTTCAATCATTTATACTTATGTCTTTTTTGCAGTAAATACTTATGTTTTTTTATCTATAATAAAAGTACCATGGAACGATTGTTCAACAGTCCATGCTTCAGTTTTCTTTTTGATGCAGATCACAGAACCCGCACTATTTCATAGGAGATGCCCAAACACAAAACACATACTCTTTTGCAGTTTTCACTAATCTCGTGAAAATGCAAACCAACATGTGGTTGAGATGGTTAGGTGGACGGTAGTATCTCCAGCCCACCAGGGTTCAAATTCTGGTGGTCGCATTTATCCTAAATTTATTTCAGGACTTCCGGCGATACGTTTTCAGTGGAAAGAGTCGTTCCCGTCGACTACGAGGCGTTTACGGTGACTTCATAAAATCTCAAGATGATATGCCGGCTCAATCTCTCGGAGGTGCTCATAAGGGTAGAATGTGCGTATGTGCATTCATAGGATGAGTGTATGCGCGTTTATACGAGGGCTTGCTTCTGTACTATGTTAAAAGAATTAATGTCGTGAAAATCGGACGCTGGCTACCTCACCCAACGAACATGACCATCCAAACCAATGGCTTTCGGTCCTACACATGGCCATAGCGGCTAAATTTCGTGTTTTGACTCTTTTTGCAAATAAAATCGGGATCTGACCCTAATTCGAAAAAATTTCGGGATCTGATCCTTTTGCCTACCACCAGCCGCCTGGCGGTGGGGTTGCGCGTCCTACCGCCGGCCCCTCCGACGGTAGGTCCTTTGACGGCGACTGACGGCCGTTGGCAGTTGCTCACGTGGAAAAGGGCCTACCGCCATCAGTTACAGCGGTAGGTTACTGAAGCCTACCACCAGACCCTCTGGCAGTACGGTCCTGTGTTGTGGATAAGGTGGGGAGGGGCTGGATATTTCCTCCCCCTCCTCAACCACTCATTCAGCCCACTTCACCTCTCCACCGAGCTCAACTCTCCCCCTCTCTTTCTTTGAAGCACAAGAGCCTCCTGTCGTGGTTCTAAGTCTGACAGTAGAGTGGGGGGTAGGTATGGAGAGGCAAGGTCCTAGCTATGTAGAGGTTGTAAACACAAGCGATGTACGAGTTCAGGCCCTTCTCGGAGGAAGTAAAAGCCCCACGCCCTGAGCCCCGAGGCGGTCGAGTGGATTATGTGTGTATGTGTTACAGGGTGCGAACCCTTCGCTGTGGAGGGGGTGGCTTATATAGAGTCGCCAAGACCCCGCCATTACGTAATGAAGGGTTTAAAGTACATTAAGTCTGGGCGCATCGTAACGCCCACATAAAGTGTCTTAACTACCATAAAGTCTATTCAATTACAGTCCGTTGCGGTGCGGAATGCCTTCTGACCTTCTGGTGGTCGAGTGAGTCTTCATGGTCGAGTGAGTCTTCATGGTCGAGTCCTTCAATCCAGTCGAGTGGGTTCCTCATAGGTCGACTGGAAGGTGATCTCTTATAAAGGTGCCCTTGGGTAGGGCACTTAGATCAGGCCTATGACCCTACCCTAGGTACATGAATCCATCATTAGCCCCCGAATGGATTGAGGCTTGAGTGAGGAAGGAGTTGATGCTGTTTCCGATTGACTTTTGCATACCGGCTATGCGCCGCTCGATCAAGATCTTCTTTGTTGATAACGAGCAACTTTTCTTCACCGACTCGATCCATTCTTGTCTTTTGTCGAGCGATTTTTCGTTCGCGATCTCGCCGGCAGCCATGGGCAAGGAGAAGACGGCGGTGCCGAGCGCCGAAGAAGGCGCCGGCAGCGGAGAAGGCGCCGGGCGTCGAGAAGGCGAAGGGGAGATCCACCACCGCAGCGGTTCTTCGTCGACATCCCGCTGTCAAGGGCTGGGTCCAGGAGATTGATCCAACGACCATCGTGGAGAAGGATCTCTCGATATGGCCGACGACGGGCTGATCCCCACGGCGCCGCAAGGCTTCCCGGCAAAGAGTGGTAGCCTCACCGGAGGAGGGTGAGTGTGTGCTCTCGCCACCCATGTCGATCGAGGATTTTCCCGCCACCAAAGTGTTTTCTTTCGTGGTTTTTGAATTTCTTTGGAGCCCAGCTCCACCATTTTACTCCAAACTCCATCGCAGATCTTGCTGCATTTGTATCCATGTGCGAAAACTTCCGGCTGTCGATCACACTGGGTTTGTTCACACATCTTCACATGTCGCTCTCGATCGTGAAGAAAGCGAGTCCCGTGATGAGAAGACCCAAGTGGTTCAAATGTGCGGGGCCTAGGAATCCAAGTGAGGAATAAGAGCACCTTCCCAGCTATGTCTTTTCCCGAAGTTGGTCGGGGCTGGCAATGACCGGTTCTATCGCTGAATGAGCCGACGCCGACAATGAGTGGACTCCTCCATTCACCATGAGTCGAGTGAACAAACCCTCCTCTCTCAAGGTGGTTCCAGAGGAGAGAGCTGATGTGAAGATGTTGATGGATCGCGTGGTACAGCTTGGTTCGGGACGGTGGACGGCATGGACCTCTTGGAGGTTTTCCTTCGAGGCGATCCAGCCTTTTCAGCCCGGAGCCATTGCATGTGGCTGTATCATGGAACCAAGACGAGACTCGGGTCCACCCGGAGGCAATGACGACGCCATAGTGGAAAGATGGATGGCCGCGATCATCGAACAAGGACAACCTCGAGGATCCCGGAGGATTTCTCCACTTGACCATAATAGCGCCTGCATAAGGTACACTTGCTCGCTTTCCATTGTATGTCCGCTGAATGTGTTTCGTAATTTGGTCGATTGAGCTCGACTTGACGCTTTCAGGCCCTCACCGAGCTGTACTCGATGCCCAACGGAGCTCGTGCTCCAACCGAGGAGGGAGAAGCCAGCGGGGTGAGAGCCAGAAGAGGGATTCAGACGCCGCCGAGGACGATGATGACGACGACGACGATGATGAAGATGAAGAAGAGGAGGAGGAGGAGGAGGTTGCGCCACCGCTACCGGAAAGGCGGTCGAAACTTATTCATGACCCTTCGATCAACGCTGTAGGCTGTGATCGCTTCGCAATGACCAAACGCCTCGACCGCTTCTCCGTGCCGATCGAAAAGGCGCCAAGCAATCAAGGTAGCTCCGCCGAGGCCAACCAAGTCTCTACCAAAAATGAAGGTGTTCATCCCCACCATATCGTGGTAACCATATTACTTAAGACTTCCTTGTTCGTACAAGCTTTATCTCCGTTGATACTTGAATTAACCGACCGATTCTTTGGAACTTCAAGGTCATGAACTTCAAACCTCGTGCAAGGCCGAGGACCATGAGATGGAGGATGCGCAACCTCAAATCCTGGTATTGTATCCTTGATTCCGTTTTAGTCGATCGACTCATAGTCTCTAACTTTGATTCTTTTCTCAAGCTCCAACCAATGACATTATCACCCTTCCCGATGACGATGATGAGGATGAAGAACCACCGAGGTATAGGAGGAGCAGGAAGGCGCCACCGCAAAGCAGCTCAAGATGTGACGGCGCTCTAGACTCAACACGGAGGGGAGAACACCACTGACCCACCGTGTCTTTCACGGTGCCGCCGACAAGTGCTTGTCCCCTTCGCCGAAAGTGCCGCAACCTTCGCTTTCACCACGCACCACGTCCCGGATGACCAAGCTTAGCGCCGCTAAGGATGCGATACGCCAAGCAGGATCATGATGGAGCAGTGAAGATCATCCGGATGCAAGCCAAGCATCTTATGATGCCAGCCCGCCTTCAAAGCAATGTTCAGTCACCGACCACCGCCTGCTCGTTAGGATATGCTATCAAAACTTTTTTCTTTCTCGAATCCATAGCAGTCACCCACTAGGTGTGTTGATAAAAACTCCGTGTTAGCGGGGGCACGCTGAGTGCACCCGCTGGGTGTAGTCCCCAAGGCTAAGGTCGACTGCTGGCAGTTGGCTTTAGGCTTTATAAGTAAAGATTGATCATCATTCGACTAAAACGAATGGGTTTCTGAAACTAGTGGGGGCACGCTGAGTGCACCCACTGGGTGTAGTCCCCGAGACTATGGTCGATCACGCGCTGAGTATAGTCAAGAAGCTTTGGTTGATCGGTCGATTTTTTTTTGGTCGACTCGACTCTTTCTTGAATATGACCAGTGGGGGCACGCTGAGTGCACCCACTGGGTGTAGTCCCCGAGACTATGGTCGAATGCTTGCATTCGACTGTGGTCTTAGAAACGTGTGATTTTCTCTCTATTCACTCGAACTGAATCATCTTTGACATTTTGTCGATTGATTCTTCAGAGAAATCTTAGATCTTGCAGCTCGCTATACGAATCGGAGCAGAAGCATATTCAGCTCGAGTTGGACTTGAAGCTAGTGCAGGAGAATCGACGAAGGCAAAGGAGGAGACCAAAGGTATGTTCGTGAGACTTCACCACTCCTTTCTCCTCTCATCTATTTCAAATCTGACTTGGCTGTAATTTACATGCAAGGTGAAGGAGGCCCAGAGGAAGAAGGATCTTGAGTTGTTCGAGAAGATCAAGCTTGCCGACGAGAAGTTAGCCTCACCACCAAGCTCGAACAGACAACACCAACTGAAAGCTGCTCGCCATTGCCACCAAGGATGTCGACCGATCGAAAGTCGACAAGACCACTCAATGAGAAGATCAACCAGTTGATCGAAGAAGAATGACCGAAGGCTTCCGGGTGGTCTTGCTAAGAAATTGTTCCTTATGCTCAAGGTAGTCTTTACACTCGACCAATTCTTCCAACCGTGATGTTCCCATTCGACTATTTTCTTGACTCGGGTTTTGTCTTTGCAGAATTCTGTCGCAACTTTGAAGAAGAAACTAGCCAGCTTGAGCTGAACCTCGACCCCGCCAATTCTCCGTGAATGATGAAGTTGCTATGAATGTCTTCCGATCGAGTCCCGTGTTGCAGCTGTCGGGACTACCTCGCAAGGCTGAAGGTTGCTATGTCCCGTGATCGACTCGACGCCTCGCCCGGGCGACACTCCAAAATGACCTCGAGTCGTTGATGGCTCGATTGAACGCCGCCCCGAACCGAAAGTGCAGAGTGGAAGAAGTCCTCGGCTCGTGTGGCGCAGATGTCGCTCGCGGCTCGGCGCGAGTCCACTTCAAGGATGCACGAGAAGATAAGTCATGATTCTCCGAGTGGCCAAAACCAAGAAACACGACTTCAGTCCTTCATGGAAACTTTCATCGCTGCTGCTACACGGATCGCAGATGGGATCGACCTCGATGAGTTCGCTTTCCTTCCAGCCTCCACAGAGGGGTAAAAACTTCCTTTAAGTCCGACACTTTAAATTTGCCTCGGATGTCGAGTGGAATTGTAACCGATAAAACCTTAATGTGCTTAGTGCCCGAGCACTCTCGGTTCCTTTAGGTATCGACCTAAACTTGGATTGATATTTGGATATGATTGCTTTTGGCTCGAATTGCCTTTGCGTGTTCACAAAGAAGATGCCTACTTGCAATGACTTATTCCTTAGGCGCAGCACTGGCTGCAGCCAAGCCCCGAGTGAGAGGTTTGCTCTCCACTGTAGGATTTGTTTTACCTTAGGCGAGCGCTGGCTGCAGCTAAGCCCCGAGTGAGAGGTTTGCTCTCCACTGGCGGCGCTGGGCTGCAGGATTTGTTTTACCTTAGGCTAGCGCTGGGCTGCAGCTAAGCCCCCGAGTGAGAGGTTTGCTCTTCACTCGTAGGGATTTTTATACCTTAGGCGCAGCACTGGCTGCAGCTAAGCCTCCGAGTGAGAGGTTTGCTCTTCACTGGTAGGATTTTTATACCTTAGGCGAGCACTGGCTGCAGCTAAGCCCCCGAGTGAGAGGTTTGCTCTTCACTCGTAGGATTTTTTATACCTTAGGCGCAGCACTGGCTGCAGCTAAGCCCCCGAGTGAGAGGTTTGCTCTTCACTCAAGAGGATTTCAGTTGTATTTGTGGCGGCTCGAGGAGAGGGTCGCAATGACCTGCACCTCGCCTTCCTTATGAGCACACATTATACTTATGGTGTAGCTCGAGGAGAGGGTCGCAATGACCTGCACCTTGTCCTCC
The DNA here is from genome assembly GCA_021437245.1 of Aegilops speltoides. Taxonomy (NCBI): domain Eukaryota; kingdom Viridiplantae; phylum Streptophyta; class Magnoliopsida; order Poales; family Poaceae; genus Aegilops; species Aegilops speltoides. The sequence goes on along the minus strand of CM038143.1, from coordinate 348,432,227 downwards.
TTGTGAGCACACACGTTGTACTTATGGCGAGCTCGGGGAGAGGGTCGCAATGACCTGCACCTCGTCCTCCTTGTGAGTGTATGTTGTACTTAGGCGAGTACTTGATGCAGTGCCTCCGAGTGGAAGTCCGGCTTACCACTCGGTAGGATTTTTGTAACTTAGGCGAGTACTTGACTGCAGCTAAGCCCCGAGTGGAAGTCTAGCTTACCACTCGGTAGGATTTTTAGTTACTTAGGCGAGCACTGGCTGCAGCTAAGCCCCGAGTGGAAGTCCGCTTACCACTCGGTAGGATTTTTAGTTACTTAGGCGAGCACTGGCTGCAGCTAAGCCCCGAGTGGAAGTCCGCTTACCACTCGGTAGGATTTTTAGTTACTTAGGCGCTGCTAAGCCTCCGAGTGGAAGTCCTGCTTACCACTCGGTAGGATTTGTATAACTTAAGCCCCGAGTGGAAGCCCCGAGTGGAAGTCCGCTACCACTCGGTAGGATTTTTAATTACTTAGGCGAGCACTGGCTGCAGCTAAGCCCCGAGTGGAAGTCCGCTTACCACTCGTAGGATTTTTATAACTTAGGCGAAACGGATTCATGGCTAAGCCTCCGAGTGGAAGTCCGCTTACCACTCGTAGGATTTGCATAAACTTAGGCGAAACGGATTCGCGGCTAAGCCACCCACTGGGGGAAAAATTTGACTGGACAAAAATAAAAAGTGACAAAAAACATGAAGGAATTATGACACTATTATTTCGAAGCTCCATAAACTACCGAAGTATTTTATTACAACACATCCGAGTAAAAAAACTTTAAGTGTAAAACGGGCGGAGCAGATCCGCATTCCAAGCTCGGGGCTCTTCGATATTGTGTTCGACGTTGTAGAGACGATATGCCCCGTTATGGAGAACCTTTGTGATGATGAAGGGCCCTTCCCAGGAGGGAGCAAGCTTATGTTGTTTCTGCTGATCCACTCGGAGAACCAGATCTCCTTCCTGGAAGGCTCGACCTCTCACATTTCTGGCGTAAAGGCGACACAAGTCTTGTTGGTAGATGGTCGAGCGGATCAGAGCCATCTCCCTATCTTCCTCTAGGAGGTCGACTGCATCCTGACGCGCTTGCTCAGCTTCTGCTTCGTTGTAAAGTTCAATTTGAGGAGCGTTGTGAAGAAGATCACTCGGTAGGACTGCTTCAGCTCCATAGACCAAGAAGAATGGAGTTCTTCCGGTCGACTGATTAGGCGTGGTCCGCAAACCCCAAAGCACTGAAGGGAGTTCGTTGACCCATGCTCCAGCCGCATGCTTGAGATCTCGATCAGTCGGGGCTTCAAACCCTTGAGGATTAAGCCATTGGCTCGCTCTACCTGTCCATTCGACCGTGGATGGGCGATCAAGCGTAGTCGACTCGCTGTGCCTTGAGCGCTGCGTAAATCCTTGAATTCTTCCGAGTCAAAATTCACCCATTATCCGTGATAATGCCGTAAGGGACCCCATATCCGAACGCCGCCGATGAAGGAAACAGCAAGATCGGCCAAGACTCTAGATTGGTTTAGCTTCAATCCACTTGGTGAACTTGTCGATCGCTACCAACACATGCGTGAAACCGCCCGACCTGTTCGCAAGGGACCGACCATGTCCAACCCCCATACCGCGAAAGGCCGACGAGTGGAATGGTCTTCAGAGTCGACGCAGCTTGTGTGACATATTGAATAGAACCGACATCCTTCGCACTTGTCCACTATTTCTTTCGCCATCTCATTCGCCTCGGCCAAGAAAATCCGCCCGGTATGCTTTGGCTACAATGGTCCGAGAGGACGATGGTGACCACAGTTCCCGAGTGGATGTCATTGAGTATGACTCGACCTTCTTCCGGCGTTATGCATTTTGACCAACTCCACCGGGCTTTCTATACAACTATCCTTTGATAACGGTAAAGGCTTTGGATCGACGGACGATCCGCCGAGCCTCTTCCTCATCTTCCGGGAGCTCTTTTCTCGTAATATATGCGATGTATGGAATTGTCCAATGGGAGTGATCACTAAAACTTCCATGACCAAGTCGACCACCGCCGGGACCTCAACCTTAGTCGGGTCTGTGGCACTCTTGGGCTGTGGAGCATCTTCGTGAAAGGATCTTCTTTAATCGACGGAGTGTGTATATGCTCCAAGAACACACCACTGAACGGCTTCTCTTTGGAACCTATCTTCGCCAGATCATCTCGCTGCTTGATTTTTCAATGGGGATGTGATGGAGCTCCAACCCTCGAACTTCTTTTTCCAGCTTCCTCATCACGTGCATTGCAAGATCCAAATATGGCTGGGCTTCACGCCCCACTCCTTCATCACCGGTCGACCACTAAATCTGAGTCGCCATAGACCATCAAAGCGACGGACGCCGAGTGAGATGGCCATGCGCAATCCATATAAGAGGGCTTCAGATCGCCTCATTGTTGGAGGAATCAAAGTGAATCGAGCACATACCTAAGCTTATCTCCTCCGGGGAAACCAGAACAACCCCAAAGACCGAACCATTCAGCATTTTAGAGCCGTCAAGAACATGGTCCAATGCTCCGAGTGAACTTCACCGGCCATCAAGTTGTTCAATCCACTCGGCAAGGAAATCCGCTATAGCCTAGGACTTAATGGCTTTTGCCTCAAATTTGATATCAAGGGAAGAAGTTCAATCGCCCATTTCGCCACTCGACCGGTTGCATCTCTCACAGCGTAATCTCGATAAAGGAGCGCCGCTAACGATCGTGATAGAATGATCGAGAAATAATGAGCAACCTTCTTCGTGGTCATGTATATGCCATACACAAGCTTCGATAATGAGGATATCTCTACTTGGATGGAGTCAAGACTTCGCACAAATAATACACCGGCGCTGAACTTTGAAGGCCTTTCCTTCCTCTTCCCGCCGATCGTAGCAATCAGATCGACGACTTGTCCAAAGGCTGCAATATAAAGCAACAGAGGCTCTTTCCTGATTGGAGCAGCAAGCACCGGCTGGGTGGAGAGCAGAGCTTTAGCTCGCAAACGCTGCATCAGCTTCGAGTCCACTCAACTTGTCGGCCTTCTTCATCACCGGTAAAGAGGCAATGCCTTTTCACCGAGTCGTGAGATGAATCGACTTAATGCGCCAAGCATCCAAGAAGCTTCGACGCCGCACTCGCACAGTATGCTTCATTCGGAGAATAGTGCCGATCTTCTCAGATTAGCATCGATCCTCGCTCGAAACGAAAACCGAGTAATTTTCCACCAGAACTCCGAATGTGCACTTTGACGGATTGAGTTTGATATCGCACCTTCCGAGGTTGGCAAATGTTTCGCGAGGTCAGCAAGCAGGTCGGAACCTTTTCGCGACTTAACGACGATATCATCCATATACGCCCACATTCCGACCGATTTGAGGAGAAGACACTTCAATCATTCGCATAAATGTGGCACCGCATTCTTGAGGCCGAATGGCATGGTGATATAGCGTAAGCACCAATGGAGTGATGAAAGCTGTTTTATTTCATCGGGCCCATACAGACGGATCTGATGATACCCGAATATGCATCTAGAAAAGACAATCTTCACATCCCGCGTCGAGTCAACAATTTGATCTATGCGGGAGAGGAATGATCCTTCGGCAGGCCCGATTGATGTGCTTAAAGTCAATGCACATGCGGAGCGACTTGTCCTTCTTGGGAACCATGACGACATTAGCGAGCCACTGGAGTGGTATATCTCTCGATAAATCTTGCTGCCAACAATGAGCCACTTCTTTACCAATAGCTTTTCTTCTTCGACGGCGGACCGCCAAGATGCTCTTTGACCGGTTTTGCCGACTTGTCGACGACTGGAGGCGATGCTCAGCCATGAGCCTTCTTCCTATTTCGGGAACAGATGTGGGTCAAGGAAATATGCCCTAGAGGCAATAATAAAGTTATTATTTATTTCTTATTTCATGATAAATGTTTATCATTCATGCTAGAATTGTATTAACCGAAACATGATACATGTGTGAATGAATAAACAAACAACATGTCACTAGTATGCCTCTACAAGACTAGCTTGTTAATCAAAGATGGTTATGTTTCCTAGCCATGAACAAAGAGTTGTTATTTGATTAACAAGGTCACATCATTAGTAGAATGATCTGATTGACATGACCCATTCCATTAGCTTAGCACACGATCGCTTAGTATGTTGCTACCGCTTATCCATGACATATACATGTTCCTCGTAACTATGAGATTATGCAACTCCTGCCATCGGAGGAACACTTTGGTGCTACCAAACGTCACAACGAATCGGGTGATTATAAAGGAGTACTACAGTGTCTCCAAAGGCGATGTTGAGTTGGCGATTTCGAGATTAGGTTTTGTCACCGATTGCCTGGAGAAGTATCTCTGGGCCCTCTCGTAATGCACATCATCAAGCCTTGCAAGCACTACAACTAATGAGTTAGTTGTGAGATGATGTATTACGGAACGAGTAAAGAGACTTGCCGGTAACGAGATTGAACTAGGTATTGATACCGACGATCGAATCTCGCAAGTAACATACCGATGACAAAGGGAACAACGATGTTGTTATGCGGTCCGACCGATAAAGATCTTCGAAGAATATGTAGGAACCAATATGGGCATCCAGGTCCCGCTTATTGGTTATTGACCGAGAATAGTTCTAGGTCATGTCTACATTGTTCTCGAACCGTAGGGTCCGCACGCTTAAGGTTTCGGCGATGCTTATTATGAGTTTATGTATTTTGATGTACCAAGAAGTTCGAGTCCCGGATGTGATCACGGACATGACGAGGAGTCTCAAATGGTCGAGACATAAAGATTGATATATTGAAGCCTATATTTGGAGTTCGAATGGTTCCGTGAAAACAGAATTTATCGAGTACCGGAGGTTACCGAACCCCCGGAAGTAATGGGCCTTAGTGGGCCTTGGTGGAAAGGAGAAAGGGCCAGCCCTAGGTGGTCGCCGCGCCCCTTCCCCTAGTCCTACTAGGACTAGGAAAGGTGGGCCGCCCCTCTCTCTCTTTCCTCCGTGAATCCTATTCCAACTAGATTGAGGGGAATCCTACTCCCTGAGGGAGTAGGACTCCTCCGCCGCCTCCCTTGGCCGGCCGCCCTCCCCTTGCTCCTTTATATACGGGGCAGGGGGCACCCTAGGATACACAAGTTGATCTACGGATCGCCTTAGCCGTGTGCGGTGCCCCTTCCACCATATTCCACCTCGATCATACCGTCGCAAGCTTAGGCGAAGCCCGCGCCGTGAACATCAAGATCGCCACCACGCCGTCAGGTCGACGAACTCTCCTTCGACACACGGCTGGATCGGAGTACGAGGGACGCCATCGAGCTGTACGTGTGTCAAGAACTCGGGGCGCCGAGTAACGGCGCCGGATCGGTCGGATCGCGAGGAGAACGACGACTACTTCCTCTACGCCAGATCGCTTCCGCTTCGGGTCTACGAGGGTACGAGACAACACTCTTCCTCTCGCTGCTATTCATCACCATGATCTTGCGTAGCGAGGAAATTTTTGAAATTACTACGCTTCCCAACAAAGGGTATCGAGCCTAGGTTTTTATGGTTTGATGTTTTGCACGAGTAGAACACAAGTGAGTTGTGGGCGATACAAGTCATACTACCTACCAGCATGTCATACTTTGGTTCAGCGGTATTGTGAGATGAAGCGCCTGCACCGACATTACGCCAGACGCTTACGCTGAGACTGGTTTCACCGCCACGAGCACTCGCTGCTTAAAGGTGACCGGTGGGTGCCTGCTCTCTCACTTTAGTTGAACCGAGTGTAGCTACGCCCGTCCTTGAGAAGGTTAAACGGAGTCTATTTGACGAAGTATCGCTGTGGTTTTGATGCGAGGTGAGACCGGTTCTTGCTTAAGCCCGTAGCAGCCACGTAAAATTTGCAACAACAAAGTAGAGGACGCCTAACTTGTTTTTGCAGGCATGTTGTGATGTGATATGGTCAAGACGTGATGCTATATTTTATTGTATGAGATGATCATGTTTTGTAACCGGTTATCGGCAATCGGCTGGAGCCATATGGTTGTCGCTTATTGTATGCAATGCATCGCTTCGTAATGCTTTACTTTATCACTAAGCGGTAGCGATAGTCGAGAAGCATAAGTTTGGCGAGACGACAACGATGCAACGATGGAGATCAAGGTGTCGCTACCGGTGACGATGGTGATCATGGTGGTGCCGCAAGATGGAGATCATGAAGCACAAGATGATGATGACCATATCATATCACTTATATTGATTTGCATGTGATGTTTATCCTTTATGCATCTTATCTTGCTTTGATCGACGGTAGCATTATAAGATGATCTCTCACTAAATTATCAAGAAGTGTTCTCCCGAGTATGCACCGCTGCCAAAGTTCGTCGTGCCTGCACACCACGTGATGATCGGTGTGATAAGCTCTCACGTCCATCTACAACGGGTGCAAGCCAGTTTTGCACACGCAGAATACTCGGGTTAAACTTGACGAGCCTAGCATATGCAGATATGGCCTCGAACACGGAGACCGAAAGGTCGAGCGTGAATCATATAGCAGATATGATCAACATAAGATGTTCACCATTGAAAACTACTCCATTTCACGTGATGATCGGTTATGGTTTAGTTGATTTGGATCACGTGATCACTTAGATGACTAGAGAGATGTCTTTCTAAGTGGGAGTTCTTAAGTAATATGATTAATTGAACTTAAATTTATCATGAACTTAGTACCTGATAGTATCTTGCTTGTTTATGTTTGATTGTAGATAGATGGCTCGTGCTGTTGTTCCGTTGAATTTTAATGCGTTCCTTGAGAAAGCAAAATTGAAAGATGATGGTAGCAATTACACGGATCGGGTCCGAATTCGAGGATTATCCTCATTGCTGCACGTAAGAGTTACGCCCCGATGCACCGCTAGGTGCCAGTGCCCGCCGCCGATGCAACTAACGACGTTAAGAACGTCTCGCGAGCAAAGCTGATGACTACTCTATAGTTCAAGCAGCCATGCTTTACGGCTTAGAACCGGACTTCAACGACGCTTTTGAACGCCATGGAGCATATGAGATGTTCCAGAGTTGAAGTTAATATTCCAAATGTAATGCCCGGATTGAGAGATATGAGGTCTCCAATAAGTTCTATAGCTACAAGATGGAGGAGAATAGTTCGTTAGTGAGCACATACTCGTAATGTCCGGGTACTACAATCACTTGACACAATTGGGAGTTAATCTTCCGGATGATTGTGTCATTGATGTAATTCTTCAATCACCGCCACCAAGGTACAAAGGCTTCGTGATGAACTATAATATGCAAGGGTTAGTAAAGACTATGCTCGAGCTCTTCGCAATGCTAAAGGTTGCGGAGGTAGAAATCAAGAAGGAGCATCAAGTGTTGATGGTCAATAAGACCACTAGTTTCAAGAAGAAAGGCAAAGGGAAGAAGAAGGAACTTCAAGAAGAACAGCAATCAAGTTGTCGCTCAGAGAAGAAACCCAAGTCTGGACCTAAGCCTGAAATCGAGTGCTTCTACCGCAAGCGATCGTCACCGAAGCGGAACTGCCCCAAGTATTTGGCGGATAAGAAGGATGGCAAGGTGAACAAAGGTATATGTGATATACATGTTATTGATGTGTATCTTACTAGAGCTCGCAGAGCACTGGTATTTGATACTGGTTCTGCTAATATTTGCAACTCAAACAGGACTACGGATTGCTTAACACCGCAAAGGACGAGGTGACGATGCGCTGGGAAATGGTTCCAAAGTCGATGTGATCGCGGTCGGCACGCTACCTCTACATCTACCTTCGGATTAGTTTTAGACCTAAATAATTGTTATTTGGTGCCTCGCGCTGAGCATGAACATTATATCTGGATCTTGTTTGATGCGAGACGGTTATTCATTTAAATCGAGAATAATGGTTGTTCTATTTATATGAGTAATATCTTTATGGTCATGCACCCTTGAGGAGTGGTCTATTTTGATGAATCTCGATAGTAGTGATACACATATTCATAATGTTGAAACCAAAAGATGCAGAGTTGATAATGATAGTGCAACTTATTTGTGGCACCGCCGCTTAGGTCATATCGGTGTAAAGCGATGAAGAAACTCCATATCGATGGACTTTTGGAGTCACTTGATTATGAATCACTTGGCACTTATGTAACCGTGCCTTATGGGCAAGATGACTAGAACCCCGCTTCTCCGTACTATGGAGAGAGCAACAGATTTGTTGGAAATCATACATACGTATGTATGTGGTCCGATGAATGTTGAGGCTCGTATGATATCGTTATTTTCTCACCTTCACAGATGACTTAAGCAGATATGGGTATATCTACTTAATGAAACATAAGTCCAAACATTTGAAAAGTTCAAAGAATTTCAGAGTGAAGTTGAAAATAAGCGTAATAAGAAAATTAAATTTCTACGATCCGATCGTGGAGGTGAATATTTGAGTTACGAGTTTGGTCTACATTTGAAACAATGCGAATAGTTTCAAGAACTCACGCCACCCGAACACCACAACAGAATGGTGTGTCCGAACGTCAGAATCGCACTTTACTAGATATGGTGCGATCTATGATGTCTCTTACAGATTTACCGCTATCGCTTTGGGGTTATGCTCTAGAGACGGCCGATTCACACTCGAATAGAACACCGTCGAACCGCTGAGACGACACCTTATGTACTATGGTTTGGCAAGAAACCAAAGTTGTCGCTTTCTTAAAGTTTGGGGATGCGATGCTTATGTGAAAAGCTTCAACCCGATAAGCTCAAACCCAAATCGGAGAAATGTGTCTTCATAGGATACCCAAAGGAGACAGTTGGGTACACCTTCTATCACAGATCCAAGGCAAGACATTCGTTGTTAAGAATGGATCCTTTCTAGAGAAGGAGTTTCTCTCAAAGAAGTGAGTGGAGGAAAGTAGAACTTGATGAGGTAATAGTACCTTCTCCCTTACTTGAAAGTAGTTCGTCGCAGAAACCGGTTTCGAGACACCTACACCAAGTAGTGAAGAAGTTGATGATGTTGATCATGAAACTTCAGATCAAGTTACTACGTAACCTCGTAGATCAACCAGAGTAAGATCCGCACTGAGTGGTACGGTAATCCTGTTCGAAATCATGCTACTAGATCATGATGAACCTACGAACTATGAAGAAGCGATGGTGAGCCCAGATTCGCAAAATGGCTTGAGGCCATGAAATCTGAGATGGGATCCATGTATGAAATAAAAGTATGGATTTTGGTTGACTTGCCCGAGGGTAGGCAAGCAATAGAAAACAAGTGGATCTTCAAGAAGAAGACCGACGACGACGGTAATGTTATCGTTTATAAAGCTCGACTTGTCGCAAAAGGTTTTCGACAAGTTCAAGGGATTGACTACGATGAGACCTTCTCACCAGAAGCGATGCTTAAGTCCGTCTCAATCATGTTAGCAATTGCCGATTTTATGATTATGAAATTTGGCAAATGGATGTAAAGACTGCATTCCTGAATGGATTTCGAAGAAGAGTTGTATATGATGCAACCGTAAGGTTTTATCGATCCAAAGGAGCTAACAAAGTATGCAAGCTCCAAATGATCCATCTATGGACTGGTGCAAGCATCTCGAGTTAGAATAAACGCTTGATAGTGTGATCAAAGCATTTGGGTTTGTACAGCACTTTGGAGAAGCCTCAGATTTACAAGAAAGTGAGTGGAGCTCAGAGCATTTCTCGATATTATATGTGGATGACATATTGCTGATCGGAAATGATATAGAATTTCTGGATAGCATAAAGGGATACTTGAATAAGAGTTTTTCAATGAAAGACCTCGTGAAGCTGCTTACATATTGGGCATTAAGATCTATAGAGATAGATCAAGACGCTTAATTGACTTTCACAAAGCACATACCTTGACAAAATTTTGAAGAAGTTCAAATGGATCAAGCAAAGAAAGGGTTCTTGCCTGTGTTACAAGGTGTGAAGTTGAGTAAGACTCAATGCCCACCACCGCAGAAGATAGAGAGAAAATGAAAGATGTTCCTATGCTTCAGCCATAGGCTCTATCATGTATGCAATGCTGTGTACTGCACCAGATGTGTGCCTTGCTATAAGCTTAGCAGAAGGTACCAAAGTAATCCAGAGTGGATCATCGACAGCGTCAAGAACATCCCGAAATACCGAAAAGGACTAAGGATATGTTTCTCAGATATGGAGGTGACAAAGAGCTCATCGTAAACGGTTACGTTGATGCAAGTTTTGACACCGATCCGACGATTCTAAATCGCAGACCGGATACGATTTACACTAAACGGAGGAGCTGTCATTGGTGCAGTTCTAAACAAAGCGTCAGAAAGGGATCTACATGTGAAGCAGAGTACATAGCAGCTTCGAAGCAGCTAATGAAGGAGTCTGGATGAAGGAGTTCATATCCCATCTAGGTGTCATACCTAGTGCATCGGGTCCAATGAAAATCTTCTATGACAATATCGAGCAATTGCCTTAGCAAAGGAATCCAGATTTCACAAGAGGACCAAGCACATCAAGAGACGCTTCAATTCCATCCGGACTTAGTCCGTGGGAGACATAGAGATTTGCAAGATACATACGGATCTCAATGTTGCGCACCGCTGACTAAGCCTCTTCCACGAGCAAAACATGATCAGCACCAAGACTCCATGGGTGTTAGAATCATTACTATGTAATCTAGATTGTTGACTCTAGTGCAAGTGGGAGATCAAGGAAATATGCCCTAGAGGCAATAATAAAGTTATTATTTATTTCCTTATTTCATGATAAATGTTTATCATTCATGCTAGAATTGTATTAACCGGAAACATGATACATGTGTGAATGAATAAACAAACAACATGTCACTAGTATGCCTCTACTAGACTAGCTTGTTAATCAAAGATGGTTATGTTTCCTAACCATGAACAAAGAGTTGTTATTTGATTAACAAGGTCACATCATTAGTAGAATGATCTGATTGACATGACCCATTCCATTAGCTTAGCACACGATCGCTTAGTATGTTGCTACCGCTTTTATCCATGACATATACATGTTCCCGTAACTATGAGATTATGCAACTCCTGCCATCGGAGGAACACTTTGGTGCTACCAAACGTCACAACGAATCGGGTGATTATAAAGGAGTACTACAGTGTCTCCAAAGGCGATGTTGAGTTGGCGATTTCGAGATTAGGTTTTGTCACTCGATTGCTCGGAGAGGTATCTCTGGCCCTCTCGTAATGCACATCATCAAGCCTTGTAAGCACTACAACTAATGAGTTAGTTGTGAGATGATGTATTATGGAACGAGTAAAGAGACTTGCCGGTAACAAGATTGAACTAGGTATTGATACCGACGATCGAATCTCGCAAGTAACATACCGATGACAAAGGAACAACGATGTTGTTATGCGGTCCGACCGATAAAGATCTTCAAGAATATGTAGGAACCAATATGGGCATCCAGGTCCCGCTATTGGTTATTGACCGAGAATAGTTCTAGGTCATGTCTACATTGTTCTCAAACCGTAGGGTCCGCACGCTTAAGGTTTCGGCGATGCTTATTATGAGTTTATGTATTTTGATGTACCAAGAAGTTCGAGTCCCGGATGTGATCACGGACATGACGAGGAGTCTCAAATGGTCGAGACATAAAGATTGATATATTGAAGCCTATATTTGGAGTTCGAATGGTTCCGTGAAAACAGAATTTATCGAGTACCGGAGGTTACCGAACCCCCGGAAGTAAATGGGCCATAGTGGGCCTTGGTGGAAAGGAGAAAGGGCCAGCCCTAGGTGGTCACAGCCCCCCTTCCCCTAGTCCTACTAGGACTAGGAAAGGTGGGCCGCCCCTCTCTCTCTTCCCTCCGTGAATCCTATTCCAACTAGGATTGAGGGGAATCCTACTCCCTGAGGGAGTAGGACTCCTCGGCCCCTCCCTTGGCCGGCCGCCCTCCCCTTGCTCCTTTATATACGGGGAAGGGGGCACCCTAGGATACACAAGTTGATCTACGGATCGCCTTAGCCGTGTGCGTGCCCCTCCACCATATTCCACCTCGATCATACCGTCGCAAGCTTAGGCGGCCTCGCGCCGGTGAAACATCAAGATCGCCACCACGCCGTCAGGTCGACAAACTCTCCCCGACACTCGGCTGGATCGGAGTACGAGGGACGCCATCGAGCTGTGCGTGTCAAGAACTCGGGGCGCCGGAGTAACGGCGCCGGATCGGTCGGATCGCGAGGAGAACGACGACTACTTCCTCTACGCCAGATCGCTTCGCTTCGGGTCTACGAGGGTACGAGACAACACTCTTCCCTCTCGCTATTCATCACCATGATCTTGCGCAGCGAGGAAATTTTTGAAATTACTACGCTCCCCAACAACACCGCATGTCACCGGCTTCCATGCGAAATGTCCCAGCTGAGCGCTTCTTCCTATTTCGGTCGAGTGTCGTGGAGATGTGGGTCGGGCTGCATTGGGGTCGGCCGGTGAATATGAACTCGCTTCGCCTCACCGCATTTAATCGAAATGCGATTCTATGGCGGGCTTCTTTGATCGTAATAAATCACTCGGATCTGCGCTTTTGCTTGTATTCTTCGACCGACCGCTGTCACTTGGGAGTCGGCAATCTTCGAGCCCTTCCGAAAGCACTCTTCCGCTTTTTCCGATCGCCGTGATGTGATCACCCTTGGGGCCCGACATTTTCAGTTTGAAGTACACGTAACATGGTCGAGCCATGAATCGTGAGTAGGCTGGCCTCCCAAAATGGCGTGGTATGCACTCAAAATCCACAACCTCAAAGGTCAACTTTTCCTTGCGAAAGTGCTTGGAATCACCAAAACCACGCCTAGAGCTATTTGACCGAGTGAGTTGGCCTTCTTCCCGGTATGACTCGCGGAAACTCATGTTGTCGGTGCTCACCGACATCGGAATGCCCATCCCTTTCAATGTATCTCAGATATAACAAGTTCAGCCCACTACCACCATCCATCAAGATTTTCGCAACCGAAAGTGCCTTCGACAATTGGATCGACCATCAACGCTTGTCGCCTGTGTGGCAACATGAGTCGGATGATCAGATTGGTCGAATGTGATGGGTGTTTGGGACCACTTCACATAACTTGGCTTTACTGGGCAACCATGTTCACCTCACGTTAATGACTTTCACGACTTTTGCTTTCCACATCTGCGAAGATCATCGAGTGGAGTTGACATGCGATATTCTTCCTCACCGCCCTCTTTGTCTCCGCCTTGTCTCGCTCCTTCTCCTTGTCCTTAGACTGCTTTTCCTAAACCGCCGGATCAGAGTCGACATCGGCGCAGTGGTGTGCTTTGGGTAAATGATGTTGCCTCTTCATCTTTCTTCGTGTGAATATGACATGGCATATCCATCACGCCATTTCCTTCTTTATCCTTAACTTTCTTAGGATTCCGTGATCCTTTCGCTTCCCTTGAACTTCCCTTGAGTCACGGACAGGCCTCTCCAGAGCTGCTGGCTCGGCTTCCGCTTCGCTCCGACCGAATTTCCTTTTCCGATCGACTTGGCTTGTACTTGCCGCTCGAGTCGGTCCTCTTCCTCGCTGTTGGCATGCATTTGGTAGCAATCTCCATCATTCGACTCGTGGTCATGTCGCCGGTTCGACCAAACTTCAGACTCAATTCTTCGTTTTGACGCCATCTTTGAAGGCTAAACCGCCTCGATGATCGGACACATTTTCCACAATATGGTGCATAGTAATCCACCTCAATGTACTCTCGAGAGTTTCATTGGTCTTCGACACAAACTTGCAGCTCACAAACTAGCTGGTCGCTTGCAAGTGTCCCTTCAAAAGTCCCGACGAACACTCGACAAATCTTCCCAAGTATATATACTACTAGGAGGTAATCGATTCAGCCATGCTCGCGTAACCTTCCAACATGAGGGGCAATGCTTCATGGCCACCTCGTCATTCCCACCACCAATCTGAACAGCCACTGGTAATCTTCAAGCCAAGTTTCAGGTTTGACTCACCAAAGGAACTTGTTGACTCGCTGCCAATCTGAAATTGGGGGATCATCGCGCTCGATAGCCCTCGCTAAAATACTCCGACCGTAAACATGCACTCGATCGCTGGTGGGTGCATCTCTCGGTCCGCCGATGGGCTCTGCTCGTCGACCAAGCCTTGCACGATAATGGATCGCGCGTCAAGCTCGGTTCCTCGGGTCGACCGAACTCTTCGCCTCGCATCGAATCGACGCTCGTCATCCCGTCGCCGAGGAGCGTAAGACCCATCCTCGAGGGGAAAGGGCACTCGACGCCGCCATCCCGGCCATGTCGGTTCCATACCGATCTCGCCGGTTGTCGCGCTTCTTCGCCGCTGGAGGCGATCGGGATCGTGAGTCGATCGACAAGATTCGCAGCGACGGATCGATCGTGAATTTGCTGCGCGATCGAGACACGGCTGAGTTTTGGTCTCCCGCTGCTCGGAGTAAATCTCGATTTGCATCAAGCCTCTCCCACCTCCGACTAAGAAGGCTGGATGGACTCGCTATACGGGTTGCAGCCGCTAAATTCTGAATCGGGGTTCGATATACCGAGTCGGCGGAAAGAGTCGACGCCGACCGGCTTCAGAATTCATTGCCGCCAAGCTTGCCGAAAGTGCTCGCTGAAGATTCTCCAGCGAAAGCGCTCAGCCACATTGGCCAAACGTGCTTCCTCCAAGGCGCGAGCCTCGGGGTTTCTCCCGCGATGGGAGTATGCAAGGCATCCATGTTCTCACGGGCGGCTCTTCTCTCGCAGAGTCGAGTGTCTCGGCTGGTACTCTTCGTGTTTTGCGCTGGGTCACTTCCACCGCCGCCTCCGCCATGGCGGCCGAGGATCGCGAGGGCCGCCAACCATGAGGATTTCCGCCGCTGGATCATCGCTATCGATTCGATGCAAGATTCACGGAGCCACCGATGATCGAAACAAGCCAGAGGGACTCGCTGGCTCAATTGCCGCGACTTGGGCGGTGGCTGCCGAGCGAGCCACCGCGTTTCACCCACCGCTGGAGTCTCGACGACCAGAGCGCTTTGCGCTGGCCGGAGACCGGTGAGCGATCGATAAAGGAGTCGACCGACACGGGTCGACGGTTGCCGCAGCAGAACGCCGCGACACATGCGCGAAAATGTGCCGCCTCGCTGACGGGAGCGCCGATGTCGAGTGGAGCCTCCCGAGCCACGCGGAGTTGTTGGCGATAAAGGTGAGAGCACCGAGACGGATCTCGCGCCTCAACCAAAACTCCAGCAGTCATCATGATGAAAGTACTGAAGTACCGCAACTTCTCCACAAATCGCTAGAACACCGCCCCACGGTGGGCGCCAACCGTCGTGGTTCTAAGTCCGACAAGAGAGTGGGGGTAGGTATGGAGAGGCAAGGTCCTAGCTATGGAGAGGTTGTGAACACAAGCGATGTACGAAGTTCAGCCCTTCTGAGGAAGTAAAAGCCCCACGCCCTGAGCCCCGAGGCGGTCGAGTGGATTATCGTGTAGGTATTACAAGAGTGCGAACCCTCCGCCTATGGAGGTGGGTGGCTTATATAGAGTGCGCCAGACCCCGCCAGCCCACATAATGGAGAGGTTAAAGTACATTGCTTAGGGCATTACCGTAACGCCTCATAAAGCGCCTTAACTATCATTAAGTCTATTCAATTACAAGCCGCTATGCTGCAGAGTGCCTTCTACCTTCTTCTCGAGTGTATCTTCATGGTCGAGTGAGTCTTCCATGGTCGAGTCCTTCCATCCAATGAGTGGGTTCCTCGTTGGTCGATCGGAAGATGATCTCTTCTAAGAGTGCCCTTGGTAGGACGCTTAGGTCAGGCCTATGACCCTACCCTAGGTACATGAATCCATCACGTTCACGAGGCGGCGCTAACCGTGAACGCTAATTAATTGAGGAAAAGATGAACTTGTGGATCGAAGCCATTGATGCGTTGAATGCGGAGCATAGGGCCTTTTCATATAATTATTTCAATGAAGACCGTTCCGAAAAATTTATAACAAAAAAGGAGAGGCTGATGAAGAAGCTCAAGACGGCAAAAAAAATTGTAGGCGTGATCTTGCAATGCAAATTACATTGTGTGCGACAACGGCGGAATATGCTGAGATAGACATGGGCAATCATGGTCGTCATTGATTGGTTAGTTCGCCAACCATTCTCGCTTGATGAGAACCGGCATCTCGTTGGGCATGGGTCAAAGAAAGAAATGATGTTATTTGTTGCAACCCGGGACCGTTCTGTCACGCCCAATATGCGACCCTATCCAAAAGGAACTCGAAGGTCCCACCAAGGATAGACCCGCATATTGAAACGCTTTTGAAAGGTGGATATCATTACATCAACATTACATAATAGATGGGGATACATACATAAGACATACAATGCCACACTAATACATCATCATCTTACATAAGAGCACCATCCGACTACGGATGAAACACAAACAAACTCAAACGACATCCACCTCGCTAGCCCAGGCCCGACCGAACCTATCCCTTGATCAAGAAGAAGCGTAAGAAGAACTCCAAAACAAGTAAACATCACTCTCGGCCATGATCATCGTGATAACCTGTACTCAAGAATCGTTGTTGTAGTAATCAGGAGCCACGAGGACTCAAAGAATCCCATTACCATGGGTATCAAGACTAGCAAAGCTTAATGGGAAAGGAAGGGTAAAGTGGTGAGGTTGCAGCAGCGCCTAAGCATGATATGGTGGCTAACATATGCAAATAAGAGCGAGAAGAGAAGCAAAGGAACGGTCGTGAAGCTAGCAATGATCAAGAGGTGATCCTGAACTCCTACTTACGCCAAACATAACACGTAAACCGTGTTCACTTCCGGACCACGAGAAGAGACCATCACGGCTACACACACGGTTGATGTGTTTTAATTCGATCCGTGTCAAGTTATCTACAACCGACATTAACAAATTCCCATCTGCCACATAACCGTGGGCACGGCTTTCAAAGATAATACCGCAGGGTGTCCCAACTTAGCCCATGATAAGCTCTCGCGATCAACGAAGGATATTCCTTCTCCCGTGAAGACCCGATCAGTCTCGGAATCCCGGCATAAATACATTTCGACAATGGTAAAACAAGACCAGCAAAGCCGCCTAATGCGCCGACAATCCCGATAGGAGATGCACATATCTCGCTCGTGGCAACACCGGATAAGTCAAGCTACGAGTAAAACCAGCACTCGAGTTTTCGAGGTGGCCCCAAGAGGCTGCTCGGTTCGACCAACACTTAGACAAGCACCGGTTCAAGGGGCTAATAAAGATGACCCTTGGGTTAATTACTCCCAAGGGAAAGGTAGGTGGTGGTGAGGCAAATGGTAAAACCAAGGTTGGGCCTTGCTGGAGGAGTTTTATTCAGAGCGAACTGTCAAGGGGGGCCCATAAATCACCCGACCGCGTTAGGAACACAAAATCCAGGAACATAATACCGGTATGATGGAAACTAGGGCGGCAAGAGTGGAACAAAACACCAGGCATAAGGCCGAGCCTTCCACCCTTTACCAAATATATAGATGCATTAATAATATAAAAGATATTGTGATATCCCAACAAAATCCTGTCCACCATGGAGCAATCTTCAACTTCACCTGCAACTAGCAACGCTATAAGAGGGCTGAGCAAAGCGGTAACATAGCCAAACAATGGTTTGCTAGGAAGGGTGTCAAAGGTTAGAGGTTCATGGCAATTTGGGGAGGCTTGAGGAACAAGTGATAGGTAACGCAGCATAGCGATAGAACGAGCAACTACCATAGCAATGATAGTAGTGAGATCTAAGGTGACGGTCATCTTGCCTGAAATCCCGCAAGGAAGAAGAACGAGTCCATGAAAAAGATGAAGCCACGAAGACGAACCACATGTAGATGAACGCATCCTCACGATCGCAACGAAACGGGAACTAGCGAGAAGAAACACACAACATGGTAAACACACCACACATAGACAAGACATGATGCACAACAAACATGATGCATGACAAAGCTACATGGAGCTACTCATGGCAAGAGATGATGCAAACAAGAACAACACATCAAGGCAAGTTTAAATGAGGCTGGAAACAACATATAACAATTCCGGTAAGTCCTCATATGCAAGTTTCAAAGTTGGTCCAGATCTGAATAAACCTTATGTTCAAGTTGTTAAACAGCAAGTTAAGATGCACCAAGATGATCTACACGAGATTCTAGTCAAATTACATATAACGTTCATTTAGTTCGGAGCTAGGGGCTAGAAGATATGAGCAAAACAAGTTAAACATGGCATTGATGCAAAATGCATACAAACATCAAGCAAACACCCCAAAACAAGGATGCAACATGATAATATGAAACTACATGCAAAATCAAGGAAGTTTCATATAGAGCACACTCAAAACGGAGCAACGGTTCAACACACACGCACTATACAAGTTATAGCAACAATCTGTCCATAACAGCAACTAGGCATCTTACAAGCATCAAAACAACAAGATACAGCACCCCAACATAAGAACAAAAGGCATGGGCATGAAGTATAGGTAAAGCATAGCAAAACATGAACACTGAGCTATCTCCAAAAGCTACTAGAACATGCTCAAAAGGACATGGTAAGATTACAAATAATAACAGTTTCAGACTTATCAGGAAATAACATCAGGTTGCAATGTTTAGAGCTATCAAACAACATGCTGCAGGAACTTATCATGACAAACAAAGACATGGCATGATACTACTAAATGCATAGAACAAAAGTCCCTTACTGACCATGAGCCAAAAAGGATCAGAAGATATGATGGCACCCATGTAAACATGGCAAAATATATGATAGATTCAAACATGGCAGGAACAACAATAAGCATGTTGGTGAGCTTGAACCACTCACCACAGAGCAATACATGGCATGTAAAGGCAACCAACAGTAAGAAGACATGTTTATGAAGCTAAGCATGGCAAGAACAAGTTCATAGGATGCATGGATCACTAGAAAAGCACATGGCCAAAACTGAACTTCATGTTAACAGGTTGACAGCAACATTATTTAGCAAACTTTGGAGCAAGATAACAACATGATACAAAGCAGGCTATAAATGCAACTAGGCATGAATGGATAGAGCAAGACATGTATAACAAAACATCCTTAGTGAACATCTCCGAATAATGCACAAAATTACTTGTAGTAGCAGTTTACATAGCAACAAAATATAATGAATCAGCCAGAAAACAAGAACAAAAAGTACCCTACTTAACAAACTCGATGCACTCAAGACAAGATTCACAAAAATACATGGATGGCACCTCTGGAAAGATGGCATGGCATAGATCAAAACACATGTAGAGCTCATGCTCATAGGATGCACACATCAACCATGGCAAAAATGACAAATGAGCATGTTATAACAGTTTCAGCAGATTAACAACAACATGCACTCTTCCAACAGCATTTAGGGCATCAAGATGGACTCAAATGAACATGATGCAATGGAATGAAATGAAGTACTCGTCGAGGCGAACAATTTGACATATAACACGCACGAAACGGAGCTACATGCACAGAGTTATGATGAGATGAACATGGCATGATAATGTCACAGATTCGGGGACTTGGTGAAAAATATACCTCCGGATCTGGGGTTGACCCGGCACGCAAAACGAGGCAGTGGCGGTTCTCGCCGGATTCTTCGCCGGAGAAGGACGTGGACGATCGGAGAGGCTCGGGGAAGCCGGGGGAGGACGGATCTGGCGAGGTGAGGGTCGCCGGGGTTGGATCCCGACCGGATCGGGGCGGAGAAGCCGAGGACGGCGGCGGCGCGCACCGGGCGGAGGCGGTCGCCAGCGAGGAGGACGGGCGGTCGCGGGCGGCGTCGGCGGCGCCGGGCGAGGCGCGCAAGAGGGCGGCGCTGGCTCGCCGGGCACGGTGGCCGGGCGCTGAGGCGGCGCGGCGCGGTCCCGCGGGCGGGGCGAAAGCGGCGGAGGCGGGAGACGCGGCGGCGCGCGGGCGAAGCTAGGGCGGCGGGTCCGGCGCAGACTCGGGCGCTGGGCCGGAACGCGTCGAAGCGGGCGGACGACGGCGGTGGCTGGCTCAAGGCTCGTTCGATCCGGCCTCAAGGGCCGTGGTGACGGACGGCGGCGGGAGGCCACGTGGCAGGACGGGATTCGCCCGGCGCGGCGGCGGCGGACATGTCCGGCTGGCGGGTGGACGTGTCCGTCGGCGGGAGGAGGAAGAAGCTAGGGTTTCGGGGGATTCATCCGCGAATTTCGGGGGGAGGGGCATATTTATAGATTTTGGGAGCTAGGAGAGTCCAAATGAGGAGCGGTTTTCGCCCACACGATCGTGATCGAACGACCGAGAGCATGGAGGGGGGTTGCTGGGTTTTGGGCCACTTTGGAGAGGTGTTGGTCTGCAAAGAGAAGGAGGCTTTTGCGGTTACCCGGTTAACCGTTGGAGTATCAAACGACCTCCAAATGGCACGAAACTTGACAGGCGGTCTACCGGTGCTATACCAAGGCCGCTTGGCAAACCTCGGGCCGTTCCGAGAACATTTAACACCCGCACAAGAGAAGAGGCAAAAAGGGGACGCCAGATGACATAGGAGTGCCGGATCGCAAAATGGACAACGGGGAAAATGCTCGGATGCATGAGATGAACGCGTATGCAAAATGAAATGCACATGATGACATGACAAAATGCAACACGCAAGCAAATGACAAGGCAACAATGGCGAATAACTGGCAGACACCTGGCGCATCGAAACCGGGGCGTTACACGTACGCCGCATAGAATTGCATGAGTCTATGTAATCTTTGTCATTTGAACTATAATGACATGTACCCTATGCTTGGTCGTCGTTTGAACTACTATGACTTGTACCCTTAAAATTTGAACTCATTAAGAACTTGGTGTTGTATGTCATATCAAGTTACCAAGTGTTGTACTCTACTTAATTTATTTTATGTTTTTGTTTATGTCATCTTAAACCCGTATATTCATGTAGGATGGACAGTCGATCCATGACTATGAACATAGCGTGTGAGAAGATCATTAGAGAGCGACACCGTTGCTTGAAGAAGGAATGTGAAGCATGGTTGAAGAGTTGTGATGAGGCAAATGCGGCCATGAAGGATTTCAGCAAGTATCACTTTATCGAGGAACCTTCTGATGCTAAGGAGAAAAAAGCATTCCGAAAGCTTGTGAAGGAGAAAGAGAGGATGCTTGATGAGCTGCAAGATCGGGAATATGCTTGCAGACACGCTTTGGCAGTTGAGATTGCGCTCACTGCAAGCAAAGAAGAATTCCGTGAGATGGACTTGAGGAAACCCGGGCAGGTCATAGGATGGGCAATCAAGCAGGGCGTGTCAGAGAATCCCGCTCGCCGTGCTGCATGGGCTTGGTTCCGTGAAAAGAATGGTGTGTTGGGTCATTGGGCAGGATCCACAGACTTTCAACTGAAGCGTAATCAAGCGCGTGACGATCAAATTGAACATCTGATAAGTATGAGAAATATGTTACCTGTTTAGAAAATGTGTCGTTGAGCATGAGTTATTAGTTTCAACCGATGTCATCTGAACCGGGTCATGTTTTAATAAGTTTGAACATGTGTTATTCGTGAATGTAATGAACTATGTTAAGTTGAGTTATGTATGTGCTTGCGAAATGATCATTCTAATATTTGACAGAATTGGGTATATTATGCTAACATTCGACAAATGGGGCAAAACAGAGGGGAAAGGAGAGAAGGAGGGACCAAACCCTACCGCCACAGGTCCTGGCGGTAGGCTGGTGGACCCTACCGCCAGTCCACACGGCGGTAGGGGGCAAAGTTTCTGTGACGGTAAACACCAGCGCCCTGGCGGTAGGGTTGACCCTACCGCCATTGGCTGTGGCGGTAGGGTTGACCCTACCGCCAGGGTGTTGGTGTTTACTGTCACAGAAACTTTCCCCCCTACCGCCATGGCACCTGGCGGTAGGGTCCAGCAGCCTCCCGCCATGGCCAGTGGCGGTAGGGTTTGGTTTCACACAAGAGGTTTGCCCCCCCCACCGCCACTGGCTCTGGCGGTAGGGTCTAGCAGCCTACCGCCGGGGCCTGTGGCGGTAGGGTTGTAAACTCTGAAAACAGAGCACTCTGTTATGTTCTAACCCTATTCTCTTCCCAGCACAACAGTTTTTCAAAGAATATGCTGACAAACTGAATTCATTCATGACACCTTGCAAACATCTTCACACCAAATTAAATACAAATGGCAAATTCATTCACGACAAGTTGACGACACATGGCTTTTTGCCTTAGTACTACATAGTTCATGATAAATTTGGCATGGCTTCATCCGTTACATATCAAGCTTAAGGCTTTATCGAAATCACGGGCCATTTCCTTCTTGTCACGCGGCCTCATCCTCCTCTTGTGCCTTGCAAGCTTTTGCAAGCTTTCTTGCCCTCTCCTCCTCACGAGCTAGCTTCGCCATGCGTGCCTCTCCTCCTCGCTATTGCTTCCGCTCCATCCTCTCTTTTGACGACGCCTTCCTCCAAGACTCTTTGAAACCTTTATTCAACAGCCATCGGCGCCTAAAACAATCTTCTAATTGGTCCTTTTGGATATCTTTTGGCACTTCATGATCTATCCAGCTGAAGTACTTGCATAGAGGAGGCGGTGACTGCATATACAACGGATGTTAGTGCTGACACACATTTGAGAGTAACGTGTTACTTCTCTAGCATACCGGTGGAAGGTCATAGGCGTTAGTTGGAAGCGCACGATCGTAAGCATAATTGGGGCAAACAAAATATCTCCTTCCTTCGGTCCATGACTTCTTTCGGTCGGTGGACTCCTTCACCTTGCAAACATCTCCACACCAACATGGGGGAATCTTCACATCTTTCTCCTTCACCTTGTCCAAAGATGCATCCTTCCACTTGTGTGGCATGTCTTCTTGGTGAGCACACGATGGCCTCGTCGTGGAACCGGATGAAGCCATGCCCTACAACAAATAAAGATGTTAAGTCTAAATATGAACACATTGACATGTAAAGGGGCAAATATATCAACACATGCATGAACATATTAAAAGTAGTACCATTCACATTATTTCAACCATCCGGATTGAGCGACACGTCGATAGGCCTTCCCCTATCAAACCGACGTGTCCTAGAACCACCGGATACACGGCCACGGCCCCCTACAAGGCTAGTCCTTCCTCCACGGCCACGGCTCCCTCCAAGGCTAGTCCTTCCTCCACGACCACGGCCCCCTCCAAGGCTAGCCCTTCCTCCACGGCCACGGCCCCCTCCAAGTCTAGTGCTCCGTCCACGTGTTTGACTAGTGCCCGTGTTGGTTCTTGGTTTCTTGCATGTCCTAACGCTGTGTCCTGTGTCATTGCTGTCACACCCTAGCTAGTTCATGCATTAGAGTGTTGCATCATGTCTATTTTTTTTCAACAGAAACCTGAAATGGGATTGCTGTAACCCCAAATTCTCTCAAACAAACTAGGGTTTACTAAAATATTTTCGATGAACCTGAATGCCCTTCTAAATGTCCATCATTTTTGCCTTGGTTCGTAACCTTGCCAAAAGTGGTGCACAATTTCCTAGGTCATCCTAAGGTCTTTGAATTAAATCATATATTTGAATTTGGGCATTTAAAATTTATAAAATATTTCAAATGTCCAAATTTTCCCAATCTAAATGTTTCATGTTGGAAATATTCCAACAATGGACCGGAGTAGTTTGGTGAATTTTAAAACTTTCTAGGTATTTTAAATAATTCAACAAAGTTACGTAAAATAGAAAAGAAAACAGAAGAAAACCTTACTCGGCGCCACCACCGCCCACCAGCCAGCCCACTGGCCGCCCAGCCCAAATCATCACTGCCCAATGAGCTGCTTGGCTCGCCAGCAGTAGCCAAGGTGCTCGGCGGCAAAGACCGCAGCTCGCCACACACCGCCGCCCGCTCGCTCTGCCCTCTTCGCCGCCTCTGCGCCTTGATGAGCTCCACGTCGCGCCCGGATCTCCTGGACATCGCTATTCGCCTCAGCCGCTCCTCGCGCCCACGCCATGACCGACGCCACTGTCACCGCACCGCCAGAGTCAGCGCTCTCCGACGACCCCACGCTGCCACACTGTCAGGAGCTCCGCGCCGCCCACTCCTTCGAAGCTAGCCGAGCCTCGAAGCGCCAAGGCGTGCCCAAGCCGCCAGACCAACCTCGCCCAAGCGCCACCGCCGGAGATCCTTTCGCCGCCGCCGCCAGCTTCGCTCCCCGACCACGCCGTCCGCTTCCATCGCGACCGCCGTGAGCTGGGCTACCTTCCCCACCTCTCTCTCTCTCCCTGCACCACAACAGCACACGGCTCACTCAAGACGCGCTGTCATGGACTCGCCGCCGACGTGTTCCCCGCCACCTCCGCCACCTCACCGTGTCCATCGCGTTCACCACAACGCTTGGAGCTAACTATGCACTCCCGCGCCACCAAGACACTCCACCTCGAGTTCGCCACCGAACTCCGGCGGCCGCCAAAGTCGCCGCCGGCGCCAACTCCGCCACCCCGACCCCAACGGATTCGCCAAGAGCTGCGGCTCGTCCTCGCCTTCACTCCGGTGGCCTCCATGACTATTTGGTGGCTGAACGGCAAAACCACTTCCGGCCGCGTGGCTCGCCGGCGGCTAAACGCCGGCGGGTTTGACCCCGACTTTGACCACGGGTGGGCCCAGGTTGACTCCGTTGAGTCGCTGACAAGTGGGCCCAGCCCTGTTAATTAACCTAGTTTAGTTTTAATTAAATCCTAACTAAACTAATCACACTGACATGCGGGACCCACTGGTCAGTTTGACCTGACCAGCCGTTGACCACTGACGTCATCATGACATAGTGTCGACGCGAAGAATTTAAATTATCGAATTATTTTTACACAGAAATTCCGTAAAATATTTCAAACTTCAAAGACTTTGATTCCTTCTACCATGAGGCCAACCAGATCGACCCTCGGACTTCTCAAATGTCACATGCTCCGTTGTGTTCAATGCTTACGGTGTAAGCCATCGAGGCCGGGCATGCTACCTTAGGATTGATGACAACTGAATCAGGCTACCTCCAGTTCTCGGCTATCCGGACCCGATGTCCTATCCTTGTACGTCGACGCTTCAAGCGATCATTCCAATCGAAGAACTCGCAATTACGGCATAAACCACATAGAAGATCTTAGTCAGTTGAGTCAGGCCATCTCCACGCATGTACCTATCCGATAGGACATGAGTCAACGCTATGGTCGTCTACACGCTCTACCGGAGTCACCATACGACCCTGGACTGATACCCTATATTTTACAGAACCCACTAACTCGTCGCTCACTCTTGATATGAAACTTCATGCGCACCAGGAATATTAACATCACACTGAGTCGCGCGTTTAAGCAGATAGATTACAATCTATAAATAATATTTAGTACAATAGTTTGCACGCTTCGTACTATGTATCATGCATTAATGACTCTTTTCAGCTCTTGTTATGGTCAGCCTCGACTAACGAATACGTCTACATGTACTCGCACCACACGAGGTGCGAGCCTCGAGACCATAGTACAGTGTCATCGTGTCGACTAATGCAGATCGAAATCTCGTACGTCTCCTGTCTGAAACTATCACAGATGTTTTCCCGGATTGTCATGTGAAAAGGGGGCGTGACTCGATCGACTTAGTGAAGTCACTAGTACATCATACATATCACACGTTTTCAGAAATGTGAAGGACATTACTTGTAAACATTACATAACTGAATATGCAGTATACTTTATCCACATGAACACTATCGCAGCCATAGCCCCCTGATTGCGCTCGATCAGCTCACTCAGCTAAACACCCCAGTCGCCATTGACCTACAGCCCCAAGTCCAGTCCACGCCCCCTCTCACTTTCCCAAGACATACGGAGTCCCCGCCCGTGACACTCACCTGCCCACCCCGGGCACCACACCCGGCTATGGATGAGCACACCCACCAATGCCACAGGTTCCCAGCATATTTAACAACACCGTGCTGTATCCTTGCTTCTAAACGTATAATCATTCACTAATATATCAAAAAAAAAATGAATTTCGTACGTAATGTCAAAATATTTATATCTGAATACTCATCACCATCTACCTCATGATCGTCGAACGTACGTTATCCATCACCCCATTAACAACCCCTAAAACTAAGTTTTACTTCCGCCTCAAAGGACGGTGTTCATGCTACGCTTCGCGACAATTTAGTGTGCTAAACAAGCTAAGTGTTTCATATCTGTACAGTCCACCTCTCCTAATACTTCACGAAATTGGATTGCAGTTCCAGAGTCATTATTCAGAGAAACATGCAACCTTAAGGGCATGTCGATATCGGATTCTTGCAACTTTCCAAAATCCTGCTACGAATCAATTTCGTAGGATCTAACGAAGCTTCAAGCCATGGAACTGCTCAGCATTCGAGTTTTGGTACCTAGGCGTGTCGAGACTCAATAATCCCAATCTCAAAGATAAATTGGAGGACATTAGAGCTTTAACCAAATGACATAACTCGCTTCGTGCGTACGATTTCAAGCTTGTCTCACCGATGATTAATAAATAATCTTGTCGGATCACGGAAATTCACTGATAATCATATAGCCTAAACCGATTACTCTTGGATCGAAACACACTCATTCAATTCAGTTAAGTTGCAAACTGCTAGTTGAACTTTGACTTAGGATTCCAAAGAGAGATCTTAGCAATTTTCAACTCAGTCGAAAAATCATGGGATCATGGAAATTGAAGTTACCATTCCGGTCTCTCCGGTTAAACCTGTAGAAAATCAGTAGCCGGATTTCCATCAAACATCAAGAGTTGGATGTCTCATATTGGATCAGCCGAAGTAGGTCCTAGTGTAAACCGGCGCTTGATCCTTACGAACTTGTCTCGCTTCATGTCCCTGAATGAGACCTCCAGAGTTCGGAGGAAGCTTCTCATTGACCGCTTGAGAAACGCCCAGGCATCCTCTCCTTAGATCCGATCTAATACACATGGCTTTCATCGGTTACAACCAAAGGAAATGACCTTTGAGACCCCAAAATCACTCAATGATATACCTGTGCGACTTGACACCATAGTCTGCCATGTTTCATGATACTCATCGACCCCTCTTCTGAAGTTAACTGGGACACTTTGAAGTGACTCAGCATGGTCAGGACTCAACCAACCAACTGTCGAGTTTTACGATGATTGGAAATTTCCATTCCGATTTTATACAAGCTACAATTTGCATGAATTGAAATTCAAGATGCAAGTTCTGTGAACACAATTTTGCAAACATAGTCAAGTATCAGTCAACTGAAATTGAACATTGCCAAAGGCAATGCCAAAATAAGTGACTAGGTCCAAAGGTCCGCTCCTTTAGGGACCATCGCGTAAGGCTTACCTCCACATGGACCTTCGATCTTGCAAAGAAGTTCCATTCTACCCTTCCAAAGTCCACAGCTTCCCTCTACGTGCTTTCCATCCGGGCCAAACCTATCAAACCACAGAACCCGCTCTGATACGTTCAGCGTAAGATTCGCATGCATACAGAATCACTACTGAAAGGAGAGCAGCGCCACTCCTCCGAGGATCCAACTGCGCAGCCATGGCGGTTCACCTGCAGTGAGTTTCCAGACTATCAAGCACTTGATGGGTGACCCCCACTCCACACTGTTGCATTAGACCTACCTTCTAAGTCCATTCTTCCGGCCTACCTGAAAGTGCACTTCGGATCCCTTGGATAACCAATGGTTTACAATTTAACTATCCAATTCCACAAATTCTGTTGAATTCCAGACAAGGTTGATTTTAGCTCCGATTTAATAATTAAAATCTAATAAAGAGAAAATATGCCACAACCGCTCACCAGCACCACGAGCTCCCTCCAATATTCCTTGCCAGCTGTAATCCAGTCAGGTCCCATGCACTTCCACACTGCTAGCAATTGACATGCAGCAGTACGTTCTCCATCGCATTCCAAACTCGCCCCAGACCCCAGGCCATGCCGCGCCAACGTACATTGCACAGCCACTGGTACCCCCCACCTTCACTCGAGTCCCGCTACGCTTGGCCCACAACCACGCTCCACCCGGTCTCGCCACGCTTGACTCACGGCTCCTCGTCGCCTGAGTGGCCATCACCACTTGCTGCGACCCACAATCCACTGATCGCTGCGATCGCCACGTTTGCTACCACCCTACCGTGACCGCGCGGTAGTACTACTTGCACGTCCTAACCCAATCCTTCATCCATGCCAAGTTCGCCTGACCAACTCCACTGACAACTGATCCGCAAGTGGCTACTTCCCTCACTCTGGCCGCCAAACCTCACAGCGTACCGGAGTCCGTATAACCTCATTGACCAGGTCAATCCAACCGACATGCATGTCCCATTACCAGATAACTAACCAACACTATCCAAGGAACACATTGACCTGATAGCTGAACCACACCATTCTGTCGGCCATGCAAATTGCTAACCAAACCAATTTAATTAACTCATTAACAACTGTCATAACAATATTCAATGTGCACAACTCTATTCCGAGGTTATGCATTAACACTACCTGCTGACAAGAGATTACCCTTAGTATTATATTGCAATGCTTGCTAAGTTAACATTCTAGTGCTACATCTTATCATGTCCTCTGCTTGTTATGTAGGAATGTTGTTGATATTCCGCATATCCACGAGGATCCATCCCGAACATACTACAAATCGGCAACCAACTTGAACGTAAATCCATTTGCTCCCGTACTGTAATTGAACGGATAAATGAGTGTTGAGTTGAACATTCTCTGTGACGTATTGCAATTAGATGAAACCCACTACTGCTAATGTGTACCATGATTGTTTCCTATGTATGCCTGCTATGTTAATCATCGGTCGGGTGTGAAAGCATTGGTTAGAGTAAGGGTAACAGTTGAAGGTATCGATGAAAGGCCATTAGTACATGGGTATGGCCTAACAGATAGGTCTCAATTCAGTTACTACAGGGCCCACTAGGACTTTTTTTAGATCCAGTTCTATCAGGTCAGTTTGCCCGAGCCGGACTACAGTTACCCTGTATTCTTGCTCCGATGTCCGGATCCTGTTGATGACCCCACTCGTTGGCTCAGGACTGGAACCCATCGAGGGAAGGAACGTAAGCTGTGCCTGTTCTCGGACCACGCTGTCATTAAGTTGCGTCATGTCACGTATCTGAGACTTGTCAACCCGAGTAGCCCAATACGATCCCTGAAGCTAGACTTAGGAAGGTAATGTGACTGGCTAGATCCGTATGGCCTCGAAACTTGAGGTCATGAGGTCTGTAGAAAACTTAAGTGTTCGAGAGCCAAATCAAATATGTTCAATCACCAAGTTCTATTAATGACATATGATTGCTTAAAGTGCGTTTTATACTTAAGGAAATGTCCGAGTCTAGAATCGCGCAAGCAGCCGTGGGTAGACCACTCTAGTAGTCATTCCCTATATTATTCGGACCGGTGCATAGACATGAACCGCTTTCTATTGATGACCACAGCTTGATAGCTGTCGAGCTACGTTAACCCACGCTAACCTTCGCTGCAGGTCATTGACGTTCCGATGACGGCCCATTCATGGTTCCCCTCGACATCGAGCTAGTTTCTAAGCACCTTGCATCCTGCAGCAGAATTCCTAAAGGCTAGGCCAGGCCCTGTATACGTTTTATGTGCTTTAAGACCTTCATCTTTCATGGACATAGCTGCTGAGTTCAGCTTGCACTTGCCCCTGATCTGTAGATTTGTAAGTCTGCCTGATCAATCATGGCTCCACATCAATTATTTTAGAATGCGAAATCGCGTTCTCGTAAGGCAAATGTAGCTGTTGCTTTGTGTTATTAGTTCTTTACTCCGACGTTGCACGAAACTGCTGGTTTAGTGCTCTATGGTCGATACCTGTCCATGTGGGTTCATTGTTTCAATTTAACCTTGGATCTTTTGAGCCATCCCTGGTTCAGGCCACATACCCATTGAGCATGTTATGATCGATCCTAAGCATTGGTCCGATTTCCATTTCAATCAACCTATCATGTTCGACATAAGTCTATTTCTCAACTTTCGTTACCGGGATGTTCAGCTAAAGACTGTTCAGCCAACATTAACCGCACAATGTCAACAGTTGATGACGAAGCAACCGCTTGCGCATAGCCGTCATTTTTAACCCTTCATGTTGCTTGTCAAGTCTGTCGTTTTCCCATCAGGTCCCAACTACGACCGAGCTAGAGCCTTGAGCCTACAACATGCATTTTCATCGAATCATATTGATGCCAATAATTTCAATCGCTCTTGTCCGTTACCGTTCCCGATCATATCTAATATTCATTCCGGAGGTCGGATAGTTCCTATGGTTCCCTCCTTTTGGGTTCTAACGAGTCTCTTATTCGGTCACGAAATATGATCTAGTATTGCATTTAACCTAAATGATGATGTAATTGACACTGACATGTGGGTTCATGTTCAGCTTGACTTTAGATTAATGTTGACATTTGCACCAATGACTTTGCTGTTAGTTCTTGACTTCAAATCAAGTTTGTTTCAGTTGAAACCTGAAAACCATGGCTTACCGGATACTAGTTGGAATCCGAGGAAAAGCTGTAAGTTTGGTACTCTATGTTCAACTATTCAAACTTGCATCAACAGTGATTGAGACGTGTACCAGTGTCTCACTGGTGTCATTATACCAGTCTGGGACTACTAAGATATGGCGTACCCGGTCTTTGCCTCATATGGCCTAGTACACGCTAAGCCACGGATCAAACCGCATTTTCCCGATTATGCCGTCGGAGGACACTGGTTGACATCGCTCTACGATCCAGGTCACAACCACTACTTAAGGTTGTAGGTCTTACCGAGTCACTTCTTCACTACGCCAGCGACAGATCATGAAAGCTACAGCTCGTTCATGATCCAGCTCGTGCAATTCACTCTGTCCAGCCCCCTGCCGGTCAACGACCTGCGTGGCCAGCCCCTCGCGGTCTCCGACTACTACGTCGAGCCGTCGCCTGAGGCATGTTCCTGCACGGACTCAGTGTATCCTCAATGACGTAGTGATACTCTAGTGTTATAGTCTGTTGTAATCAATGGTTAGTTAGCTACCTGTGAATCCCTACTAACTTGTGTGTTTAAGCCATACAGAGGGGCCGACACACCGGATTGTTCAATTCATCCAGGTTTTTTCAGATTGTCTTACCTTTCCATTTTCCATAGCCTTCTTTTCATGGATCGTAACACTATACCACCGCAAGACTTCCAGCCAGTGGACCAAACCCCGGGCCACATCACCATCCGATGGACAGCTACTACCGAAACCTGTATGCATAGTTAACAACCACTGACAACACTTGCATGACTAACTTACCCAAATTCCAACCACTACGTCTTCAAGTTACCCACCTCTCAATCGCACGGGTCGTCATACCAATGTGCAATTCATACATGAACCGCCGCATTGGAATTTCTACCCGGCTGGCAACCTCGAATTCGCCTTGAAATAATTCAAGGGTGGATCTGAAGGATGCTCCTTTACCAATTTCTGCGGGAGCCAAAGGTCGGTACCGATTCTGCATCAAGGCTCCACCACCAAAGTTAAGGTTACCACATCTCAATCTGAATCAATGCCCCCGCATCTAACGCTTTCAAAGATTCCATCAGATTATTCCAACAAGCATCGTAAGGTTTCAAACCATCGACTGCAGTTGTGACATCACCTAGATGCTACTTCGACGCAGTTCACCGGCCTCGGCTTAATGTGCCTAGATCCCGGTCCATCTGCTTACGCAAGAAGGTCACTCGGACTTTAGGATCATAGCACCTAGCACCATTTCACCATCCTTCACCATGGGCAAAGCGTGCCAACCAAATGTCTGATTCACCACATCGAGCCAAGGGTTTGTCTCCCGGCCAGACGCCTGCTGTTACGCCTTGATTCGCGGCCTAGTCATCGCATACTTCTTGTAACAAATCTGATATCCGGACTTGAATTCCTCAGCCCACATATCTACTAATCGAAACTTCACGGTCAGGAAGTTGATGACGACAACTTTAATTGCGAAATTCGAGATGGTGTACCATGCTGATAGACGATGTCCAAGCACTACTTCTACGTGCATGTCTCCATAGTCCAGAATGTATCTTAGACCTCTCAAAGAACTACTCTACGCCCTTAAACTCCGAGTATCTTTGATTGACCCCCTGACTCGATTTAACTTAACGTAATTCTATGAAATATTAGCTGAGCCTTCAGGGTAACTCATTACCGATAGACTGTGGTCCAATTAAACAAAGTGTAGCCTGAATAGACTCAGTCACATCTCCTGATTGACTTGCATTCAAGTTTACTAAATTAATCTGTGAATCTGCATCACAAAACTTGCTGTACGATTTGACAACCAAGAATACCGGCCACAGGCAAGAAACAGTTTAGAAGAAACTTCCGTACCCTTATCCTCTTATGGATTGAGTATATGGTACCAAGCAAATGACACTCCAAACCTCATCTTAGAATTAACTTGTCTTACATTACACTCTATCACCTTTGCCAAATCGCTGACTCCGATCTCAAGCTATCTAGAATTCGAAATTGCCAGCAAATGACTTGGAAAATCTTGAATTCCCATGTGGAAAATGCTATAACCGCAACCTTAACGCAATTCGGCTTCCAATCCAGAGTCCATGACGACTAGATTCGGCTCCAAGGCTTCGTGGCAGCGAAGTTGAACGCCTATGAATCAAGAGCTCTGCGCAAGCAGTCAGTTCCCAAGCTCCTTCAACTTCCGACTCCGCTAGAGACTTCCGCAGTTCAATCACCATCACGGAGATAACAAGCAGCTGGACTGCAAGGTCTCATCGCGCGTCCAGACGTCACCCGCCTGCCATCAGATTCAAGGCATCTTCCGCGCCTGAAATGACCACGACCCTTTCGCACCCACCTGCGCCACCGGACCTAAATGGCCCATCTTCATTTCCCACCACCCACCATCAAGCACAGCACCTGAGCATGTTCACAGCCACACCGAGGACACAGTTTTTCACAGAGCTCAAATCCCAACGACGCTAGCTTGTTAATGCACCAACGTTTGACATCGGCAACTCATATTCTATCAAAACAGTTACTAAGACGTAACCTCCACATGAATTCTCCCTCTAATGGCCCAAATCAACCACGATAAATTCACAAAGCTTATCTTCAGTGACCGTCAAGTTCCTTAATTCACTTGGAGGCCATTCCCATTGGATTGTCTCCTTACAAGGCACTTCGATCTTCGAAAGTAGTCAATTTAAATTCACGACTAATTCCTAAGCCCATTGATCATCAAGACGATCCTGTCCCTTTCCTGGATTTTAAAATTACGTTCCAACAAGTTTGAATCTATGACCTCTCAGTACTCCAATTTCAACACCCTAAAATGGACCAAGAACTTGGCATTGAAAATAAGCTGAAAAGTTCTAATAGTTCACTTCGGCTTACCTTCAAAGAGAGCATAAGATGGATATGTCAAATCCCAACTGTATCATTAAAAGGTATCAGTCTTTTAACACATGCTAGTCAGATTCCCTCCAGAGCATTTAGGTTTTCACATATTCAAACCAAGGGATTCCAAAGCCTTTTTACTCGTTAGCAAATGTCATCATTTCCTTCGGATTCCAACTTGACCTTTCTTAATGAATCACTTCAGGAATTTGGATAAATCGTTGACCAATCTGCACATCAGTCAGGAAAATCAAACAGGCTAGTCGATGCTTAACCCGTTTTGAGGTTTTTAAATGTTAATTTGACCGGGATATTAGCACATTAATTCTCAGTATGCACAACCAATCAGTCAAGACCCCATCGCCAAAGTCAAAGAGTAGAATTTGCTTATCGAAATGTCGCATGTCCAATCTCCAAGTTGAAACCTCAATTCAAGAAGGTAATACGTTCGGAGTCCGAAAGGCCTCCTTGAACAAAGATGCTCCATACCGCCTACACCCAATCTAAGGACTTATTTTTACGCAAGGATACTGTGATCCATCACGATCTTCCAAGTTACCGCTTAATTCCAATTCGATTACCTACCGCTAAGCTATCAGAATCCGTCAGTGATACCCGGCAGAGCCTTGGTAACCGATAAATCAGCTCACTATGCCAGCATTCCGAACCAGATTACGAAAGGAGTGCTGATTGTCCCCATTCCGACTAGGTTCCGAACTCTGCTAGGCCTGTCTGTACCAGTTCAAATGATTAACTTGCAACAACTATTTTAAAAGAACCTGAAGGTTCCTTAACCTCACTTCGTCCACGGGTTCCTTCCACCTTGGTGAACTTCAAGCTTCAGCCATTCTCTAAACCCAGTAGTGGAATTTCCGATCAAAGACTAAGAAGTTGTTCAAATTATTCAATTGAGATTAGGATGAAAATATTAACTGGCCAGGTGTTCCAATCTAAATTTTTGTAATAATCCAAGAAGCATAGTTAATTAAATCTGGATAAAATTCAACCACGCCAGGTCCTGACAGAAAGAAAAGAAATGCCATGTGCCAACCGCCCTAAGCGGCACAGCCCAAGCCCGGATCCTTAACCTTGCATTCCATTGATAGGGCTCAAACAGATTTCTCACCGTTCCTGACACACTCGCTATTTTTTTGATGACGACGCCCCAGTGCCTCATTTTCCGTACGAGTATAACCCTTAGTACCAATTGCCAAACCATCCTTTGTTGAGTCCATCAATCTGTCGGAATTCCTACGCTCGATTTGGAATTCCACCTTGGGCCCTCATTTTGCATCCTCACCTAATCGGTGCCAAGCACGCGTCCCATCCTGACTGTCTCCGCTCTACTCCCGACTAGGAGATTCCTCCATTGCATGCTATACCCTCTCTCCGCACCACCAGAGTTCATGGACAGCGAGCTCAAGGCCAACCATGTCATACGGATGATCATCTTGCATTCCAAGTTATCCATTACAATCTACATTTCTATGTCGGAATCTTGCCATCCCGACTAAATCCTTGTCTTGTTTTCCTAGGATGGTTAACACCAAGAACAACCCTGCTCCGCCAGAGCAGTCAAGGCGCGGAGTCGGAGAAGCAAACCTGCCTCATCCTCCTTCTCCGCCGGTTATGCCGAGGCCGAGAGAAACAAACGGAGACCAACCGCTTGCTAGAGCGTATCGAATGTAACACAGCCCATCATCGAGAAATAACTTGGTGTCGCCGGTGACTTCATCAAGTTACACCCACCTACCTTTCACCACTCCGTCGAGCCTCTCGACGCTGATGATCGCTCCGCATTACTCACAAGCTGCGTTACGCCTTTAGTAGCCGAGGTCGACAAGGTCACCTTTGCTGCATATCATCTTGAAGGCCCCGCCACTCGTGGGAGAACTATATGGCTATGCGCCCGATTGGCCATGTCACTACCGGCAGAATTCAGCGAGGCTTTCCGTGAACATCACATTCAAGGGTCTCATGGATCGTAAACGTGAGGAGTTCTGCAGCCACCCAAGGTCGCTCTCCGTGGGCGCCTCTGAGAGAGTTTGGTAACCTCGCACGTTATGCAATCAAGAGGTCTCCATCGACGCCAAGAAACAGGCAAGGTTCCGCAAGGACTTAGCCCGAACCGCCGAGATCTCCGCCGCATGAGTGCACCTCCTTCCGAAGCTTGTTAACAAAGCCATCGCCACTGAAACTGGTCGACCGATTTGAAGCAACACGCAAGCATGGTCGTGATATGGGTTCCTCATCCGTCTTTGGACCACGAAGCGCCGTGTGTGGGTGCCTATCTTGCCTCGCCACCAGATTCACACCGAGGCCATCCTTTCAGCGCCTCGTCGGTTCAGCGAAGATGCACCAGCTAGACCCTATGGTGGGCCAACCAACAATGCTCCTCTGGCGCCAGCCCGTGGCGTGCTTCAAATGTGGGAGTCAGCCACTACATGCGCGATTGTCCTCGCACCAACCCCAACCAGCCTGCAAAAGCTGTTGGCGTGGCAAGCCAAAGGGAAAGGTGTTCTATGCTGCCACCACCACCGCACGCGGGCCATGTTAATTGTGTCTCACCAAGAGGCCCAAGAGGATCCCAACGTCGTGCTTGGTACGCTTCTTGTTAATTGCCACCCGCATCCGTTCTTTTCGACATCGAGCATCTCATTCATTCATATCCAAAACTATGCTCGCTTACATAACACGCATTCGTGACATGCCTTCCACCATGGAAATTTCTACTCCGGTTCTAGATGGCAAACCTCTAGAGTAAGCCATGGAAATGAAATTCAGGTCGACAGACTTGTTTTTCTTGCATCGTTGATAGCTCTCAAATCCTCGGATATAAATATCATCTTGGGTATGGACCGATGTCGACCCATCATGCCAAGATTGATTGTTTCTCTAGAACTGCTCAACTTACGCACCCTCGGGAAAGATAGTCAATGTCTTGACCCAATATCCAAGCGCCAACTATATTCTCTTAATGCCACCATTGCGGACCTCAAGACGTTCCGTAGTCCGTGACTTCCCGGATGTCTTTCCAGAAGAATTGCCAGGTGTCCCACCTGACAGAGATGTTGAATTCGTGATAGACCTCATTCCAGGAACTGTCCCAATTTCTAGAAGACCCTATAAGATGGCACCCCTAGAACTAGCCGAACTTAAGAAACAACTCGATGAGGCCTTGAAAAAGGGTTTCATTCGTCCTAGTTCATCTCCTTGGGCTTGCCCCGTCCTCTTCGTCAAGAAGAAGGATGGTACGGATCGGATGGTTGTAGATTATCGACCCGTCAACCTGGTCACAATTAAGAACAAGTATCCGCTCCCCAGGATCAACGATCTGTATGATCAGCTCGCAGGATCCTCAGTCTTCTCTGAGATGGATTTGAGGTTAGGCTACCATCAAATCAAAATCCGAAACGGGGACATTCCCAAAACGGCCTTTGTTACTCGTTACGGCCAATATGAGTACACCGTCATGTCCTTCGGATTAACCAATGCTCCAGCCACCTTCTCCCGGTTAATGAACTCAATCTTCATGGAATATTTGGATAAATTCGTTGTGGTTTACCTCGATGACATACTCATCTATTCCAAGAACGAGGAAGAACATGCCGAACATCTAAGGCTAGTGTTGATGAAACTTCGAGAGCATCGCCTTTATGCCAAGTTTTCTAAATGCGAATTTTGGCTGCCAGAAGTGACCTATCTAGGACATGTAATTTCTTGTAAAGGTATAGCTGTCAACCCCGAGCGAGTTCAAGCCGTCCTTAATTGGACTCCACCTGAGTCGGTCAAGCAAGTTCGGAGTTTCCTTGGCTTAGCGAGCTATTGTCGCCGCTTTGTCGAGAACTTCTCCAAAGTTGTTTGAACCTCTAACCAACTCCTCAAGAAGGATAAAAAGTTCGAGTGGACTCCACAATGTGAGCACAGCTTCGAGGAACGAAAAGACGTTTAACTTCGCTCCGTCTTTGGTACCACCAGATTTCTCTAAGGACTTTGTTATCTATTGCGACGCCTCGCGACAAGGACTAGGCTGTATTCTCATGCAAGATCGACACGTAATTGCTTACGCTTCACGGCAATTACACCCACATGAGGAAAATTATCCTACCCATGATCTAGAGCTTGCGGCTGTAGTCCATGCACTAAAAACCTGGCGACATTACCTTCTTGGTAATCGTTGCGAAATCTACACTGATCACCAAAGTCTGAAGTACATATTCACCCAACCAGATTTGAATCTCAGGCAAAGACGTTGGGTTGAGTTGATCACAGATTTTGACTTAGGGATAACTTATACCCCAGGAAAAGCCAATGTCATGGCTGATGCGCTAAGTCGTAAATCTTATTGCAACAACCTAATGTTGCAACAAAATCAACCACTTCTCCATGAGGAATTCCGGAAGCTTAACCTTCACATTGTTCCTCGAGGGTTCCTTTCCACCTTGGTGGCGAAACCTTCCCTTACGGATCAGATCATCAAAGCCCAAAAGGTAGATCCGGGAATTTCCCGCATCAAAAGAAACATCAAGAAAGGAGTTGCGGATTGTTTCTCCATTGATGATCAAGGAGTCGTATACTTCGGAACCCGCCTAGTGGTTCCTAAAGTACGAAACCTGCGGCGTTTGATCCTTAAGGAAGCTCATGAATCCCCTCTCACCATTCATCCCGGTGGCACTAAAATGTATCAGGACCTACGCCAGAGGTTCTGGTGGACTAGGATGAAGAGAGACATTGCTCAATTTGTTGCTAATCGCTGCGGCGTCGTAAATGTAAAAGCAGAGCATCAATGGCCTGCTGGCATCCTTCAACCCTTAGCCATTCCCGAATGGAAATGGGATAAAATCAGTATGGATTTCATCACTGGTTTTCCCAGGACCAAGAGAGGGAATAATGTTATCTTTGTTGTTATCGACCGCCTCTCCAAAGTAGCTCATTTCTTACCGTTGGAGAGTATAACCGCTAGTCAGCTAGCGAGACTTGTACATCTCCTAATAGTGTCTCTTCATGGTGTTCCAT
This sequence comes from Aegilops speltoides, assembly GCA_021437245.1. NCBI lineage: Eukaryota > Viridiplantae > Streptophyta > Magnoliopsida > Poales > Poaceae > Aegilops > Aegilops speltoides. The sequence goes on along the minus strand of CM038143.1, from coordinate 348,393,686 downwards.
TGGAAATTAACTCGGATCGAGGAAGTCTCTTCACCTCTCGATTTTGGGAAAGTTTCCAAAACGCTATGGGAACCCATCTTTCTTTTAGCACTGCTTTTCACCCTCAATCGAGTGGTCAAGTAGAACGCGTCAACCAAATCCTAGAAGACATGCTTCGAGCTTCTGTTATCTCATTCGGAATGGATTGGGAGAAATGCCTTCCATTTGCCGAATTTGCTTATAACAACAGCTATCAATCTAGCTTGGGCAAAGCACCTTTTGAAGTTCTCTATGGACGGAGGTGTCGAACACCTCTTAACTGGTCAGAAACCGGGGAAAGACAATTCTTTGGCCCGGATATGATCCAGGAAGCAGAAGAGCAAGTTCACATCGTTCGTGAAAAGTTGAAAACAGCCCAATCTCGTCAAAAGAGTCAATATGACCGAAAACATAAGGCTATGACTTACGAGGTTGACGAGAAGGCTTACCTTCGGGTTACTCCTTTGAAAGGGACCCATCGCTTCGGTATCAAAGGCAAATTGGCTCCTCGCTACATTGGACCCTTTCGCATTCTTGCCAAACGAGGAGAAGTTGCCTACCAATTGGAACTACCTCCGCATCTCTCCAAAGTCCACGACGTCTTCCACGTTTCTCAACTCAGCGCTTTCTCGGATCCTATCCGTGGAGTGGACCACAAAACGCTTGATCTTCAAGATAATCTCACATATCGAGAATACCCGTCAGATTCTCGATCAAGCCGAGCGCACCACTCGACGGCATAATATCAAGTTTCTCAAGGTTCAATGGTCGCACCATTACGAGAAGGAAGCTACTTGGGAAAGGGAGGAACGTCTTCGACTTGAGTACCCGCCCTCTTTCCGGAGGAACCTAAATCTCGGGGCGAGATTCTTTTGAGTGGGGTGAGTTGTCACACCCTAGCTAGTTCATGCATTAGAGTGTTGCATCATGTCTATTTTTTCAACAAAACCTGAAATGGGATTGCCGAACCCCACCCCTCTGAAACAAACTAGGGTTTACTAAAATATTTTCGATGAACCTGAAATGCCCTTCTAAAATGTCCATCATTTTGCCTTGGTTCGTAACCTTTGCCAAAAGTGGTGCACAATTTCCTAGGTCATCCTAAGGTCTTTGAATTAAATCATAAGTATTTGAATTTGGGCATTTAAAATTTATAAAATATTTCAAATGTCCAAATTTTCCCAATCTAAAATGTTTCATGTTGGAAATATTCCAACAATGGACCAGGAGTAGTTTGGTGAATTTTAAAACTTTCTAGGTATTTTAAATAATTCAACAAAGTTACAGAAAAATAGAAAAAGAAAAACAGAAAGAAAACCTTACATGGCGCCACCACCGGCCCACCAGCCAGCCCACTGCCCCGCCCAGCCCGCCACCAAGCGCCAATGAAGCTACTTAGCTCGCCAGACAGCAGCCAAGGTGCTCGGCGGCAAGCACCGCAGCTCGCCACGCAGCTGCCCGCCGCCGCTTGCCCTTCTCGCCGCCCGTCGCCTTGGATGAGCTCCACGTCGCGCCGGATCTCCGGACATCGTCATTCGCCCCACTCGTCTCCCTCGCGCCCCACGCCATGACCGACGCCACCGTCGCCAGCCGCCGCCGTAGCCAAGCTCTCCGACGACCCCGCCGTGCCACCGTGTCCAGAGCTCCCGCCGTCCACTCCTTGAGCTAGCCGAGCCCCGAAGCTCGCGTGCCTGCCGCCGCGACCAACCTCGCCCGGCGCCACCGCCGGAGATCCCTTCGCCGCCGCCGCCCTGCAGCCGTCCCCGACCACGCCGTCCGCTCCATCGCGACCGCTGTGAGCTGGGCTACCTTCCCCACCCTCTCTCTCTCGCTCCCGTGCACCACAGCGAGCACACGAAGCTCACCCGCATGCGCCGTCGCGGACCTCGTCGCCGACGTGCTCCCGGCCACCCTCCGGCCACCTCACCGTGTCCATCGCGTTCACCACGACGCGTTGGAGCTAACTATGCACTCCCCGCGCCTCACCGCACACTCCACCTCGAGTTCGCCTTCACCCGAACTCCGGCGGCCGCCAAAGTCGCCGCCGGCGCCAACTCCGGCCACCCCGACCCCAACGGACTCCGCCAAGAGTCAGGCTCGTCCTCGGCTTCACTCCGTGGCCTCATGACTATTTGGTGGCGGAACGGCAAAACCACTTCCGCCGCCGCGTCGGCTCGCCCGGCTAAACGCCGCGGGTTTGACCCGACTTTGACCACGGGTGGGCCGGGTTGACTCCTTGAGTCACGACAAGTGGGCCCACATTAATTAACCTAGTTTAGTTTTAATTAAATCCTAACTAAACTAATCACACTGACATGCGGGACCCACTGGTCAGTTTGACCTGACCAGCCGTTGACCACTGACGTCATCATGACATAGTGCTGACGCAGTAATTTAAATTACTGGAATTATTTTTACACAGGAAATTCCAGAAAATATTTCAAACTTCAAAATTCATATAAAATCAACCGTAGCTCCAAATGAAACAAATTATATATGAAAATGATCAGAAAAATCCAATCTATCCATCTGTACTGGTTTCATGCATGATTACAGAAGCTAACCTGCTGTTTTACACAGAACAAGATATAACACCTTAAATGATCATATATGAGTTTGGAAATTGCATCTTTGGCTCAAAATGCTTCAAACCCATCGATCTTAGCTGCATTAGCCCAACACACTCATATATGCCATGTCTCATGCATGCATCATATTGTTGCATATTGTTTGGTAATGCTAGTGTATCGGTGTTCCTCATGCGTGTTCTCGCCCGAGGAGTACCGTGATAACCCGACGACGAGCAATACCCGTGCACCGACCCGTCGCAAGCAACCAACCATTTGATCATACCGATAAAATCCCATGTTCTTGCTCCTGCTCTCGCTTCTGCATTAAGACAACGCGATTCAAACTGCTGTGTGTCTGCGGTAGTTGAACCCATTTCTCTGCATGACTGTCATTGCCACAAGAATTAGATGAAACCCACTAGCATGTGTAGGAGTTGATTGAGCCACATGATTGTGTTGTTCCTACCTTGCTATGCCTCGCTATGCTTAGAGTCGTGTCGTCCGGTTCATCCGGGTGATGGCTAGAGTGAAATGATTGAGTCGGTATGAGAGTAAGGTGTTGAACACGATTTGGTAAAGGTATCGATGAAAGGCCATGTAGGAGTACATGGTGGGTTGTTTCATTGAGGCCGCCCATAAGCACCGAGATCTCAGTATGTGTGATTTAAGATTCAGCTACTACCATGCATTGGGCCCGAAACCAATGGACCCTCTCGCTTCTTATTCACCCTAGTCTTACGTCCGAGTTGCAAGTAGTTTCGTGTTTGTAGCCTCATCGAGGCCGTGGACAGCGCCGACCGTAGGGGTGGGCTGTGATGCGGTAGGTACGTGGCGGGTGTACCGGATGCCGCTTGGTATCTCGGGAACCCTGTTCACATCGCTTGGGGCTGTGGCGAGACTTCGCCGAACTCCTCATAGATGGAACCCAAATAGGCGATAAACTGGACTAGAGACTTAGGTGTCTAGGTAGGTCGTGGCCGACACCCACGCTAGGCTTCCGCTTGAAGGTTGCCGAGTACATGTCGTAAACGGCGATAAGTGGTGAGAGCGTATGAAGAAGTACACCCTGCAGGTTAACCTCATCTATTCGAATAGCGCGTCATGATAAAGGACTACTTGGTTGCCTATACAGTTCATAGACAAGTAAATGGATACTACTAAAAGCCTCAAGATAAGCGTGAGTGCCGAGGATGGCTCCTCCGTAGGAAGACGGGGTTGGATCCTCGGTGGTGTATTGAAGTGATGAGTAGTGGACTCGAAAAGCAAAACTATTTCAAGTTGGTGTCTCGTGGGATAGCTTAGCCATGAGTCAAAGCTGGCTTGTTGCAATAACCCCACCAACCCTTCTTGATAATATGCATGTATGTAGGGTCCGATGTAAGTCTTCTTTGAGTACCTCTGTGACTCATGTTGCTTTAATTTACATTTTTCAAGATGCCACAAACCCTTCCGACGGGTTCTTCGTGACGCTGACATCGATTTAGTAGACTAAGGCCTGTGGTGATCCCGAGCAAGTGAAGGACCATGTAGTATAGTTAGGCTTACCCAAGCCTCTTTTATTTTACTAGTTGTGCGTACTCGGACAAAACACTTCACTGTGGCTTGTATGTTTGTATGACTTGTATGTGGGTCGTGTGACCCGTACTTGTGTGTATGCTATGTATGGCTCTTGAGCCTTTAAACAAAGTACTTGTGTCGAGAGTCATGTTGTGATGCCTTGTTGTATTTGCACATATCGAGCATATTGTGTGTATGATTGAAATGCTTGGTATGTGTGGGATCTGACTATCTAGTTGTTTATCTTTAGTAGCATCTCTTACCGGGTAATGTCTCCTAGTGTCTCCACTGAGCCTTGGTAGCTTGCTACCGCTCCTAACACTTAGGCTGGCGGCATGTGTCCTTCTTCGTTCATGTGTCATCCCTTCGGGAAATGTCACGCATTGAGTACTGGAGTCCTGTTAGCCCGCTGAGCCCGGTTTATCGAGTCCTGCTAGCCAGTGCTTCAGCCCGAACTTACATGTTGATGACCGACACGCTCGATCTTTGGGTCATGGATGCTGTCCTCGTAAGTCTGTGCCACTTTGGGTTTACGACTAGTCATGTCATCCCGGCTCCTTTTCATATGGATGCTAGCGACACTATCATATACGTGTGCCAAAAGGCTAAACGGTCCCGGCTAAGGTAAGGCGACACCCGTTGGGGATACCGTGCGAGGCCGCAAAGTGATATGATGTGTTACAGCTAGATCGATGTGACATTGAGTCGGGTCTCGACAGCGTTAGCATCGAGCGGACTGCTGTAGGTTCTCCAAGCCAAACCTGGTCGATGTTGAGTCTAGAAATGCTTTAGTTATATGTAGGGGAATTGATTGTGGGATGGTGCGTAAGGCTCTTTTTACTCCTTTACCTCATGGCATTCTGATCTGAGTCAGTCCATTCTTCCATCGGGGGTTAAGGATTACGATCTCTCCTCTCTATTAGGCTCACGTGTTACTAATCAGTAGTACCTTATAGGTTTGATGGTTACAAGCCTGGTTCAGTTTTACTTCCTGTTATGTTACTAAATTGGACCCAGAACCTTGATATGATATTGTTGAGTGGCTATGCAATTCTAGTGAAATGTCTCAAATCCTTTGAGCATTTACAGTCGTTATGCTGTTCAAATTCTGCTAGAAATTCTAATGTCTTTGCATTGTGGTTATGCTTCCAGATGGCCACTCGTGACCAAAATCAAGTGGTTCGTCTGACCAGATGCATTGGTGTGACCGGTCATACAGCCATGCTAGTTTGGGTTATGATCGAAGCGGGATACCGTTGGTACCCCGAATACACAGTTGAAGAGCAGTATCGAGACTTTAATCAAAGCCAGTATCTCTGCACCGTCAGGGTGTTTCCCTCTTATCCTGGTTCCACCGAGGCCCTTCACTGCTCCTATGGGCTTGGTGTTACTATTGATATGGCGGTACAAGATGCTGCGTATTCTATGATGACCATCATACGAGCCAGGACTGGGCTGCTTCGCAACACCGACTTTCGGTATATGCCGGGTTCACTTCCTGGAGCGTTTGGTTATCTCCGGGCTATCTATGCTGATTCCAGTCAGGAGGACTCACTAACTCGCACCACAGCCGAGTTGCTCGAGGACAAGGACCGAGAGAGTCGGGCCTTGAGGATGGAGCTCTTCAACGCCCGTGCTGATCACTGGACCACCTTGACTCGCTTTTGCACCGGCCGTCCAAGCCGGATATATGGATATGAGAGATCAGATCTGTTAGAACTGCTCTGCGGACATGATGGATCGGCGTGATGTGGGGCATCACCCCACCTCGTGGTCCCCGCAGCCACCGCTCGTCGGTCCAAGACCTCACCCTTGCCCTTACGGTCCACAGGCTCCCGGGACCGTCTGCTTCCTGACGATCATGTTGAACTCCCGTGCTACGGAGGAGACTTCTATGAGAACTACTACGAGACGCGTCGAGTTAGTAGTAGTCTCACTAGTATTGTAATAGTTGTATTTCCACCGTCCTGCGTGACTCGTGGAATATAACTTAGTGTGTACTAATTCCGGAGGTGTAAGAAAAATAATGTATAGGAGCTTGGTATGCCTCCGATGAGATGTAATCTTCCTTTCACCGTAGTAGTACTTGTTTGGTCCTGTACTAAACCTTGTATGGTGTGTATGACAATGGAATAAAGAAGCAGTTTCTGTATCTACCATGTCATACGGATGATCATCTTGCATTCCAAGTTATCCATTACAATCTACATTTCTATGTCGGAATCTTGCCATCCTGGACTAAATCCTTGTCTTGTTTTCCTAGGATGGTTAACACCCGCAACAACCCTGCTCCGCCAGAGCAGGCCGAAGGCAGCGGAGTCGGAGAAGCAAACCTGCCTCATCCTCCTTCTCTGGCCGAAGTTATGCTGGAGGCCGAGAGAAACAAACGGGAGACCAACCGTTTGCTAGAGCGTATCGAACAGAACACAGCCCATCATCAGAGAAATAACTTGGTGTCGCTCAGTGACTTCATCAAGTTACACCCACCTACCTTTCACCACTCCGCCGAGCCTCTCGACGCCGATGATCGGCTCCGCAAAGATTACTCACAAGCTGCGTTACAGATCGGTAGCCGAGGCCGACAAGGTCACCTTTGCTGCATATCATCTTGAAGGCCCCGCCATCTCGTGGGAGAACTATATGGCTATGCGCCCGATTGGCCATGTCACTACTGGCGCAGAATTCAGCGAGGCTTTCCGTGAACATCACATTCAAGGGTCTCATGGATCGTAAACGTGAGGAGTTCTGCAGTTTCACCCAAGGTCGTCTCTCCGTGGGCGCCACAGAGAGAGTTTGGTAACCTCGCACGTTATGCAATCAAGAGGTCTCCACCGACGCCAAGAAATGTGCAAGGTTCCGCAAGGGACTTAGCCCGAACTTCGCCGAGATCTCCGCCGCATGAGTGCACCTCCTTCCGAAGCTTGTTAACAAAGCCATCGGTAGCTGAAACTGGTCGACTGATTTGAAGCAACACGCAAGCATGGTCGTGATATGGGTTCCTCATCCGGTCTTTGGACCACGAAGCGCCGTGTGTGGGTGCCTATCTTGCCTCGCCACCCAGATTCACACCGAGGCCATCCTTTCAGCGCCTCGTCCGCTTCAAAGAAGATGCACCAGCTAGACCCTATGGTGGGCCAACCAACAATGCTCCTCTGCGCCAGCCCCGTGGCGTGCTTCAAATGTGGGAGTCAGCCACTACATGCGCGATTGTCCTCGCACCAACCCCAACCAGCCTGCAAAGTTGTTGGCGTGGCAAGCCAGCGGGAAAGGTGTTCTATGCCAAGCCAGCCACCACCGTGCGTGACCATGTTAATTGTGTCTCAAATGAAGAGGCCCAAGAGGATCCCAACGTCGTGCTCGATGCGCTTCTTGTTAATTGCCACCCGGCATCCGTTCTTTTCGACATCGAGCATCTCATTCATTCATATCCGAAAACTATGCTCGTTTACATAACATCGCATTCGTGACATGCCTTCCACCATGGAAATTTCTACTCCGGTTCTAGATGGCAAACCTCTAGAGTAAGCCATGGAAATGAAATTCAGGTCGACAGACTTGTTTTTCTTGCATCGTTGATAGCTCTCAAATCCTCGGATATAAATATCATCTTGGGTATGGACCGGATGTCACCCATCATGCCAAGATTGATTGTTTCTCTAGAACTGCTCAACTTACGCACCCTCGGGAAAGATAGTCAATGTCTTGACCCGAATATCCAAGCGCCAACTATATTCTCTTAATGCCACCATTGCTGACCTCGAAGACGTTCCGTAGTCCGTGACTTCCGGATGTCTTTCCAGAAGAATTGCCGGTGTCCCACCGACGAGAGATGTTGAATTCGTGATAGACCTCATTCCAGAACTGTCCCCAATTTCTAGAAGACCCTATAAGATGGCACCCCTAGAACTAGCCGAACTTAAGAAACAACTCGATGAGGCCTTGAAAAAGGGTTTCATTCGTCCTAGTTCATCTCCTTGGGCTTGCCCCGTCCTCTTCGTCAAGAAGAAGGATGGTACGGATCGGATGGTTGTAGATTATCGACCCGTCAACCTGGTCACAATTAAGAACAAGTATCCGCTCCCCAGGATCAACGATCTGTATGATCAGCTCGCAGGATCCTCAGTCTTCTCTGAGATGGATTTGAGGTTAGGCTACCATCAAATCAAAATCCGAAACGGGGACATTCCCAAAACGGCCTTTGTTACTCGTTACGGCCAATATGAGTACACCGTCATGTCCTTCGGATTAACCAATGCTCCAGCCACCTTCTCCCGGTTAATGAACTCAATCTTCATGGAATATTTGGATAAATTCGTTGTGGTTTACCTCGATGACATACTCATCTATTCCAAGAACGAGGAAGAACATGCCGAACATCTAAGGCTAGTGTTGATGAAACTTCGAGACCATCGCCTTTATGCCAAGTTTTCTAAATGCGAATTTTGGCTGCGGTGACCTATCTAGGACATGTAATTTCGGTAAAGGTATAGCTGTCAACCCCGAGCGAGTTCAAGCCGTCCTTAATTGGACTCCACCGAGTCGGTCAAGCAAGTTCGAGTTTCCTTGGCTTAGCGAGCTATTGTCGCCGCTTTGTCGAGAACTTCTCCAAAGTTGCTTGAACCTCTAACCAACTCCTCAAGAAGGATAAAAAGTTCGAGTGGACTCCACAATGTGAGCACAGCTTTCGAACCGAAAAGACGTTTAACTTCGCTCCCGTCTTTGGTACCACCAGATTTCTCTAAGGACTTTGTTATCTATTACGCGCCGCGACAAGGACTAGGCTGTATTCTCATGCAAGATCGACACGTAATTGCTTACGCTTCACGGCAATTACACCCACATGAGGAAAATTATCCTACCCATGATCTAGAGCTTGCGGCTGTAGTCCATGCACTAAAAACCTGGCGACATTACCTTCTTGGTAATCGTTGTGAAATCTACACTGATCACCAAAGTCTGAAGTACATATTCACCCAACCAGATTTGAATCTCAGGCAAAGACGTTGGGTTGAGTTGATCACAGATTTTGACTTAGGGATAACTTATACCCCAGGAAAAGCCAATGTCATGGCTGATGCGCTAAGTCGTAAATCTTATTGCAACAACCTAATGTTGCAACAAAATCAACCACTTCTCCATGAGGAATTCCGGAAGCTTAACCTTCACATTGTTCCTCGAGGGTTCCTTTCCACCTTGGTGGCGAAACCTTCCCTTACGGATCAGATCATCAAAGCCCAAAAGGTAGATCCGGGAATTTCCCGCATCAAAAGAAACATCAAGAAAGGAGTTGCGGATTGTTTCTCCATTGATGATCAAGGAGTCGATACTTGAACCCGCCTAGTGGTTCCTAAAGTACGAAACTGCGGCGTTTGATCCTTAAGGAAGCTCATGAATCCTCTCACCATTCATCCGGTGGCACTAAAATGTATCGGGACCTCGCCAGAGGTTCGGTGGACTAGGATGAAGAGAGACATTGCTCAATTTGTTGCTAATCTGCGGCGTCGTAAATGCGTAAAAGCAGAGCATCAACGGCTCTTGGCATCCTTCAACCCTTAGCCATTCCCGAATGGAAATGGGATAAAATCAGATGGATTTCATCACCGGTTTTCCTGGACCAAGAGAGGGAATAATGTTATCTTTGTTGTTATCGACCGCCTCTCCAAAGTAGCTCATTTCTTACCCGCTCACGAGAGTATAACCGCTAGTCACCTAGCGACTTGTACATCTCCCGAATAGTGTCTCTTCATGGTGTTCCATTGGAAATTAACTCGGATCGAGGAAGTCTCTTCACCTCTCGATTTTGGGAAAGTTTCCAAAACGCTATGGGAACCCATCTTTCTTTTAACACTGCTTTTCACCCTCAATCGAGTGGTCAAGTAGAACGCGTCAACCAAATCCTAGAAGACATGCTTCGAGCTTCTGTTATCTCATTCGGAATGGATTGGGAGAAATGCCTTCCATTTGCCGAATTTGCTTATAACAACAGCTATCAATCTAGCTTGGGCAAAGCACCTTTTGAAGTTCTCTATGGACGGAGGTGTCGAACACCTCTTAACTGGTCGAAACCGGGAAAGATAATTCTTTGGCCCGGATATGATCCAGGAAGCAGAAGAGCAAGTTCACATCGTTCGTGAAAAGTTGAAAACAGCCCAATCTCGCCAAAAGAGTCAATATGACCGAAAACATAAGGCTATGACTTACGAGGTTGACGAGAAGGCTTACCTTGGGTTACTCCTTTGAAAGGGACCCATCGCCCGGTATCAAAGGCAAATTGGCTCCTCGCTACATTGGACCCTTTCGCATTCTTGCCAAACGAGGAGAAGTTGCCTACCAATTGAACTACCTCCGCATCTCTCCAAAGTCCACGACGTCTTCCACGCTTCTCAACTCAGCGTTGCTTCTCGGATCCTATCCGTGGAGTGGACCACAAACGCTTGATCTTCAAGATAATCTCACATATCGAGAATACCCGTTCAGATTCTCGATCAAGCCGAGCGTACCACTCGACGGCATAATATCAAGTTTCTCAAGGTTCAATGGTCGCACCATTCTGAGAAGGAAGCTACTTGGGAAAGGGAGGATCGTCTTCGACTTGAGTACCCCGCCCTCTTTCCGGAGGAACCTAAATCTCGGGACGAGATTCTTTTGAGTGGGGGTGAGTTGTCACACCCTAGCTAGTTCATGCATTAGAGTGTTGCATCATGTCTATTTTTTTCAACAGAAACCTGAAATGGGATTGCCAGAACCCCCAGCCCCCTCTGAAACAAACTAGGGTTTACTAAAAATATTTTCGATGAACCTGAAATGCCCTTCTAAAATGTCCATCATTTTTGCCTTGGTTCAGAACCTTTGCCAAAAGTGGTGCACAATTTCCTAGGTCATCCTAAGGTCTTTGAATTAAATCATAAGTATTTGAATTTGGGCATTTAAAATTTATAAAATATTTCAAATGTCCAAATTTTCCCAATCTAAAATGTTTCATGTTGGAAATATTCCAACAATGGACCAGGAGTAGTTTGGTGAATTTTAAAACTTTCTAGGTATTTTAAATAATTCAACAAAGTTACAGAAAAATAGAAAAAGAAAAACAGAAAGAAAACCTTACCTGGCGCCACCACCGGCCCACCAGCCAGCCCACCTGGCCGGCCCAGCCCGCCATCACCCATGAAGCTACTTAACTTGCCAGCAGGCAGCCAAGGTGCTCGGCGGCAGCACCGCAGCTCGCCACGCAGCTGCCCGCCGCTCTGCTTCGTCCTCTCGCCGCCCCGTCGCCTTGGATGAGCTCCACGTCGCGCCCCGGATCTCCCGGACATCGTCATTCGCCCCCAGCTTGTCTCCCTCGCGCCCCCACGCCATGACCGACGCCACCGTCGCCGCACCACCGCCGTAGCCGCGCTCTCTGACGACCCCACGCCGTGCCACCGTGTCAAGGAGCTCCGCCGCCGTCCACTCCTTCGAGCTAGCCGAGCCCCGAAGCTTCGCGTGCCCAACCGCCGCAGACCAACCTCGCCCGGCGCCACCGCCGAGATCCCTTCGCCGCCGCCGCCGCTGCAGTTCGTCCCCGACCACGCCGTCCGCTCCATCGCGACCGCTGTGAGCTGGGCTACCTTCCCCACCTCTCTCTCTCGCTCCGTGCACCACAGCGAGCACACGGCTCACCGCAGATGCGCCGTCGCGGACCTCGTCGCCGACGTGCTCCCGCCACCCTCCGCCCACCTCCGTGTCCATCGCGTTCACCACGACGCTGGAGCTAACTATGCACTCCCCGCGCCTCACCGCACACTCCACCTCGAGTTCGCCTTCACCCGAACTCCGGCGGCCGCCAAAGTCGCCGCCGGCGCCAACTCCGGCCACCCCGACCCCAACGGACTCCGCCAAGAGCTGCGGCTCGTCCTCAGCTTCACTCCGGTGGCCTCCGCGACTCATTTGGTGGCCGGAACGGCAAAAACCACTTCCGCCGCCCGCGTCGCTTCGCCGTGCTAAACGCCGGCGGGTTTGACCCCGACTTTGACCACGGGTGGGCCCAGGTTGACTCCGTTGAGTCGCTGACAAGTGGGCCCAGCCCTGTTAATTAACCTAGTTTAGTTTTAATTAAATCCTAACTAAACTAATCACACTGACATGCGGGACCCACTGGTCAGTTTGACCTGACCAGCCGTTGACCACTGACGTCATCATGACATAGTGCTGACGCAGTAATTTAAATTACTGGAATTATTTTTACACAGGAAATTCCAGAAAATATTTCAAACTTCAAAAATTCATATAAAATCAACCGTAGCTCCAAATGAAACAAATTATATATGAAAAATGATCAGAAAAATCCAATCTATCCATCTGTACTGGTTTCATGCATGATTACAGAAGCTAACCTGCTGTTTTACACAGAACAAGATATAACACCTTAAATGATCATATATGAGTTTGGAAATTGCATCTTTGGCTCAAAATGCTTCAAACCCATCTGATCTTAGCTGCATTAGCCCAACACACTCATATATGCCATGTCTCATGCATGCATCATATTGTTGCATATTGTTTGGTAATGCTAGTGTATCGGTGTTCCCTGCGGCAGGTTCTGCCCCCGAGGAGTACCGTGATAACCCCGACGACGAGCAATACCCGTGCACCGACCCGTCAGGCAAGCAACCAACCATTTGATCATACCGATAAAATCCCATGTTCTTGCTCCTGCTCTCGTTTACTGCATTAAGACAACGCGATTCAAACTGCTGTGTGCTGCGGTAGTTGAACCCATTTCCTCTGCATGACCTGTCATTGCCACAGTAACTAGATGAAACCCACTAGCATGTGTAGGAGTTGATTGAGCCACATGATTGTGTTGTTCCTACCTTGCTATGCCTGCTATGCTTAGAGTCGTGTCAGGTCTGGTTCATCTGGGTGATGGCTAGAGTGAAATGATTGAGTCGGTATGAGAGTAAGGTGTTGAACACGATTTGGTAAAGGTATCGATGAAAGGCCATGTAGGAGTACATGGTGGGTTGTTTCATTGAGGCCGTCCATAAGCACTGAGATCTGTATGTGTGATTTAAGATTCAGCTACTACCATGCATTGGGCCCGAAACCAATGGACCCTCTCGGCTTCTTATTCACCCTAGTCTTACGTCCGGGAGTTGCAAGTAGTTTCGTGTTTGTAGCCTCTCGGAGGCCGTGGACAACGCTGACCGTAGGGGTGGGCTGTGATCGGTAGGTACGTGGCGGGTGTACCGGATGCCCGTTTGGTATCTCGGGAACCCTGTTCACATCGTTGGGGCTGTGGCGAGACTTCGCCGAACTCCTCATAGATGGAACCCAAATAGGCGATAAACCCGGACTAGAGACTTAGGTGTCTAGGTAGGTCGTGGCCGACACCCACGTTGGGCTTCCGCTTGAAGGTTGCCGAGTACATGTCGTGTAAACGGCGATAAGTGGTGAGAGTGTATGAAGAAGTACACCCTGCAGGTTAACCTCATCTATTGAATAGCGCGTCATGATAAAGGACTACTTGGTTGCCTATACGGTTCATAGACAAGTAAATGGATACTACTAAAAGCCTCAAGATAAGCGTGAGTGCCGAGGATGGCTCCTCCGTAGGAAGACGGGGTTGGATCCTCGGTGGTGTATTGAAGTGATGATTAGTGGACTCGAGTCATAAAACTATTTCAAGTTGGTGTCTCGTGGGATAGCTTAGCCATGAGTCAAAGCTGGCTTGCTGCAATAACCCCACCAACCCTTCTTGATAATATGCATGTATGTAGGGTCGATGTAAGTCTTCTTGAGTACCTCTGTACTCATGTTGCTTTAATTTACATTTTTAGAAGATGCCACAAACCCTTCCGACGGGTTCTTCGTGAGCGTTGACATCGATTTAGTAGACTAAGGCCCGGTGGTGATCCCGAGCAAGTGAAGGACCATGTAGTATAGTTAGGCTTACCCAAGCCTCTTTTATTTTACTAGTTGTCTGTACTCAGACAAAACACTTCCGCTGTGGCTTGTATGTTTGTATGACTTGTATGTGGGTCGTGTGACCCGTACTTGTGTGTATGCTATGTATGGCTCGCTGAGCCTTTAAACAAAGTACTTGTGTCGTAGAGTCATGTTGTGATGCCTTGTTGTATTTGCACATATCGAGCATATTGTGTGTATGATTGAAATGCTTGGTATGTGTGGGATCGACTATCTAGTTGTTTATCTTTAGTAGCCTCTCTTACGGAAATGTCTCCTAGTGTCTCCACCGAGCCTTGGTAGCTTGCTACTGCTCCTAACACTTAGGCTGGCCGGCATGTGTCCTTCTTCGTTCTGTATCCGTCCCTTCGGGAAATGTCACGCATTGAGTACCGAGTCTGTTAGCCCGCTACAGCCGGTTTATCGAGTCTGCTAGCCCAAAGGTTTCAGCCCGAACTTACATGCTGATGACCGCATGTTCGATCTTCGGGTCATGGATGCTGTCCTCGTAAGTCTGTGCCACTTTGGGTTTACGACTAGTCATGTCAGCCCGGGCTCCTTTTCATATGGATGCTAGCGACACTATCATATACGTGTGCCAAAAGGCGCAAACGGTCCCGGGCTAAGGTAAGGCGACACCCGTTGGGGATACCGTGCGTGAGGCCGCAAAGTGATATGATGTGTTACAGGCTAGATCGATGTGACATTGAGTCGGGGTCCTGACAATTGCATTCTCCACAATTGTTGTTTTCCGGTGGCTCCATGAAATGACCACTACCAAATTGCTTCATTCCGGTGTATCCAGCTAGATCATCCATGTCACTCTGGAATCTCTTCTTTCTTATTCTTCCCCTCATAGGCACCATGAGTGCGGGATCTGGCACAATGTCTGGCCCAACATACTCAGGCCACTGTGAGGCATCAAGGAAAGGATTGAACCGAGGCGCCCATGTCAACCTTGTTCGTTCCAATGTGAACTCGTGCAACCGCACCGTTGTGCCATCGGATATGTTCATGTTTCTCGCACGTGATGCGGTCATCAAATGCGAGCAAGGCCAATGATACTTGTGTGGCCTCTCACACTGGCACCAACGGTTTTTTAGGCGCACCTCATAAGCAACTCCACCATAAGACCTACCGTCCCTTGTTGTCCCACCCGGCTCATCGATTTGATAGATCATTTCTTTTTCATTATATGTGATCACTTGTTGTTTGGCAGACTTGCGCGCTTGATGCAACAACCAATCATGAACCTTTAATGGATAGTCCATCTTTTCCCCAATCCACTTGGCCGTGCTTCCAGAATGCTTTAGGAAGTACTCGTTGAGCTTGATGAAAGTGTACTTGAGTATTGCGGTCACCGGCAAGGAATGGATACCCTTCAACACATTGTTGAAGCATTCCACCATGTTGCTTGTCATGTCCCCATATCGCATACCTCCTTCATCGTAAGCGCGTGACCACTTTTCCTTATCCGGAAAGTGCCTAACCAAGAATTCTTTCCCCCCTTTGTTCTTCTCCAAAGCCTTGAGGAGTTTATCATATTGGGTCTTGAATGTGGCGGTGTTGAATGCAATGCAAACAAGGGTAAGGTCTTTGCAAAACTCCTTGCTCTTGCATGCCCGGTAAAAGTTTGCAACAAAGTGTCTCATGCACCAACGGTGTTGAAGCTTTGGGAGATCGGGAATATCAATGTCTATTGCTTTGAGAATCCCATGATGGTGATCCGATATAATGCATACCTCTCGCTTGCCTATCACCTTGGTTCTCACATGCCCCATGAACCACTCCCAGTTATCATCGTGCTCTGAAGGCACCAACGCAAATGCCACCAGCAACACGTTATCATTTGAAGAGTGGGCCATCGCCACCATCAATGTGCCCTTGTATTTGCCGGTCAAGAATGTACCATCTATAGACAAGACCGGGTGACAATACGTGAATGCCTCAATGCATTGTCCAAAGCTCCAGAAGGCACGACGAAACACTCCGTCAATTGACTCCACCCGATGGCGCATTCCCGGGTTTCGATGAGCAATGGCTGCCAACATCTTGGGAAGAATGTTATATGTGGCCTCAAAATCATCATGCAACATCCTAATAGCGTTTGCCTTCACCATCCATGCCTTCCCGTACTTGACCGGGTGTCCGAATTGTTCCTCAATCGAAGACATGAGAAACTTGACCTTCACGGTTGGATCATGTGCTATTTGATGCAACAATTTGTATCCTAGATACTCAGACGTGAGTTGACGGTGTCCTTTGCTTCGGTCGGCCTTGTCCGGGGGTACGCACGTGTGAGTGCCAACATGACTCTTCAAGACCCATTGCCCAGTTTCTTTGATTTTTCTACCGCGGACCATCCATTTGCAACCTTCTTGGTCACATTTGACTGTGTACCAAAGTTTTTGATTTGAATGACCAACAACAAACGGCCTATGGTTCCTAATGGCATAGTCACACAACCATATCTTGAACTCTACCAAAGAACCAAACTTGATGCCTTTCTTCAAATGAGCATTCTCATCCTCATTTTGTGGTCGAGGATCACTGAATTTGGGGCACGGCGTTGGCTCAGACAACCAGAATCTCATCCCACCATCAACGACGGCATTGTCCGCAAGACTCACATCCCTAAACAAAGGCGGCCCTCTCTCCTTGCCGTTCACCTTCTTGTAGATTTCATTTTCTTGCGCAGTCAACCCATCCTCATCCAACTCTTCCTCCGGACCCTCGTCATCCAAGTTATACCCACACATACGGTTATAAGGGAGGGTACGGTCCATGTCTTGTTGCCGCACAATGACATCCAAGTTACCAATTGGATTGTAATGGATCTCTTCATTCTCCGAGTAAACATCCTCCTCTAGAGCAACAATAGCATCATCATCAACATGACCACTAGCATCTTCTTCAACATGAGGAATAGCATCTTCTTCAACATGAGGAATAGCATCATGACGGAGTACTATGGCGCTAGCATTGATATGATCTTCATTGGGTTGGCTACTTGGTGGTTGGCTAGAACAATTGGGGACATACACCTCGGCACTATCATCATGCATGGGGGAGGATGCATTGCGGTTGAGATCAATTTGCAAAGGAGGAGGAGGATCAACCTTTGTGGCAAAGATCTCAAGAGACTTGTCTTGTGATGTGTCTACTTTTTCCTTGTACACATTCCAATGCAATTGGGAGGTGATGGGCATACTCTTTAATCGGGACTTTACTCCCAATCCAATGTCATACCTCCCAATAAGCTTAACCTCGGCATTTGGGTCATTCCAATGTAAGATGCTTCTTGATACGTCTCCAACGTATCTATAATTTTTTATTGTTCCATGCTATTATATTACCCCTTTTGGATGTTTATGGGCTTTATTTTACAAATTTATATCATTTTTGGGACTAACCTACTAACCGGAGGCCCAGCCCATATTGTTGCTTTTTTGCCTATTTCAGTATTTCGAAGAAAAGGAATATCAAATGGAGTCCAAACGGAATGAAACCTTCGGGAGCGTTATTTTTGGAACAAATCTGATCCGAAGAGCTTGGAGTGCAAGTCAAGAAGCCTCCGAGGGCCCCACGAGATAGGAGGGCGCCCCCCTGTAGGGCGCGCCCCCTGTCTCGTGGGCCCCTAGGGCGGCCACCGACGTACTTCTTCCTCCTATATATACCTACGGACCCCGAAAACATCCGGGGGCACCACAAAATACAATTTCCACCGCCGTAACCTTCTGTATCTGCGAGATCCCATCTTGGAGCCCTTGCCGGCACTCTGCCGGAGGGGGAAGCAACCACGAAGGGCCTCTACATCAACATCCTTGCCCCTCCGATGAGTTGTGAGTAGGTTACCACAGACCTACGGGTCCATAGTTATTAGCTAGATGGCTTCTTCTCTCTTGTTGGATCTCAATACAATGTTCTCCCCCTCTCTTGTGGAGATCTATTCGATGTAAACTCTTTTTGCGGTGTGTTTGTCGAGATCCGATGAATTGTGGGTTTATGATCAAGTTTATCTATGAATAATATTTGAATCTTCTCTGAATTCTTTTATGTATGATTGAGTTATCTTTGCAAGTCTCTTCGAATTATCAGTTTGGTTTGGCCTACTAGATTGGTCTTTCTTGCCATGTGAGAAGTGCTTAGCTTTGGGTTCAATCTTGAGGTGTTCTTACCCAGCGACAGAAAGGGTTGCAAGACACGTATTGTATTGTTGCCATCGAGGATAACAAGATGGGGTTTATATCATATTGCATGTGTTTATCCCTCTACATCATGTCATCATGCTTAATGCGTTGCTCTGTTCTTATGAACTTAATACTCTAGATGCATGCTGGATAGCGGTCAATGTGCGGAGTAATAGTAGTAGATGCAGGCAGGAGTCAATCTACTTGTTATGGACGTGATGCCTATATACATGATCATGCCTAGATAATCTCGTAACTATGTGCTTTTGTATCAATTGCTCGACAGTAATTTGTTCACCCACCGTAATACTTATGCTATCTTGAGAGAAGCCTCTAGTGAAACCTATGGCCCCCGGGTCTATCTCTTATCATATTTTCTTTCCATCTACTTTATTTGCATCTTTACTTTTTGCATCTATATTACAAAATACCAAAAAATATATTTATCTTATCATACTATCTTTATTAGATCTCACTTTCGCAAGTGGTCGTGAAGGGATTGACAACCCCTTTATTGTGTTGGTTGCGGGTTCTCAGTTTGTTTGTGTAGGTGCATGGGACTTTTGAGGAGCCTCCTACTGGATTGATACCTTGGTTCTCAAAACTGAGGGAAATACTTATGCTACACTTTGCTGCATCGCCCTCTCCTCTTCGAGGAAAACCAACGCAAGCTCAAGATGTAGCAAGAAGGATTTCTGGAGCCGTTGCCGGGGAGGTCTTCGCTCAAGTCAAGACATACCAAGTACCCATCACAAACCCATCTCCCTTGCATTTACATTATTTGCCATTTGCCTCTCGTTTTCCTCTCCCCCACTTCACCCTTGTCGTTTTATTCGCCCTCTCTTTCCCAATCTCCTCCTCTCTTTTTCACTTGTCGTTTTTCTGTTTGCTTGTGTGTTGGATTACTTGTTGCCATGGCACAAGATAATACCAAGTTGTGTGACTTCTCGAATACCAATAATAATGATTTCCTTAGTACTCCGATTGCTCCTCTTAATGATGTTGAGTCTTGTGAAATCAATACCGCTTTGCTCAATCTTGTTATGAAAGATCAATTTGCCGGCCTTCCTAGTGAAGATGCTGCTACTCATCTAAACAATTTTGTTGATTTGTGTGATATGCAAAAGAAGAAAGATACGGATAATGATATTGTTAAATTGAAGTTATTTCCGTTTTCACTTAGAGATCGTGCTAAAGTTTGGTTTTCGTCTTTGCCTAAAAATAGTATTGATTCTTGGAACAAGTGCAAAGATGCTTTTATCTCTAAGTATTTTCATCCCGCTAAGATCATCACTCTTAGGAACGATATTATGAATTTTAAACAACTTGATCATGAGCATGTTGCCCAATCTTGGGAAAGAATGAAATTGATGCTTCGTAATTGCCCTACTCATGGTTTAAATTTATGGATGATCGTACAAAAATTGTATGCCGGTTTGAACTTTGCTTCTAGAAATCTCTTAGATTCGGCCGTGGGAGGCACGTTTATGGAAATTACGTTAGGAGATGCTACAAAATTGCTTGATAATATTATGGCTAATTATTCTCAATGTCACAGCGAAAGATCTTCTAGCAAAAAAGTGCATGCTATAAAAGAAATCAATGTTTTGAGTGGAAAGATGGATGAACTTATGAAGATGTTTGCTACTAAAAATACTCCTCTTGATCCCAATGATATGCCTTTTGTCTTCCTTGATTGAGAATAATAATGAATCTATGGATGTGAATTTTGTTGGTAGGAATAGTTTTGGAAACAATGCTTATAGAGGAAATTTTAATGCTAGACCGTTCCCTAGTAATCCCTCTAATAATTATGGAAATTCCTACAATAATTCTTCTAGTAATTTTAATAAGATGTCCTCTGATTTTGAGAATAGTGTGAAAGAATTTATGATTTCTCAAAAGAGTTTTAATGCTTTGCTTGAAGAAAAATTGCTCAAAGTTGATGATTTGGCTAGGAACGTCGATCGACTTTCGCTTGATGTTAATTCTCTTAAACTTGGATCTTCTTCTCCTAATCATGATGTCAATGAGTCTCCCAGAGTAATGAGAATTTCCATTGACGAGTGCAAGGAAAGAACCGCTAGATTGCGTGCTAAAAAAGAAAGCTTTATAAAAGCGTGTTCCTCTAGTCTCCGTGAAAATAATGATGAGGATCTTAAATTTATTGATGTGTCTCCGATTAGATCTATGTTTTACAATATGAATTTTGATGATTACGGGAGTGATGATGAATCAACTTTGCCTAGAAGGCGTCCCAAAAATTCAGAGTCTTTAGATCTTGATGCTAAAATTGGTAAAAGTGAGATTGAAGAATCCACTACTTCTAATAATATTGAACTTACTATCTCGGATTTCAAGGAATTTGATTATGATAATTGTTCTTTAAAAGGTTGTATTTCCTTGTTGCAATCCGTTGTTAATTCTCCTCATGCTTATAGTCAAAATAAAGCTTTTACCAAACATATTGTTGATGCCTTGATGCAATCTTATGATGATAAACTTAGTTTGGAAGTTTCTATAACTAGAAAACTTAATGATGAGTGGTAACCTACTATAAAGATTAGAATTAAAGATTATGAGTGTTTTGCTTTGTGTGATTTGGGTGCTAGTGTTTCCACAATTCCGAAAACTTTATGTGATATTCTAGGTTTCCATGATCTTGATGATTGCTCTTTAAATTTGCACCTTGCGGATTCCACCATTAAAAAGCCTATGGGAAGGATAAATGATGTTCTTATCATTGCAAATAGAAATTTGGTACCTGTAGATTTTATCGTTCTTGATATAGATTGCAATCTTTCTTGCCCTATTATTCTTGGTAGACCTTTCCTTAGAAAGATTGGTGCGATTATTGATATGAAGGAAGGGAACATTAGATTCCAATTTCCATTAAAGAAAGGCATGGATCACTTTCCAAGAAAAAAGGTCAAATTACATTATGAATCTATCATGCGTGCTACTTATGAATTTAGTGCCAAAGATGGCACTCGTTAGATCTATCTTTGTTTTTATGCCTGGCTAGGGGCGTTAAACGATAGCGCTAGTTGCGAGGCAACCCAATTTTTCTTTATGTTTTTTGCTTTTGCTCCTGTTTAGTAATAAATCTTGCATCTACCTTCTGTTTAGATGTGTTTTTATCTTTTAATTAGTGTTTGTGCCAAGTAGAACCTATAGGATAACCTACGATGATAGTTGATTTGATTCTGCTGAAAAACAGAAACTTTGCACGCACGAATATAATTTTGTTAAATCACAGGAACATGATTTTGCGTTGATTATTTTTGCTGCTGTTCAATAAACAAATTTTCCAGGACTTCCTATTTTGGTAGGATTTTTAGAGTTCCAGAAGTTTGCGTTAGTTACAGATTTCTACAGATTGTTCTGTTTTTGACAGATTCTGTTTTTCGTGTGTTGTTTGCTTATTTCAATGCATCTATGGCTAGTAAATTAGTTTATAAACCATAAAGAAGTTGGAATACAGGAGGTTTAACACCAATATAAATAAAGAATGAGTTCATTGCAGTACCTTATGTGGTGGTTTTGTTTTCTTTCACTAACGGAGCTTATAAGATTTCCTGTTAAGTTTTGTGTTGTGAAGTTTTCAAGTTTTGGGTAAAGCTTTTATGGACTATGGAATAAAGGGTGGCAAGAGCCTAAGCTTGGGGATGCCCATGGCACCCCAAGATATTCAAGAATAGCCAAAAGCCTAAGCTTGGCGATGCCCCGGGAAGGCATCCCCTCTTTCATCTTCGTTCATTGGTAACTTTACTTGGAGCTATATTTTTATTCGTCACATGATATGTGTTTTGCTTGGAGCGTCGTGTATTATATTAGTCTTTGCATTTTAGTTTACCACAATCATCCTTGCTGTACACACCTTTTGGGAGAAGCCTATTTGATTAGAATTTGCTAGAATACTCTATGTGCTTCACTTATATCTTTTGAGCTTGATAGTTTTTGCTCTAGTGCTTCACTTATATCTTTTAGAGCACGGTGGTGTCTTAATTTTGAAGAAATTCCTAGTCTCTCATGCTTCACTTATATCATTTTGAGAGTCTTTTAGAACAGCATGGTATTTGCTATGATCATAAAGTTGGTCCTAGAATGATGAGCATCCAAGTTGGGTATAATAAAAACTATCATAGAAAGTGAATTGGATGCTATGATCAATTTGATGCTTGATAAATGTTTTGAGATATGGAGGTAGTGATATTAAAGTCATGCTAGTTGGGTGATTATGAATTTAAAGAGTGCTTGTGTTGAAGCTTGTGATTCCCGTAGCATGCACGTATGGTGAACCGCTTTGTGATGAAGTTGGAGCACAGTTTTATTTATTGATTGTCTTCCTTATGAGTGGCGGTCGGGGACGAGCGATGGTCTTTTCCTACCAATCTATCCCCCTAGGAGCATGCGCGTAGTACTTTGGTTTTTGATGACTTCTAAATTTTTACAACAAGTGTATGAGTTCTTTTGATTAATGTTGAGTCCATGGATTATACGCACTCTTTCACCCTTCCACCATTGCTAGCCTCTCTTGTACTGCGCAACTTTTGCCGGTACCATACACCCACCATTTACCTTCCTCAAAACAGCCACCATACCTACCTATTATGGTATTTCCATAGCCATTCCGAGATATATTGCCATGCAACTTTCCACCGTTCCGTTCATATGACACACATTACTTTTGTCATATTGCTTTTTGCATGATCATGTAGTTGACATTGTATTTGTGGCAAGGCCACCTTCATAATTTTCATACACGTCGCTCTTGATTCATTGCATATCCCGGTACACCGCCGGAGGCATTCATATAGAGTCATATCTTGTTCTAGCTTTGAGTTGTAAATCCATAAAAGTGTGATGATCTTCATTATTAGAGCATTGTCCTAGTGAGGAAAGGATGATGAAGACTATGATTCCCCCACAAGTCGGGATGGGACTTCGGACTTTACAAAAAAAAAGAGAAAGGCCAAAAGAAAAAAAAGAAGGCCAAAGAAAAAAAGAGAAAGGCCAAAAGAAAAAAAAGAAGGCCAAAGAAAAAAAAGGAGGGAAGAAAGAAAAATATAAAATGAGAGAAAAAGAGAGAAGGGCCAATGCTACTATCTCTTTTTCCACACTTGTGCTTTAAAATAGCACCATGATCTTCGTGATAGAGAGTCTCATATGTTGTCACTTTCATATACTAGTGGGAATTTTTCATTATAGAACTTGGCTTGTATATTCCAATGATGGGCTTCCTCAAAAGTGCCCTAGGTCTTCATGAGCAAGCAAGTTGGATGCACCCCACTTAGTTTATTTTATTGAGCTTTCATATATTTATAGCTCTAGTGCATCCGTTGCATGGCAATCCCTACTCACTCACATTGATATCTATTAATGGGCATCTCCATAGCCCGTTGATATGCCTAGTTGATGTGAGACTGTCTTCTCCTTTTTGTCTTCTCCACAACCACTATTCTATTCCACATATAGTGCTATGTCCATGGCTCACGCTCATGTATTGCGTGAAAGTTGAAAAAGTTTGAGATTATTAAAGTATGAAACAATTGCTTGCCTTGTCATCGGGGTTGTGCATGATTAAATACTTTGTGTGATGAAGATAGAGCATAGCCAGACTATATGATTTTGTAGGGATAACTTTCTTTAGCCATGTTATTTTGAGAAGACATGATTACTTTGATTAGTATGCTTGAAGTATTACTATTTCTTATGTCAATATGAACTTTTAATTTGTATTCATTTGGATTTGAACATTCATGCCACAAGAAAGAAAATTACATTATGAATTATGCTAGGTAGCATCCACATCAAAAATTTCTTTTTTTTATCATTTACCTACTCGAGGACGAGCAGGAATTAAGCTTGGGGATGCTTGATACGTCTCCAACGTATCTATAATTTTTTATTGTTCCATGCTATTATATTACCCCTTTTGTATGTTTATGGGCTTTATTTTACACATTTATATCATTTTTGAGACTAACCTACTAACCGGAGGCCCAGCCCATATTGCTGTTTTTTGCCTATTTCAGTATTTCGAAGAAAAGGAATATCAAACGGAGTCCAAACGGAATGAAACCTTCGGGAGCGTTATTTTTGGAACAAATCTGATCCGAACAGCTTGGAGTGCAAGTCAAGAAGCCTCCGAGGGCCCCATGAGATAGGAGGGCACCCCCCTGTAGGGCGCGCCCCCCTGTCTCGTGGGCCCCTCGGGCGTCCACTGACATACTTCTTCCTCCTATATATACCTACAGACCCCAAAAACATCCGGGGGAACCACGAAACACAATTTCCACCGCCGTAACCTTCTGTATCCGTGAGATCCCATCTTGGAGCCCTTGCCGGCACTCTGCCGGAGGGGGATGCAACCACGGAGGGCCTCTACATCAACATCCTTGCCCCTCCGATGAGTTGTGAGTAGTTTACCACAGACCTACGGGTCCATAGTTATTAGCTAGATGGATTCTTCTCTCTTTTTGGATCTCAATACAATGTTCTCCCCTCTCTTGTGGAGATCTATTCGATGTAAACTCTTTTTGCGGTGTGTCCATCGAGATCGATGAATTGTGGGTTTATGATCAAGTTTATCTATGAATAATATTTGAATCTTCTCTGAATTATTTTATGTATGATTGAGTTATCTTTGCAAGTCTCTTCGAATTATCAGTTTGGTTTGGCCTACTAGATTGGTCTTTCTTGCCATGGGAGAAGTGCTTAGCTTTGGGTTCAATCTTGCGGTGTTCTTACCCAAGGATGTAAAGGGTTGCAAGACACGTATTGTATTGTTGCCATCGAGGATAACAAGATGGGGTTTATATCCTATTGCATGTGTTTATCCCTCTACATCATGTCATCTTGCTTAATGCGTTGCTTTGTTCTTACGAACTTAATACTCTAGATGCATGTTGGATAACGGTCGATGTGTGGAGTAATAGTAGTAGATGCAGGCAGGAGTCGGTCTACTTGTTATGGACGTGATGCCTATATACATGATCATGCCTAGATAATCTCATAACTATGCGTTTTTCTATCAATTGCTCGACAGTAATTTGTTCACCCACCGTAATACTTATGCTATCTTGAGAGAAGCCTCTAGTGAGACCTATGGCCCTCGGGTCTATCTCTTATCATATTTGCTTTCCATCTACTTTATTTGCATCTTCACTTTTTGCATCTATATTACAAAATACCAAAAAATATATTTATCTTATCATACTATCTTTATTAGATCTCACTTTCGCAAGTGGCCGTGAAGGGATTGACAACCCCTTTATTGTGTTGGTTGCGAGTTCTCAGTTTGTTTGTTTAGGTGCGTGGGACTTTTGAGGAGCCTCGTACTGGATTGATACCTTGGTTCTCAAAACTGAGGGAAATACTTACGCTACACTTTGCTACATCACCCTCTCCTCTTCGAGGAAACCAACGCAAGCTCAAGACGTAGCACTTCTCACTTGAACTACAAGATCATCAAAGCTTGGACTTGTGTCAAAAACCATAGCCTCTTCCCCTTCATCGTCATTTCCAAGCATAAATGTTGACTTGTCCAAATAACGAACGTTTATGAGCTTATGCATCTAAGAAATTGGAAACAATATAATCAATCCATATATGTCATCCAACCAACACAAATGGACAAATTAACGAAATTTTGCATAACTACTATTCGTACTAAAGTTAACCTAACCATTAACCCTAACCCTAACCATAACCCCTAACATAACCACTATAACCCTAACCCCGAACATAACCCCCAACATAACCACCAACATAACCCCCAACATAAATACCACAACCCTAACCCTAACCCTAACATAACCATAACCCTAGCCGTAAATGCATCATAAATGCACACAACAAGATCAACACCTAGGGTTTGCAACCAATTGACAAACGCACACAAAATAAAGATCTCAACCAATCAAAAGGAGGGGGAATGGGGGAGGTACCTTGGGTGATGAAAATGCTCCGGATCCACCGATGAAATCTCAAGCAAATGGAGTGGATCTAGGGGGGGTTGTGAGGGGGAGAGGGGGGGAAGACGAGTTGAGCACGGGGAAGAAGATGAGTGGGGAAGAAGAGTGGTGGTGGGGCCCACAAACCAGCCCCTCCCCACCTTATCCACAACACAGGACCCTACCGCCAGAGGGTCTAGCAGTAGGCTTCAGTAACCTACCGCCGTAACTGATGGCGGTAGGCCCTTTTCCACGTCAGCAACTGCCAACGGCCGTCAGTCGTCGTCAAAGGACCTATCGCCGGGGGCGGCGGTGGATCAGCAGAACCCTACCGCCAAAGGGCTGGCGGTGAACAAAAGGTCAAATTCGAAAAAATTGAATCGGGTCGATCCGATTTTGTTTGCAAAAAGGGTCAAAACACGAAATTTAGCCGCCATAGCTACTCCTCGATAAGTGATTCACTGTGGAAACATGGTCGTCGTACTACCCTTTTTGCTTCAGTGTGTTGTCATTTGCCTGAAGACTAAAGGTGTGTTGTCGGCTTGTCGCTGACATTTTAGCAGGTCGGGAACCCCAGAAAGTTTGAACAATAGGTGCCTTCGACTCGGAGATGAATGCGAAGGCACTTGCGCATTTAAACAACAATAACGTAAAAAAATATGACCTTGGATTTTTAAGCACGACAAATCAAACTTTTTTTACGATAATTCATGTTGATATGAGGAGCGCAAATTAATTTTTAAGCACGATATCTAAAAAAATGAACTGAATCAAATTTGTCATTCTTACTCACAAAAAAAGTTGTCATTCTTATCAACTATAAACTTGTCATCCTCAGCAAACATAAAACCGCAATGTCCGATTTGCCGGTAGTCAAAAATCTGACATGGACTTTGTAGTTGAGTCCTTAACTAAGAGAGTTTCTCATTTGCAAAAAAAGGGGCATTTAGGGCATCTCCAGCACTGACCCCTAAAACGGATATGGTATCCGTGCCCGAGGACAGTGATATCGGAACCGGCCATCCAACCGTGCGCGCATACATTTCCAAGTGAATTTGAGCAAACCAAACGTTTTTCATGCAAACTGTGTGATTTTCGGACCATATTCGTTACATTTCGCCACATTTCATTAAACAAAAGTGCCCGGACCCTAACCTAGTCTAAATCTTCGCCGACGCCCATCCTCCAAGTCCTTCTTGTTCCCTTTTGTGTCCATGTTCAATGGCCGTGAGACCCACAGAATGAAGGTGTGGTCGCCCGCGAGGAAGAGTAGGACATGGGACACGGACGCCCACATGGGACTCGAGACCCCAACTTCTCCCATGCCCTACTCCTCGCCGGAGTATGCGACCTGTCCGTTGCTGGTGGACGTGAGGTCGATGATGGGCCTGGATGGGCCAACCTCACCGTCGTAGCAGCGCGAACGATGTGCAGTTGCCGGCGTTCTTGTCTGTGATCGCCTACGCCGCCTCGGTGTCCGACTGCCCACGACCATGCTGCAATTGGCGCGAGCGCGCATGGCCTCGTAGAGCACCCACTGCTCGGTAATGAAGTTATGGTTGTGCCTGCTCCATGGTCAAGCTGACATGGAACGGTGAGGGAAGGGCGCTAACTTGTCGATGGAGGCCTTCTCCGTCGTTGGGTCGTCACCGGAGACCTTTGGGGAGCTGGCTGGCAGGTTGGCCTCTATCCGTATCGCACGCCAGCCCTACCAGTCCACCGCAAGGGCGGACAACTCATGCTTCTTTTCCATCGAGAGGCTCTCTCACAACATGCTAGAGCTCGCGGTCATGGCGAAGGTGGTGAACGGAGGAGGATGTGAAGCGGGATGTGGTGTGGTGCAGTTTGTTCGGGCGAGTCCTCGCTTAAATAGTGGATGCCGATCAGGCCAGGCAGCGGGGTGTGTCAATGCGGGCACCGGATTGGGTTTCTCGGCCTATGTGCCTATTCATGCCGTCAGGCGGACGGACGGGGGTCATTTAAATGCGGTAGATATCTGTCTCATCCTGTCCACTCACTTCGCTCTCTCATTGAACTGCTGGAGAGACTGGGACACGGCGTGGGCGACGCTCTTGGCCGGCGTGCCACTTCAATGCTTGCACCGGTTAGAGGTCATGTACGCTCTCAGCCGGCATGAATGCGGCGCCGACGCTCTGGAGCGGCCCTGAGTAGCAACCGCTTGAATGTCGGCACTAGTGAGAGGTCGGGTCCGCTCTGGGCCGACATGAATGCAACTCTGGCGCTCTGGAACGGCATGAATGCATAGCAACCGCTTCACGCGGGACAGGTTTTTGGATCGGTCCAGGGTGTCCGACACGTATGTGGCAGTGGTTCGGACGCCCGCAAAGCCTCCTGGTTTGCGCCCGATTTGCGAGAAAATAGACGTTCGGGGCGGTCCACAGACCGATAAAGTACCATGCTGGATGACAAATTGCGTTCAGACCGCTCGGTCCGAACAGTTACGGGCGTTTTATGGGCTGCATTGGAGATGCCCTTACGCCATAACTAAGAGGGGGCAGGGTATAAGTCAAGAAAAAATGGACAGATTGTTCACGGTTCAACCATCGGAGTATATCCCTTAGAGAATCTCCAACGGCTACTAATAGGCTCAACACAATTGATTGCCATGTTGTCCGGTCATCTCAAGCGGCTTTCATGCAAGGAAGAAATATACTCGATGGAGTAGTGATCCTACATGAGATCGTACACGGGATTCACCGCAAAAACATGAGTGTAGTTTTCAAGATTAACTTTGAAAAGACTCATAATAAAGTTAAATGGCCGTTTCTTCAACAAACCCTGATCTAAAATATGCATGTGAGGTCATATGTGTATTTCTAATAACTAGAGAAACACTTCTTTTTCAAAACTACCAATCTATTCATCTTCAATCATGGTTGTACAACGAACACCGGAAATAATAAAAATTACATTCAGATTCATAGACCACCTAGCGACGACCTACAAGCACTAAAGCGAGCCTTAGACGCGTTGCCGTCATCGTCCCTCCCTTTCCGGAGCCGGGTACAACTTGTTGTAATACATAGTCGGGAAGTCGTCATGCTAAGGTCTCATAGGACCAATGCACCAGAACAGCAACCGTCGTCGATGAAGAGAAGTTTAGATTGGAAGGATCCAACCTGAAGACACATGAACAAAGATGAACAAAGACGGATCCGAGCGGTCCATCAAAGACAACCACCAACCGAATCTTGCAAAATCCGCCGGAGACACACCTCCACACGTCCCCCGACGATGCTAGACACACCATCGGGACGGGGGATAGGCGGGGAGAACCTTATTCCATCTTCAAGAGTCATCGTTGTCATGTCTTCTTGAGCAGGACACAAACCCTAACAAAATTTGAAGAAGCACTTGAAAACAGTGCCTTCCCACCGGCAAAGGTTGGGATCCACCGCGCACCCATGATCCGCCACAGGAGACGTGGGAGACCGGCTGCGCCGGCGACGGGAAACAGAAACCTTAGCCGCCTTTCCTTGGAGGAGAGACAAAGGGAGCCGCTTCTTTTATAAAAAATGCTTAAGCAACTAGTTACTAGCAGAATGGGTGTAGGCGTGTCAACAAGCAAAAGAGTTAATAATTCCTTGGTGCTAGATTTTACAAAGTTCACATGAACATGTTTATATCTATGGATTCTTTATTCGTATGAATTTTGTTGCGTGTAGTTAATAGAGATGTACAGTTTGCCAAAAAAAAAGATGTACAGTTTGCTAAGTTTCAAATAATGAGGCAAGATAAATCCATGTTCATATTAGTACCTCTTTTTTCAGGATTTCCAGCGATGCACGTTCCATGGGAGGAGATGTTCCCGTCGACAACGAAACACCTGTGATGACTTCGTTAATCTCAACATGATATGTCGGTTCAGTCTCTCGAAGGTGCTCATAGGGTAGGGTGTACGTGTTTGGGTTCATAGGAGTGAGTATACGGGTGTATATATGACCATCGGCGTCTGTACTGTGTTCTAAAAACAATCATTTCATCCCGGCATGTTTATTATTAAGGGAATGACTAGGGCTGCAAACAAGTCGAGTTCGAGCGAGTTGGACTAGGCTCAACTCAGATTATATTAAAATCCAAGCGAGCTCAAACTGAGCGAGACTTAAGGTCGAGCTATAGAAAGTTGCTCGTTCTTAGCTTGTAATGATCTCAAGGCGATCTCGAACTAGTTTCGAGCAGAATAAGATGTTTTTTAAAATAATCTAAGGTAATATTTCAAAAAATATAGGTGACAATACAACATACGAAATCGCTATAAAATTTGACCTCTTCTCCCAGCTGAAGACTAGAAATAAATCGTGTATGAACTAGCAAAAGAAGAAAACGAAGGTATAAAATGCTCTCAAACGTTGGCCAAAATAATAGAACATTTAACACATGGATGACCCACATACCATATTGAGGCTAAATTTTCTCCGTGCTTAATAAGATTTCCGTGTTTGCTAGTAAAATGGGAAAAAATGGTACACAACATATATGATAATAAATTATCCTATTTATTTAATATATATATATATATATATATATATATATTTAATAGAATTATATGATATCGAGTTATCGAGTTAAGATCGAGTGAGCCAGTGTTTTAAACTTGTTTCCCAGTCAAACTACATAAAGTGTTCTTACTCAACTTATTTCTTTTCGAATCAATCTTAAGTCAAACCAAAATATGAACCGATCTTAAGCGTCTCATGAGTCTCGCTCTTTTCTTGCAGCCGTAGGAACGACGGAACGACAAAAGTAGGACGAGACTCACGACTCAAACGTCGTGCTTAACGTTCAAGACTCAAAGAGCATGCATATACGATGTATCATGTATGTACATACGATCAAATGTGTATGTGTTATTTTCAGAGAAAATAAAGTGTTTGTGCTATGTCTGAATCACTTTGCGGAGCAGTTGGGCTAGCGATGGAATGATCTGGATCGAACGGATATATATGACACTAGTGGCAATCCTGATATGAAGAAACGAGTGATCAGAATGACACCAGAACGAATCTGGCCTTGCTCTCATACCGACAGGCAATAAATGACAGAATTGTTGTTCCAGCACAAACGATGGACATATATAACAGCTTAATTAATTGCCTGAATGCTACTTCATGCACCAATCTGAGTTATTCTATTCTAAGGCTAGAATTGACATAGTACTATTTCACTAAC
The DNA here is from genome assembly GCA_021437245.1 of Aegilops speltoides. NCBI lineage: Eukaryota > Viridiplantae > Streptophyta > Magnoliopsida > Poales > Poaceae > Aegilops > Aegilops speltoides. The sequence goes on along the minus strand of CM038143.1, from coordinate 348,362,258 downwards.
TGAGTTCAGGAGTTACAACAAATATATTTATTGAAATTAGGACCTAATATAGGCAACCTTTTTTCTTGTGGAGTTGAAGGAGTTTGTGGATGGTTAATTAACCAACTAACATACGGGAAGATAAGCTCGTGCAACAATTCATGGTGATAGCTTCTTTATTCGTCGTTCATTGTTGAAACAGGGTTGCTGGATTGAGGACGATGGACAATGACACTTGTACCTTGTAACTAGCCTTTGGGGATTCTCTCTTCACAGAAGTGTGTTTGAAGTTTGTGTTGAAATTATACAAGAATTAAAGATAAACTTCCAAATGCAGTCATTAACAAATATGAAAGGGCTTGAATCAACAGAAATGCTAAAAAGACTTGCCATGCTCGCCAACTAAACTTGCCATCCTCGACAAACACAACTTGCTATAAAACTTTTGCTTTGCCATGCTTAAAAAACTAACGTGCACTGGATATTCGGGTCCTTAATCTAAGCTTAAGCCAGCTTAGCTCAGAAGGAGTTCCACAAACTGTACTCAACCTTGGTTTCTTCCTCTTTCTCTAATGCCAAATCACAATTGACATCATTTTCACATGTGCAAGAAGCATACCAGACCAACATAATCCAAGACAAGCTAAAACTATAGAAAATTATGAAGCTAATGATCTCTATCTAAATTGGTTTAACCATTGCTTGTCTATTTTACAACAACTATAGAAGGAAAAGAATATGTGATGAACTGTGTGTAAAGCAAACAAAACGACAATAAGAATGAAGCTGGAAAAAGGAAAGAGACAAAGAGTAGGCAATAAACTGTAAATAACATCTTCTGTGAACGCAAGGAGTCAAGGACAAAGAATGCCCATATGCGCTCAAATAGCAAACCTGCACATAACCACAAACCCTATTGATATAAACACTTGGATAAATATAGTAATTAGATGGTAACTAAAGAAAACCCCTAAATTCCCATGATACCAGGATGAAAGGGACACAACTACTTTCACAATCATATCTAGGGCAATAATTATTTGATTCACATAGTATTCCTATAAGTAAAAGACAAGAATGGTAAAATTACCATGGCAACAACATATCTATGGGGTGTTGACTCTAGTTGGCCACCTGGAAATGCAGAAGATCAACGATCACATGCGGTTGGGTGATGATATAGGCATTCTCGCTTTAGAAGAAGAAAGGTGTGTGGGTCATGATTGAAATGACAACATAGGAAGAAGCGGGTCTCGCCTTGGAAGATAAGGTTGCCGGTTCACCCTATACCCTTTCTCTTCCTCTCATGCACTTTCTTCTCTCCTTTGCTGATTACAGGAGGTAAATCGACAGTAACACAACTGCACTACAAGGAAAAATTATGAGAGGAAGACTGACAAAGTCAATAGTCACCCCCTGATTCTGTCACCGTCGTTGCCTTCAGGTCAGGGCGTGCGGCATAACGTTAGCCACAAATAGGCTAGGTGACACTAGGCCAAGGTCGTGGATTAAGTCCGACGATCGAGAATACATGCGCCCTCCCTAGACAAAGACATGACACCCAACCCAGCGCGGGGAAGAATTGAAAGGCCAAGCTCTATAACAAGATGTCGTCGCATGAACGGTCACCGAAGTGAGGAGAAATGAAAGAAAGTCTTCCCCTTGTGGCCGCAAAACCCATGGTGTGTTGGCTCGATTCACGGGAAAATGCACAGGTCATTCTAAGAACATCAACCCTTTCCACGTTGGTTAGGCGGCTCGCGTGGAGACACACGGGGATATAAACCAATAGGCACTGTGGGAGGGCGAAGAGATCTAGTTTGTTGTGATGCGATCATATGGCTAACTACAAAGAGATACTAAGCGAAGGCATAGCTAGCATAGTTTTACTGTTTTCTTAATGATAGCTGGTGTGTCCGCCGATGTGTGAATTTGCAATGGCCTTTTGTGTTGTGGGCCAAGATGGAGTTGTTGGAAATATGCCCTAGAGGCAATAATAAAATGGTTATTATTATATTTCCTTGTTCATGATAATTGTCTATCGTTCATGCTATAATTGTGTTATCCGGAAATCATAATACATGTGTGAATGCATAGACCACAACATGTCCCTAGTGAGCCTCTAGTTAACTAGCTCGTTGATCAATGGATGGTTACGTTTTCCTTTGCCATGGACATTGGATGTCATTGATAACGGGATCACATCATTGGGAGAATGATGTGATGGACAAGACCCAATCCTAAGCATAGCACAAGATCGTGTAGTTCGTTTGGTAGAGCTTTTATAATGTCAAGTATCATTTCCTTAGACCATGAGATCGTGTAACTCCCGGATATCGTAGGAGTGCTTTGGGTGTACCAAACGTCACAACGTAACTGGGTGGCTATAAAGGTATACTACGGTATCTCCGAAAGTGTACATTGGGTTGGCACGGATCGAGGCTCGGGATTTGTCACTCCGTATGACGGAGAGGTATCTCTGGGCCCAATCGGTAATGCATCATCATAATGAGCTCAATGTGACCAAGTGGTTGGTCACGGATCATGCATTACTGATGCGAGTAAAGTGACTTGCGATGCGAGACCGAGCGAGGTATTGGGATACCGACGATCAAATCTCGGGCAAGTAACGTGTCGATTGACAAAGGGAATTGTATACGGGATTACTTGAATCCTCGACATCGTGGTTCATTCGATGAGATCATCGTGGAACATGTAGAGCCAACATGGGTATCCAGATCCCGCTGTTGGTTATTGGCGGAGAGCTGTCTCGGTCATGTCTGCGTGATTCGAACCCGTAGGGTCTACACATAAGGTTCGGTGACGCTAGGGTTATTAGGAAGACTTGTAAGTGATTACCGAATGTTGTTCGGAGTCCCAGATGAGATCCCGGACGTCACGAGGAGTTCCGGAATGGTCCGAAGGTGAATATTTATATGTGGGAAGTTGTCATACGGTCACCGGAAAAGTTCGGGGGCATATCGGTATTGTACCGGGGCCACCGGATGGTTTCCGGGGGTCCACCGGGAGGGGACACCTCTCTCGGAGGGCCTCATGGGCCGTAGTGGGCAGGGAACCAGCCCCTTGAGGGCCGGGCGCACCCCCCTTGGGCCCATGTGCCTAGGGTTTTGGGGGGAACCCTAGAGGGGGCGCCCCCCTTGCTTGGGGGGCAAGCCCCCTCCCCTTGGCCGCCGCCCCCCTCTAGATCTCATCTAGAGGGGGCCGGCCCCCCTTCCCCTATAAATAGAGGGGCGAGGGGAGGGCTGCACACCACATCCAAGGCGCAGCCCCTCCCCTCCTCAACACCTCTCCTCCTCCGTTAAGAGCTTGGCGAAGCCCTGCCGAGTACTGCCGCTCCACCACCACCACACCGTCGTGTTGCTGTTGGAGCCCTCTTCCTCAACCTCTCCTTCCCCCTTGCTGGATCAAGAAGGAGGAGACGTCACCGCTCCGTATGTGTGTTGAACACGGAGGTGCCGTCCGTTCGGCGCTAGGATCATGGGTTATTTGGATCACGACGAGTACGACTCCATCAACCACGTTCTCTTAAACGCTTCCGCTTGCGATCTACAAGGGTATGTAGATGCACTCCTCTCTCTCGTTGCTAGATGAATCCATAGATTGATCTTGGTGCTGCGTAGAAATTTTTTATTTTCGGCAACGTTCCCCAACAGTGGCATCATGAGCTAGGTCTATGCGTAGTTTCTATGCACGAGTAGAACACAAGATTGTTGTGGGCGTTGATTTTGTCAATATTCTTGCCACTACTAGTCTTATCTTGTTTCAGCGGCATCGTGGGATGAAGCGGCCCGGACCGACCTTACACGTACGCTTACGTGAGACAGGTTCCACCGACTGACATGAACTAGTTGCATAAGGTGGCTAGCGGGTGTCTGTCTCTCGCACTTTAGTCGGATCGGATTCTATGAAAAGGGTCCTTATGAAGGGTAAATAGAAATTGGCATATCACGTTGTGGTTTTTGACGTAGGTAAGAAATGTTCTTACTAGAACCCTATTACAGCCACGTAAAAACATGCAACAACAATTAGAGGACGTCTAACTTGTTTTTGCAGCATATGCCTTGTGATGTGATATGGCCAAAAAGGATGTGATGAATGAAATATATGTGATGTATGAGATTGATCATGTTCTTGTAATAGGAATCACGACTTGCATGTCGATGAGTATGACAACCGGCAGGAGCCATAGGAGTTGTCTTTATTTATTGTATGACCTGCGTGTCATTGAATAACGCCATGTAATTACTTTACTTTATTGCTAAACCGTTAGCCATAGTAGTAGAAGTAATCGTTGGCGTGACAACTTCATGAAGACACAATGATGGAGATCATGGTGTCATGCCGGTGACGATGATGATCATGGCGCCCCGAAGATGGAGATCAAAAGGAGCAAAATGATATTGGCCATATCATGTCACTATTTGATTGCATGTGATGTTTATCATGTTTTACATCTTATTTGCTTAGAACGACGGTAGCATAAATAAGATGATCCCTCATAATAATTTCAAGAAAGTGTTCCCCCTAACTGTGCGCCGTTGCGAAAGTTCGTTGTCTCGAAGCACCATGTGATGATCGGGTGTGATAGATTCTAACATTCACATACAACGGGTGTAAGCCAGATTTACACATGCAAAACACTTAGGTTGACTTGACGAGCCTAGTGTACAGACATGGCCTCAGAACACAAGAGACCGAAAGGTCGAACATGAGTCGTATAGAAGATACGATCAACATGAAGATGTTCACCGATGATGACTAGTCCGTCTCACGTGATGATCGGTCACGGCCTAGTTGACTCGGATCATGTATCACTTAGATGACTAGAGGGATGTCTATCTGAGTGGGAGTTCATTATATAATTTGATTAGATGAACTTAATTATCATGAACTTAGTCTAAAATCTTTGCAATATGTCTTGTAGATCAAATGTCACACGCTAATGTTGCCCTCAACTTCAACGCGTTCCTAGAGAAAACCAAGCTGAAAGACGATGGCAACAACTATACGGACTGGGTCCGGAACTTGAGGATCATCCTTATAGCTGCCAAGAAAGCATATGTCCTAGATGCACCGCTAGGTGAAGCACCCGTTTTCCCAAAGAACTCAAGGCGTTATGGGCGCTTGGCGATCGCGTAGTGATGATTACTCCCTGTTCGGTCGGCATGCTTTACAGCTTAGAACTGGGGCTCCAAAAGCGTTTTGAGCAGCACGGAGCACATAAGATGTTCCAAGAGCTGAAAATGGTTTTCCAAGCTCATGCCCGGGTCGGGAGATATGAAGTATCCGACAAGTTCTACAGTTGTAAGATGGAGGAGAATGGTTCGAGCACATACTCAAAATATGCAGGTTGCACAACCGCTTGTCTCACCGGGATTTAATCTCCGGATGGCGCAGATCATTGATGAATCCTCGATCCTCCCACCTAGCTACAAGAGCTTTGTGATGAACTACAACATGCGGGGATGGTGAAAACCATTCTGAGGTATTTTCAATGCTGAAATCAGCGGAGGTGGAGATCAAAAGGAACATCAAGTGTTGATGGTCAATAAAACCACTAGTTTCAAGAAAGGCAAGGGTAAGAAGAACTTCAAGAAGGAAGGCAAGGGGTTGCGCGCCCGTAAGCCGATTGCGGGAAGAAGCCAAAGCATGGACCCAAACACGAGGTAGTGCTTTTATTGCAAGGAAGCGGCCTTTGGAAGTGGAACTGCCCCAAGTACTTAGCGGACAAGAAGGCCGGCAACACCAAAGGTACATGTGATATACATGTAATTGATCGCGTACCTTATCGATTACTCGTAGTAGCTCACAGGTATTTGATACGGTGCGGTTGCTCATATTTGTAACTCAAAATAGGAGCTGCGGAATAAGCGGAGGCTGGCGAAGGACGAGGTGACGATGCGCGTCGGGAATGGTTCCAAGGTCGATGTGATCGCCGTCGGCACACTACCTCTACATTTACCTACGGGATTAGTTTTAAACCTCAATAATTGTTATTTAGTGCCAGCTTTGAGCATGAACATTGTATCTGGATCTCGTTTAATACGAGATGGCTACTCATTTAAATCCGAGAATAATGGTTGTTCCATTTATATGAGAGATATGTTTTATGGTCATGCCCCGCTGGTCAATGGTTTATTCTTAATGAATCTCAAACGTGATGTTAGACATATTCATAGTGTGAATACCAAAAGATGTAAGGTTGATAACGATAGTCCCACATACTTGTGGCACTGCCGCCTTGGTCACATTGGTGTCAAACGCATGAGGAAACTCCATGCTGATGGACTTTTAGAGTCTCTTGATTACGAATCATTTGACACATGCGAACCATGCCTCATGGGCAAAATGACCGAGACTTCGTTCTCCGGAACAATGGAGCGAGCAACCAACTTATTGGAAATCATACATACTGATGTGTGTGGACCAATGAGCGTTGAGGCTCGCGGAGGCTATCATTATGTTCTCACTCTCACTGATGACTTGAGTAGATATGGGTATGTCTACTTGATGAAACACAAGTCTGAGACCTTTGAAAAGTTCAAGGAATTTCAGAATGAGGTAGAGAATCAACGTGACCGAAAAATAAAGTTCTTACGATTAGATCGTGGGGGAGAATATTTAAGTCACGAATTTGGTACGCACTTAAGGAAATGTGGAATCGTTTCACAACTCACGCCGCCTGGAACACCTCAGCGTAACGGTGTGTCCGAACATCGTAATCGCACTCTATTGGATATGGTGCGATCTATGATGTCACTCACCAATTTACCGCAATCATTTTGGGGATATGCTCTAGAGACAGCTACATTCACTTTAAATAGGGCACCGTCTAAATCTGTTGAGACGACACCGTATGAATTATGGTTTGGGAAGAAACCTAAGCTATCGTTTCTAAAAGTTTGGGGATGCGATGCTTATGTCAAGAAACTTCAACCTGAAAAGCTCGGACCCAAGTCGGAAAAATGCGTCTTCATAGGATACCCTAAGGAAACCATTGGGTATACCTTCTACCTTAGATCCGAAGGCAAGATCTTTGTTGCCAAGAACGAGTCCTTTCTGGAGAAAGAGTTTCTCTCGAAATAAATAAGTGGGAGGAAAGTAGAACTCGATGAAGTACTGCCTCTTGAACCGGAAAGTAGTGCAGCTCAGGAAGATGTTCATGTGGTGCCTGCACCGACTAGAGAGGAAGTTAATGATGATGAGCAAGGTACTTCGGATCAAGTTGCTACTGAACTTCGTAGGTCCACAAGGACACGTTCCACACCAGAATGGTATGGCAACCCTGTCCTGGAAATCATGTTGTTAGATAACGGTGAACCTTCGAACTATGAAGAAGCGATGGCGGGCCCAGATTCCAACAAATGGCTTGAAGCCATGCAATCCGAGATAGGATCCATGTATGAAAACAAAGTATCGACTTTGACAGACTTGCCCGATGATCGGCGAAGATAGAAAATAAATGGATCTTTAAGAAGAAGACGGACGCGGATGGTAATGTTACCATCTATAAAGCTCGACTTGTCGCTAAGGGTTATCGACAAGTTTAAGGGGTTGACTACGATGAGACCTTCTCACCCGTAGCGAAGCTGAAGTCCGTCCGAATCATGTTAGCAATTGCCGCATTCTACGATTATGAGATATGGCAAATGGACGTCAAAACGGCATTCCTTAACGGCTTCCTTAAGGAAGAATTGTATATGATGCAGCCGGAAGGTTTTGTCGATCCTAAGAATGCTAACAAGGTATGCAAGCTCCAGCGCTCCATCTATGGGCTGGTGCAAGCATCTCGGAGTTGGAACATTCACTTTGATGAAATGATCAAAGCGTTTGGGTTTATGCATACTTATGGAGAAGCCTGCGTTTACAAGAAAGTGAGTGGGAGCTCTGTAGCATTCCTCATATTATATGTAGATGACATACTTTTGATGGGAAATGATATAGAACTTTTGGACAACATTAAGGCCTACTTGAATAAGTGTTTTTCAATGAAGGACCTTGGAGAAGCTGCTTACATATTAGGCATCAAGATCTATAGAGATAGATCGAGACGCCTCATAGGTCTTTCACAAAGCACATACCTTGATAAGATATTGAAGAAGTTCAATATGGATCAGTCCAAGAAGGGGTTCTTGTCTGTGTTGCAAGGTGTGAGACTGAGCACGACTCAATGCCCGACCACGGCAGAAGATAGAGAAAAGATGAGTGTCATCCCCTATGCCTCGGCCATAGGGTCTATTATGTATGCCATGATGTGTACCAGACCTGATGTAAACCTTGCCGTGAGTTTGGTAGGAAGGTACCAAAGTAATCCCGGCATGGAACACTAGACAACGGTCAAGAATATCCTGAAGTACCTGAAAAGGACTAAGGATATGTTTCTCGTTTATGGAGGTGACGAAGAGCTAGTCGTAAAGGGTTACGTCGACGCTAGCTTCGACACAGATCTGGATGACTCTAAGTCACAAACCGGATCCATGTATATTCTAAATGGTGGGGCAGTAAGCTGGTGCAGTTGCAAGCAAAGCGTCATGGCGGGATCTACATGTGAAGCAGAATACATGGCAGCCTCAGAGGCAGCACATGAAGCAATCTGGATGAAGGAGTTCATTACCGACCTAAGAGTTATTCCCAATGCGTCGGGGCCGATGACTCTCTTCTGTGACAACACTGGAGGCATTGCCCTTGCCAAGGAGCCCAGGTTTCACAAGAAGACCAGGCACATCAAGCGTCACTTCAACTCCATTCGTGAAAATGTTCAAGATGGAGACATAGATATTTGCAAAGTACATACGGATCTGAATGTCGCAGATCCGTTGACTAAACTTTCTCTTCATGAGCAAAACATGATCAACACCAGAACTCTATGGATGTTCGATTCACCACAATGTAACTAGATTATTGACTCTAGTGCAAGTGGGAGACTGTTGGAAATATGCCCTAGAGGCAATAATAAAATGGTTATTATTATATTTCCTTGTTCATGATAATTGTCTATCGTTCATGCTATAATTGTGTTATCCGGAAATCGTAATACATGTATGAATGCATAGACCACAACATGTCCCTAGTGCGCCTCTAGTTAACTAGCTCGTTGATCAATGGATGGTTACTGTTTCCTGACCATGGACATTGGATGTCATTGATAACGGGATCACAACATTGGGAGAATGATGTGATGGACAAGACCCAATCCTAAGCATAGCACAAGATTGTGTAGTTCGTCTGGTAGAACTTTTATAATGTCAAGTATCATTTCCTTAGACCATGAGATCGTGTAACTCCCGGATATCGTAGGGGTGCTTTGGGTGTACCAAACGTCACAACGTAACTGGGTGGCTATAAAGGTATACTACAGGTATCTCCGAAAGTGTCATTGGGTTGTACGGATCGAGGCGGGATTTGTCACTCCGTATGATGGAGAGGTATCTCGGGCCCACTCGGTAATGCATCATCATAATGAGCTCAATGTGACCAAGTGGTTGGTCACGGGATCATGCATTACTGATGCGAGTAAAGTGACTTGCGGTAACAAGACTGAGCGAGGTATTGGGATACCGACGATCGAATCTCGGGCAAGTAACGTCCGATTGACAAAGGGAATTGTATACGGGATTACTTGAATCCTCGACATCGTGGTTCATTCGATGAGATCATCGTGGAACATGTAGGAGCCAACATGGGTATCCGAGATCCCGCTGTTGGTTATTGGCGGAGAGCTGTCTCGGTCATGTCTGCGTGATTCCCGAACCCGTAGGGTCTACACACTAAGGTTCGGTGGCGCTAGGGTTATTAGGAAGACTTGTAAGTGATTACGAATGTTGTTGAGTCTGGATGAGATCCGGACGTCACGAGGAGTTCGAAATGGTGCGAAGGTGAAGATTTATATGTGGGAAGTTGTCATACGGTCACCGGAAAAGTTCGGGGCATATCGGTATTGTCTGGGGCCACCGGATGGTTTCGGGGTCCACCGGAGGGGCCACCTCTCTCGGAGGGCCTCATGGGCCGTGGTGGGCGGAACCAGCCTGGAGGCTGGCGCACCCCTTGGGCCCATGCGCCTAGGGTTTGGGAGGAACCCTAGAGGCGCCCTGCTTGGGGGCAAGCCCTCCCCAACCGCCGCCCTCTAGATCTCATCTAGGGGGCCGCCCTTCCCCTATAAATAGAGGCGGGGGAGGCTGCACACCACATCCAAGGCGCAACCCTCCCTCCCCAACACCTCTCCTCCTCCGTTAAGAGCTTGGCGAAGCCTGCGAGAATCTTGCCGCTCCACCACCACCACACCGTCATCTTCTTTGTTGGAGCCCTCTTCCTCAACCTCTCCTTCCCCTTGCTGGATCAAGAAGGAGGAGACGTCACCGCTCGTCACGTGTGTTGAGCAGCGAGGTGCCGTCCATTCGGCGCTAGGATCATCGGTGATTTGGATCACGACGAGTACAAATCCATCAACCCCGTTCTCTTGAACGCTTCCGTTTGCGATCTAAAAGGGTATGTAGATACACTCCTCTCTCTCGTTGCTAGATGACTCCATAGATTAATCTTGGTGATGCGTAGAAATTTTTTATTTTCTGCAACGTTCCCCAACAGGAGCTTTGATTTTGTCAAAATATGACATGTGGGTACTAGGAAATGAGATTCAACAAAACAGTAAAGATATTTAAAGTTGGAAGTACGATCCATGTATGCTGAAAACCCTTTGATCCGTTAAATGTAGGGACCTCCTTCCCCTGAAGTTGTCATGGGAAGAATAGAGAGTCGGGAGCATTACTCTCTGGGACAAAAGGAGTACAACTTTTGCACACAAACTTCTTCATATAATTGTACCATCTCAGTGTAATTCAACTACATATTTAGTTTATGGCATCCCAATTGATTTGCTAAATGGACCCTGTTTAGTACAACCCGAGCCTCAGCCATTGTCGTGCCCAAATTTACTATCAGAGGACAACTTTGTGTGATAAATTGGGCCCTGTCATTTTTTTATGCAAGCATGTTGATCCTATTCCGGACTACACGTCAAAAGCTGTGTCGACATTCATTAAAACAAAAACCCTTTATCCTCTTGCACCATGTATTTTTCATGGGCTACACTTTTATTCACGGCACCACACACCACATCATTGAACTGAAGAACTACACCAGGGTAATGAAATGTTCTTGGTCACCACCGTTGGCGGCAAAATTTATAGCAGTAGGTAGTCAAGACCCTAGGGTAAGGAAGTGTTCTTGGTCACCACCCCCGCAGATCTCGTCAAGGTTCACGTCGGTGCTTCTTTCGATGAAGACAATCTGAAGGGAACCATTGGAGTTGTTGTCCGTGACAAGAACGAAAAGTTCATAGTCGCAAAGGATTCAAATATAGCACTAGTTCATAATGTCCTATCAGCTCAAGCATTTGCGCTCAAGAAGGTTTGTTACTTGCCGAATCTTTGGGATGCGATAGAATTGTCGTCAGTTCGCACATGGAGCTTATCAACATTTTGAATGAAGATACCCCAGAAGCGGGAATTGCGGCGACAATGTTTAATGATCATGACCGCTTCCATTCCATAACTCTTGTCGTGGTTTATGTTCATGGTGCAATCATTCGGAGATAAATGTGATAAATGCTTGCTCGAAGACTATGAAGAGTGCTCTTGTATCCATCAAGGAAGGCAATGCCAATTTTGAAGCCTACAATTTGGATAAATTTGCTTTACAGGATGCCATACTTGACTGATTGGGCCGTATGATCATGCACTGATTTCTGTAAACTTATAATCAATCAGTTAAAACTTGCCAGAGTTATCGAAAAAAAGAAAAGAAAAACCTGAATAGGCCTGAATCAAGAAGGAAGGAATCCCTCCGGTCTTCCCGACAGCTCTGCTACACGTGGGCAACGTGACCCGCTCGACTTCTACTCCAGGAGCTTCCCCTCGGCGGGACCCACTCAAGCAGCTAGATCGCGTCGATCTGCACCATCCACGACAACATATCGCACCACGCGGACGGCCCAGATCTTACCAGATCCCGGATCAGAGAACGTCGCTAGACAAAGCCGCTAATCAAAATCAAATCGCATCGCCACAGCCCGGGGGAACGACACATCGTGGGCGATCCTTTGAAGCCCCCCACAGGCGACAGCCAAGCTCCGCCGCGGCCTGCGCTTCCGATCGAATCCGAGGTACGCGCCCGCTGCTCGGATCTCGCCCTCCACCCTCGTCCTCCTCCTCCGCGCTCGATCGGTTCAGCACGCTTAAGCTCGCGCGCGCGCGCTAGAGATTTGCTCATTTGAGTTGCTCGTAGGAACGAGCAGGCCGGTGGCACCGGGTTGCGATTCTGTGTTGCAAATCGGCTCCGCTGGGCGCAGGTTTTCAGGCTTTCGTACATTTTTCGCCCGGTTCTTTATCTTCCTCGGCCTCTTGTGCTCTGCTCGCGCCTGCGCGTGCAGTTTGTGATGTCTCTGGTCTGGAGTTCGGTCATCGGATCAACCGATGTAGAAGTCTGTAGGCTAGTCAACGACAAGGTGAGGGAGGGACGGATTTGTCAGGGTGTGTTGTCTCTAGGAACAACCGATGTAAGGCCGAGATTTTGCTAGCTTTTTGAGTTTGGTTTGGTGTTCTGAAACTGTGCCTTTTAGTGAGCTCGGTGCGTAAAAACTGTTTCTCATATATGTGAAATTTGAGCTAGTAATGTCGAGTTAACTTTGTTTCTGAAGTACCATTTTCGAGTAAGCGGCAGTTCAAATTGGCTTCTATATTCCCCATGTAATCGAAAGCTTAACTTTGTCAGGATATTGTTGATATTTTTGATTCAAACAGTATTATCTAGCTTATTCTTCCCAGAGTACACGATTTAACTGACAGGTATATTAGATCATGACTCCAGTGTTTTATATGCCCGACAGCTTTATTAATCAATTTTCCTAGAGCACTGTGTGAAATGAAAAAAAAAACTATCAATAAGCAATTTTACTAACTGAATTAGCATATAATAGTCTTCTAGGGATTTCTTTGGTTTGCAATGCATTTTGTTAACTTAGTCTACTCTGTTGATGTTGGTATATCAGGCTTCCTCTAAATTTCAAAAACATGGTTGTTGCAAATGGCAATGTCGACATGGAGGAAGGAACCCTTGAAATCGGGATGGGTATGAATTGTCTATTTATCCCCATATGAGTATCTTCACATCACTGATAATCTGGTAAAGATAATGCACACTTTCTAAGAGTTCTCTTTGTATTGCAGAGTACAGGACAGTTTCTGGAGTTGCTGGTCCTCTTGTGATTCTTGATAAAGTGAAGGTATACTCATTTCACACCGTTTTTTCGTGATTTAATTGATAATATTTTTTGATCCTGAAGCTGTCATTTTAGGGGCCTAAATACCAAGAAATCGTCAACATACGATTGGGAGATGGCACAACTAGGCGTGGTCAGGTGCTTGAAGTTGATGGAGAGAAAGCTGTGGTTCAGGTATATATATTAGTGTGATAGTCATATCGGCACGAAAACTGAAGAACACACTACTTTTGTTCTGAAGTTTTCAATTCATCGCCTATTGATGGGATCTCTTATTCAAATTTATTTATGATATATTTTCATTGGAAACAGAGATGCCTTATATGGTTTATCTCATGTGTTACAAAACCTCCAAAACTAAGATCATTTGTTGTCTGTAGCCATAACTTTCTTGGTCATACTGGAAACAATTATGCAATATTCCTATCACATTATCTCAATTTAAGCATCATTTGACAGTTAGTTGTCTTTGTCTTTTCATCGTCTTCAGTTCACCTCCGACATTGAGATGAATTCAAACTCCGATTATATGTGAATGTACAGTTTTTCCTTTTCTACCTACCTTTCTTTCATTGTTCATGAAACTTGAGAAAATCACTCGCAGGTTTTTGAGGGAACTTCCGGTATTGACAACAAATATACAACTGTCCAATTCACTGGTGAGGTAATATCGGTTTCCCCTGAGACTTGCGCTCACATGTAGCAGTAAAGATGCTCTTTTGCACTACTCATAAATTGGTGTCAATGGATGTTTTTCTGTTTAATCGTCTATGGTTGAGTGGTCTTTGTGCTATTGCTTAAATTTTTTGAAAGTAAATTTGTTTGCATTTTGGCTCATTTATATCTCTTTTTTTTTTGCATTTTAAAGGTTCTAAAAACTCCAGTGTCACTGGATATGCTTGGACGCATTTTCAATGGTTCTGGGAAACCTATAGATAATGGCCCACCAATTTTACCAGAGGCATACCTGGATATTTCTGGTAAGAGTTAGCTGGGTTCAAATATGCAGAAGATTTCAGGCTACATAGAATTTGATTCAGAATTGTTTTGTTATTAATCTCATACAGGAAGTTCTATCAATCCCAGCGAACGGACATACCCTGAAGAAATGATTCAGACTGGCATATCTACAATTGATGTCATGAATTCTATAGCTCGTGGTCAGAAGATCCCTCTGTTCTCCGCTGCAGGTCTGCCACACAATGAAATTGCTGCTCAGATTTGCCGTCAGGCTGGGCTAGTAAAGCGTAAAGAGAAGACTGATAATATCTTGGAGGTATATATAAAGCCAAAACAAGTATTTGATGCCCACAGTATTTATCTATTAAAATTATTTGGATAACTCTCAGAAGTAGCCAGAAATAATTATAATGAAGCTGAAGCTGAAATAACTAACTGTTGAGGGCTGTTTGCTCCATCAACCAGGCTTATACACTTATGTGTGAACTTTTCTATGGACCATCCAAACCTTTCTCCCCCGTACTAAAATGTTCTACACACACTCGAAGTGATTAGTTTTGGATGAGTTTGATGGGAAAAAATATCTACCTAATATGGAATCACACGTTGTTGGCCCATTATTGTTTATTTATCATTCTGGGTGCTGTAGCCATCAATGTGCGATGCTTGCAGTAGGCAACTCTATATGTTAATCCGTATCCTCTTGGGATGGCCAGCGAATCATAGTTTACAACATGGACTTGCAATACTTTGTTATTTTCTGTGGTCTTTGTTCTAACTTCGAAGAAGTAGGTACTTGTATTGTGTACAATCTTGGTCTGGTTTACATGGCGCAGTGATGAAGTACTCCCCACTTGTGCCAAGAGGTCCTGGGTTCGACGCAGCCTCTCTGCATTGCACTGTGCAGGGGTAAGGCTTGCCTCGTATAATTCTTTCCCATACCCCCACCTGGTGTGGGAGCTTCTAGCACTGTGCCTGTCATTGGTCTGGTTTACATGGCAAAGTTAAGTGTGCAAGTTATAATAATTATAATTTAATTAACAGTATCTATTAATTTGTATAATTCTCAGTTACATTGATTTATTCCGAACATCCTATCTAGTTTTTTCTCCATGCTAGATCATTAGTTTGACATTCACGCATCTGCTACAATTGTTGTAGAATGCCGAGGAGGACAATTTTGCTATTGTCTTTGCAGCTATGGGAGTAAACATGGAAACAGCACAATTTTTCAAGCGTGATTTCGAGGAGAATGGTTCAATGGAGAGAGTTACCTTATTTCTTAATCTGGTACATCTGCGTACCTTTTCCCCTCTCTTTTCTTTCCTTCACTTGTTGCTCTAAGGATTTTACCCCTTACTTTTGTTCATAGGCAAATGATCCTACCATCGAGCGTATTATTACTCCAAGAATTGCTCTCACCACAGCGGAATACTTGGCATATGAGTGTGGGAAGCATGTTCTTGTCATCCTGACTGACATGAGTTCATATGCAGATGCACTTCGTGAAGTAAGGGCTCTTACCTCCAGTAATATTTTCCTGGATTTTACTGTAGAAACATGTTGGAAATTGTCTCCCATCAACTGGAGTTACCACAGGATTTCTGTTAGCAACACATAACCCTGAATGCTTTTAATATCAAATCTTTTAACCTTCTCCAAGAAATCTCGACTTAGATATTTATTATAGAAAACTCAGATTTGCAGAACCAAATTTATAACTGCCTTTGGGTAAACTGGCATATACTGTTTATTTATTATCAATAGGAGCTAAGTATTTACTATTGCAGGTAATACTAGTTTATACTTTTGTGTTATAAATTACTTGGTTAAGTTAGATTAACATACGATATTTAAGTAAGCACTCAGATAAAAAAAAGTATAAGCTATTGATAATTATGAATGACATCTTAGCAAAAAGAATTTTATATGCAAAGACAATACAACAACAACAACAACAACAACAACAACAACAACAGCCTTTAGTCCCAAACAAGTTGGGGTAGGCTAGAGGTGAAACCCATAAGATCTCGCAACCAACTCATGGCTCTGGCACATGGATAGCAAGCTTCCACGCACCCCTGTCCATTGCTAGCTCTTTGGTGATACTCCAATCCTTCAGGTCTCTTAACGGACTCCTCCCATGTCAAATTCGGTCGACCCCGCCCTCTCTTGACATTCTCCGCACGCTTTAGCCGTCCGCTATGCTGGGAACTTCGGAGGCTCGCGCTGAATATGCCCAAACCATCTCGACGATGTTGGACAAGCTTTTCCTCAATTGGAGCTACCCCAACTCTATCTCGTATATCATCATTCCGACTCGATCCTTCCTCGTGTGGCCACATCCATCTCAACATCGCATCTCCGCCACACCTAAGCTGTTGAACATGTCGCCTTTTAGTCGGCCAACACTCGCGCCATACAACATTGCGGGTCGAGCGCCGTCTGTAGAACTTGCCTTTTAGCTTTTGTGGCACTCTCTTGTCACGAGAGAATGCCGAAGCTTGGCGCCACTTCATCCATCCGGCTTTGATTCGATGGTTCACATCTTCATCAATACCCCATCCTCCTGCAACATTGACCCCAAATACCGAAAGGTGTCCTTCCGAGGAACCACCTGGCCATCAAGGCTAACCTCCTCCTCCTCACACCTAGTAGTACTGAAACCGCACATCATGTACTCGGTTTTAGTTCTACTAAGCCTAAACCCTTTCGATTCCAAGGTTTGTCTCCATAACTCTAACTTCCTATTTACCCCCGTCCGACTATAGTCAACTAGCACCAATCATCCGCAAAGAGCATACACCATGGGATATGTCCTTGTATATCCCTTGTGACCTCATCCATCACCAATGCAAAAAGATAAGGGCTCAAAGCTGACCCCTGGTGCAGTCCTATCTTAATCGGGAAGTCATCGGTGTCGACATCACTTGTTCGAACACTTGTCACAACATTATCGTACATGTCCTTGATGAGGGTAATGTACTTTGCCGGAACTTTGTGTTTCTCCAAGGCCCACCACATGACATTCCGCGGTATCTTATCACAGGCCTTCTCCAAGTCAATGAACACCATATGCAAGTCCTTCTTTTGCTCCCTATATCTCTCCATAAGTTGTCGTACCAAGAAAATGGCTTCCATGGTCGACCTCCCAGGCATGAAACCAAACTGATTTTTGGTCACGCTTGTCATTCTTCTTAAGCGGTGCTCAATGACTCTCTCCCATAGCTTCATTGTATGGCTCATCAGCTTAATTCCACGGTAATTAGTACAACTCTGAACACCCCCATTGTTCTTGAAGATTGGTACTAATATACTCCGTCTCCATTCTTCTGGCATCTTGTTTGCCCGAAAAATGAGGTTGAAAAGCTTGGTTAGCCATACTATCGCTATGTCCCCGAGACCTTTCCACACCTCAATGGGGATACAATCAGGGCCCATCGCCTTGCCTCCTTTCATCCTTTTTAAACCCTCCTTCACCTCAGACTCCTGGATTCACCGCACAAAACGCATGCTGGTCTCATCAAAGGAGTCGTAGATAATTAAAATTCTGGTTACAGTGTTGGCTGAGGACAGTGGATATTTGTATGTAGTTCTTGTATGGTCTGGATTTAACTAATCCTTCAGTGTATTGTCCTGATTCATTCTCAGTTCCCTTACTCTATATGGACGTATATTTACCTCCTGCCTTTTTTCCTTTCAGGTCTCTGCTGCTCGAGAGGAAGTACCTGGAAGGCGTGGTTATCCTGGTTATATGTATACTGACTTGGCGACAATCTATGAGCGTGCTGGTCGTATAGAAGGAAGAAAAGGATCGATTACGCAGATACCTATTTTAACCATGCCTAATGATGGTCAGTTAATGATATATTCTTGCTTTTCTGCCAAATGTTTTATGACATGACATATTTTCTCTCCTACAATGTAACTATGTAAATTTGTAGAGTTGATTTAACTGAGGAAGAATAGTGTGAGACCTGTTCTGTAATTATCACTCAAAACAAGCTACATTCATAAAAAAAAATCAGTATTCCGGCAAAAATAAGTTTTCTAACTTTTCTACTGTTGTAGATATTACCCATCCAACTCCTGACCTTACTGGTTACATCACTGAGGGCCAGATCTACATTGACAGGCAGCTACATAATCGGCAGGTATTGTACACTTTCCAGTTTTTTACTAAACTTTACAAATGATCTCTAAATGCCCACTAAACATAGCATATGTTCTAAGGCTGTTATTTGGATTCCTGATCTGAACAAGAAAGGTGACTAGACTTAATATGGTCAATTGCAATGACTTCTTTTTTCTTTGGTGAGACAGGAGGCATATGTAGCACCTCTGTAGAACACTTCATTCTATGCAACGAATAATTTACCAGGCTCTTTAAATTGAGGATGCAGCTTGTTGCCTTCCCTTCAGAAAGAGAAAATAATACTTTGTCTGGAATAGTAACTTAGCAATAAAACGGAAAACCCTATACTGTTCTAAATGACTAAGCCCTGGAGTATCATAATTAACTCAGATCAATAATTTTGTAGCTCCCAACTGAGTATTATCTCAAAATTTATGTCTGATCTTGTTGCTAATGTCCGTCTGGCAGATATATCCACCAATTAATGTCCTTCCCTCACTTTCGCGGCTCATGAAGGTATGATTTTTGCTACTAAAGAAAATTGTTACAATCGACACCTAAGTTATAGTGATACAAGCATTATCAGTGAGGTCCACAACTGCTTACCTATTCTGGATCTTTTGCAGAGCGCTATTGGCGAAGGCATGACTCGCCGGGACCATTCTGATGTCTCAAACCAGGTTCGCTAGAGTTTCCCATAATCTGCAGCCTACAAGATTGTATTCAAGGATATGGATCGGTTAATCACATGTTTTCCTTTCAGCTATATGCCAATTACGCCATAGGCAAAGACGTGCAGGCGATGAAGGCAGTGGTCGGAGAGGAAGCACTGTCATCAGAGGACTTGGTAACCTCGAACTTAAACTGACTCTTCACTTTATTTTCTGAATTGTTTTGAAGCTCCTTATCAACTGAAATATTGGAAAATGATGGCAGCTCTACCTTGAGTTCCTCGACAAGTTTGAGCGGAAGTTTGTGGCTCAGGGAGCATATGACACACGAAACATCTTCCAGTCGCTTGACCTTGCCTGGACCTTACTCCGCATCTTCCCCCGTGAGCTGCTCCACCGTATACCGGCGAAAACCCTTGATCAGTTCTACAGTCGTGATGCCTCCCACTAAGGCCTTGTTCGGTTGCGTGTAAATCCGAGTGGATTGAAGGGGTTTGAGGAGGATTTAAACCTCTTCTAAGTCAAAATATGAACCAATCCTTGCTAATCCCCTCCAATCCTCTTGGGGAGAGGATTAACCGAACAAAGCCTAAGGCAGAATTTGGGCGCCAGAAGTTGGTTGTTGTTGTGCAATAAAGCGGTGCCAGGGGCTCGGTTAATATATTATATTGTGCTATCCTCCCAATTTGTAGTTCAAATTTGTGCTAGCATTAGCTAAAATATCAATTCTTTTGACAAAAAACATGATTTATCTAGCAATTTGGGCAACATTGATGCTCAAATCGCGTCATGTATCATATTGCTGAGGCAATTGTTGCAAGGAAGGGGAATAATGGAGGATAAGTTCCTCGCAAAATAACAATAATCGAGAACAAGTTGAGCTGGGTATTATGGACTTTTGAATAAAGAGTGAAACGATTTGCATCTACAGTAAGCTATTAGGCACTCTAATAGAGCTTGTTGATGATTTCATACTAAGAGCATCTCGAACAGTAGCCTTAAAACAAAGTCGTGCCCAAAAAACTGCTTTTAGGTCACTTCGGGCAAAAAAGAAACACATCAGCAGCGGCCTTATACATATATGGTGGCCAAACAAATTTAGGCCCTACCCAAATAAATGCTACAACTGATGAAAATATACATCACCAGCAGCAGCTGCCCAGAAACCAATTCGGCTACAGTGGGAATCCCAACTGCCCAAAGTGAAACTTAATGTCGCCAACTCGCCTCCTCACCGTGATCGCCGTCGGCCAATTCTCGCTACCGTCGCCACCACTCGGTCGGCCACCCCCAACCCCGCCGGCTGAGACCCATCACGATCCCATCCACCGCCACCGAAGCTTGGAACACCGACGCGGATTCTGGTCATTTCCCCACCCATCTACCGGCCGAAATGGTCGTCACCGCACCACCATCAGCCGCCGAGGTCGATTAGCGGCCGGAAGACCTCCAATTGCCTAGCGCGGCCACCGCTGAGCCGCGGCTCCGTTTGGAGCCCTCGACGCTCATGCGACATGAAGCCACCAGAGTTGGCAGCACCCTCGGCCCCTGGTCCCTCTTTATGCCATTCCTAGGTGGCCTGACAACTATCTCGACCCCGGCGAACTACGTTGACAAGAATTGGCCTCAATGTCCCTGCGACCATTGGATCCACCTCTCGGCATGCCGTTTCATCCTTGCGAGGGCATTCAAGCTGAAATTGTAGGGCACTAGTTTTGGGTCTGTTGGAAAAGCAGAAAAAACTCTTGGAGGCATAAAACCTTCTCTTCCCACACCTAAAATCATTTTGAAGGCACCAATTTTTGAACTGTTGTTGGAGATGCTCTATGTACTAGTTTCGACCTCCGAGGTACCAGAGATATTATGAAGTGATGGAAATGAAAGAAAGAGAGTGAAAACTTTGAGGGATAGCTCGAATTTTGAAAGTGTTAGCCTTAGTTCTGATGCTTGTGCCCCTCCCTCCGTCTCAAAATAACTGTCTCAACTTTGTACTAAATTTAGTACAAAGTTATACTAAAGTTGAGACACTTATTTTGGGACGGAGTGATACAATACAAGCTCAAGCTGCAACCTCACAAGCGCAAAAGGTACCCAAGACTTACAGAAAATTCCCCATCAACCACCTAACAACATTTGATGCGAACCGACTCATTGTGGAGCTCGCCTCGTCCCCTCCACCATAGTCACGCTCATCGCCTCCGACACCAAATATGGTCGCTAGGGATCAAACTCCCGAGTCCGGGCCACCGAAGCACCTTCATGGCTTGGCAACCTCGAACACAGAGACTCCTCTTTCCTACGGTGCAACGCTGCGATGGCGCTCCAAGCTTGATTAAGTACTCAGGTACTCACACAATTAGAACATTCAGCCCCACCCCTAGTCCTATTGACATCCTCCCTAGTCCCTACTATTTCCACTCAAAAACAAACACATCAATTCTAATAATTTACTTTTATTCTATTGGCATTCTCATTGTCAACTAAGACTCTCCCTTCCAGGATTCTAAAAAGATGACTCCCTTCCAGTCATCTAAAAATTGTTGTCTTAGATATTAGTCGGTCCTCAAAATACAACTTCCATCAGTAATTATTTACTAAAATCAAGAGCTAACATAGGTTCATGGCCTTTTTTTAAGGACACAGTATAGACGCCTCGTAGTCGACGAGAACGTATCCTCTCATTGAAAGCGCATCAACGAAAATCCTGTAATAAATTCAGAATAAATGTGAGCACCGGAACTTAAATTCTGATGAACTCTGATGGGTTGAAAATACCACTGTCTAATTAACCATCCGAACCCAGTGGAGATCGATTTTGTCCTCATAAAACGTCAACGTTTTCTTCTTGGAGAAAAAAACCCAACGTAGGAGTAAGCAAGTGTGCAACCAAATCTGGGCCGGATACGAACCCGACCCCGAACCACAGTCCGTTTCAATATTTCGACAAAAAAGCCCTCCCGTGTGTCCACGGACCTGATTTACGTGGAACAGAAGCTTTTGATATTTCTCTGCCGAGCCTTTCCCCCGACGCAAGAATAAACGGGAGCGAAAAGCCCAGACCCTTCTTCCCCTCTCCTCCTTTGCGGCGGCGCGACGGTAGGGGAACTCCATCCAACACATGGCCGCCGCCGCCGCCGTCCGCTCGAAGCGCAGGCTCCTACCCCACCTCTACCGTCTCCTCCACTCCACCGCCGCCCCCTCGCTCAACCGCTTCCTCCGCCACGCGTCGCCGGTGCCCCGCGCCGCCGACCACTCCCCTTTTCTCCGCCTACCCGCCGCGCGCGTCTCCACGCTCCCCACCGGCCTCCGCGTCGTCACCCAGTCCTACCCGGCCGCCACCCGCATGGCCTCCGTCGGCGTCTGGGTCGACGCTGGCAGCCGCTTCGAGCTGCCCGGCACCAACGGCACGGCGCACTTCCTCGAGCACATGGCCTTCAAGGGCACGGAGCGCCGCCCCACCGCGAACGCGCTCGAGGTGGAGATCGAAGACATGGGCGCGCGCCTCAACGCCTACACCTCCCGCGAGCAGACCACCTTCTTTGCCGACGTGCAGGGCCGCGACGTGCCCGCCGCGCTCGACGTGCTCAGCGACATCCTGCAGCACCCGCGCTTCCCGCAGCAGGGCATCCAGCGCGAGCGCGGCGTCATCCTCCGTGAGATGGAGGAGGTGAGCTGTCGCCCCTTTTGCTGCGTTACCACCCTTTTTCCCTATACAGTTAGACTTAGATTCCTAAATTTACTAGTCCATGGGTGTAAGCTTTCCTGATACTTACTCTTACTTGATGTTCTCTGGCATTGGTAATTTGGTCATCTGACCATTGGCCAGAGAGTAGTGATTGTTATGTATGTTTGATGCCTACATGATGTTTGATGCATGGCTGCATATGTTTATGGGTAGACAGGTGCAAGGAATGATGGAGGAGGTGATATTTGATCACCTGCATACCGCAGCATTCCGAGACCATCCGCTGGGGGACACGATATTAGGTCCTACGGAGAACATTAAATCTATCTCGAAGAAAGATTTGCAGCAGTACATTTCAACGCATTATACCTGTCCTAGAATGGTATGGTTATGTGCCTATTTGGAATAATTTAGCCATTTCTTATGTGTAGCTTGAGTGATAAAACTTTCTATTTTGGCGGTTGGCTTAGGTTGTATCTGCTTCTGGAGCTGTCGATCACGATGAGGTTGTTGATCAAGTCAGAAAATTGTTTACAGGATTCTCTACTGATCCAACTACTGCAGATCAGCTTGTTGAGGCAAATCCGGCTATTTTTACTGGCTCAGAGGTCTGCTTTTAGTTTTATCAAAATGTTATTGTAGTGACTTATTAGACTATGTGAATTGATTATCTTTTGAACTTTTTAATATACCATTAGGTTCGTGTGGAGAATGCCGAGATGCCTCTAGCGCATATTGCAATTGCTTTCAAGGGTTCATCATGGACTGACCCTAGCTCTATTCCTCTTATGGTGACCCAAAGCATATTGGGATCTTGGAATAGGAGCATCGGCGTAGGGAACTGCTCAGGGTGAGAAGGATTTTTACTGATTGATTACAATTGATTGATCAATAATTTGCCCTCCTAGTTTCTTCTTACTGAATTTCTTGCTAAAGCTGTTGTTATATATTGAAACTGCAAGGTCTGCTTTAGCTCGTGGCATCAGCAATGGTGGGCTAGCTGAGAACTTGATGGCATTCAACACTAACTATCGCGATACAGGATTATTTGGCATCTATACTAGTGCTCCGGTAAAGTTTATTTCTCAATCTTGTATTTTCAGTTGCTTGTTGCTTGAATGTTGAATCAACTTAGATAAAGTATGATCTGATGTAATTTTTCCCAGTATCTCTTTGTCAACTATTATGAGTAATAATTATCTTTATTGTTAAGATTACTGCTATATTATCCATTATTATAGTGCTGAACCGAATAGTGATTAGTTTAAATCTGAAGTTTCTAGGTAATATTTGGGGCAATATATTTGTCTAACTAAGCATTTTATTTATGTATTACTCTCCACTTAGGGAGTGTGTAATAAGTGATTAGTGAGAAACATTGTTACCACTTAGGATTATAATTAGTTAACTTCCAGTTCTTTCGTGTTAGTCAAACTGTTCTTTACCCATGTAGCATCTGCATTGGCTACGAGTTTGAAATATCGTAGCAATCACTTCATCACTTGTGTGTGCGCCAGACAAAGTTTCTTCCAAGTTTAAAGTGATAATGCAATTCCCCAGCGATGGAGATGAGTTATCAGTTAAGCTATGTATCAGATCAAATGGTTTATTTGTAAAACATCATCTTATAATTTTTGTAATATGATTGCAGCCTGACGCACTACATGACCTGTCACGGTTAATGATGGAAGAATTTAGAAGACTTGCATTCAGAGTGTCAGAGACAGAGGTTGCTCGTGCTCGTAATCAGGTAGCTATGGTCTCCCAGAGTATTCACTAGATTTAGACGTTATTCTTTTATTGCCTGGTTTTCCATGTGGATATTTATAGAAGACAAAATCACACAGTTGCTCCTACATTATTAACAATATTAGAGAAAATCCCTGAATTTGGTAGATTTGAACTTGCACTTGAAGTGTTCCAGTTTGTTTAATAGGACCATGCTTCTTTGTGGGCCGCAGGTGATTGTAGATATGTCTCAGTTCTATTTTTGTCAGTCTTTCAGTTATCTTTTTATCCATTCAACTGTGCTACTATTATTGCTGCTAAGTCCATGGTGGCCTACCAACAACAGTGACAAGGTGGCTGCATGTAATATTGTTAAAAATGTGACCGATGATTAACCTTTTATAGCTTCAGCAATAGGTAAACTAGTAACAAGTTCATCAACAGCAAAACCTCTCCCCTTTTCGTGAAATGACACTAGCAGCTTGTGCTAATGGATCTACTTACATGATATTGTGTTACACTGTATGATGAGTAGAATAATTAATTATGATGCATGTCATGCAAACTTGTAGGTATTACAACATTCTCAAAAAAAGATTTTTGGATACATGAACATGCAATCCTTCACTTGCAAAGTTGCAAGCAACTTGTTTTGTATGCATCAAATAAACTTGTTTTCATCACAAAAAGAAGCAGGTAACAAGAACTAACATTTTTATCCTTTTCAGTTGAAATCCTCTATTTTGCTTCACTTTGATGGATCAACTGCAGTTTCTGAAAATAATGGTCGCCAGGTATGTTTTATTTTATCATGGCGTTGTCAGTAGCGACCGCTACTGCTGTCCTGATTAACAACTTTCCCTCAACCATCTCACGCAGATGCTTACTTATGGACGAGTAATGCCATTCTTGGAGCTTTTTGCTCGGATTGATGCTGTTGACTGCGATACAGTAATGGAAACAGCCAAGGAGTTTATAATTGACAAGGTAGATCTAATTCTCAGTTTGTGATTGATGCGCTAACTTATACTCCCCCCGTCCCAAAATTCTTCTCTGTCTAGATACGGAAGTATCTAACACTAAAATGTGACTAGATACATTCGTATCTAGACAAATCTAAGACAAGAATTTTGGGACGGAGGTAATAGTAGTATAATATATGCTATGGAAAATTAGCCACGGATGCAAGAAGGATTGGTTATTCATTAATTCATCAAAAGGTAAAATTGGCAAAAGCTTGCTGCGCAAACGGGACTACCATAAAATCCACCGCAATACCAAATGTAGCCTAAAACTCCGTGTCACAGTAACACTGTCCAATATGGTTGAGCTATTCTGAAGTTTTATGCAGTCGAGTGACTTGTTTGACGTTTTGCAGGATGTTGCCCTTGCTGCAGTTGGACCGATCTCTAATTTGCCAGAGCTCAGTTGGTTTCGCTCACAGACTGTTTCTGATGACACATTTACTTCAAGAGTATTATCGCTGTTCTCACAGAATAAATGAAGCCGCTGCTCTGGGATATTGTTGTTGTAACTCATAGTTCAACCGAAGAATTGATATGATAGCTAGCCCCAAGCGGTCTCATTGTTTCCTATAAATAGGATAGGAGTACGTTCTTTTGTCCTGTATGCCATGTATTTTTTTGATAATCTCCTCTCTGATGGTAGTAACAAGTTTCATGCCAACATGCTATTTGGAACTTTGAATCATCTTCAGGCCTCGCTGATGCAGTTATGCAGAGTACCTTGAAATAATATGTTGGCAAAATAAAGTACAGTAGTGGAGAAGACTGTCCGAAGAGAATATTGCCTCCCCGCGCCCAATCTTATAGGCCTTGCAGAGTAGCATCCTAAAATCGTGGGACCGAATCCCTCTGACCCTTGCAAGAGCATTGCATTCTTTTCGATGTATGCTTTTTGTGTACAAATGTTTCGCTAATGAGAGATTCTCATATCGAATATACCCTGTTGCAAAACCAGAAGAAAAGACAGGATAACTCTGTATTGCGGGGAGCGGTTATGGTTTTTCTAGTGGCCAGATTTCCATAATGTTGTTCTAGCAATGTGCCTCTTAGAGCATCTCCAACAGGCGCCGAACACGCCGCCCGCTAAAAACTGATTTGACGCGTGCCCATCGCTTTGGTTTGGTAGCGCTAAGATTTGCTCCAAAGACAGCGCTAAAAAGCCCCAGCACAAGAACTTCAAGAAAGGTAAAAATGCAGCAGCAAGCTCATTCTACAATATTTTTTAAATTAAAATTGCATAGATAAAAAAAACGACACAAAGATATTTTACATCGGTGCAACTACTACGGCATAGATAGATAGATACTACTACGGCAGGGAAAATATCAGGTGATACCATGTCTTAGGTGCTCCTATGATACGAGCTTCTGGTCCGTTGGATCTCAGATCCAACGGCTCCTAGGATGTTCTGAAAGGCTGTCGTACTTGTTCGCAATTTTTGGACTTCAAAAGGCCTTTTTTGCAAAATGTTGAAAGCCTACCGGGAGCCGTTGGATCTCAGATCCAACGGCTCCTAGGAGCTCGTATCATGGGAGCATCTAAGGCTCCGTATCACCTGATACCTGCCCTACTACGGCATATATAGATAGATAGAAACTACTACGACATACATAGATAGAAACTACTCCAAGTCGCTACCATCACCACCATCATCATCCTCGTCGGTGTCGTCCAAGGTTGAGAGCCATATGTCGTCCCAACGTTCATCGTTGGCCGTGAAGAACAAAATCCCACCTGCTCCAACGATATCGCACTGCTCGTTCGCCAATGCCTTCCGACGCCGGTCGGCCATTTCCGCGACGCCTTGCCGTCCTCTCCGCCCGATAAACGCTTGGCGTCGGCGTCCTCAGGTGGCGGCACGCCACTCCGCCATGGCTTCGCTCGTCCTCCTCGGCGGCGAGGCGGCGCTACTGCCCGGCGTGGTCGGCACGGTCCATGTCGGTGATGAGACACGGCGGAGGGCGGCGCTACTGCTTTGCTTCGCGTGTGAAGACGTCCGGAAGTTCATCTGCGGCCGGGGCCTCTTCAAGTGCCACGCCGCCCGCGTCGTCGCTGCTGGCCGCCTCGTCTTGGCGCTCCGGAACGTCCCGAGGCCGAGCCGACGCCGCCGACCCGTATCTCTGCGGAGTACCAGCCGTTGGGGCGCTCGCGGACACCGCGAAAGCCCGAAGCACCCCGGCGGCGCGACGGCATGGTGGCGCGGAAAGCGGCGAAGCGGCGAGGTTGCGAGGGAGAGGGCGCGTGGCTGTTACTGTCTTGGCGTGGCGAGCACGGAATTTATAAGCGCTTGCGGCGCGCCAAATCTACAGCGCCAGCGTGCGCTTTCTCCTCAGCAGCATAAGTTCCCGCCACCACTGGAGCCTTGAACCAACCGACGCGCGCTAAAACAGCCTTTACCATGCGGTATGCGTTTTGCCGCGCCTGTTGAAGATGCTCTTAGGCCTTGTACAATGGTTGGTGTTTAGAGAGATACTTAGTAAAATAAACCGAGTTTCTCTTAAGCACCGATGCTTATTTCTTTCTACAAATAAGCACCGGTGCTTAGAGAAAAACTCGTTTATTTTTTAAGCACCTCTCCTAAGCACCTTGCATTGTATAAGGTCTTAGAGCTCTATAACCGACCCCTCAAACCTGGGTGCGGCATCCCCTCTAGCACGGATCCGGCCATCTCGGCCTCTTCAGGGAAAACCCTAGATCTTATGATCGGACGATGACAACACCTTGGTGTCGTTTTCCCTCTTGGGAGCTTCACCTTGGAGCTTGGCATTGGCAAGCCGGACCGGTGGTTGGTGGCGTCCAGGCATCTGTGGCAACGATGATGGCGGGAGCGATGTCGGCGACGCAGCAATGGTTGCGGTAGTCGGCTCTTTTTCGGCGTGTCCACGATGTTGCCTCGGTTAGTTTGCTGCTGTGAAGTCAAAGCTGCGGCAGCAGGGCCCTGTGGTATACGATGACTGGCTGCTGGTAGCCCGTTCGGCGATCTCCCGTGGCGCCAGTCGTGCCTGATTTGTTCTACAGAGTTCTCCGTCAAAGTTGGAGCTGCGTTGCCTGGTATTAGGTGGCTGCGTTTTTGGCATAAATCTTCATGCAGCTTCACGCATCCGCTACAGTGTGGACTGAGTCGACGATCGCCTACGGCGAAGTCGGAGTCGTTTGCTCAGAGTGTAGGAATGGCGATGACGCCTCTAGGGGAGGAGTGATGACGATGACGCCTGCGTGTGGTCTCGCCGAAGCCCTCTTTGGGGCGGTGTGCGTGGTTTTTTATGTGTGCCGCTCAGCGGTTGTGATGGTTTTCGCCCGGTTCTTCATAATTAATTGGGCAATCTGCTTTTCGCTCGGTTTTTCTAATTAACTGAGCAACTCTTTTCTTCTTAATGAATGCAAGATAACTGCCATTTCAAAAAAAAATCTAGGTGCGGCGTTGCTGAGCCCTGGCTCCATGGAGCCTGTTTTGCAATATAAACTATATTTGAAAGTTACAAATACATCAAGTATGTGCAAACTTTCATCAAGTAATACAAATACATATACATATGCATGTCATTCAAGCAGGCGAAGTATCAAGTGAAAACTCTTGATCAGTAAAAACTGAAAACTTTCATCCTAGCCCATCGGATCGAGAACGTACAGCAGGGATCGGAGGTGGGAATATGGCCATCCACTTAACAATTATTTTACACATAACCCCCTGATTACGTTCTGTCTTGTGAAAAATTTAGCGAACAAGAAAAAAAAGCAAAACGAATCTTGACCCAGGCGAGGGCGAGACTTGGCGGCGGCGACTGGACTGCGACTTGGAGGCCGGCGCCGCTCCCCTAGCGACGGCGACTAGGAGGCCACGATGGAGGCACAACGCGACCGCGATGCCCCAGGCGATCTGGCGTGCGCTGGCGGCGGCACCGACGGTATCCCCACCCAACGGCGACGAGACGGCCACCGAGATGAAGTAGGCTGGTATCCATGATTCACGAAGTTCGTATCTCCTGGCAAACCATGTGTTTTCCTCGAGCCCAAATTCAGAAATCAATGAAGACCATTTTGCCTCAAATTCCGCTGGGTTTTCAGAGCCCCATACACATGAGTTAATTGTACTATAGAAATGTTCATCCTCTCTCAATGGAGGGCCAACCTTTTCTGGAAGCTTTCTCATTATGTGCCACATGCATAACCTATGGATAGTGTTTGTCATTATATGTTCAATTGCAGCCTTCATGCTTTGGTCTTCATCAGTTACTATAAGCCTTGGTGCTGCCCCATCCATTGCTTTCAAGAACGTTTCAAATACCCATTTATATGACTATCTTCTCATCTACAATCAAGGCGGCACCATAAAAAACAGATCCCATGTGGTGGTTTATTCCTGTGAATGGGCAAAAAATCATGTTGTACTGGTTGGTGCTATATGTAGAGTCAAAGGACACCATTTCTCCAAACAAAGCATAATTCTTTCTACAAAAAGCATCAGCCCAAAATACATGTGTCAGACAGTTCTTATCATCAAGAACATACTCAAAGAAGAACCCCGGGTTGATTTTCTTCCTCTTCCTGAGGTTGTCATGAACATTTGAGCATCTGAATCCTTGAAAGTACTTCTCATGTCACGATGATAATTTTGCAGGTCTCTTTTTGTGCACCCCACAAACTGAAATCCACCCTCACCAACACGAAGCAACCGAAACGCCCCAGATGTACCAATGCTAGCTGTGTGACATGTGAATAGTGTGCCCTTGGCCTTTTCACTGACTTTTCTGTTAGACTTGATTAAATGTTGCTTACTAGGTGTGACAAAATCATGGGTGTGTTCTTCATGAAAATCTGATACTGAGTATTTGCCATCCTTTATACGCTTCACGGTTATCATGGCCTCACAACCACATCTAGTGATCTTTCTTGCATGTGTTCTTTTCTTCTCTCCATTCAAATTCGTCCTGGGTTCATCCACCTTCTCTGTTCGGAATCCTGATTTTGAACAAAGGAAACGCCTCCAAACTATCACATTATCTACAGTCTTCTTCTGTCCAATTCGAACTGAAAATCCAACATTGTGTGCATAAGCCTTGTAAAACTCCTCGACCGCTTCCATACTATCAAATGTCATTCCTACAGCTGGCTTCAAGTTCTCATCGCATTTGGGTGTACATGATGAACTCTAAAAATTACAACACCCATTAGTCATACAAGTTAGTAATTGTTAAAGGCATTTGAATTAAGTTGTATGACACTCACACAAACTGGGACGTCCGTGGCTCTTTTTTTGGGTGTCCGGAAGCTATCCAAATTGATGGGGGGAGGATGTATTTCTATATCATGGCGTACTCCTTCATCGCAATTATGGTTTTGAAAAACCAAATCACCACCAAGCTAACAAAAGTAACCATGGAATTAGCATGATCAGTTCATATCAATGGAGAAAGAAAATAAACCATCAAAAAAAATCATTGCTTACCGCGGAGGCCGGCAGAGGACTCGCGCTGCTGGACGACGCCGCCAGAGGGTGTGGAATCACGGTTGACGGAGTGATCGCGCTGCTGGACGGGGCCAACGGAGGGCGGGGGATCATGGCAGCCAGAGCGCTCGCGCTGCTGGACGGTGCCAACGGAGGACGGGGGATCATGGCCGCTGTAGCGCTCGTGCTGCTGGATGGGGCCAACGGAGGACGGGGGATCATGGCCGCCGGAGCGCTCAGGGCCGGCAATGGGCTGATGACCACGGGCGGTGGAGCGCTCACGCTGCTGGACGGTGCCGACGGAGGACTGCCATTGGTGTACATGGCCGATGGAGGACGAGGAAGAGGGCTCAAGGACTGAGCCGCTGGAGAGCTAGGGCACATGGCGTTCTGCACATGACGAGGCTTCATGGCGGCCACCAAGTCGCAGTCCAGGCGCCGCCGCCAAGTCTCGCCCTCGCCTGGGTTGAGATTTGTTTTGCTTTTTTCTTGTTCGCTAAATTTTTCACAAGACAGAACGTAAGCAGGAGGGTTATGTGTAAAACAATTGTTAAGTGGATGGCCATATTCCCACCTCCGATCCCTGCTGTACGTCCTCGATCCGATGGGCTAGGATGAAAGTTTTCAGTTTTTACTGATCAAGAGTTTTCACTTGATACTTCGCCATTCAAGTAATTCGATTATTTGCATGCTACACAAAAAAGATAAATATCTGACCCAAAAAACAAGAAAGAAAAAGCCCATTTTAATCTGCGTATTTATCTTTTTCGTTACCTTACATATGAACATATATGTTCACAAAATTTTATAGGTGTATACTACAAATATAAATCTATGTATATACATTTTTTTCCAGATTTTTTCAATATGTGAAAATAGTATTTTCACTGAAAAACATAGAGCTCTATGGAGCTCGGACTTTGTATGCACTTTTCGCTCAAACCCTCACTATATGTCCGTAGACAGCACAATCGTGAAAATGCCATTGAGCTGCCCCCCTCAAATCTGCCCTACACGCCCCACTTGTTCGGCATCCTTCATACCCAGTCCATATATGGGGCGTTTGGATGTGTCCGCCACGTCGGACCGACAGTAGGGGCTCATCCCAAATCTCTTCAAGATGTCCCTGACTTGCTCTATTCATCGCCTCTTTTCTGTCTCGTTGGCACACTATCACCCTAGCTCTGCCGTCGTTCCCAACCCACAGCGTCAGCGTTGGAAGCCCCAACCCACAACGCCGCCAACCTTGTCCATTGCATCGCCGCCATCGGACGCCGCCCCGGTAAGTTTAACTCCTATGGACACAACTCGCACTCTACGTGTTCGAGGAAATGTCCGAGCAATTCTTTTAATCTTTTGTTCATTTTTAGGCAAACGATGGATTTGTCGTCACATGATGTGTATGGAAACAAGGACCATGACGAATTCATATATAAAGAGTTCGTCGGTTTCTCGGATTCGGAAGATGAAAATGCAATGATGATCATCCAAGAAGAACTGGAGAAGCAAGAGGAGCATGTGCTGAACTTCAAGGGTTCGATAAAAGGGCAAGGGAGTTGTTTCCTGGGATAGGATCGCTAGAACAAAGCTTCTCTACAAGGACTACTTCAAACCAGACCCAACATATCATGAAGGTTTTTTACAACGTCACTTCTGGATGAGCAGAAATTTGTTCTTCCACATAGTGAATGTCGTGGGGGAGGCTGGTGACTACTTCAAGCTAAGGAAGGGTTGTTGCGGACAACTTTCCTTCTCTCCTTTGCAGAAATGCATGACCGCTCTCAGGATGCTTGCTTATGGTAGGGTCGCAGATGCCATTGATGTTGAAATCCGAATGGGAAAGACCACATGCCTGAAAACCACCAATGCAATTTGTACGAGTGGAGTACCTGAGAGAACCAACTGTTGAGGACACAGAAAGGTTAGAGCGGCAAGAGGTTTTTGAGGTATGCTTGGTTCAGTTGTTTTCATGCATTGGCAATGGAAGAACTACCCCAAAAGTTTGCACGAGAAGTACCAAGGTCATACCGAAGAGGCCACCTTCATACTTAAAGTTGCGACATCGAAAGACTTGTAGATTTGGCATGCCTTGCTCTAAAATGACATTACGTGCTCTAGCGATCTCCTTTGTTCAAGAGACCTTGCGGCGGGGATGATCCAGCGTACAACTACACCATCACCAGGCATAACTACAAAATGTGGCACTACCTTGCCTATGGTATCTATTCTTAATAGGCGCCGTTTGTGAAGACTTATATAATCCCCAAGGTAGGAAACAATGTCTCTTTGCACAGATGCAAGAATATACTAGGAAGGAAGTGGTGAGGGCACTCAAAGTGTTGCAACCTCGTTGAGGTACTGTTCGTGGAGCTTCAATGATGTGGAAACCACGGAGACACTATACAGTTGATGACATGTTGTATAATCTTGCAAACATGATTACGGAGGATGAGGGCAAGAAGATGCGGAGCATGTTGTCAACTTTGTAGAGATGCATCGACAACTTCAAGATCAACATATGCACATGCAACTCCTTGATGATCTTATGGACCATACAAGGACCCACACATTAAATCAATGAACTATATATTTTGTGTTTCAGTTATGCACTCTGAACAGATTTGATATTTAAACTATGTATTTTATGTACGAATAATTTTTATTTCAGCGCTCTATTCATTGTTTGTGGGTAAAGAACGAAGTGCATGTTTTTGCATGGATTACAAAGAAGACATTTGAGGGGTGAACCAATGCTATTCATGGACGCGCCTAGACGGTCCACAGACGTATAGGGGCATGTATTTGTGAAGTACGGTTGTAGATACTCTTACGTAGTAATTTCGTAATAGCCATCCAAAGTACTGTTCATATCAATAATCCTAGACTTACATAGACCCTATTTGTTTCAGCTTCAATCGGCTTCGAATCATCTGTGGATTCACTTCATTGGCTGAATCAACTTTGCAAGTACACCCAAACATTCTTCAGGCGATTGCACTAAAATGATCCGAATCCAGAGCTTCACTCGTAAAGCTGATTCCAAATAGATATTTGTTTCAACTTTTGATTTTTTTGGCTATAAGAATCTATTGCCTAAAACTGAAAAAAACAGGGCCATACCCCCCCTTCCGAACTGCACCGGGGTGGCCTCCCTCTCTATCTCCAATCCTAATTGTAGGAGAATGATTTGGTGCATCGATATATTGCTCTCGTGCATAGGCACGTATATATGATGTACAAGGTGGGGCCTCTACCTCAATCTATACAACAAACTAGAGAGGTGGGCCTAGTCAATATACATGCACAAATAACATACTCAACACCCCCCCGCAGTCGAAACGTCGCCGGTGACGCAAAGACCGGACCGAAAGCCCTCGAAGGTCGAGGTGGGTAGTCCCTTTGTCATGACATCGGCGAACTGCTGATCGATGGGCACGTGTAGAACACGAACACGACCAAGGGCGGCGTGCTCCCTGACGAAGTGGATGTCGAGCTCAATATGCTTCGTCCGTCGGTGATGGACAGGGTTGGTAGCAAGGTACACCGCGGAGACGTTATCACAGTAGACGAGTGTCGCCTTGGTAACCTCACAGAGCAACTCCTGAAGTAGTTGTCGTAGCCAAGAGCACTCCGCGACGGCGTTGGCCACGGCCCGGTACTCAGCCTCGGTGCTCGATCGTGAGACCGTGGGTTGTTGTTTAGACGACCACGAAATCAGAGAGGGCCCGAGGTAGACGCAGTAGCCGGAAGTAGAGCGTCGATGTCGGGACATCCAGCCCAGTCGGCGTCGGAGTAGGCGACAAGGCTGGTGTCAGGTGATGCCGTCAGGGTGAGACCCATGGCTGTGGTGCCATGTATGTATTGAAGTATACGTTTCATGAGAGCCCAATGGGTGTCATGAGGAGCATGCATATGAAGGCACACCTGCTGGACATCATACTGAATGTCCGGACGCGTCAGTGTGAGGTACTAAAGCGCACCAACGATGGAGCGGTAGAAGGGGGCGTCGGACGCCGGAGAACCCTTGACGGCGGACACCTTAGCCTTCGTGTCGACAGGCGTGGGAGCAGGCTTGCAGTTAAGCATGTCCGCTGTTCGAAGCTTCGTGGCGTGCCTGCTGGTGCGGGGAAGAAGCGATGGCCAGCGCACGACCTCGATGCCGAGGAAGTAGTGGAAGCCCCAAGTCCTTGAGGGCGAACTCGGTGCCGAGGCAAGCTGTGATCTGCTGAAGTAGCGGTGGCGAGGATGCAGTCAGGATGATGTCGTTGACATACAGTAGGAGGTACGCGGTGGCGGGGCCCTGGTGATAGACAAACAGGGAGGCATCAGACCGTGTGGACCGGAACCCCTGCTGCTGAAGGAAGGCCGCGATCCGCGGTGGCCGTAGTTCCATGGCCGGCGGAGCGGCGACCCTGAGATGGACGGCGGCGGTGGCAGCACCCCATCCGGCGGGGTTGGCTGATCTGTGCGGAGATGGTGACGGCGGTGGCTGCGGATCCAACGCTTCGATCGGATCCAACAGATCCGGCGACGAGAATAAAACTAGGACGATGTGGCAGCTTCGCTTAGGTTTGCCGCTAGAAAGATCTGTGGTCGCGCCCTTGGGCTACCACCGCAGCCGTATTTTACGGCGGCCGCTTCAGTGGTCGTCAAGGAGGAGCAGAGTCTGCTGTTGCCAAGGATAAGCCATGGCGGGAGCTTCCCTCGCCGCTTAATGAGGTGGAGAAGAGAGAAATCAGAAGAGAAGGCAAGAGATGATCTCTTAGCATAATATGTCTCACCACGTTTTTAGGAATAATTACTTATTGAAGATAAGGCTAAGAGATGACCCATTATAGATATGTTTTTTTGTCATCTTTAAATTACATGCAAAATTTAAGATAAGACTATCTTATCGACCATTGTACATGCCCTGAATCGTGTCCTTTAAACAAGGTATATATAAATATCCGTGCAATCAGATCTAGTTTCTTTTGTAACATCAGCCCAGACACAAACGGCTCATATATACGCGCATACACGCATACCCTACCCCTATGAGCACCTCCAAAAGACTGAGCCGGTATATCATCTTGAGATTTTATGAAGTCGTCGTAGGCGCCTCTTAGTCGACGAAAACATCTCCTTCCACTGAACGTGTATCATCGAAAATCCTGAAATAAATCCAGAATAAACGCGAGCATCAGGACTTGGACCTCGTGTGCTGAAGATACCACTGTCCACTTTCTCTAATTTACATAATGTATAGTATTTTTTTCTATTATTATTTATTATACTTATTATCTAGTTGAGATCAACAATACGACTTCCACCCCTTTGGGTCATGCTGTTGCACATTTTTAATCTCATCCCCCCTCTTCCACCAGATCAACGATCGATCATATACGCAAGTTGGCGCTTACTAACTGTCTTTGATCTATTCATTCTATTCCAAATTCTTTGTGTCACAGTTTGTAACGCTAACTATGTACTGTAATTTTCTTTTGCGGGGCCACAGCAGCATGGACCTCAATCAACTGCAAACACTGCAGGGTCGTCGAAGCACAAACCATGGTAATTATCTTATCTTGCAGTACTGAGTTTTTAGATGACCGTAAACAACTTATTTAAATCCGTTTCTAATTCATTTATGTTTTGATTTCAGGTTTGTATTAAGTCACCCTAATTATGTACTTTCTTCGTCCGGAAATACTTGTCGGAGGAATGAATGTATGTAGGCGTATTTTAGTTCTAAATGCATCCATTTTTATAATTTTTTCGACAAGTATTTCCGGACGAAGGGAGTTCGTAATATATTTTTTGGGACAACCGGGACGGCTATAGGAGGCCTTGCAATACTCTATGTTGTGGCCCGTATAGAGGGGGGCCCGATTTTTAGAGAATAATTATTGGGCTTGCCGCCTAAACCAAGAAGGAAGATGATTAGCCTTCAGATGACGGCTATTGGAGGAGCTCACAGCTAAGGCCCCGCTTGGTTCCTCGTTTTGAGGCCCAATACACCTGTAAAACATACCCCTGTAAAATAAAAACGGATGGGCCTCACGTTCGTGCTTGGCATGTCGTTTTTGGGCTATAAATTTTACACCGGTGTTCTCGTTTACACCCGTATTAGGCCGATATCTGATACAGACCAGCGCCCGTCGTTTCCCCCCCCACCCTGCCTCTCGCTCAAGACCTAGATCGAGTTGCGCCGCCGGGAGGCGCCGGCGCTGGTGTCCATGAGGAGGTCAAGCGACGGCGACGTGGTAAGGCGCAGAAGACGGTGGCCACGACGGGGGTTAGGCGCGCCGACGACGGCGAATCGCTCTCCAGCCACGACGGTGTGGCGACTTCGCTCTCGGCGCGACAAGGACGCTGGCAGCGATCATGACTCGCCGTGACGGCGAACCGCTCATCCTCCTCTGCTCCGCCAAGGTATCCTCCCTCCTCCTCTGCCCCCCTCCCTGTCCCTTCCCCAGTCAGTCGGCGGTGGAGTACTCCTTGGCGACGTGGCCATCCTGCTTGGTGATGATTAGACCGAACCCTCCTATCAGTTAACAGCTGCTGCCAAAGTTCACAAGAATTCAGTTTCGTCAGGCATAGGGTAGTTAGTTCCGTCAGTTAAAGTTCAGTTCGATCGGGGAAACAAGCCAAGCTTCATTTAGTTGTTACAATGCAGTTTAAGCTGCTGTCGAAGTTTAGGTCGATCAGGGAAATAAGCCAAATGATCGGGTAGTTAGCTGCTGTCCAAGTTCAGTTTGATGTAAATCTAGAAATAATGATAAACAAACAGATGAACAGTGATCCAATGAGTTGCTTTTGTCTGTCCAAGATGTTTATGCTAATTGATTGTTTCCACTCTGAAAGCATGTAATGTACATTGCTTGTTTCATCTAGGTTCCAATGTATCAGGCACATATCTGTTTAC
The DNA here is from genome assembly GCA_021437245.1 of Aegilops speltoides. Lineage (NCBI taxonomy): Eukaryota > Viridiplantae > Streptophyta > Magnoliopsida > Poales > Poaceae > Aegilops > Aegilops speltoides. Next base: position 348,324,425 of record CM038143.1, on the reverse strand, counting down.
GGATCAGTTAATTCACTCGCTTGATCTTGGAACTAATTTGCTTCAAGGACAATCTCTATATCTATGAATTACTTACGGTATTTCATAGTTTAAAGAAAGCCCCATTGATTATTTTTCTGTTTTTGATTGGTCATGTTAAGCTAGTTTGTCGTTGTTCATATACTATGGGCCTGCTTCGTTTAAATAACATGACTGATCCATGGAATAACAACAGAAGCTTGCTAACAATCCATGCCCTAATGTGTATGCTATAAGATAGACAAAGTATTTTTGCTTACTTATTTTGTATTCTCTTCTCACTAGATAATGGATACAAGTAATCATGCTGATGGTTACGAGTTACGTACTGATTCGGAGGAGGAGGAGGAGGAGATGATGTTTCTTGTCTTTCCGACATTATATTGTATATCTTCTAGGAGAGAAAAGATTCCATACAACACATCAATTCTTACGGGAGCTACGTATATCCGGGAAATATTGGATGGCCACCCTCAACGGTGCCTTGATATTCTTAGGATGGAATCCCACATCTTCCGAGCTCTATGCGGCCACCTTAGATCCAAAAATCTTCTGCGAAACTCAAGAGGAGTCAGCATTGAAGAGCAACTAGGGATGTTTATGTACATGCTTTCGAGGAATGCGAGTTATCATACATTGATTGATAGATTTCAGCATAGTCCGGAAATAGTGCATAGACATATCAATGGATGCTTCAATGCTATGAGATCACTGGCGCGGCATTTGACCTTATCAAGCATAGTTCATTAGATACTCACTGTAAAATATCAACAAATCCCCAGTTTTGGCCTTTCTTCAAGGTACACACCATCCCTTGCTATGTACTTTAGGAATTTCTATCCTCTCTTAGCCTAACACATATAGTAACTGTTGGGGATATGACTATTTGTGTAAGCCGCCCAGGAGGGGCCGGGTTACACAAAGAGTACTCATCAGAGGAAGCCCAAGACCAAGCATGAAGATGGCGGTTCAATAAAGAGCTTAAGGCCCACGGGAGGCTTAAGCCCATTGTAGTAAACCGCCATGATGGCAAGACTTGTAACGTAAGGTAGATTTAACTGGTCACCGAGCCGGACTCTGTTTATAAGCCGGCCGGGACTCTGTAAGCCGCAGGTATCAACCCATGTATATAAGGGGACGATCTGTGGGCGACTTAGGGCAAGAAACAACTCATCGAGAGCCGAGCATAGCGTATCTCGCTCCCTGGTCATCGAAACATCAATACCAACCCAACTAGACATAGGCCTTACCTTCACCGTAAGGGGCCAAACTAGTATAAACCCTCTCGTGTCTCTTGTCCCGATTTAACCCCTTCAAGCTTCCTAGTTGCGATGGCTCCACAACCAAGTCCTTTCACGAGGACATCTGACGTGACTATTCCACGACAGTTGGCGCCCACCGTGGGGCCAGCGCACGGTGAATTTGAGTTCTTGAAGGGCAACTTCAAGGGCTCAAAGTGCGTAGTGGGCGGATGACCAAGAGTCGTCATGGCAAGATCTACATCGACGATGAAGGCTGGGGTCCCGACGCCGACTCAATTGAGTCTGCTACGGGTCCCCTTCAGCCGAATCCACATTTTCATCGGCGGATCGGTGGCCGGGCCTGAGCCGACAATCGCCGACCTCATCGAGACCGCTCAGCGTGCGAGGAAGACCCGGACTCAGCCAGTCATGAGGCGTGCCTTCGTGGGCTGGCGTCCACGGGGAGGAACTTTCTGGATCTGAAGATGGGGGTGAGACGGCCGTCCTCTCAGACGGTGACTCGTCCACCGGCTCAACAGATTCATTGTATCAGGTACAAGACGGCGCGCTCGGGGGCTGTTCCGATGGCATCAGTATTCCGGACCCCGATGAGCCACCAAGATGGGCCGGAATCTTCATGGCTGGAACTAAGCCCGGCTCAAACTCTACAGCAGCTGCGGCGATCACGTCCGGGTCAGGAGCAGCTGGGGCAGGCGGCCCCGCGCACCCACCGGCTCAGGTGCTGATGGACCTCATGGACAAGCTTACGGCCCTGTTAACCGCCATGGTTATTCCTGCAGATAAAGATGAGCATGATGCAGCGGTAGCGCAAGTGCGTGAGGAGATAGCTCAGGCCAAGGAGGCTTTAGCAGCTGAGGATACTAGACTAGTTGCAGAGCGGGCGGCTCTCGACGCCCGGGCACAGCGCTTGCAGTCAGAAGCTTACCAGCTCACGATGAGCTTAAACGCATCCAATGAGGTAATGAGGAGACGACATCAGAAAACGCAGTCCCGTTGACCTCCGAATTACGATCCCCGGGTTCTCTTTGCTACACCCGGAGCCGGCCCTAGTAACCCGCCAGATGCCGATCGGCTTATGACAGCCGGAACAGGAGGGCCGGCTCAGCCTAGGGATATGGTGCCGCCTCACGTAAGCGTGCCACCGCCGCGTTATGTGCCGATTCCACCAGGTCACTTTTCCAACCCCATGGAGAATTTAATCGCAGCTTCAGCGCGCTTAGCGGCTCTTCCTATGGAAGGTGATGACCCGACGGCGGTGGAAACCGGAGGGTCGAGAGCTCTTCAGATAGCCCCAACACAAATAGAGACCTATTCTTACAGCCGGGACATGATTCATTCAACTCCCCCGCCCTGGATAGCACCACCTCGCCAGAACCGGAGCCCGAGTTACAGCAGACGCATGGAGTCGGAAGCTTTGTCAAGCAATGCCCAACGGCGTAACCAGCCCGGGGGCTATAACCCGGCGCAGGACCAAGTACGTCAGGAGAATGATCACCCGGAGTATCCAATGACATCGGTTGAGGCGGGAGTAGCCACTAGAACCGGCGGTGTCCCTTGCCTGGTGCCGGCTCTGCGCGATGTACGTCTGCCCAAGCCCCAAGGACTTCAAGGGACTTCGAAAGGTGCCAAATTACACAGCCGATTTACAGCCCGGGGCGTGGATCGAGAGTTATGAGATGGCCATGGAGTTGCTGGAAGTTAGTGACGCGGCAATGGCTAAATATTTCACCATGATGTTAGATGGAACAGCCCGGTCGTGGCAGAAAGGCTTGCCACCCAATTCCATTGGTTCATGGGGCGAGTTAAAGGCTCGGTTCATCCAGAACTTCAAGGACACCTGTAAACAATCTATGTTGATTGTGGACTTGACGGATTGCAAGCAAGAGGAAGGTGAATCCACTACCCATTGGGTACGCTGAGTCAAGGAGATAATTCATTCCTCCGATAAGATGGATGCCGGCTCTGCGGTTCTTATGCTGGAGAAAAATTGCCGTTTTGAGCCGCTGAGGATGAAACTGGGGCGCCTTAAACGTGACCTCACGGATATGGGTACGTTGATGGCGGCTTTAGTCAAATATGCCGATTTTGATAGTACCAAGGATCCCGCGTCTGACGATGAGAAGACAGGGAAGGGAAAAAGGAACGGTAATGGAAAGGGTCAGCAGCATAACCTGGGGACTCAAGGCGGCAATAAGCGTAAGGCGGATGGTAACCCGGAGTTTGTGGCCAATGCCAATGTACGAGGTAACAATCCGAGACCTAAGGGTAAACCGCCACGATCCGGTGGGTCAGGCCCATCGCTGGAGCGGCTACTCAATGAGCCTTGCCCGAGACACGGCACCCGGGAGCGGCCGACCACACATCTATGGAAGGATTGTGCGATCATGAAGGCGTTTAAAAACTCCAACACCTTCGACGGCGGTCAAGGATCTGGTGGCGGCTCAGGGGCCGGCGGCTTTCATGGCCCAGGTGGCGGTTCAAATTCCGATTTTCAAGGGCATCTAGGTGGCAACAGTCAGCAGCAGTCTGGTCAAGGTGGACAGCAGCAACAACAGTCAGGTTATCAAAGCCATCCGAAGCAGTTAAGTGGTGGACAGTATCACGTGTTTACCACTAGCTTGTGCAAATGTGACCAGAAGGTTCATAAGAGGGTTGTGAATTCTGTTGAGCCGGCAATCCCTCGTTATTTAAGGTGGTCAGAGCAGCCCATCATATGGAGCAGGGAGGATCATCCTCCGCGGGTCGATAACCCGGGTCAGTTGGCTTTGGTAGTGGTGCCTCAGGTTGGTGGGTATAAGTTCACCAAGGTGCTCATGGATGGGGGTTGACTGATAAAAATCTGAGAACATCCAACACTGTTTTCCATGGAGTTGTCCCTGGTAAGTCAGCTTATCCAGTTGGTAGGATTGAGCTGGAGGTGGCTTTTGGAGACGAACATGACTCCCGAGCTGAGAAGTTGATGTTTGAAGTGGTCAAGATCAGGAGCCCGTACCACGCTCTGTTTGGACGGCCGGCTTATGCTAAGTTTGTGGCCCGGCCGTGTTACGTTTATTTACAGCTCAAAATGCCGGGTTACAAGGGCACCATCATTGTACATGGCAGTCGTAAGGTAGCATTGGAGTGTGAAGAGGGTGACGCGGCTTATGGTGAGTCGGCCTGCGCAGCAGAGGAGCTCAAATTTTATCAAGATAATGTTGACCCGGCGGATATGACATCCCTGAAGAAGCCAACTACAGAGCATGACCGGGGTTGAAGTTTAAGTCGGCACCGAGACAAAGCTTGTTGACTTTACCAGGTGATTCTTCTAAAAGTTCAAATCGGCAGCAATTTGGATCCCAAATAGGAAAGCGCGCTCATCGAGTTCATCCGTGAGAACCGGGACATCTTTGCATGGAAACCTTCTGACATGCCGGGTGTACCAAGGGAACTCGCTGAGCACACTCTCAATATTGATCCAAAGTATAAGCCGGTCAGGCAGTTTCTTTGCCGTTTTAATGAAGAACGACAGAAAGCTATTGGGGAAGAAGTCGCCCGGCTCTTAGCGGCCGGGTTTATCATTGAAGTTTTTCACCCGGAGTGGTTGGCTAACCCGATGCTCGTCCTCAAGAAGAATGGCACCTGGCGGATGTGTGTGGACTACACGGACTTAAACAAGGCTTGTCCAGCTGACCCTTTTGCTCTTCCCCGTATTGATCAAATCATTGATGCTACGGCGGGTTGTGAGCATTTGAGCTTTTCGGATGCTTACTCCGGTTATCATCAGATTAAGATGGCAGTTAAGGACTAGGAGAAGACGGCCTTCATCACCCCGTTTGGAGCCTTCTGTTATGTATCTATGCCATTTGGGCTCAAGAGTGCTCAGGCGACTTATCAGCGGTGTGTGCAGAACTGTTTGCACGACCGAATTGGGCGTAATGTCCATGCTTATGTGGATGATATTGTGGTGAAGTCTAGAGAAAAGGAAACCTTGATATCCGACTTAAAGGAGACCTTTGATAATCTTCGGGTTTACAAGATGATGCTTAACCCGGCCAAATGTGTGTTTGGTGTTCTGCGAGCAAGCTTTTGGGCTTTACGGTGTCCAACAGAGCATCGGGCTAACCCGAGAAGATTAAGCGATTACCTCTCTGGCTAAACCGCGTGCATCAATGATGTTCAGCGGCGGGTCGCGTCGCCGCCTTAAGTCGGTTCATAAGTCGGCTCGGTGAGAAAGCCCTCCATTATATCAGATGATGAAGAAAACTGACACTTTTGTTTGGAGTGAGGTCGCTGATGCTGCTTTTGAAGACTTAAAGAGACAACTGTCTGAGCCACCGGTTCTCGCGGCTTCGATTGACAAAGAGCCTTTACTATTATATGTGGCTTCCAATTCACGAGCCGTCAGCGCTGCCATCGTGGTGGAGCGTAAGGAAGATGGTAAGGAACTTCCGGTTCAACGGCCGGTTTACTATATCAGTGAGGTGCTCATTGAATCCAAGCAAAGGTACCCGCATTGGCAAAAGCTTGTTTATGGGGTGTTCATGTCAAACCGGAAGTTGAAGCAGTATTTTCAAAGCCATCCTATAACTGTGGTAAGTTCTGCCCCTTTGGGAGACATCATTCAGAATAGAGAGGCCACAGGACGAGTCGCCAAGTGGGCTATCGAGCTTGGGCCTCATGGCTTGAAATACATGCCTTGGACAGCTATTAAGTCTCAGGCCTTGGTGGACTTCATCAATGATTGGACAGAGCTGCAGGCACCTGAGGAGAAGCCGGATAACACATACTTGACTATTCATTTTGACGGGTCCAGGCAGCTAGAAGGCTCGGGGGCTGGAGTGGTGTTAACTTCCCCTCGAGGTGACAAATTTTGTTATGTACTCTGGCTTATGTTTCCATGTACTAACAATGCAGCTGAATATGAGGCATTACTTCATGGTCTCCGGATGGCTAAGGAGATGAACTTAAGCCAGGTACGATGCTTGGGCGACTCAGATTTGGTGGCTCAACAAGTGTCAGGCAAGTGGGATTCCAAAGACCCCCTCATGGAGGCTTATCATCGTGAAGTAGATGCTGTGGCTGGTCACTTCACGGGTTATCAAGTGGAGCACATTGATCGAAGGAAGAACGAGGCGGTGATGCTTTAAGCGGTTGGGATCTAACGTAAGCGGTGCCGCCCAACACCTTTCTTGATGTGTTACATAACCCTTACATCAAGGTACCTACCGAGGAAGACTTAGCGATGCGGACCGGAGGCACGGTGGTGGCGGCTCTTCATGCTATCCCGGATTGGACGGTGCCTTATCTGGCTTATATGACCCGGGGTGAATTACCGAAGGATGAGACATTGGCGAGACAAATCGTTAGGCGCTCCAAATCCATGACGATTGTTAACGGCGAATTACATCACCTCAGCGTCACCGGCGCGTTTCAACGCTGTGTGTCACCTGCAGAAGGCCAAGAAATACTCCGTGAGATTCATGAAGGAGATTGTGGCCATCATGCCGTGTCAAAATCCCTCGTGGCCAAGGCTTTTCGTCATGGTTTCTATTGGTTGACAGCTCACGCTGATGCGGAAGATCTGGTCAGTAAATGTGATGGGTGTCAAAAGTTCTCACGACGAGCTCATGTGCCGGCTCAAGAGTTGCGGATGATCCCACTTACTTGGCCGTTTGCAGTTTTGGGGCTTGACATGGTTGGACCTTTCAAAAGGTCTAAGGACAAAAAGACACATCTGCTGGTCGCAGTGGACAAGTTTACCAAGTGGGTTGAGGCAGAGCCGGTCAGTAAGTGTGACGCAGCCACGGCGGTTCAGTTCATGAAAAAGGTTGTAACACCCCGTATGTAACTTTCCATATTTGTAACTCCAACTCTTGCCATTTTCGGCTATGTGCTATGATATTCCCTCCGTGGTTGGGTTTTGTCTTTTGTTTTGCATTTTACTCGTGTCATGCATCTCATATCATGTCATCATGTGCATCTCATTTGCATACGTGTTCGTCTCATGCATCCGAGCATTTTCCCCGTTGTCCGTTTTGCAATCCGACACTCCCATGTGCACCGGCGCACCCCTCTTGTCTCTTTTCGTGTGCGGGTGTTAAAACGTTCTCGGAATGGGATGAGGCTTGCCAAGTGGCCTTGGTACACCACTGGTAGACCACCTGTCAACTTTCGAGTCATTTGGAGCTCGTTTGATACTCCAACGGTTAACCGGGTAACCGCAAAGGCCTCTTTTGGGTTGCAGCCCAACACCACTTCAAAACATCCCAATAACCCATCTAAGTCACTTCCATGCTCTCCGTCATCGGATCAAGATCGTGTGGGTGAAAACCGCACTCCATTTGGAGCATCCTAGCTCCCTCTACCTATAAAAACACCTCCCCCTCCAAAATTTTCGGGCAAACCCTAGACAAACTCCTCCCCGCCGCCACCGGACGCATCCGGACCGAGCCGGACACGTCCGCCTGCCGCCAGATGATCCGCGCAGCCGCCGCCCGGTGAACCAGGCGCGACACGTGGCACCGGCCACCATGCGCCGCCCGACCCGCCGAGCCCATGCCGGCCCCGCGGCCAGCGTCCTCGCCGCCCGCCTCGCCCGCTTCGCCCGCCGCCGGATCGCGTCGCTCCGCTGCCTCGGCCGCCCGCCGCCGCCATCCGGAGCTTGCCGCCCGCCACCTCCGCCAAAGCTTCGCCTCCGCCCGCGCCCGCGCGCCCGCCGCCCATGATCGCCTCCGCCTGGCCCGACGCCGCGGCCCGCCCTCCACCGGATCCGGCCACCTCGACCCTCGTCGGATCTGCCTCATCCTCCTCCCGGCCAACTCCGGCGCCGCCTCGGCTTCCGTGCAGCCGGAGCCAGATCCGATCTGGACCTCTAGGTTGATTTCTTCCTCCCCCGAAATCCCCTAAGTCTTTTCTGGCAGTAATTTTGTTGCATGTTCATTGCACCACAACTTTGCACTCATGGCTCCGTTTTGGGCTTGTAGCATACCGAATTGTTCGCCTCGAAGAGTACATCATTTCATCTCAGTGCATGATTTTCATTTGAGCTCATCTGGATGCCCGAAATGCTGTTGGAAGAGGGCTATATAATGTTAATTTTTGTTTCTTGACAGAACATGCACTTTTGTCATTTTTGCCATGATTGATGTGTGCATCTTATGAACTTGAGCCCTACATATGTTTTGAACTATGCCATGCCAGCTTTACAGGGGTGTATGCCATGTATTTTTGTGAGTTATGTGGTGACTAGAACAAGCATGCTAACTAGGCTTCGTGATGTTGCTGATTTTAGTCCCTGTTCTGCTGTTATTTTTATGCCATGTAAACTTGATGCTATAGAGAGATCCATGCTTATTTTGAGATACTTCAGTAAAGGTGTTTTGAACATATGGTTATGATCTACCATTCATGCCCCTTTTTGAAATTATGGAGTAGTCTAGCATGTCATTTTCGTGCTCTACTTTTGCTACAAAATGTTTCCTGGCAGATTGTTTACATGATATTCAATTTTTACAAGGTTGTTGTAGTTGATCCGTGTATGCTATGATGTTGTTCTTGCCATGTATAGTTTCTATGCCATGTCTTCTTGATGGATGTATGCTTAGTTTATCATGAAATGCTCTGTAATGAGTGCATCGAGCTCACGAAGGTGCCTTCGTAATTCTGTCAATGCCATGCCTGCTTTTGAATCATTACTAAACTTGCTATGTTTACATGCATGCCATCATTTCTTCTGATCCTTTTTGGCTCATGGTCAGTAAGGGACTTTTGTTCTATGCTTTGAGTAGAATCATGCCATGCCTTGTTTTGCTATTATAAGTTCCTGTAGCATGTTGATTTCTTGCTCTAAACATTGCTACCTGATGCTGTTTATGCCATGTCCAACCTGATATTTTTTGCACTTTTCCCATGCTTGTTTGAACCTGTTATGGTGTGATTTAGCCGTAGCTCAGTGTTCCTCTTTTGTTAAGCATCTCCTGTAGATCACTGCTATATGCTTTGTTTTTATGTTGGGGTGCTGTAGCATAGTTTCTTGTTGCATGCTAAGTAGCATCGTGCTGTTAAACGCAGATTTGCGTCATTCTTGTTTTGCTTGCCATTTGCAAACCGTGCATCCGTTTCCGGTGATCTTTATATCGATTTCAACCGAAATCATCTCATCTTTCCAGAGGCATACTTGGTTTGCCAAGTTGATGCCTTGTTCACCATTTTCCCTTCCGGAGCCCGCATTTGCATTGCATATCACATCTCGCATATCATGTCATGTATTGCATCATGTTGCTTGTGCATTGCTCCATGTTTGATTGTGGTTCCATTGCTTGTGTTCTTGCTTTGGGTAGAGCTGGGAGACGAGCACGTGAACGAGGAACCTGTTGAGAACGCTTACGGGGATCAAGCCTTCGACAACTCTGAGAACCTTGCAGGCAAGATGACCATACCTTCGATATCACTTCTATCTTTGCTTTGCTAGTTGCTCGCTCTATCATTATGTTAGCTCTACACTTACACCGCTTATCATGCCTCCCATATTGCCATGTCAAGCCTCTAACCATCCTTTCCTAGCAAACCGTTGTTTGGCTATGTCACCGCTTTTGCTCAGCCCCTCTTATAGCGTTGCTAGTTGTAGGTGAAGATGAAGTTTGTTCCGTGTTGGAACATGGATACTTTGGGATATCACAATATCTCTTGTTTAATTAATGCACCTATATACTTGGTAAAGGGTGGAAGGCTCGGCCTTATGCCTGGTGTTTTGTTCCACTCTTGCCGCCCTAGTTTCCGTCATACCGGTGTTATGTTCCTTGATTTTGCGTTCCTTACGCGGTTGGGTGATTTATGGGGCCCCTTGACGGTTCGCTTTGAATAAAACTCCTCCAAAGAAGGCCCAACCTTGGTTTTACCATTTGCCACCTAAGCCTTTTTTCCCTTGGGTTTTCGCGATCCCGAGGGTCATCTTTATTACCCCGGGCGGTGCTCCTTCGAGTGTTGGTCCAAACTAGAAACCACTTGCGGCGCCACCTCGGGAAACTTGAGGGATGGTTTTAGTTATGCGTAGTGTTCATCCGGTGTGCCACGAGAACGAGATATGTGCAGCTCCTATCGGGATTTGTCGGCGCGTCAGGCGGTCTTGTTGGTCTAGTTTTACCATTGTCGAAATGTCTTGCGAACCGGATTCCGAGATGATCGGGTCTTCCCGGAGAAGGTATATCCTTCGTTGACCGTGAGAGCTTATGATGGGCTAAGTTGGGACACCCTGCAGGTATTATCTTTCAAAGCCGTGCCCGCGGTTATGAGGCGGATGGGAATTTGTTAATGTCCGGTTGTAGATAACTTGACACTTGACTTCATTAAAATGCATCAACGGCGTGTGTAACTGTGATGGTCGCTTCTCGGAGGTCCGGAAGTGAACACGGTGTTGGAGTTATGTTTGACGTAGGTTGCTCTAGGATCACTTCTTGATCGCTTCTAGATTCACGACCGTGCCTTGCTTCTCATCTCGCTCTCTCTTGCGTATGTTAGCCACCATATATGCTAGTCGCTTGCTACTGCTCCACCTCATTACACCACCCTTCCCTTAAGCTTAAATAGTCTTGATCTCGCGGGTGTGAGCCCGTGGCTCACAGATTCTACCAAAACAGATGCAGGTACCGATGATACCAGCGCAAGTGGCGCAATCGAGCTCAAGTGGGAGTTTGACGAGGACCTTGGTCGTTACTATGTTTCGTTTCTAGATGATCAGTAGTGGGCCCAGTTGGGACGATCGGGGATCTGTGTAGCATTTGGGGTAGTCTTCTTTTATTTTGGTTCCGTAGTCGGACCTTGAGTGTAATCTGGATGATGGATGTTTATTTATGTATTGTGTGAAGTGGCGACTGTAAGCCAACTATGTATCTCTTTCCCTTATGTATTACATGGGTTGTGTGAAGATTACCTCACTTGCGACATTGCTTTCAATGCGGTTATGCCTCTAAGTCGTGCTTCGACACGTGGGAGATATAGCTGCATCGAGGGCGTTACAAAGGTGATCTTTCGTTTTGGCTTTCCACATAGCATTATAATTGATAATGGCACTAATCTCTCTAAGGGTGCCATGGAAGAGTTCTGTCAAAGAGAACATATCCGACTTGATGTTTCGGCTGTTGCTCATCCTCAATCCAGTAGTCAACCAGAGAGAGCTAATCAAGAGATCCTGAAAGGCATCAAGCCCTGGCTCTTGGTCCCTTTACAGCGAACTCTGGGTTGTTGGGTGGAGGAGTTACCCTCCGTGTTATGGAGCATCAACACTATGCGTAATAGATCTACGGGATTCACACCTTTCTTCATGGTTTATGGAGCAGAGGCTATCCTGCCAAGTGACATCCGACACGACTCACCCCGAATGGCGGCTTATGTTGAGGCGGATAATGAAAAGGCTCGTCAGGATGCACTTGACTTGTTGGATGAGGAGCGAGACTTGGCAATAGCCCGCTCGGCGATTTACCAGCAAGACCTGCGCCACTATCACAGCCGCCGGGTTAAAAGCAGAACCTTTCAGGAAGGCGACTTGGTGCTCCGGCTCATCCAGGATCAGTCTGATATGCACAAGCTATCCCCGCCTTGGGAAGGACCCTTTGTGGTCAGCAAGAATCTGCACAACGGGTCATATTATCTCATCGATATTCGAGAGTGCAAGGACTCCTTTAAATCGGAGGAGGAGACCCGCCGGCCGTGGAATATAGCTCATCTCCGGCCTTACTATACTTAAGTTACTTCTTAAGATACTTTCTATAATGTACATATTATATAAAGCAATAAAGCAGGACCTCTGTCCTTTTTTCCCATAAAGAATGTTTCATGTTTTCTTTATCAGGTGATGGACACTTCCAACAGGGGGCCGATCATATCCGGCTTTCCCTTTGGTCCGGCTTATGATCATATCTGAATCTAGCCTTGGTCACTTGGGGGCTTCCTGTTCAAACATAGGTCGTATTCGAACCAAAGAGAACATAGCTGTCGATACCCACTTGATCGGCATATTGCCAAACCCACTTGGGGCTTCCTGATCAAATTTGAATCATAGCTTAACCCCTTTGGGTCTGACGTGGATCGTATTCGAATCAGCGTCATTAAACAACTCTAATGTTCACTTGGGGGCTTCCTGTTCAAACATAGGTCGTATTCGAACCAAAGAGAACATAGCTGTCGATACCCACTTGATCGGCATCGCCAAAGCCACTGGGGGCTATATGATCGTATCCGAATCTTAGCTTAACCCCTTTGGAACTGTTTTTTGGTCGTATTCGAATCAGGAGCCTGTGAACATTTGCAAGTATGATTATTTTCACTATCATTGAAACCTTCTCGAGGAGATGGTTCTTGATCTTTCCGGTTTTATATTAATTACTTCAGGTTCTAACAAGTGCCAGGTAAAAACTTATATGAGCCGGAGAGGTTATCAAAAAGGGTCGTAGGTATGCTATTATGATTATGTTTTAACTAATCATGAACCGGCTTATACATATGATCTTTGATCATGTCCGGGTTATCAATATTCTATAAACCCGCTGGTGCAGTGAATCGTCCAGGAAGGCCTTGCCTGTGTTACGTGCAGGTTAGAACGGAACAAGGTGAAGGATCAAGGAAGCACTTGATTAACATAAGCAAGATGAATTTAGTACTGGCGGCTTAACAAAAGCAATAAGTACCATAAGGCATGACAGGCATTAAGGAGTTTTTCTATCCTATTACAAGACTCCCCGAGTCTGAATAAGTGAAGCATTGTTCTTTGCCAAGTTATAACCCGGCTGGCGGCTCATTCCTCCGGCTGGCTTGATGACTCCGGGTTATCCTTCCCGCCTCTCCTTGGTTGTTGTATCACGGAAGGTGGGCGAGGCCCGATCAATGCCGCTCAAAGCTTCAAATTCAGCTTCATCATCTATTAAACCGGCGGGTCCACTTGAGGGCAAAGGTATGCTTCTGCGTTGGAGGGAGCAGTGACTTGGTCATAGGGGACATTTGGGATTCTCCGGTTCTCGCTATCATAACCCGGCGAATACTTGGTGAGATCAATATCCTCCCCAATGAGAGTCGCCAGAGGGCGTATGACTTTAACACAGGCAGTGAAGTCCTGTTCGCCAAAAGCAGTGCCATCCTCCTTAAGACTTGGATATCCAAGAGAGAGGTCAGCAAGCTCAAGCTCTGGCACCCATGCTTTTGCCCGGCTCAACGCAGCCACGACTCCGGCTCTCGCGGATGCCCGCCTTAAGTCTTGAATACGTTGAGGTAGCACCGACAGATGTCTCAACACGTCTTGCAGGAGCCAGGGAGAGGTATTTGATAAAGCCACATCGGTCAATGCACGCTGTGACCCGGAGTACAGCTGCTCTACCAAGGTGTACATTGCCTTAAGCTTGACAAGCATATTTTCCTTCAGATTGGTACTCCTGGGGCCTGCATTTTCACAGGTATAACAGTAAGCCGGAGGCAACTATCACGATAACTCTTGAAGGATTACAATATTTATGAGCGGCTTACTGAAGATAGCTAAGACCATTTGGGATATGTTCCGCTTTAAGTCGGACAGCTCATTTGTTGCCTCGACAAGAGATGCCTCCGCTGTTTCAACCCGGGTCACCAGTGAAGCCCTCTCATCAACCCAAGCCTTCTTTTTCGATTCAAAATTTTCTTCAGCTTCTCTTGTTCAGAGACACTGAATTCAAACTTGGAATTGGCTTTCTGAGCTTCGAGCTCTTGGGTTTTCAACTGTCTCTTCAAATCGGCAATCTCCGCCTCAAATTGACTTACGGTGGCCTGCATTGACATCAGGTTATGGTAAGAATCTTGGTAAGTTAACATTTAAGTCCCAAGTATTTTACAAGTAAAGATACTTGGCACTTGGGGGCTAATGTATGTTTAAAGAATCTTTAGTCTATTTTACCAAGTCACACATATTAAGTCTCAAGCACTTTACAAGTAAAGGTACTTGACACTTGGGGGCTAATGTAACCCAAATTTAAAGTTTCATGTTATCTCCGGGTTAAACATATTTAATTTAAACCGGACAAAACTAATAGCTAGCAGATTATTAAGTCTACATCATATTCATTCATAAGCAATAGACTTGGGGGCTGGTACAGTAAGTAAGATTCAGAGTGAAAGCTTAAATTTTACCTCAGATTTATGCTGTATTTGCTTCACCATGTCAATCTCCAGGTCACGACTACTGTGTACTTGGTTCGGATAGCCCGAGACTATATCACCAATACTTAGGTGAGAGTAATCAGTGATGTCTTGTTTGGACTTCCGGCGCTGGGCAAACTCTTCCTTGGCGGTGCATTGGGCAAGGGCAGTAGGCCGTCCCGGTTCAACATACTGGCTCTTCACAATTTCAACTTCCGGGTCAGCCGTCTTGGTCGGGCTAGGGATTTCCGAGTCATCCGAGTTGTGGATCATGTCCTCTGCAGGCGGGTCAGAAGTTTGCTCCGGAATGTCAGAAGCCGGTTCAGGCGGTGGCTGATGAATGGAGCTATCTGGAACGGATGAGTCAAGCACCGGTTCAGTAACCACCGGGTCTTGGGTCGGCTTATTCTTCTTTGCCCTCTTGCTGGGCTTTACTTGCAAGCTGTCAAACAAAGTGAAAAGATAAGTATCAAAGTATAAGTATGGATAACCTCAAAGTAGGAAAGGTTATATTACCCGGGAGCCGTTTTGAAAGCCGGCATGTTCGATTGCTTCGACTCATCAGAAGAAGGGGAGGTATCCTGATAGTTGGAGTCAGATGAATTGAGAGGTTGGCAAATCAAACCCATCAAGGGTAAAACAAAACGTAAGTTGGAGATAACCTCGGTCCGACGCTTCTGGTTACATCGGGTAAGCCGAGGAAAGCTCTGCGTCTGGTTGGCCCGAGTCGCGCCGGTTCTCAAGCTGCTGTTGCTTCAAAAGAAATTGAGGATCTTGGTAGCGAGAGGTGTGAAAACCTTACTTTCGGGTCACCTTCGTTCTTTGTGTTGGCAAAGGCTCTGAGTCGGAGGAAATTATAGTTACCTCTTCGCCAGCTGCTTGACTGTTCCCAGTATCCTCCTGAAAGGATCAAATGTCAGTAAGGTAATGGCAAAGGAGTTAAAGAAAATCAAAAAGATTACCTCTTCCTCATATGAAGAAGAGTCGTCCAATTTAAGCATATCAGAGGCGCTGGGTTTCTTCTTTTTAGAGGTACGCGTCCTGGCGGCTTTCCTTTCGGTCTTCTTGGCCACCCGGGCCAGTTTGCAGCCTCATGGTCATACTTGACCTTCCAGAAGTTGTCATCGGCCTGTGGAAAAAGACAAGGAATCATAAGTACCAGAAGGTAACATATTAAAGAGTATTTGTGAAGACTAGTAACTTACTGTAGGAGCCGGATTCTTCTTGCAGAAGGGAAGCAAACTGAAAGTATTACTGATTACAGTGCCCTCCTTCAATAGCGATTGGACTGTAGCATCTACCACATCATCTGGTAAGTCATCAGGACTATGACGCATTGAGTCGTCCTTTTCGCCTGTGTAAGTACACATTAAGCCGGAGCGGCGGCTTAATGGTAGTATCCGCCAGGTGGCCCAGACCCGGACCAAATAAATGCCAGTTAACCCGTTGCCTAAAAGGGCCTTGATCTTTCTGATGGTGGGGTTAAGAGGTAGGCGCTCAACAGCAGTCAACTTGTCTGCCAGATGATGATTGGACTCAAGACGCAGGGCGCGAAAGCCGGGCAGAGGCTTCTCGCTAGCCGGAGAGGTGTCCTGACAGTAGAACCACGTCTGGTTCCAGTCTTTTGGGTGACTCGGCAGCTCAGCATAAGGAAAAAGGCAGTCTCTCCGCCGCTGGATTGAGATGCCGCCAATTTCAAGACTAGGCCCGTTGGCGCTCATTCTGCCGGTTCAAGTAAAAAAGCTCTCTGAACAGCAGCAGACTTGCTTCCTCTCCTAAATATACCTCGCAGAAGACTTGGAAATTACACAGATTGGACACGGAATTAGGTCCATATCTTGAGGCCTCAGGTCAAAGAAATCCAGAACTTCCCTGAAGAATTTTGAGCCGGAGGGCAAATCCAGTTCATATAGTGCGTAAAACGACTACCTCCCGTCTTTGGGTTGAGGTATCTCCTCGACGGGTGAGGGGCACGATAGGACATAGTCTCCTTTTTTGGCAGATGGCCAGATGTCACAAACTCAGCAAGTTTGCTTTTGGTGACTGTGGATGGAACCCAGTTGCAAGTCACAGGGGCCTTGGCCGCTTAGGAGCCATAACGCAGTGGCCTACGACAAAGTAAGAAAGTTCCGGCTCACATTTAACCCGGGAGAAATATTCAAATTTATTTAAAATAGCGGCTTAAGCAAGGGGCCTAATGATATAAGGGTGATTGTGCAGTAAAGTTTAAGCCGCCATCAGGATCAACAGTCATTCAAGAATTTTTAAACCGGACATCTAGACAGTGGTGATAAAGTAAGTTTTCCAGAGGAAGCTTTTCGGGTGATAGAAACAAGTTTCACGGACAACAGCCTTTATTATGGATCAAGCTATTGTTCTAAAGGAGAAAATTTCTAGACCTAAAAGCAGGGCAGAGAAGTTCATGCATTCAAAGGAGGTTTCCAAACAAGAAAAATGAGATCTATTTCTATACAAGATCAACGCAAACAACTACCGCAGCAGTTCTGCACAGTTTTTATGATCTAACAGGCTGTGGAAGTGCGGACTAGCAAGGATTCGCATCGGGCGGTGATGAACCCGATGAACTTGGCAGAGCTTCAAGATAGATCTAAGAAAGGAAAAAAGGGAACTCACGGAGGAGGATGAACCGCAGAGGCTCGCCGTCGATCTCTGGTTACAGTCAGGTTGATGCAGCGACCTGAGTTGATGAAGACGAGGGGGTCGATGGTAACGGCGGCGAAGCTTGAGAGGCAGAGAGGAGAGGAAGAAGACGACTGGAAGGGTAAAAAGGAAAAGACCCAAGTCGTGGCTATTTATAGGAAGAAGATGACTGAGATGGCATGGGAAACGAGGAGATAACAATTATTATCCAGCGGCCCCGACGCCTCGATCTTCGGAGTGATCAATAAGAAAAGACCCATTGAAAGATTTGATGGAACAAAAAATGAATTAAAGGAAAAATGACGTCACGCAGAGTTAAGACGGATCCAGAAGATGACGTCATGGCGGGTTAACAAAAACCCTCTATATAGTCAGAAGACTGAAGATCTAATTCTTTAAAAATATTTTTTAGACTGAGATGAACAAGTTCAAATCAGTCTGGGGCCTAATGTTGGGGATATGACTATTTGTGTAAGCCGCCCAGGAGGGGCCGGGTTATGCAAAGAGTACTCATCAGAGGAAGCCCAAGACCAAGCATGAAGATGGCGGTTCAATAAAGAGCTTAAGGCCCACGGGCGGCTTAAGCCCATTGTAGTAAACCGCCATGATGACAAGACTTGTAACGTAAGGTAGATTTAACTGGTCACCGAGCCGGACTCTGTTTATAAGCCGACCGGGACTCTGTAAGCCGTAGGTATCAACCCGTATATATAAGGGGACGACCTGCGGGTGATTTAGGGCAAGAAACAACTCATCGAGAGACGGGCATAGCGTATCTCGCTCCCTGGTCATCGAAACATCAATACCAACCCAACTAGATGTAGGCCTTACCTTCACCGTAAGGGGCTGAACTAGTATAAACCCTCTCGTGTCTCTTGTCCCGATTTAACCCCTTCAAGCTTCCTAGTTGCGATGGCTCCACAAGTAAGTCCTTTCACGAGGACATCTGACGTGACTATTCCACGACAGTAACCATAGCTTGTTTAATGCAGAACTGCCTAGGGGCAATAGATGGGACTCATGTTACAGAGTACTTGCAGAGTCTCGTGGAGGGACTTACAGAGTACAATCTATCTCATTTCCATGGCCAAAATGGGTGGACTACAGAAAGATGGAACCAAGTTGTCAAGGAATTGAACAATTTATATCCAGAGGCAAGGTTTACCAAGGATCAGGTCCAAGATAAGGAAGCTCAGTTGAAAAAGCACTACAAAAATATCAAGTCCATAGTCAACCGCTTTGGAATATCATGGAATGATATTGCATGTGTGATCAACACCACGCCTGAAAATGGGAAGAGATCATTGCAGTAAGTTTTTATTCCTTCTAACTTCTGATTTCCTTATATGTGCACGAACTTTTCTATGCCTATGCATGATCTGCTCACACCTTTCTATTAATTATGTAGGAGGACCCAAAGCTCAAAATGTATGAAGGAAAGACCTTTCTATTGTACAAGGCATTGGGTGTGCTCTATGAAGGACACATTGCTCAAGGAAGACATTGCCTCACATCAAGGAAGCCCCCGATTGCCACAAAATCAGGTAGCAACTTTGGAGCAAAGGAGAAGATGGTTGCAAGCACTAACAAGAAAAATACAAGACATGGAAGAGATGACAACATAAGGACTTCTTCAATAATTGACATCAATGATACTCCTACATTAGATGATGTGGACGAAAGAGAGAACACTGTCAATGATGAGGAAGAATTAGGAAGTGAAGATGCTGATGATGATCAACCACAAATAAGTGAATCAAGTGCCAAAGGGAAAAAACCAAGAAACAAAAAGGTGCCACATCTGTACAGTGGATTGAAGATTCCATGATGGCTTATGTGAATTTCAAGAAGGAGCAAGCTTCCAAGAAGGAAAAAGTGTCACAGCAAGGAAAAAAGCCCTCAATTACAGAATGCTTGGAGGGCTTGAATGACATGGATGATGTTCCCGACAAGGTAAAAATCTTTGCCTCTGATGTTTTCAAAGATGCAGCAAACCGTGAGATTTTCCTGGGTTACAACTCAAGATTGCGGGGTATGTGTCTAAAGAAGGAAGTCGACAAGATTAGTCCTCAGCCTCCTCCTTGTAAGTACCATTATCTTGGTTTTCTGCATTTCTTCTCCCCACTAAAGATAAGTTTGTAAGGCTTAGTTGAGCGAGTATTCCTTTGCAGCTTGACTTTCTTTTGGTGGTATTCCTTCAATCAATCCGGTGCTCTGATCAAAGATATTGTCCGTGCTCCTTTTATTTTCGCTAGGTAAATCAATAGAATGTATCCCAATCTTCACTATTGCTTGCCCTGTTTATTGGGTTCTACAAATGGTCTCAGCTTCAGAGTTATATTGTTGGTGTTGATGTTCCAATCCCCCTTTGCAACATAATATTCTAGACATGTGTAGACTTGTTGCTGCCTAGAACATTTTTCTTATTCAAGATTTTGTTTATATTGCTGCCATGTTGTTTCTTCATCGGTGTTTCTTGAAAAATAATGTAGTTACTTTAAACTTGAGTGACATGCTATGGCTACCTTGCACCATCTGGCTCCCCTTGGTAATTCAGGATTTTGTGCTAATCTTTTTGACATACAAGGTTGTTCTCGACATCCGTGGTTGGTATCATTCATAGAGCACAAAGTGATCATTATATAGCTAATGTTTTTTTTCAGGTCGCCCTTTCGCATGATTCTGTGATTACCCAAGTCCATGAAGCAGTCATAATCTTTCAGAAATATTTTATGTCTAGACGCACACCGATTCAACAATTGCCGAGTACTAACTTTGGTTATGTACCATGCCAATGAGACGAGACAAGTATGCCTCGATAGAAATGTAATTGAAATTGCTGACTTTGAGCACTATGAGTTATTAGAACTATTTTCAAACGGAAGATTGAAAAAATATGATCTTTTTTACTGATGTTGTGCTATTGTAATATACTCCCTCCGTCCCAAAATACTTGTCGGAGAAATTGATAAAAATGGATGTATCTAGAACTAAAATATGTCTAGATACATCCATTTCTCCGACGAGTATTTCTGGACGGAGGGATTATAAATGAAAATTTTAGCTCATTTTATACTTGTGCAATTTGTGTCGAAGTGCAGTTGTATTGGAAATTCACATGCTTGTGTAGTCCGTGCTGTTGAATATGCGTACACATGTGTATTTGGAAAGTCGGGTGTTCCAACCTGGGCGACACGCATATTTTACAAGTGGATTGAAACCTGGAGAGCCAAGCATATATTACAACCAGATTGAAAATACCACCCTTCAGAATGTATTTGGTTGGAGACTGGTGTAATATAGGTGTAAAGGATTACAGGGGTGGCAGAAAAACTACATTCCAAGCGGGGCCTAAGAGTGTCTGAATATTCACTGTGAACCTGGTGTTGTTATGGTGTTCTTTGGCCTGAACATGAGCAATTGAGCATCAGTCTATTGTGACTGTCTCTATGTGGCTGAACGAATTTACCGTGTCTAAATATTTACCGTGGACTGATTTTTTATGGTGCCCATTGGCGTGAACTTGATCATCATTCTGCTGTGACTATGTGGCTGAATGAATTTACTATGAATGTATTGTTATTATGATACTTAGTACTTTGAGCTCCTGTCAATATCCTTTCGGATTATTTAATTTTTTAGAATTTCGGTATTGAGCACCAGTCTGTGATGACTCTTGACGAGATGAAATTCGGTATTAAGCATCAGTCTATGATGACTCTTGATGGGATGGTACCACGTGCACCGAATTTTCATGAACCGTGCCCAGGCATATCTGCTCGGTCGCATGACATTAGCTTAACTAAATTAATTTGTCAACTACAAATTGCCAAGGGCATGTACAATGGTGCTAGTTGTTTGGATGCTAGGAATTAAATGTGAGCTTTTAGAGAACCAGTTTTTGGAGGATTTTTTTTAGGAAAATCAGTTTTAGTTGTTTTTTTTGTCAAGCTGAGTCTATAGAATTCCCCATTTGGATGGGAAAAATAAGAAAGAAGGGATACACCTCAACTTTGTCAAAATTCTAACCGCACCATTGCACATGCCCTTAGCAATCCAAACAGCTATGCTGGACTCTAGTTTTTATATATTTTTCGATAAAAGGGGCCACATGACCCCATTTTCATTACAAAAATGGAGTATTTTTTACATGGACAACTGAACAACCATTACATCATTGATATATAACCACACCAGGATGCTTCAAATCTAACAAATTCTAACCAGCTAAGCAAAGGAACTACATCAAGCCACACCAGCTATTAGGAGTAGCAACTACTCAACAAACTACAAATATCAACAGTTTGAAGGGCATGAAAAAATTAACAGAACAAGCTTCGAGGCCAGCAAGCACCCCAACATCTGACTTCAAAAAATTCTTCTTACGTGTTGTGCCAAACCATGCCCGCCTCCGAAGACCTCGAGAGTCACCAACGCAATTCGTCTAGACACCTGATGAAGCATGTTTTGTACCCCACTTTTCTGCAGATTTTTCCAAGAGTCGAGCAGGTAACACAGAGGAAAAATAATGTTAGTAGGATCTCTAGTCATAATTTTTTGAAAACAAGGTTTGTTCTTATCTTTGCCAGTATTGCTAGGCATCTAGTGCTGCCATAGGTAAAAAAATATTGGAGATCTCTGATTACCCAGAGCACATCCCACAATATTCCATAGAAACTTAGCTAAGGAGCAAGAGCAAAATAAATGATCCACACTCTCTTCATAGTCACAAAATTCACAAAACTCAGGACCTTTCCAAACTTTTTGCTCAAAATATCTTTGGTTAGAATCCTATTTTTGATTACTAACCAAGAGAAGGCCTTAACTTTAAGAGGCACCTTCATCCTCCAAAGTTTTTAAAAGGGAAATAGCTTCTCTAGCAATAAGACAATGATAAAGTGATTTAACGAAAAGCTACCGGGTCTGTAAGTAACCATTTAACTTTGTCAGGTTTATCAAACAAGACCACGTGACCACATATCAAGCAACTTATTCCACATATCAAGAGTCTCCCCATATAAACATCTTCTTAACCTAATGCAATTAAAATCCAAGTTAAATAGTTTTTCAACAATAATATGTTTACAGAATGTTAAGTTATATAGACGAGGAAAAAAACAAAACAAAGGGGTTTATCCTTTATCTAGGCATCTTCCCTAAATCGAGATTTACTACCGTCCCCCACAACTCTCTAAAAACAATTATAGAAGATATTCTTAACTTCCATTAAGCTATTCGAGAAGTGGGAGTTGCCAGGAGATGG
Source organism: Aegilops speltoides (assembly GCA_021437245.1). Lineage (NCBI taxonomy): Eukaryota > Viridiplantae > Streptophyta > Magnoliopsida > Poales > Poaceae > Aegilops > Aegilops speltoides. Next base: position 348,302,087 of record CM038143.1, on the reverse strand, counting down.
TTCATACTGAGACAAAGTTTTCTTCTTCAGATACTTTGCTCTAACCATCTTGTGCCAATCCCCTCCTCCTTTTCTAATCTCCAGAGACACTTGCAAAGAAGATTAACATTTTAATGTCAAGATTAGTAACCCCCCAGTCCTCCTCGGTCTCTAGGCTGGCACGCACCATTCCAATTGACCAGGTGATACTTTCTCACCCCTCTTTTTCTTACCAAACCAAACAGGCTCAGAAAAAAATCAAACCATTTACCGATATCTTTAGGCAGCCTAAAGAAGGAAAGCATATGACACTGATCAAGCAAGTCTCAGTTAGAATGAGCCTCTCCCCCATAGGAAGCAAGCTGCCCTGCCAGGCAGCTTCTTTCTTCTCATACTTCTCCTATGCAGGTTTCCAATCGCTAATACTAAGCTTCTTGTAGTGTAGAGGTATACCTAGGTAACGAAAAGGAAAAGTTCCAACTATCCAAGTATAAATCTAACCATAATCCTTCTGTTTTAGTTCCACCTCACTAAAACAGTAAACCTCGCTTTAAAAAATAATAATTTTAAGACCAGTCAAATACCCAAAAACACAAAGGATAAATTTAAGGTTCCTAGCTCCTTCCAAGTTGTCCTCAAAACAAAAGATCACGTTGTCAGCATATTGTAAAATAGAAAGGCCACCTTCATAAATCTGAGAGGCTAGACATTTTATAAAACCTTGCTCCCGAGCCCTTCTAACCAGGGTCACCAGGGCATCAACAACTATATTAAATAGTAATGGGGCAAGAACATCTATAGGTGGATACACCAATTTTGACCCCACAGAAGTTCGCAGACGAGTCCGGGCGCGTCCACATACGTTGATCGGTCACACCTCAAATTTTGCTTTGCACATACAGATACCTCAATTAGCAAACCTCAAATCCATACAAACACATGCAACGTAAACTATCTCTACGATGGAACATTCGGCTACTACATCAACACATGTCATCAGACTACCCAAAATTGGCATGCTCTACCTACAATACTAGCTATGGATAATACGTCCATTTTGCATCATGCTTTTATATCAATATTTATTGCATTATGGGCTGTTATTACACATTATGTCACAATACTTATGGCTATTCTCTCTTATTTTACAAGGTTTATCATGAAGAGGGAGAATGCCGGCAGCTGGGATTCTGGCTGGAAAAGGAGTAAATATTGGAAACCTATTCTGCACAGCTCCAGAAGTCCCGAAACTCCACAAAAGTCAATTTTGGAATTAATAAGAATTATTGAGCAAAGAAAGTACTAGAGGGGCCACGAGGGTGGGGGGTGGCCCTCCGGTGCCCATCTTCTGCTATATGAAGGCTTTTACCCTGGAAAAAATCATAAGCAAGCTTACAGGACGAAACTCCGCCACCACAAGGCGAAACCAATCTAGGGCTCCGGTGGAGCTGTTCTGCTGGGGAAACTTCCCTCCGGGAGGGGGAAATCATCACCATCGTCATCACCAATGATCCTCTCATCGGGAGGGGGTCAATCTCCATCAACATCTTCACCAGCATCATCTCCTCTCAAAACCCTAGTTCATCTCTTGTATCCAATCTTGTATCAAAACCACAAATTGGTACCTGTGGGTTGCTAGTAGTGTTGATTACTCCTTGTAGTTGATGCTAATTAGTTACTTGGTGGAAGATCATATGTTCAGATCCTTAATGCATATTAATACTCCCCTGATCATGAACATAAATATGCTTTGCGAGTAGTTACGATAATTCCCATGTGTCATCGGGAGCGCTTTTCTCATTATAAGAAAATTGTCCAGGCTTGTCCTTTGCTACAAAAAGGATTGGGCCACCTTGCTGCACTTTATTTACTTTTATTGCTTGTTACCCATTACAAATTATCTTATCACAAAACTATCTGTTACCTACAATTTCAGTGCTTGCAGAGAATACCTTACTGAAAACCGCTTGTCATTTCCTTCTGCTCCTCGTTGGGTTCGACACTCTTACTTATCAAAACTACTACGATAGATCCCCTATAATTGTGGGTCATCAATACTCTTTTCTGGTGCCGTTGCCGGGGAGTGAAGCGCCTTTGGTGAGTGGAACTTTGTAAGGAAAAATTTATATAGTGTGCTGAAATTTTCTGTCACTTGTTACTATGGAAACTAATCCTTTGAGGGGCTTGTTCGGGGCATCTTCGCCCCGACCAATAGAGCAAAGAGTTGCTCCTAAACCTACTGAACCTACTGAAAATGTTTACTTTGTGATTCCTTCGGGTATGATAGAGAAACTGCTAGCTAATCCTTTTGCAGGAGATGGAACATTGCATCCCGATTTACACCTTATCTATGTGGATGAAGTTTGTGGATTATTTAAGCTTGCAGGTATTCCCGACGATGTTGTCAAGAGGAAGGTATTCCCTTTATCTTTGAAGGGAGACGCATTGACATGGTATAGGCTATGTGACGATACGGGATCTTGGAACTATAAACCATTGAAGTTGGAATTTCACTAGAAGTTCTATCCTATGCATCTTGTTCATCGTGATCAGAATTACATATATAATTTCTGGCCTCGCGAAGTAGAAAGCATCGCTCAAGATTGGGGGAGGCTTAAGTCAATGTTATATTCATGCCCCAATCATGAGCTCTCAAGAGAAATGATTATTCAAAAATTTTATGCTCGGCTTCCTCTCAATGATCGCACCATGCTTGATACTTCCTGTGCTGGTTCTTATATGCTGAAGACTACTGATTTCAAGTGGGATTTACTGGAAAGAATTTAACGCAACTCTGAAGATTGGGGTTCCGACAATGGTAAGGAGTCAGGTATGACACCTAAGTTTGATTGTGTTAAATCTTTTATGGATACCGATGCTTTTCGTGGATTTAGCGCTAAATATGGACTTGACTCTGAGATAGTAGCTTCTTTCTATGAATCTTTTGCTACTCACGTTGATCTCCCTAAGGAGAAGTGGTTTAAATATAATACTCCCATTGAAGTAAAAGTAGTTGGACCTATTACAGTTGAAGAAAAGACTTCACTTATAATGATCCTATTGTCCCTACTACTTATGTTGAGAAACCATCTTTTCCTGTTAGAATAAAGGATCATGCTAAAGCTTAGACTGTGGTTCGTAAGAGTAATACTAGAAAATATACACCTCCTGAGCAAATTAAAATTGAACCTAGTATTGCTATGGTTAAAGATCTCTAGGATGATAATATTGATGGGCATGTTATTTACTTCTATGATGAAGCTTCTAATATTGCTAGACCAGATGCTAAGATACATAGACCTGTTGTAGGCATGCCTGTTATTTCTGTTAAAATAGGAGATCATTGTTATCATGGCTTATGTGATATGGGTGCTAGTGCTAGTGCAATACCTTTTTCCTTATATGAAGAAATTATGCATGATATTCCACCCGCTGAAATAGGAGGTATTGATGTTACAATCAAGCTTGCCAATAGAGATACTATTACGCCAGTTGGGATTGTTAGAGATGTTGAAGTCTTGTGTGGGAAAGTTAAATACCCTGCTGATTTTCTTGTTCTTAGTTCCCCACAAGATAGCTTTTGTCCCATTATTTTTGGTAGACCCTTCTTGAATACTGTCAATGCTAAGATTGATTGTGAAAAGGACGTTGTTACAATTGGCTTGGGAGATATGAAACATGAGTTCAATTTTGCTAAGTTCCATAGACAACCCCATGATAAAGAATTTCCTAGCAAGGATGAAATTATTGGTCTTGCTTCTATTGCCATGCCTCCTACTGATCCGTTAGAACAATATTTGCTATACCATGAAAATGATATGTTTATGAATGAAAGAAGGGAGATAGATGAATTATTCCTTAATCAGGGTCCTATTTTGAAACACAACTTACCTGTTGAAATCCTAGGGGATCCTCCTCCACCCAAGGGTGATCCCGTGTTTGAGCTCAACCTTTACCTGATAATCTTAAATATGCTTATCTTAATGAGAAGAAGATATATCCTGTTATTATTAGTGCTAACCTTTCAGAGCAAGAAGAGGAAAGATTATTGAAAAATCTGAAGAAGCACCGTGCTGCTATTGGATATACTCTTGATGATCTTAAGGACATTAGTCCCACTCTGTGCCAACACAAAATTAAATTGGACGAAGGCTCCAAACCAGTTAGAGATCATCAATGATGGTTAAATCCTAAGATGAAAGAAGTGGTAAGAAAGGAGATACTAAAGCTCCTTGAGGCAGGTATAATCTATCCTGTCACTGATAGTGATTGGGTGAGTCCTGTCCATTGCGTCCCCAAGAAGGGAGGTATTACTGTTGTTCCTAATGATAAAGATGAATTGATTTCACAAAGAATTATTACAGGTTATAGGATGGTAATTGATTTCCGTAAATTAAATAAAGCTACTAAGAAAGATCATTACCCTTTACCTTTTATTGATCAAATGCTAGAAAGACTATCCAAACATACACATTTCTGCTTCCTAGATGGTTATTCTGGTTTCTCTCAAATACCTGTGTCAGTGGAGGATCAATCAAAAACTACTTTTACTTGCCCTTTCAGTACTTTTGCTTATAGACGTATGCCTTTTGGTTTATGTAATGCACCTGCTACCTTTCAAAGATGCATGATGGCTATATTCTCTGACTTTTGTGAAAAGATTTGTGAGGTATTCATGGATGATTTCTCCATTTATGGATCCTCTTTTGATGATTGCTTGAGCAACCTTGATCGAGTTTTGCAGAGATGTGAAGACACTAGTCTCGTCTTGAATTGGGAAAAGTGCCACTTTATGGTTAATGAAGGCATTGTCTTGGGGCATAAAATTTCTGAAAGAGGTATTGAAGTTGATAAAGCTAAGGTTGATGCTATTGAAAAGATGCCATGTCCCAAGGACATTAAAGGTATAAGAAGTTTCATTGGTCATGCCAATTTTTATAGGAGGTTCATTAAGGACTTTCTAAAATCTCTAGGCCTCTGACTAATTTATTACAAAAAGATATTCCTTTTGTCTTTGATGATGATTGTGTGGAAGCATCTGAAATACTTAAGAAAGCTTTGATCACTGCACCTATTGTTCAGCCACCTGATTGGAATTTACCCTTTGAAATTATGTGTGATGCTCGTGATTATGCTATAGGTGCTGTTCTAGGGCAAAGAGTTGATAATAAATTAAATGTTATCCAGTATGCTAGTAAAACTCTTGATACTGCCCAGAGAAATTATGCCACTATTAAAAAGGAATTCTTAGCAGTTGTATTTGCTTGTGATAAGTTCAGACCTTATATTGTTGATTCTAAAGTAACTATTCACACTGATCATGCTGCTATTAAATATCTTATGGAAAAGAAAGATGCTAAGCCTAGACTTATTAGATGGGTTCTCCTCCTACAAGAATTTGATTTGCATATTATTGATAGAAAGGGAGCTGAGAACCCCGTTGCAGACAACTTGTCTAGGTTAGAGAATGTTCTTGATGACCCACTACCTATTGATGATATCTTTCCCGATGAACAATTAGCAGTCATTAATGCTTCGCATACTGCTCCATGGTATGCTGATTATGCTAATTACATTGTTGCTAAATTTATACCACCTAGTTTTACATACCAGCAAAAGAAAATGTTCTTTTATGATTTAAGACATTACTTATGGGATGACCCACACCTTTATAAGGAAGGAGTAGATGGTGTTATTAGACGTTGTGTACCTGAGCATGAACAGGAACAGATGCTACGCAAGTGTCACTCCAAACCATATGGAGGACACCACGCTGCAGATAGAACTACACATAAGGTATTGCAATTCGGTTTTTATTGGCCTACTCTCGTCAAAGATGCTCGTAAGTTTGTTTTGTCTTGTGATTGTCAAAGAATTGGTAATATTAGTAGACGTCAAGAAATGCCTATGAATTATTCTCTTGTTATTGAACCATTTGATGTTTGGGGCTTCGATTATATGGGACCTTTTCCTGCCTCTAATGGATACACACATATTTTATTTGCTGTTGATTATGTTACTAAGTGGGTAGAAGCTATTCCAACTAGTAGTGCTGATCATAACACCTCTATTAAGATGCTTAAAGAAGTTATTTTTCCGAGGTTTGGAGTCCCTAGATATCTCCTGACTGATGGTGGTTCACATTTTATTCGTGGCGCTTTTCGTAAAATGCTTGCTAAGTATGATGTTAATCATAGAATTGCATCTCCTTATCACCCACAGTCTAGCGGTCAAGTAGAGTTGGGTAATAGAGAGCTCAAATTAATTTTGCGAAAGACTGTTAATAGATCTAGAAAGAATTGGTCCAAGAAACTTGATGATGCATTATGGGCCTATAGAACTGCATATAAAAATCCTATGGGTATGTCTCCTTATAAGATGGTTTATGAAAAAGCATGTCACTTACCTCTCGAACTTGAACATAAAGCATATTGGGCTATTAAAGAGCTCAACTATGACTTCAAACTTGCCAGTGAGAAGATGTTATTTGATATTAGCTCACTTGATGAATGGAGAACCCAAGCCTATGAGAATGCCAAGCTGTTCAAAGAAAAAGTTAAAAGATGGCATGACAAAAGAATACAAAAGCGAGAATTTAACGTAGGTGATTATGTGTTGCTATTCAACTCTCGTTTAAGATTTTTTGCAGGAAAACTTCTCTCTAAATGGGAAGGTCCTTACGTTATCGAGGAGGTCTACCGTTCCGGTGCCATAAAATCAACAACTTTGAAGGCACAAATCCGAAGGTGGTGAATGGTCAAAGAATCAAACACTGTGTCTCATGTAATCCTATAAATGTTGAAACTAATATTATTGAAACCGTAACCCTAGAGGAATACATAAGGGACACTTTCCAGAATATTTCAGACTCCAAAAAGGAATAGGTATGTGGTACGGTAAGTAAACCGACTCCAAAACAATTCTAACGGCAATTTTTCTCCGTTTTGGAATATTTAAGAATTTTGAAAAGCAAGAAGTAATCCGGGAAGGACACGAGGCCTCCACGAGGGTGGAGGGCACGCCCACCCTTACTGGGCGTGTCCCCCTGCCTCGTGGGCACCTCGTGTGCCTTCCGGACACCGTTTTCTTGCACGTTACTTCTTTTGGTCAGTAAAAATTTATTATATAATCTCCCGAAGGTTTTGACCACCGTATCATGCAAAAATCTTCTGTTTTCCTTTTGAGCTGTTTCTGTTACAGATTTAGAGCAAGATGTCTTCTCAAGAGTCAGTCGGGGAGAGTTGGGTGTCCCACCCGACGCTAGGTCCAGGAGCAAACAGCGATGCTTATCACTTTGGGCCATCAACAGAGGATGAGATGGAGGCCGACTTAAAAAGGATAGATGCCATGGAGGAGGATCAAGAAGTTACCTCTCGCTTCCAAGCAGGATTCATGATGAGAGAACTAGAGAGCTCAGCTATTCCAAACTCGGTCATCCCTTCCAATGTTAAATTTCTTTCTTATGAAAATATGAAAAAGAGTGTCACTTGTTCTCCAGAAGCTTTGTAGCATCCTTGGGTAAAAGGAGCATTAGCTATCACGGGTAAGCTCCGCAAGGAAAACATGGACCTCAAGCAACAAGTAAATAAGCTCGAGGAGGAGAATCATATCCTGAGGGGCATCATCGCCAACAAGATCACAACCCCAACTCTGAAGAAGGAGACATAATCACATAGGTATAGGCACTCCCCTTGGCAACTGCCAAGCTTGGGGGAGGTGCCCCAGTATCGTATCACCATCACACTCCTATCTTTACCATTTACTTAGTTCGATCCTTTTGGTAATATCTAGATCTAGTAGAATAAACTTTGGGTATGAATTAGTTTTGAGTTTTGCTTTGTGATCCCTTTATGTAATCGAGTCCGTAAGCTATATAATAAAGATTAGTGTTGAGTCAAGGGCTTTGCTATCTTGACATGATCTTGAGAAAATAGAAAGAATAAAAAAGGAATAAAAGAGTTCATATTGATCTTATGGATAGTAATGACTTCACATATAAATGGTATGAGACTTAAAAGTTGTTGAGAGTTGACAAACATAGTTTTGGTCATCGTTGCAATTAATAGGAAGTAATAAAGAAATAGAGGTTCTCACATATAAGTATACTATCTTGGACATCTTTTATAATTGTGAGCACTCATTAAGTATGACATGCTAAAGAGTTGATGTTGGACAAGGAAGACAACGTAATGGGTTATGTTTTCTCACATCTCAGTTAAAGTATATTGTTATGGATCGTCCAACATGTTGAGCTTGCTGTCGGTGTCAAAACCGACAGATCTCGGGTAGGGGGTCCCGAACTGTGCGTCTAGGCGGATGGTAACAGGAGACGAGGGACACAATGTTTTTACCCAGGTTCAGGCCCTCTCGATGGAGGTAATACCCTACGTCCCCGCTTGATTAATATTGATGATATGGGTAGTACAAGAGTAGATCTACCACGAGATCAATGAGGCTAAACCCTAGAAGCTAGCCTATGGTATGATTGTTGAGATGTAATGTTGTGTCCTACGGACTAAAGCCCTCCGGTTTATATAGACACCGGAGAGGCTAGGGTTACACTAGTCGGTTACAATGGTAGGAGATCTACATATCCGTATTGCCAAGCTTGCCTTCCACGCCAAGTAAAGTACCTTCCGGACACGAGCCGAGTCTTCAATCTTCTATCTTCGTGATGCAGGAGTCCGGCGGATATTGATAGTCCGGCTATCCGGACACCCCTAGTCGAGACTCCTCGGTAGCCCTGAACCGGTCTTCAATGACGATAAGTCCGGCGTGCATAATGTTCAGCATTGCAAGGCGGGTTCCTCCCTTGAATAATCCGGAGAAGATAACGAACACCAGGATAGTGTCCTGCTCTGCAAAATAATTTCCACATTCCAACGTAGAGAGAATAAAACATATACACCGATCCAATCTGCTGACGTATTATGCGGCATGACATCACACCGGCACCAAGCCCTTGTTTGAATTACTGTACCACTTCGGCACGTTTAGCGAAGCGGTTTCCTTGGCACGTCCCGTCGAAGCAGAGATCGTGTTCCCTTTTATTTCGGGATCCTCATCAATACGTGCGTGGGTAACCCAACCGTTCCCGTCGCCACGCCTCCTCTATCGAAGGGGAATCTTAAACGGTCATAGAGACGGCCCTTGGTATTATTTCCCCTTTATAAGAGGACCAAGGCCTGTCCTTGTCTTTCAACCTCGCATCGAATCTTTCCTCTGCTCCCAGTTCCAACACCAAGAGCTTGAGACTCGGCGCTCGGATCCACAAAGAATGTCCGGCTCCGACCTCCGGGCGGTGGGTGCCCTCCTCCGTCACGGAGGAGGACATAATGAGTTGCGTGAGGCCAAGTGCACTGCCTCTGAAGTCTCGCCAGTTGCCTGCCTGGGCAGGCCGTGCCAACCCCCGAGCCCGCGAATATGTCGTTTCGCATCTCACCTCCGTTGGGGATTAGGCTTCCAGCGGACCCTTTCATGAGGGGCTTGTTTCTTCTCTGGGCTGGACTTCCACGACTTGGCTCGGAGTCCATCCTCCATATCTCCGCATTCATTATTGTCTGCGAAGCCTTCCTCCACATCATCCCCCACTTGGCTGTGGCTGAAAACATTCAAGGTGGAGCGAAGATGATCGGGGCGTCGGCGGAGTGTGGCGGGCGACCATAAGCAAGAAGGTCGATGCCCGTGGCTCGAAGGTTCCTTCAAGAGGAGCAGAGATTGTGGCAACAGGAGTGGTTCTACATCACCGCTCCAAGGCGCAAGCGAAGCCGCCGCCCTCCTTCCGCCCGGGACCTCCACAAGAATCGATGTCGTGGGTCGACCAAGGGCTCAACTGGGGCCGTCCGAGGGCGTGCCCGCCTGCAGGCCAGATTCGGGACCTCCAAACAAGGGAGATTGATCTGGTCAAGGTGATGCAGGTCATGCTAGCTAGGCACCTCCTACCCTGCAAACGTCGTCCTCTCCGTTTATGGGAGTTCAATCCGGAGGGACCTCGTATCCTCTAGCATTTCATGGGTGCGACACCCTTGGAGATGTACGAGCTGTTCTTCGAACCGCAAGTGGCGCGTCCGGATTCGGCCGAGGATGCTGGCCTAAGCCGCGATCGTCCGGATACTCAGGTAAATAGCTCAAAGCCCGGACATCCTGTTTTGTGTGCCTTTCAAGAGATCGTCTCCTGACCCTTTGTTCTTTTACAGGAATGGGTGGCGCGATCAAGGCTGATAAGGTGTCCGGCCCCCCTCCCAGAGACCGCGCTGGAGCCCGTGCTGGTCAGAATGTTGGAGGTTGCGCCCGTAGAGGCGGCGACGGGGAGATAAAGGAGCTAATACGCCGTCCAAAGGGGCGATCAAGAGGAGAGGACCAAGGATCCCTCCTTGAGAGGAGAAGAGGACCGCCTCCGAAGATCCGGAGGTCAAAGCCCCTAGCGTGGGAAGAAATCCCCACCGGAGGTCCGGCGTCCGGAGAGAATCGGACGCGCAATCATCGCCCACGGACCAGCCCTCAACGAGCCGTGAGTATGAAAGAGGAAGTTTAATAAGAAAGTACCTTCGATTATGCTACATGGTAACGAAATATTTATATCGCAGTTCGGATCTGCAGCCGTCTCGAATGAGTTCGTCCTCGGGGATCTTCTTCACGAGATGATGGAAGCGATATGCCTCCGTCCGACGCGCCGCCAGATGAGGCAGCGAGCCCAAGTGTCGCCACGGGGGCGTCCCAGTCCGGAGGGTCGAAGAGTTCAACACCACGAGCCGAGCCGGCTGGGAGGCGAAGAGTTTGCTTGAGAGGCGTCCATTTGAAGATCACCGCGCGTTAATCGTCACGGTGGTTGGAAGGATTTCGTCCGAAAGCGGATTGCGTGATCTGCCATGAGCTTCTTGGCGGGGTTTGAGGTATCGCGAAAATAGCGTACCCTTTGTTTTTAACAGTTGTGCATATAAAAATCGCCTGTATAGATAGTAGCCCACGAGACTCGGTAGGTTGTCGAAGGCGACAGCGTCTTAGAGGATCGAAAATCTAAATATCTCGGGTAATAAATATCGCCTTTACGTCACGGTGGCGGATAGTCAGGGGCAGCCGGATGATCGGTTCTTGGCCGAGTCGGCAGCTGGACATGGCGAATCTTGACATAGCACTTGTCAATCAGCGACTTGACGAGTCGCAAGGTAAATAAATTCTCCATAGCCGCTTTATTGAGTGGGTTAAAGCCCTCCTCGATAAGTTATATGTTGTTTATGCAGATAGTCTTTGCTGATGTGGAGAGACTTGGGCGAGCTTGCACATACCAAGGAGCAAGCCCGAAGGAGTGATCTTGTTGCCGCGAGGGCGGCCGAGGAGTTGAAGGCGAAAAGGCTACGCCTTGCCTAAGCAGGCGGAGGTGGCGGATTGGCCAAGAAATTAAAGGATGCTACCAACCGTGGCGAGGCTCTTGAAAAGGCGCCTATTGGGCGGGAAGACCTAAAGAAGGCCACCGCCGAGACCAAGGATGCCCGCTCGCTATGCGAGCTATGAAAGAGGAGCTGCGTAAGCCGAAGAAATCACGGTGGCAAGCCGTTTCTTATCGTCGCCGGTTTATGGATGCCAAGTATGCCAAATTTGAAAGCAGTGGAGTTCGGAGGATCCTTACATGGACTTGGCTGCGAGTGCGGTAGACGCCGTTAAGCACTTCCGGGCCGGGGGATCACGAGGTGGAAGAGTTATATTGGACTCAATTCCATAGTCCGGATCGCCCTCTTCATTGTCGGACGGAGTTGGCGAATGGGCGAACTGAATAGACTGTCCGGGCTGGCTATGGTGACATCGTGGCCCATGTGTGGCGAGAGGTCAAGCGGCGAACTATTTTGGCCTCTCGCAGCAGTTCCTTGGGCGGTGCCGCATATCAAGGAGATGAAGCGGTCGGCCTGCATCGGGCGCGCAGATGGCTCGCCCGTGTAAAGCGCGATGTCCGGAGATGGATGCCACCGCTGTTGCTGCCAGGGTTCGGATGGGAACCGGCTTCTGCGAACATTATTTGGGGAAGTTATGCGTGGCGCTTCGTATAATAGAGTCGCGATGCTCGAAGAATGTAACGTTCGATTGAGCGCATTAACTTGTTTATGAATGATTATAGTATGAATGCTTTTTATACTTGTGCTTCCAAGTAGTAATACTTCTCCTTGCGGCCGTTTAAGTATACTTGTGTATAACACGAGCGATGCGATCTTGACTTCAGCCCCTTGCACAAGGTGCTGGGGTGTTTGCAAAATAAGCGCTTTTTCACACTTTAATCCGGCGTCTCGGTCTGTTATAAGGAGGTGGTAGCGTAGCGAACAAGGCAATCCGGACTATAATGCTTTATCTCTTTCACTTAGCCAATGGAGCTCGAGGGTGGGGCTACGATATAGCCCCTGATGACACCGCACATCTCCGGATTCGGGGTGCGTATGTGCTGACCGAAGCGGCCCTTCGTCAGCGAAATTCTAAACATTCCGTAGTCGATCAAGTGGTGACCAGACTCTCGCTATATCATGACGATCGGTTTTCGACTTTCTCTCTTGAGGTGCTCGCCCGGCCAGGCGGGGCACAATCGCAGTAGTTCTCCGGTGCCGCGTTAGCGGGTGATCTGAGCGTAAGGCAGCAAAACACGAGGCCAGGCAAACCCAACATTTGACCAAAGACATGATTGAGCTGATGCATATAGTGCCCAACTTGAGACGCCGAACACTCCCTGAGGTGTTCGGACTTTAAGATAACGGGCAGAATTATGCCCTAAGCCCCTTGTGTCTAGGTACGGGCATTGTCTTCTGACGCGGCCAATGCCAAAGCGTCAGGCTCCGCCTCGGCTATAGGAAGAAGCCGAGACCGATTTAGCAACAAGAGACAGTAATAAAAAGGTCTACGTAGGGTCTTAATCTGAAAAGAATCCTTGCGACGAGTCCCTACAGCACGTCTGCGCCTGTGTCTCCGTTGTGCCGTTATCCTGGACGGGTACACACGTTGTTCATCTGTAGAAAAGAGAGGAACATTTCAAAAACAGTTCGTGCGAAAATAATGCAAAAGAATAAGCGTAAATAATTAAAGTTAGGTTTATATGAAACCGATGTTAGTTGTCTTGCGCAGCCCTTGTGAAAGGGTATGCGGCTAGGGAGCCCTAACTTTCTGAGTCGGATTCGTCTATCCGAATCCGGGGTCATAAAGTGACCCTCGCCTTTGAAATGGTGCCATGTGGACCGGGCATCTTAAGTGTAAGAGATGCGTAGTGCGGTATGGCGTTGAAGCGGACAAAAGCCTTTCGTCCTAATAGTGCTTGATGTTCACTTTTAAATGGGACGATGTGGAAAATTAACTTTTCTCGTCGGAAATTGTTCGGTGATCCGAACACGACTTGATAATATCGAGCACATGCACTTGGCGTAAGGGCGGGCGTAACTCCTTTGAAGGAAGTGCGGCTGTGTCGAATTTTGGTAGGGTCTATCCCCATCCGACGGATTGTGTTTGAATATAGCAGGTTTAGGTCACTGCCTCCGTCCATTAGGATGTTTGTGAATTGCAGTCCGTCTATTATCGGATTCAATATCGAAGTCCGTCCGTGGTTGAACACTTCGAATAATCCGGTGGTCGAAAGTGATTGGTTTGATATCCAATCTCTATGGTTTCTTGGCTGGACCGTGCGAAGCTCTTTGTAGAAAGTGCCGCCTGTTTTTCCGTGTCCTCACATGAAGTGAGTTCTTGCTTTGACCCCTTGTGGGAAAGTCTTTTGTTTTCGGTGCCTATTTGGCGGGGTTTATCTTCTTAAGCTTGACGCGTCGAGCCCCTTGCGTTCGGCGTTTAGTCGGCGGACTGTTTGAAAACCCAACAATCCTGTGGGTGTGATTTGCGAGCCTTAGAAGTCTTGTGGATTTGAGATCCGACCGAGATTTTGTGTAGGTTAGACGGTTAAATCGTTGTCGTCCTTGATGGGTTGAACTTTATTATTGGCCGTGAGATTTTAAATCCGGCGTGATTGCCGTGCTCTTTGGGCTTTTCTCTTTATTCGGCGCTGATCTTTTCTGCGCCGTGATTTTCCGTTCCATCTCTTATCTCGGATGTACTTGGGTCACTGGTGCTTGCTTCTTGCCAACCAGCTGTCCTCTCTAACAAAGCGGGTCATGAGGCTTGTTAATGCGGTCATTGTCCTCGGTTTCTCTTGACCGAGGTGTCTGCGAGCCATTCGTCTCGGACATTGTGCTTAAAAGCTGCTAAGGCTTGGCGTCCGGACGATCGACTATTTGGTTCTTTTGGTAAGGAACCTGTTCCAAATTTCTGCGCTGACTCTCCGGGTTGTTGAGTTATGTGACTTAGGTAAATGCATCCGGAGGCGGACGTAAGTCCCTTGAAAATTTGCTCTAAACGCTTCCTCGAGCTCTTCCCAACTTCCAACAATGTTTTACGGGAGGCTTTTGAGCCAATGACGAGCTGGCCCTTTGAGCTTGAGGGTAGATATTTTATGGCGTGGAGATCGTCTCCTCGGCCATATGTATATGCGATATATAGTCTTCTATCCAGACTCGAGTCTGTTGTTCCATCGTGAGGCTTCTATGTTGATGGGTTTAAACCTGCTGGGAATTCATGTTCCAGCACCTCGTCTGTGAAGCATAGTGGGTGTCTGGCGCCCTGTGCTTATGCGTGCCGCTATCGTCGGACACTTAGCGTGTTCCTTTGCTTATTGGGGCTTTCCTTTTGGGTCCGTAGATGGACTGGCTGGGCCATTTGTGGTGGAGGCTTTATGGCCTCTTCGTGGTCTGGGAGCAGCTTGCGCTTGGTAGCTCTTGATTGGTGGCTGTTGCCTTGTTTGTCTGCGGTTTTGAGCACTTTGCTCCATCTTATCCGGGCGCGTCTTCCGCTGTGTTGAGCTTCGCTTTTCCTTCTTGAGCTTCTTGCTGTAGCGATGAGCCTGCGTTTGAAAGATCTTGTTCGACGGGCTCTTGAGTTAAATCGTCATCGAGCTTGATTCGTCCTCGGAGGGAGGTATATAGTTGTGATCCTCAACCTTTTCTTCGCCGCCCTTTCGTGAGGGCTTGCTTCTACATCCTCCTTCGCTGAGTCTTCTTTGGAGGGTTTGTCTTGGCACTCTCCGGTGTTATTATCTCCGTGCGGATTCTCCATTCTTGTTGTGGCGGGATTTAGGCGGCGCCCGGCGCCGGCGTTTAGGCTGCTTCTTCAAAGAATCTTCCTCCGCTGCTTTTTCGCCATCCCTTCCTTTGGGGTATCCACCATGTAGGCGTCGTATGGCGAGGTGGCCTTCCGGTGTCCGTGGTATTTGGTCTGATCGTCTCCGGCATCATCGTCCATAGCGTCGATGTCCTCGGAGTCGTAGTCTAGCATGTCGGTTAGATCCTCGACAGTGGCTACAAAGTGGGTGGTGGGTGGGCTCCAAATTTCTTCGTCGTCCGAACTCCAACCGTCCTGGCCATAGTCCGGCCAGGATTCTCCTGATAGCGAGAGATGCTTCAGGGAATTGAGGATATCGCCAAAAGGCGAGTGTTGAAAGATGTCCTGGCGGTGAATTCCATAACCGGCGCCCAATCTGGCTTAATTGGCGGGGGCGCGGGAGGCTCGGAGTCCGGCGAGGAGTCCGGCGCCTCGGGATCATGAGTTTCGCAAGGGACAAAATCGGTATTCGGCTCCATCGCCGTGGATGTTGAAGCCCCCGGGGCGGCGTCTATCCACCGACCCTCGTCATGGGCAATCGGCTCCGGGTAAGTAGCCGGGGCGGATTCAAGTGCGGCCACCAAAGCACTGTCCGGTGGCAGAGCTAGATCATGCCCATCGTCGCGGTCTTGTGCGCTTAGCTATGGCTCGAGTCCGTCGAAGATCAAGTCTCCGCGGTCATCGGCCGTGAAGTTTAAACTTCGAATCGACCTGACGGCCAGGGGCGTAGCTTTCGATCTACTCGAGATGGGCAAGAGAGTTGGCCCGAAGTGCAAAGCCGCCGAATATGAAGATCTATCCGGGGAGAAAAGTCCCACCCTGGACAGCGTTGAAGGTTGAAGATGCCATTGAGCCTATTGGTGACGACACAGAGGAACTCTCAATGAAAGCACCAATGTCGGTGTCAAAACCGGCGGATCTCGGGTAGGGGTCCCGAATCTGCGTCTAGGCGGATGGTAACGAGAGACGAGGGACACAATGTTTTTACCCAGTGTTCAGGCCCTCTCGATGGAGGTAATACCCTCGTCCCGCTTGATTAATATTGATGATATGGGTAGTACAAGAGTAGATCTACCACGAGATCAATGAGGCTAAACCCTAGAAGCTAGCCTATGGTATGATTGTTGAGATGTAATGTTGTGTCCTACGGACTAAAGCCCTCCGGTTTATATAGACACCGGAGAGGCTAGGGTTACACAGAGTCGGTTACAATGGTAGGAGATCTACATATCCGTATTGCCAAGATTGCCTTCCACGCCAAGTAAAGTACCTTCCGGACACGAGCCGGAGTCTTCAATCTTCTATCTTCGTAGTCTGGGAGTCCGGCGGATATTGATAGTCCGGCTATCCGGACACCCCCTAGTCCAGGACTCCCTCACTTGCCTTTCCCCCTCATGCTAGCCAAATTCCTTGCACCAAGTAGAGATACTACTTGTGCTTCCAAATATCCTTAAACCCAGTTTTTGCCATGAGAGTCCACCATACCTACCTATGGATTGAGTAAGATCCTTAAAGTAAGTTGTCATGTTGCAAGCAATAAAAATTGCTCTCTAAATATGTATTACTTATTAGTGCGGAGAAAATAAGCTTTATACGATCGTGTGATATGGAAGTAATAAAAGCGACGGACTGCATAATAAAGGTTCATATCACAAGTGGCAATATAAAGTGACGTTCTCTTGCATTAAGATTTTGCGCATCCAACCCTAAAAGCATATGACAACCTCTGCTTCCCTCTAGGAAGGGCATATCTTTTACTTTATGTCTTTTACTTTATGCAAGAGTCAAGGTGATCTTCACCTTTCCCTTTTTTCATTTTATCCTTTGGCAAGCACCTCGTGTTGGAGAGATCCTAATATATATATCCAATTGGATGTAAGTTAGCATGAACTATTATTGTTGACATCACCCAAAGGTGAATACGTTGGGAGGCAAAATTATAAGCCCCTATCTTTCTTAGTGTCCGATTAAAACTCCATAACCATAAGTGTTGCGTGAGTGTTAGCAATTGTAGAAGACTATATGATAGTTGAGTATGTGGACTTGCTGAAAGGTTCTATTCTTGAATCTTTCTGATGTTATGATAAATTGCAATTGCTTCAATGACTGAGATTATAGTTTGCTAGTTCTCAATGAAGTTTCCGAACCATACTTGACATTGTGAATAGATTGTTACTTGAGCATAAGAAATCATATGACAAAATCTATATATGTTGCTATTATAAGAATGATCATGATGCCCTCATGTCCGTATTTTATTTTTATCGACACCTCTATCTCTAAACATGTGGACATATTTTTCGATATCGGCTTCCACTTGAGGACAAGCGAGGTCTAAGCTTCGGGGAGTTGATACGTCCATTTTGCATCATGCTTTTATATCAATATTTATTGCATTATGGGCTGTTATTACACATTATGTCACAATACTTATGGCTATTCTCTCTTATTTTACAAGGTTTATCATGAAGAGGGAGAATGCCAGCAGCTGGGATTCTGGCTGGAAAAGGAGAAAATATTGGAAACCTATTCTGCATAGCTCCAAAAGTCGTGAAACTCCACGAAAGTCATTTTTGGAATTAATAAGAATTATCGAGCAAAGAAAGTACCAGAGGGGGCCCACACCCTGGCCACGAGGGTGGGGGCGCCCCCTGTCTTGTGGGCCCCCTGGTGGCCCTCTGGTGCCCATCTTCTGCTATATGAAGGCTTTTACCTTGGAAAAAATCATAAGCAAGCTTACGGGACGAAACTCCACCGCCACGAGGCAGAACCTTGGCGGAACCAATCTAGGGCTCCGGCGGAGCTGTTCTTCCGGGGAAACTTCCCTCTGGGAGGGGGAAATCATCACCATAGTCATCACCAACGATCCTCTCATCGGGAGGGGGTCAATCTCCATCAACATCTTCACCAGCACCATCTCCTCTCAAAACCCTAGTTCATATCTTGTATCCATTCTTGTATCAAAACCACAAATTGGTACGGGTTGCTAGTAGTGTTGATTACTCCTTGTAGTTGATTCTAATTGGTTTACTTGGTGGAAGATCATATGTTCAAATCCTTAATGCATATTAATACTCCTATGATTATGAACATGAATATGCTTTGTGAGTAGTTACGGTAATTCCCATGTGTCCTCGGGAGCGCTTTCTCATTATAAGAAATTGTCCAGGCTTGTCCTTTGCTACAAAAAGGATTGGGCCACCTTGCTGCACTTTATTTACTTTTATTGCTTGTTACCCGTTACAAATTATCTTATCACAAAACTATCTGTTACCTACAATTTCAGTGCTTGCAGAGAATACCTTACTGAAAACCGCTTGTCATTTCCTTCTGCTCCTCGTTGGGTTCGACACTCTTACTTATCGAAAGGACTACGATAGATCCCCTATACTTGTGGGTCATCAATGGACAAAGATCATCTATGGGTTGCCTTGCCCTTTGCGGCGCCCTTGCTGTCTTTGTCGCATAAGTAGCGATCGAAGACACAAAATGGACCAAGCCAGATCTGCGCATCACTGGAGCTGCCCGAACCATTGCTATCCTCTTTCTTCTCTTTTTTTGGGTGGGTGGGGGGGGGGGGGGTAGTCCGGCCATGGCATGGACCGCCTGTTTTTTTCCTTAGGCAAGGGTGCGTGTGTTCTCTCTTGATAACCCACAAGTATAGGGATCACGACAGTCTTCGAGGGTTGTATTTCACCCAAGTTTATTGATTCGACACAAGGGAAGCCAAAGAATATTTATGAGTATTAGCAGTTGAGTTGTCAATCCAACCACACCTGGAGAACTAAATATCTACAACAAAGTGTTTAGTAGCACAGTAGTATAGCAATAGTAAGGGTAACAGTAACAAAAGCAGTTTTGTAGTGATTGTAACATCAGCAACAATGGAATTAACTTAGAAAATATCATTATGAGAAAAGCATAGGCATTGGATCAGTGACGGATATTTGTGTTGGATGACATTCATCATATAACAGTCACAACCTAGCGCAATACACAACAACTCGAAGTCATCAATGTAATGTAGGCATGTATTCCGTATATAGTCATATCACTAGTGGAGAGACCTGCTATACAAATGGTTTTTAACCCCTTTCCGCAACGGCGTTTGGAACCATCGCCAAGTGAGTGTGTGCGATAGGGGGGTTCTTCCCACACGACCCAGAAACCGTCGGGGATAGGCCCTCCTGGCACACAGGCTGGGGAAAAATGAGCTCGTGTGCGATCTGGCGAGGCTTCGAAACCCAATAGTTTCTGTTCCTATGTACATCCCACACGGCTAATCCCAGAAAAACATTTCCGATCGTATGTATATCACACATAGTTTTTCGTGTGGAAACGTTTGTGCAAGGTGGCCTAACACAAACAGTTCTCTGCCGGAAGCCGTGTATGATTGTCAGTTGATCGAACATGCCTACTTTCTAGAAACCGTGTGGGTTGTTTGAGTTCATCGCCCACGGTGCTGTCTGAGTAACCGTCTGCAATAGAAAACCCCAATAAGCAGGGTAATTAGCCTATTATTGATAATCCATGTACTAATCAAATTGATATTTCTTATAAAACACAACAGATATTTCATATCCGTATAACGGCAACCAGGATTTCATAATCGAATTACATGAGATAGCTTCGGCGCTCAGTTACACCATTACACAACAACACCAAGTTTTCACATGCAACATCGAAAACCTTTGGAAAGTAGCATCATACATGGTAAATAGACAGATGAATATCATCTGGGAAACTGCAGAAGCGGAAGGCAAATATTGAGCCTTCAGTGATGTTGAATGTCCTTGCAACTTTAGGACAGTGGCTATGGATAATTGTCCGCCCAACCTTCATCCTCTTCAGGAAGACTTCAATATTGTACCGTGGGTGTTGAATGAATACCTTCCTCGCCTCTTGACCATGCAGGTGGTTTGAGAGGTAATCATCGGTGAACTGCTTTGAAAAGTACTCAAAACAAAGATATGCATAAATCGCTGTTATAAAATTTGAAATGGCGCAAGGGGTAAAAACATGGTAAAAGAGTTAGTACCATCCTATAGTTGACTGATGTCTTCTTCATTGTGCAAACAAAGATCTTGTTATTATTCGTCGCAAGTTTCTTCATCCTAACAATCTTTCTTAGTTCCTTGACTTGACTGATATTCATGGACATCTCATTTCCCCATATGCAAAATGGGTCGAACAGTGGGTCTAAGCCTCTTACAACAGGACCTACATGTGCAAGACTAAATTGTAAGAAACCTAAATATTAGAATGATTCCTGCAACTACACAATAATGTGCTATTAGCGACAGGACCATGCATGAGCAAACCTCTATGGTAAACCGCAGTGTCCGCTATTGTTTCCCTGCAACATACATAAGGAAGATCTTGATCAGGTTAACTGAGAGTTGCCATAGTATCAGCAGAATATGTATTGAGTATAGCCACATTTGATATATTTCACATGCATAACAATACAAAATTGTACCCATAGCAAATGAAAATCAAATTGCAGAATTGAACCAAACAGTTAAACGGACAGCAGACCAAATGAACCAAAACAGTTAACTGAGCACGACATTGCAGAATAGAAACATGTACTAGAAGATAAGACAGTGAACAAAACAAAGAATGCTTGAGAACAGTACTGCAAAATGTAGCAATTGTTGGACCAAACTATTAACTGAACATTACATTTCAGAGGACCAAACTGTTAACTAAATATTACATTTCGGAGGACCAAACTGTTAACTGAACATCACATTGCATATTTACATTATAGAGGACAAATCACTAGAAGGCACTGGCGGTGGCCTTGAGAAAATAGCATGAACTGTATTTTAAAGTAGACAACCACGTGGTGGTGTCGACGGTGGCCTTGAAGATCTGGCGGTCGACATGCATGGCAGCTGTCGTGGGAGGATTGACTGATCCACGGACACCTATGGGGCCGGCGGACCGAGCCCCTTTCGGTTCGGCGGGGGGCGGAGATCGCATGAAGAGCAGATCGGCGAAGCACCTGGCGATTACCCCACCGGAGCTCTCGGAGATAATACTCCTCTTCTGCATGTCTAATTTGTATTGTGTTCTTGCTCGGGGCGCTAAATGCTCTGATACACACTAGCTGCTAACGAGACCGGCGTGAGTGTTTTACGGCTTTGAACCCCCCTCTCGTTGCGCATGGGCCTCCTTTTATATGCTTAAGGGTCACCGACAGGTGCAACGTGAACAAGGGCAAAATGGAAAGATGTTGCGGTTGGTACAACTACTTGTACGATGTATCATACCTAACCACGGCGGCGGGGACAAAGGCATTAAATGCCCGTCGTATCGCCCAAGCAGTGCAAGCAGGGACCGTCGAGCGCCACCGCTTACCACGATGGCGATCTTATCAGCGTCGCTTGCCACCTCGCTTTTGGCGGCTGCCTGACCTCTTGCCATCTGGCGCTGGAAAGGTCGGGGTGACACGTTGGTGGATGTGCTGGAGCGCCGGTACAGAGTGGTAGCTTGCCGCGGCAAGCGCCTTGCCGCGGTCGTTGTCTTGCCGCGTCTGGAAGCTTGTCGCTCACCGGGCCTTGATGGGACGCGAGGCGCGTCGTGGCAAGTTCCTTGAGATGCCTCGGTCGGCCTTCCCGGCAAGCTCCTCTTGCCGGGGCCTTGTCTCTTTGGCTTGAATACTTTGTTCTTGAATGGCTCCAAAGGAACCACGGAGGATCTTGGCGGTCACCCGGCAAGCTTTGCCGCGGGGGTGCTGCGACTGCCCGTGCACAAGTTCGGGATACTAGGGTACCCCTACTCTAGTACACCGACAGAGCCCCCGGTCTGGGCCACACAGGTGCCGGCGCTGTTGGGCCAGGCCCAAAAGCAGGCACGCGAATGCAGCGGCCTGGGTTACACCGTATCTTACTCCGTATCCACCGCGCCCTCCCCTAACGGCACGCGTTGAATGCGGCGTCGTGGGAGAGATCGTGGGTGGTTTCTTTATTGGGAAAGACGGAACGTCTGCCCCTCCCTCTTTATAAGCAGGGGAAACAGGGGCAGTCGCCCATCTCGCCAGTTGATGTTCCAATCTCAGAAATCTTTCGCCGCTCCCCTCTTCTTCCCGAAGCCGAAAGAGAGCAGCGCTCCGCCCCCCATCGCCACCAGCACCACCAACACCGTCGATCTCCCCCACCACCTCCGCCATGGCTTCGAAAGTCGGCAAGGGGAAGACCGTGAAGACGACCGAGGCGCAGCGGCTCGCGGCGCTGCAAAGGGAACGGACAACCTCCCCCAGCTCGCCCTTGAAGGAGCTGAGGAGTACTACTACCTCTTACGGTCGACGGAGGCGGCGCATCCAGCGCCTGAAGGTACTCTCCTCCGCCGCTTCAGAACGGGCCCCAAATGGGTATCCCTTCTTCGCGCTGTTCTTCTATTGCGGGCTCTTCCCGCCTTTCTCTGAATTCTTCTGCGACATCATGAACACCTACGGGTTCCACCTCCTTGACTTCACCCCCAATGCCGTTCTGACCATGGCAGTTTTCGCTCATCTCTGCGAAAACTTTGTCGAAGTCCATCCAAATGTAGCCCTTTTCCGCCACTTCTTCATGCCCCGGGTTGAGAGAGAGATCCCTTGTCCGTCGGAATCGCCTGGATCTCGAGGGCCGGCAAGAAGGAAGCTTATCTGGAGGGAGAGCTCCGCGGCAAGTGGGAGGAATGGAGAGCAGAATGGTGCTGGATTGTCGAGGAGAACCCGCAGCCATTTACCGCCCAGCGCCAAGCCCCAATAGTGCGCGGCAACGATTGGAGCAGCGTGGCCCCGGAAGATGATAGGCTGAAGATCACTGTCACCCGGATCCTGCGCCTCAAGCTTGCCGGGCTCACTGTAGGCGCCGTTGGCACAGATTTTCTTCGCTGCCGCATCGCCCCCCTGCAGGAGAGGAGGAGACCCGCCTGGGAGTTCGGGGGTCCGGCGGACATCATGAGGCTGCGCTCGGGCCTCAACTTCAACTTCACCGTCCTGGAACTGGACGCGATGCTCAAGGAATTGTTCAAGCACGACCCTCAACATCCCGAATGGTTCAGGTTGCCGAAGGGTGTCGTTCCGCTGTGCAACAATTCCTCGCTCGACCGCATCCGTGCAATGATGCCGCTGTGCGATTCGCATGGAATCGTCCCAACAGCAAAACCCGCAGACGATGTTGTGCGGGAGTTCTTGACGGCTGGTAGAAGTGGCGGTCCGCTCGATGAACAAAGAGCCTCACCCGACACCACCGATCACGGAGATCAGCGCGCGCCACCAGAAGCGAAGAAGCGGCGGCAGCCAGCTGTCGTGGCGGTTGGATTCCGAGTGGAGGCGAGGCAGCGGAGGCGGCAAGCCTTGCCGTCGAGATGAGCTTGTCGGCAAGGAGAGCTTGCGGCGAGGAGAGCTTGCGAGCTGAAGCCGAGTCGGCGAGCCCGCCCGAAGGTCTGCGCGGCTCGTCGAGTCCGACTCCTCTTCTTCCTCGTCTTGAGACAGCCCGCGCAGCAGAGCCCCAGCTCCACCAAGAAGGCGTCTCCGCAGGTTGGGGACATAGCGAGGCGGCGAGAGGGTCAACAGCCGCCACGCCATGACACGCTCCACCGTGACAAGCACTTTTGCAGCGGGGCGCCCTCACGCCGATCTTGGCAAGCTGAGCGGGGTCGTCCGGACCACCGCCACTGCCCCGCCAGCGGCTAAGGAACCTCGCCTCCGCCTCGTCGCCTTGGGAGGCGGCGGACTTGACCTCTCCGCGCTTAGCTCCGGCGAGGAAGAAGAAGAGTAAGATTCTTTCTGTACTTGTAGTTCTTCAATTCTTGCTGTTTTTGTCTTGTATCTGATTTGCTTTACTCGAACTCATTCCTTTTCGGGACTCGGCCCGAGCGCGAAGAGCCAAGGTCTGGTGATTGTCGTGAGGCGAACCCACCGCAACAGCAGGGGGTGTGCACGAGACCACCTTGCCGAACCCGGCAATCATTCCCCAAAGCAGCCCCCGGCACAGCCCCCAGCGTAAGTATATGGTTTCCTCCCCGCTGTCAAATGCGCATGGGTGCTCTTTCTTTGCTGATATCTGACTGTTGGTTTGTGCAGGAGCAGAGCAGCCTCACCAGGAGCGTCCGGAAGCCGCCCCCGACATGACATCTGCTTCGACTACACCGCCAAGGGATGATTCCCCGGCAAGGGAACATTCTCCGGCAAGGGAGAAGTCTTCGGCAAGGGACGGCACCAGCGACCCCCCAGTGGTGGAGCCCATGACTGAAGAGCCCAGTACAGGTAACCCTCTTGCTTGAAAACTTCCCTTGAGTTCTTCTTCCTTTTCTTTTTGGATATTTGCTTGACTCTTCTCCCTCTTCCGGCCTTCAGATCCACCTGTCACGGAGCCGATGGAGACCGAGGTTGCCTGCGAGGAGAACACGCACGGCAATACCGACGACGCCGCTGCCACCGAAGAAGCAGCTGACGCTGATGAGCCCGCCGGCGAGGAGGCCGCCAAAGCTGCCGCCACAGGAGTCGGCGAGGGATCTGGCGATCGCACTAACGACCCTGAGGCCGCAAGAGCACAAGGCGCTACGCCGACCGCCGATCCCTCCACCGCTGCTACAGCGTCAGGCTCCGAAGAGCCCCAGCCCGGCGCCTATTTGAAGGCCGGCGATTGCGTCTTCATCAAGCTCCCCTGGGCGTCAAGCTCTAGGGCGCCGGTCGAAGGAGAAACTTTTGATGGAGAGGTGCTTGCCTCCATTGGCCGGCCTTTGGTTGATCATGGCAAAGGCAATGGCGAGTCTGAGGAGGAACAGCTGCTGCGGAAGCTGGTGTCGCTCTACCGCGCCCGGCAAGCCAAGGTGGAATCCCGAGAAGCACTTTTCGCGGAGGCGGGAGTGGACATCGAGAAGCGGGCGGAGGAGCTCCGGGATCGCAACCAGGAAACTCTCCGGACCTTGGCAAAGAAGCGGGCGCAACTCGTCGAGGAGCGGAAAGCCTTCCTCCTTGAGAAGGCTGAAGCTGAAGAGCAATAGCGGCTTGTCGCCGAGGAGCTGTTTGCGCGGGAAGGCGAGTTGGCGCAGCGGAAAGTCAACCTTGACAGCCACGAGGAAGAGCTTGCTGCGCGCGAGCGAACATTTGGCGGTGCTCTTAAGGAAGCAGAGGATGCCGCCGCAGCTGCCGAGGCCGCCAAGAAGGAGCTGGAGACAAAGGTGGCGCAGTTGGAAGCCGATCTCAAGGCGAGGGGTGAAGAGCTTGCCGCACTCAAGCATGAGCGCGAGAAGGACGCCTACGCCCATGGCGAGCTGCAGGGTCATCTCGTCGAGAAGGGCAAGGAGCTTAGCGCCGCCAAGGGCTCCAATGCAGATCTTGAGTTGAAGCTGACCACTTTGACCGAGACGTTGGACGGCGCCAGGAAGCAGGAGGTGGCCTTGAAGGAGGAGATCAAAGGCCAGCGAGCGGCTAACTGGCGAGTCTTGCCGCCACCGAACACTTCGGAGAGAATGTGGAGCACTGGACGGAGGGTCTCGTGAATGTTGCCGCAGCCATCGACGGGGAGCTGGCGCAGCTGGGGATGGAGGATTTTGGGTATTCCTCCGATGAGAACCTCCAGCCCAGCGCCAAGCTTACCTTGTTCTTCAAAGGCGTGGCGACGACCCTCCAGCGACTCCGGGAGAGGATCCCAAAGCAGCTGGCCGACGAGTCGCGCATGATCTGCGCGGGAGTTCTGCAAAAGGTGTTGGTGAAGGTGGCCTTCCGCAACCCAGGCCTCAACCTCACCAACGTCCTCAAGAAGCTGCCGCCGGATGCTGATCTGGAAGCGCTTAAGACCCTTGTCGCACCCATTGTGGACAAGGTGAACGAGGTCAAGAGGGTTGATGGCGATCGCGTACATTAGGCCGGCCGTTTTCTTCTTTTCTTGTCGTTGCTGGTCATGTTACGAGAACAATCTATTAGAGTTGCGACAAGCTATCTTGTAATATAACTTTATTTTGGGTATCGATTGCTATGTTATTTCCTTTACTTGATTCCTTCCTTTGCATGTTTTTGCCCTACGCTTTTAGGGAACTTGTCGGCGCATGCACCTTAGCATAAGCGCCGAGTCTTGAGACGTCGGCAACTTCTTGGCGGTGCTGCTACCGACAAGAAACCTTGTCGCAACTAGTTGCAGCTCACTTAAGTTGTTGAGCGGACTCGAAACAAAGTAAGGGCGCGACTAGCTACGAGTTGGTTCCTCCGCGCACAGGTTTTCCATACAAAGTACGCTCGTTCGAGGAAGATAACTTAAAAATTTTAAAACTGATTGCTCAAACTTTGGCAACTTAGCTTTTCTGTCGTTTGCTTCCCGGTAAGGTGAAACTTTCTTTAACGACGCATGGTCCACACCATTATCTTCAACTTCCCCCCGGCAAACTTGTGGGCGAGGGAACCTTCCTTTTTTTGAGAAAGAGAAAGAAGAGAAAATAAAGATATGGAGCCTTACGGCTCGCTATTGCTTACCGGGGGTAGGTGCTGCACAAAGTGTCAGATAACACATGCGAAAATATAGAAAGCATGAAATTGACAAGATGTGCAGAGCACATGAGCTTTACTTATGCACGGGGTCTGTGCCCGGCTTTGTACAAAGGATTACACGCGACAGCGGTAAGACTTGTACAAAAGGTGGTTGCCGGAACAGGTTTCGACAACCGCGACCTACGGGTAAAACTTACGAAGATGCTCAATGTTCCAGGAGTTGCTCACCGGAAAGCCATCTTCGGTCTCAAGGCGGACAGCGCCAGGCCTAGTGACTCGTTTCACCCGGTAAGGGCCTTCCCACTTCGGCGTCAACTTGTTGGAATTCTTGGCGGACTGAATGCTCCGAAGAACAAGGTCGCCTTCCACGAGACTTCTGGCATTAACTTTGCGGCTATGGTAGCGGCGCAAAGCTTGCTAGTATCGAGCAGCTCGTCTGACAGCTCTGAAGGCGGTCCTCCTCAAGGAGCAGCGCGTCATCTTGTCGCAGCTGCT
Source organism: Aegilops speltoides (assembly GCA_021437245.1). Lineage (NCBI taxonomy): Eukaryota > Viridiplantae > Streptophyta > Magnoliopsida > Poales > Poaceae > Aegilops > Aegilops speltoides. Next base: position 348,274,963 of record CM038143.1, on the reverse strand, counting down.
CTTGCTCAAACTCATCATAGCGAGCACTTGGGTGACCCATATACGAGTTCCGTGGGGAGAACGGCTCTGCTCCATAGACTAGGCGAAGGTGTGCGGCGATGGCTCGATTTGGCGTCATCTGATCGACCAAAGAACCACCGGCAGCTCCTCAATCCAATTCTTTCCGCACTTGTGCAGCTCGTCGAAAGTCTGGTCTTGAGCCCGCGCAAGACTTCAAAGATTTTCCCTCTCCGCTTGACCGTTGCTTCTCGGGTGAGCAAAGCGAAGCGAAGCGGAACCTTGGCGCCAAGATCTTGGGCGTCTTGCATGAAGGTGCGGCTCGTGAATTGCGTGCCGTTGTCGATGATGATCTGCTAGGGATCCCGGCGGCAAACAATCGACTTGAAGAACTTGATCACTTGTTGTCTTTGTCACCTTCCTCCTTTACTTCCACTTCCGGCCACTTTGTGAACTTGTCGATTACAGCGTACAAGTACTCAAAGCCCCGACAGCTTCGGGGAAAGGGGCGAGGATGTCGAGCCCCGGACCAAAAAATGGCGAGGATAAAGGGATCGTGCGGAGAGCTTGATCTGGTGGTGTATCTGCTTGGAATGGGCCTGCACGCTTCACACTTGGTTACTTGTGCGATTGCATCACGGAGGGTCTGTCGGCCAAAAGAAACCTTGCGGAATGCTTTGCGGCAAGTGCTCTTCTTGCCAATGTGGTGACCACATATGCCTCCATGTATCTCTCGCCAACAGCTTTTGTCCATCTTCGGTGAATACACTTGAATTTCACACCGTTGAGTCTCCTTCTATCAGATGTGTTGTCGACAAACTGGTACATACTTATTGCCGGGCTACTCTTTCCGCTTCTTCTTGCTCTTCGGGAAGTTCTCCTGTCTGAAGGAAACGGACAATCTGCTGTGCCCATGCTGGAGCTTGCGGCTCGACAACAAGGACTAAAGGCACATATGCTGCTGCGGGAACATCCGCTTCTACGGCGAGAACCTACGGCTCAGCCGGAGCTTGACGTTCCCCGGCAAGCTTGCTGGAGCAAAACTTGTTGGGAGCGTCTGCTTCAACGGAACAAACCCTAGGGCTTGCCAGAGCAGACTGTTCCTCAGCATCCGTGGTGTTGATCTTGGGGACCTTCTTGGCGGCGGCTTCGGGGAGCTCTGCCGGAAAATAGTCACCAGAAATCAACTTCCTCTTCTTGCTCTGTCTAGTTGATGGCGTTACAGACGGTTGAGTCAGCTTGAGCACAAAGATCCCTGGTTCCACAGGTAACTTAAGTGCGGCGCACTTTGACAGGCCATCGGCAATGTCGTTTTGAGCTCTTGGAACATGTTCCATCTGTAGGCCGTCAAAGTGCTCTTCCAACTTTCTCACTTCATCTACATAAGCTTCCATCAACGGACTCTGATAGTTCTTGTTCACTTGGCGGACAACAAGCTGCGAGTCACCCCTGACAATGAGCTTCTTGATCCCAAGGTCTGCTGCGATCCTGAGACCGGCAAGCAAACCTTCATACTCTGCGGTATTGTTTGTTGCTTGCTCCTTGGGAAAGTGCATCTGGACTACGTACTTGAGGTGCTCTCCGGTGGGTGCAACAAGCAGCATGCCCGCACCGGCGCCTTGCAGCGAGAAGGCACCATCGAAGTACATCAGCCACTCTTTGCTTGCTTCCTTGACGGGAATGCTCGTTTCTGGAATTTCTTCATCTGGTGTTGGCGTCCATTCTGCTATGAATTCTGCCAATACTCTGCTTTGGATAGTTGAAGTGCTCTCAAACTTGAGGCCAAAGCTTGACAGTTCCAGTGCCCACTCGACAATCCTGCTGTAACCACGGATTCTGCAGTATCCTCTTGGCGGAAAACGAGTGACAACTGTAATCTCATGTTCTTGGAAGTAATGGCGCAGCTTTCTCGAGGCCATGAGAAGGCCGAAAACCAACTTATGCACACCAGAGTACCTTGACCTAGTCCCCTGCAGAAGGGAACTGACAAAGTAAACTGGGCGCTGCACCATTTTCTTATGTATCTCCTTATGCGCTGCTTGAGATCCATCTTTATCGGGACGAGCTTGCCGGTGAAGCCCCACAGCTTGTCATTTGGATGCATCTGCCGTGGTTGCTGGCTCATCATCCGCCTCCCTCTCCGCTACTAACGCAGCACTAACCACTTGATTGGTTGCCGCTAAATACAGCAACAACTTCTCTTGTGGCTTAGGTGCGACAAGTGTTGGAGTGGAGGACAGGTATCTCTTCAAGTCCTGCAGCGCAGCCTCCGCTTCCGGAGTCCATTTCATTGGACCTGCCTTTTCAATATTTTGAAAAATGGCGAGGCACGCCAGCAGAACTTAGAGATAAACCATTGAGAGCAGCCACGCAACCGGCAAGTCTTCGTACATCCTTGGCGCTTTGGTGCTTCAATCTGCTCAACGGCCTTGATCTTGTCGGGATTGGCTTCAATTCCCCGCTGAGACACGAAGAACCCGAGAAGCTTGCCAGAGGGGACTCCAAACACACACTTCTTGGGGTTGAGCTTGAGGTTGATCTTGCGCAGATTTGCAAAGGTTTCGTCTAAATCCTGAATCAGAGTTGCCTTGTCCTTGCTCTTGACCACTATGTCATCCATGTAGGCTTCCACATTTCTGTGCATTTGTGGTTCAAAAGCGTCATGGACTACCCTTGCAAATGTTGAACCAGCATTCTTTAAACGAAAGGCATCCGTATGAAACAAGATGTGCCACATGGAGTGATGAATGCGGTTTTCTCCTCATCCTCTTCGCCATGAAGATCGATGGTATCTGAGTATCGTCAAGAAATGAAAGCAAGTCACATCCGGCCGTGGAGTCAACAATCTGGTCAATGCGCGGCAAGGGAAATGGGTCTTTGGGACAAGCTTTATTAACATCGGTAAAGTCGATACAAAGCCTCCATTTCCGTTTGCCTTCTTGCGACTACTACAGATTAGCCAACCATGTAGGATGGAGCACTCCTTTGACAAGGCTGCTGCTTCCAACTTCTTGATTTCTTCTGCGATGAATTATTGGCGCTCATTTGCTTGTTTCGACCTTACGCTTGACGGGCGCGCGAGGACAGGCGACAAGATGTTGCTCGATTACTTTCACAGGAACACCAGGGATGTCGAGACGGTTGCCACGCAAACACGTCGACATTCGCCGCAGAGGCAACAGCGGCGCTTTCCTATTTAGGGTCGAGAGTGGCAGCGATGGTGAAGGTACCACCGGTGCCGTCCTCCTGGCGGACACCTTCTTGGTCTCTGGCGGAGCTGCCATCGTCTTCTTACACTTGCCGGTGGAGCTCGATGGTGCGTCCTCGGCGGTGGCGCAGCACTCGAAGAGGTGCGCTTGCGGAGTGGGCATCGTAACTCTTGCGGACTTGGTCTTCTTCTTCCCCGGGAGCTTCAGTGACAAGTGATTTGCGATCTGCTTTGTGGCTGCTGCGTCGGTAGATCTTGTCGGCGCAGATAAGAGCATCCTTCTTGTCGCCAGGGACAGAGATGACACTTATCGGGCCTGGCATCTTCAGCATGTTGTATGCATAGTGAGAGGCTGCCATGAATTTGGTGAGCGCTGGACGGCCGAGTATCCCATTGTAAGGCAATGGAAAATCAGCAACGTCAAAAGTGACCCTCTCAATCCTGAAGTTCAACTTGCTGCCAAATGTCACCGGCAACGTGATCTTTCCGTTCGGCTTGCTCCTTCCCGGATTGATTCCTTGGAATGTGCCGGTCTCTTGAGCTTCGCCGTCGGGGACACAGGTTTCGGAGTACCGCGGAGGAGATCAGGTTCAAGACGGCCCCGCCGTCAACTAGCATCTTAGTGACCTTGAGGTTGCGGATAGTTGGTGAGACCAACATCGGAAAGCACCCGACCGCAGTTATGCGATTAGGATGGTCCTCAATATCAAAGATGATAGGCGTGCTGGACCATTTCAGAGGCTTGCGTGATTCGACGGGTGGTTACGCGCATTGACTTCGCACCTTTGCTTGAGCTGGCGGTGTGAAGTATCTTGAAGCTTACCGCCGTCAACGCACAGGACCTCTGTGGCTTTCTGGAACTCCTGCTCATCGGTCTCGTCATCATCCATATCTTTATCGTCGTCATCTTCATCCTTGTCGCGGCCGCGGGGAGGTCTGTCTCCTTGCCGCTGCTTGGCCTTGCTGTGGCATCCTCCCCGGCCGGGATGTTTCTTGCCGGATCCCCCAGTACCTTCTTGGGCCTTCTCCTTGTCGCGTCGCTCGTATTCAGCCTTTTGCTGCTCGACAAGCTGCTCGACCTTCTTGCAGCTCTGGAGGTCATGGCCCTTGGTGCGGTGGATCTTGTAGTACTGCTTGTCGGTGCCATCCTGCTTGTCGGCGGCCGCCACAGCTTCGACTTTCTTGGCGCCACCACCATTGCCGGACTGCTCAACGACTAGCACATCTTTGCCTTTCCTTTTCCTGTTGTTCCGCCGCCGGTTTTTCTTTGCCGGGGCAGCATCCTCGCTGTCAGATCCTCCTGCTCCTGTATTCTCTCCGGGAAGTTTCCTCCCTTCCTCAGCACGTGCACACTTGTCGGCCAGGGCATATAGCTCACTGACGTCTCTGATCTTGCACATTGCCATCTCCTCCCGCATCCTGCGGTTTCGCACGTTCTGATGGAACGCGCTGATGACCGCGGCAGGGTGGATATCTGGGATGTTGTGCTGTACACGGCTGAATCTCTGAATATACTTGCACAGGGACTCTCCTTCCTTCTGGGCGGGCAGATGAAGGTCGCTCTCTTGTCCATGAGGTTTGTGGCCGCCTGTAAAGGCGCCGACAAACTGATGGCATAGATCTGCCCAGGAGGATATGGAGTTATCCGGCAAGTGCATGAGCCAGGATCTGACATTGGGCTTGAGCACCAGCGGGAAGTAGTTGGCAAGGATCTTGTCGTCTCGCCCCCCAACAGCTTGCACCGCAATGGTGTAGATGTTGAGGAACTCCGACGGATGCGACTTGCCATCGTACTTCTCTGGTACATCTGGCTTGAAATTCTTCGTGCTGGGCCACTAGACTTGCCGCAGCTCACGAGTGAACGCAGGGCAACCTACCGCGTACGGCAAGTCGCCTAGTTCCCCTGGCGCATGCATGTCGACAGCGGGCCCAGCGCGCTGGTCCGAATGACGCCGCGCTTCTCTTCGACGCACGATGCGAGTGTGAGCGTCTTCTTGCTGTCGTTCGTGAAGAACTTGGCGCTGATCGTGATGAGCTCGTGGATCTGATGACGCGGTGGAGTCGTTGTCGAGGCAGACCCGACGAGTCGGCGATCTTGGCCTTCGGGGTGGAGAGTGCATGGTGGTTGCACCCCACCGGTTTTGTCGTCATCGGCTCGCGCCTGGCAATCTTGCCGCGGCTGCGGAGCACTCGGCTGCCGTGGAGTGTCGCCGTTGGCGAAGCCGATGAGACTCTGAATGGTGGCCCTCCATTCATCGATCTTGTCCGCTGTTGGAGGGTAATCCAGGAGCAGTTGAGCTCGTGCCAAAGCTTCTGCTGGAGTGGAGGGTGGTAGTGGAGAACGGTGCGAGGAGCGGGATATGGTCGGACTTCTAACTATGTTAGAAGGAGCAGCATCCCATCCAGGCGACCGTGTCTTGCTCGTGCCAGCATGTTGACGTGCATGCTGGTCTTGAGCACCCCGAGATCCACCAGCTCGATCTTGGTCCAACGAACGTATGGTACCGCGAGTACCACGATGCTGTCGGTCCTGCGCCTCCTGAGATGGGCGCGGTGCGTGTCCGGACGCCGAGGTCTGCGCAGCCTTGTCTTTGGACCTGGCAGCACCGTGGGCTCCCTCGTCGACACCCGTTCTTCCGCCGGCGTCTACCCCACCACCCGTTTGCTCCGGTGGTGGTGGATCGACGTGGACGGAGCAGCCACCTCCGAAGCTTTCTTCTTCGGCGGCATGTCGATGAAGTTGATGAAGATCTAGCTCGTGTGAACCTCGGATCAGGTTCAGACAACCTCGACGCCCCCTACCTGGCGCGCCAAAGATGTCGTGGGAGGATTGACTGATCCACGGACACCTATGGGGCCGGTGGACCGAGCCCCTTTCGGTTCGGCGGGGGGCGGAGATCGCCGAAGAAGCGGTCGGGCGAAGCACACGAGCAATTTACCCAACTTGAGCTCTCCGGAGATAATACTCCTCTTTGCTGCATGTCGATTTGTATTGTGTTCTTGCTCGGGAGCGCTAAATGCTACAGTACACACTAGCTGCTAACGAGACCGAGTGTGAGTGTTTTCTGGCTTCGAACCCCCCTCTATGTTGCGCATGGGCCTCCTTTTATATGCTTAAGGGGTCACCGACAGGTGGCAACGTAGAAAAGGGCAAAAATGGAAAGATGTTGCGGTTGGTACAACTACTTGTATAGTGTGTCATACCTAACCCTGACGGCAGGGGACAAAGGCATTAAATGCCCGTCTGTGTCGCCCAAACAGTGCAAACAGGGACCCTCAGGGGCGCCACCGCTTGCCACGATGGCAGTCTTATCAGCGTCGCTTGCCACCTCGCACCGCTGGCTGCACAGCCTCTTGCCACGCGCGCCTGGAAAGGTCCCAGGGTGACACGTTGGTGGATGTGCTGGAGCGCCGGTACAGAGTGGTAGCTTGCCTCGGCAAGCGCCTTGCCGCGGTCGTTGTCTTGTCGCGTCTGGAAGCTTGTCGCTCACGGGCCTTGCCGGGGCCTTGGCGCGTCGCGGCAAGTTCCTTGAGATGCCTCGGTCGGCCTTCCCGGCAAGCTCCTCTTGCCGGGGCCTTGTCTCCTTGGCTTGAATACTTTGTTCTTGAATGGCTCCAAAGGAACCACGAGAGGATCTTAGCGGTCACCGGCAAGCTTTGCCTTGAGGTGCTGCATTGCCCGTGCACAAGTTCGGGATACTAGGGTACCCCTACTCTAGTACACCGACAGCAGCCATAGCGACCTCATGCGCGCGTGCGGCCACGGTTTGCTTCTCCATTGCCAAATGCTACTGAGCTCCATGTTATACTGCGTGAAAAATGGCTGTGGGTGGCGCTTAATTGGAGGAGGGGGACAGTGATTTCGGCGAAAGGTGTCGCGTCGTCGGTCGGGGTATGTGGGATGGGGAAGGAGGAGGATCGTGTGGGTGGGGAATGGATTACTTGACCACATCGATGAGGCCGCACAACAAGAAGAAGGGTCGGTGGCGAGGAGGCCGCACAGCAAGAAGAAGGGTCACCGGCGAGGAGGCGATGCTACAAGAAGAAGGATCACCGACAAGGAGGCGACATTGCAAGAAGAAGGGTAGCCAGCGAGAAGGTGGCGCTATAGGAAGAAGGGTTGCCGGCGAGGAGGCTGAGCTGCCAGTAAGCAGTAGTGAAGGTTTGAACTTGGAAAGCAAGGAGGAACAATGGAAATGTGGCTTTTGGTGGGAGGGAGGGGCGGCGAGATAGATATTTCCGCGGTGGCAGAAAAATTTCGCTCGGTGCCGCGAGAAACTAGCGCGCAAGTGTGGTTCAAGCGGGGGCGGTGGACTGTAGATGATGAGGCTTCCTGCGTAAGCTAGACAAGACGGTGCACTAAGATATTTTATATCGCATTCCACATAATTCTTTCTAGTGAACTGTTTGTGGTATACCATATTTTTTCATTATGTTTCGAAAGATAAAATGGTGTTACAGAAGGAAAGGATTGTGTTTGAATTGCTAGAACATTATGTACAGTGAACATGCAACTACATGAGTGCCGTGTTTAAATTTGAAATTATTCCGGGTTTGTTTGGCATTTTTATGCATTAATTGAGTTTCTAGGCATTTAATGTGCATAATTCAAATTTAAACTACGAGCACATGCTCCAGTGCACCAAAGTTTGTTGAAAAATCACATGTGTGTTTTTGGGTGAATTTATAGGTCCCATGCTAGAAACGGGAATGAAATTCAAACATCTGGGCATCGTGGCTCGGCCAGGAACATTGAGAAACTTGGTTTTTAAATTCCTGGAAATTCAAAACTCGCCTGAAAATCGTAAAACTTGGCATGGTGCCATTTCATGGTACCAACATGCCGTGGTAAAAAAATTGACCACATTTGGACAAGTTTTTGGTATAAGCTTCTTGCAAACCGGAGTTTCTCTCGAGAAGACGCGTGGTTCCCGAGGGGGGACGTGTCACCTTTGTGTGCGAAATTATATACGCTGCCTCCCCCTTGAAATTTTACAAAGGAAACATATAACTATATGAGTGTCATGTTAAAATTTGGAATTATTCCGGGTTTGTTTGGACTTTCTTATACATTAATTGAATTTTTGGCCATTTAATGTACATAATTCAAATTTGAACTACAAGCACATGCTTGTAACATCCCAAATTTTCAATTGGGAATGTTATACTTAGATCATCATTGCATAGCATATATTTGTTGCATGGTTGGCTCGATCCTAGAAATTCTACGCAACTCAAGGACCCACGGAGAGAGTTGGGGATTTCGTTATTTTCATATTTGGGTTTTCTCAAATTTTGAAAATAGGATCATTTGATTTTATTTATTTTATCTTCAATTATTTCTACTACCAAAATTTCAGAGAGGGAATAAAATGACTTTCCCAAAAATAAAGAAATAATGAAGATTTAATAAAAAAATCAAATAAGATTTATTTTGGAGTTTTTCGCCTTTTTATTGAATTTAGGAAAAATGCGTGTTTTTCAAAATTGCATTTAGGCCCCAAATAAATGTTCATCTTGTCCGGCTTGATTTTATAAGCCGGGGAAAATTTATTTCGGGATTTTTGGAGTCCGTTTAGTATTTCTTTCGTTTGATTTTCTGCGCGTAATTATTTAAAAAAACGCAACCAACCTTGGGCGTGCAGCGGGACTCGCTCGGGGCACTCTATAATCGCCATTGCGCCCCCAGGCCCCGGCCGCCTCAGCCCACCACCCCGCCCCCTTTGGCCCACCACCCACCCACACCCCGCCTTGTAACCCTAACCCTAACCTAGATCCGCCGCCGCCTTGAGATCCGCCCGCCGCCGCCGCGCCGCCGCCGCCTGCCGTCGCCCGACCGCCGCCGACCCCCCGCCGCTGAGGTTCGCCGCCACCTCGTTTTGCATCCCGCCGGTTTTTAAAACTGAGCGGTTTTTCTTCGGGTTTTTTTTTCGGTTTTTTTGTTAGTTTCAGTTTTTTTTAGTTTCATTTTTTTAGGTTTAGGTTAAATAGCGAGCGTTCACTCATTCGTTCATTTTAATGAACGTGTTCATCAGATTAGGTCTAGTTAACGAACGTTCGTTCGTTAACCCGTTCGTCGTTTTTCTTTTTCTCGGATTTAATCCGCGATTTTTCTGATCGCGATTCCTGATCCGATTTTCGTTTTAGTATAACTTTTCGCTCATTTATCGGAATGAGGCGATTCAAGCGCCTGGAGTTTTGTCTCAAAACCCTCTTTCCGAATAATCAACTTAAACAAGTTTTTGCCTCTGTAAAAAATTGACTTAGATCCAGATTAGTAAAACGAAGCTATTTTCTTTCGCCGTTTGATTTCCATTGCTTCGTTTGATTAGATTCTTTTTGCAAACCGGAGTTCTTAAGTTGAACTTTCTGGTTAGATCTTTTATTCGAGTTTTACCTGTGCATTAGATGAGTACTTATTGTATGCTTGTTTGTTTGTCTGCGATAGAATACCCGGAGTCGCGCTTTGTTACTTGAGTCTCTAGGTTTCATGGATCATCGACAAGGCAAGTAACACTTTGATCATACCTTTTCTCATACCCATTTTTATGCATTAGATCAATCCTCAACACTTGCATGATTAGGATCTAATTAAATTGAGGTTATGGGAATTAGTTGAGTATTACCTATTACATTTTATTTTCAAACCCACAGGAGTTACTTCTACGTTTGCTTATTATGCCATGCTATGCTAGTAGACGTGGATCGGGTGAGTGTATCCATGACAGATGTGAGTTTGTTAATTATTGGTTTATTTAAGGTGGCAACTTAAACACACATCTGGGTGGATTGAGGCACCTGGTTTCCAGGACTTGCCTGTTTTTCTTCGGACCGCCACCCAGGCTCAAAGGGATCATGAGATTATTCAAACTAGAAACTTACGTGTGCAGCCACAAGCCATTATGGGCTCTGGCATAGTTGATTAAGTCGTGCGAACTCTTACGGGTGGACTAGCAGATGTAGGGGAAAGTAGGTGTACCAGTCTACCCTTTATGTAAGGTGCTAGCGCTTCCAAAAGACTATGTCTCAGTCATCCGTTTCTCAAACATCATGTAGTGCGAAAAATCCAACGGAGGCGATCGAGTCTTGTGGGGAAAAGTGCGCAAACCTCTGCAGAGTGTATAAACTAATCATGGTTAGCCGTGTCCCCGGTTATGGACATCTTGAGTATCTAGTACTTGGATATCATATGAATCTCATCATGTTACTTCTAATTAATATTGTTGGGATGTTAATGAGTACTTTTTAATTGGGATTGAGAATGCTGTCAACCATTCTCAATGTTTAACAACCACCATGATAGTTAAATAAATTTATTCCTTTGCAGTAGGGAAAAACTGGCTTTATACAAAACTGTAACCATAGAGCTTTCCACCAGCCAAATATGCATGTAGTATAGCTTATTCCATTGTTATTCTCTATGTGTTACATTGCCAGGATATTCCATGTGTTGACCCGTTTTCAGGCTGCAACGTTTCATGTTGCAGACTTTTCAGACAACGAGTAAGGTGCTTTTAGGTCGTGGTTCTATACTCAGTGATGCTGTTGGAGTTGATGGACTCGCTTATCTTCCAAGTCTTCCGCTATTATCGTATTTAGATGGCCTTAAGCCATATTTATTTCAATAAGTTCTCTCTTGAGACATTCGATGTAATAAGTGTGTGATTGCTACTCTGTTATAAATCCTCCAAGTACTATGTGGTGTCAGCATTACTAATCCAGGGATGACACTATGCACGAGATCGGTATTTGAGGTGCGAGTCGCTACAAAGATAATGTCGAGCACCGCCGTTGTGTAGGACACGACCACTAAGCTAAAGCCCTAGATCACTACTATTTCTTCTCATTTCGACTCCTCATCTTTTCTATTCTTTAGGATGGCAGATGCAAGGATCAAGTTCACACAACCGGATGAAGACTCACCTTTTGGATATCACTTGAAGGAAGTCACTAGATACTGAACATAGGAGTACCCGGCTTCACGGGACCTTCAACGCCACTTTACCGAAGAGGAGCGCTTTGGATGATTCAAGTCTACATTCCAGAAGGACATTTGCACCGATCCACGGAGCCAATAGAGTTTACCTTTGATGCACCAACATGGAGCCTAGGAAAGACCATGGCAGCTCACATCGCCATGGGACGAATTGGAGAAGTTTACCACAAGGATCTCAAGAATACTATCTATCAGATTTGTGGGCGCCGAGATGAGCATTGGGAGATGATCAACACCAGGAAGGACAGATCAATCGCAGCTTATATCCAGGAATTAAACCAACACATCTGACGCCAGGAGAATCAGATGTGCGTAGATATGGAAGATCTAAAGAAGGCTATGACCAAGATCAAGGAGCTAGAAGAAGAACTCAAGGCTACACGTAAAGACTATATGGAAGAAATCGTCGCTCTAGTAAGACAGAACGGCGACCTTAAGGAGAAGATTGGAGTATTCATGGGAGGATCAGCACCCAGAGGAGAAGAGGATGAACCTACTTGTCCAGATAATTATATTAACATCGACGACACCGACTCGGATCCCGACGACAGCAATGATGACTATGTTGATGAAGCTGGAGCAGATATCATGGAATCTTCATCGGAGCAGTTTTTCTAGTTAACCACCATAACAGTAGTAGAATTTTCTCCCAGTTTTAGTCCAAGCACTTTTTGTAACGATAGTTAGACCGTTGCATGCCCTTGTTTGAATTGATTGGAGTGATATTGTGTGCTTTTTTCTCATGTGCATATGGGTAGTGTTATCTCACTAGACCTCATTCTATCCTTAACCCTCGTTTCTTCTATAAACCCTCAGATGCCTCCGAGACGCGACCCCGAATTTGTTTTCCCGCCAGAGATCACTCAGTTGATTCACCAGCAGAATGCCTTGATTCAAACATTGGTACAGAACCAAGGAACCAACAACAACAACAACCCACCACCACCACCACCTGTTGACCATCTGGCTTGTTTCTTAAGGCTGAATCCGCCGGTGTTTTCCAGTAGCACCGAGCCGATAGTAGCAGATGATTGGCTCCGTAAGATAGGGAGGGAGTTGACCACTGTAGGATGTACAGATGGGGAAAAGGTGAAGTTTGCCGCACATCAGCTTGACGGACCCGCAGCAGCATGGTGGGAGAATTTTACAGCCACTTACCCTGTAGACAACATCCACGTGGGAACAGTTTGACAAGCTTTCCGTCTTGCCCATGTTTCAGCGGAGCTATGGCCATGAAGAAGCGTGAGTTTAGCAACTTCGCCAAGGAGGACAGACAGTTGGCCAGTATGTGGATGATTTCAGTAAGCTAGCACGTTATGCCCCAGATGACGTTGCTACAGATGCAGCTAAGCAGGAGATGTTTCTAGACAGACTGAATGATGAGCTGAGTATGTAGTTGATGGTAGCCACTTTCAATAACTACCAGGAGTTAGTAGATCGTGCTCTTATGATTGAAGGAAAGCAGCAGCAGATTGACAATCGTAAGAGGAAGTATGGACATGGAAGCACAATTCTGGAACTCAGCAGAAGCTATGCTTTACCCCGAAGTCAGGAGGACAGTTTTAGCATACTCACGGAGGTGGTAGCTCGCACAATCATAATGGCACAAAGAATGGAAACGGGAATGGAGGAAGCAATGGACAAAACCGCACCAACCTGTCAACACCATCCAAGGTAGACCTGAGCCATATCACTTGTTATAAGTGCCGTAAGACGGGGCATTATGCAAATGATTGCCCAGAAGCCCAAAATGGAAATGGCAATGGAAGCTCAGGAAAGAAGCCGAACCCTTTCAACAGAGGACAGGTGAACCACATTACCGTGGAGGAGGTTGAAGCTCAGCTAGACGCAGTTATAGGTAAGTTTTTGGTTAAGGCATTTAATGCAGTTGTTCCTTTTGATACTGGTGCATCGCATTCATACATATCAAGGGGATTTGTGGATAAGTTTAGCCTGCCCACTAGGACTCTTAAGACACCCATGCTAGTAAGTTCACCGGGAGCTGAGTTTATGGTAAGTCAAGGATGTTTTCAGGTGCCATTAAGTATAGGAAGGCATGTTTTCCCAACGGATTTAATTATACTGGAATCCCAAAGTTTGGATGTAATTCTTGGTATGGATTGGCTGTCGATTTATGGAGGAAACATTGATTGCGCTAGTAAGACAATTTTGCTTACGACACAAGAAGGAAGAAGAATCAAGTATGTATCACGGCATGAGCCGAGGAGGACACATGTAAATTCCTTATCAGGAGTTGTGCAGGAGGAAGTACCAGTGGTAAGGGATTTCCCCGATGTATTTCCAAAAGAGTTGCCAGGCATGCCACCGAATAGAGACATTGAGTTCCTAATTGAACTACTGCCAGGCACTGGGCCGATATCCAAGAGACCGTACAGGATGCCAGCCCAAGATTTGGAGGAAATTAAGAAGCAGATTAAGGAGTTGCTGGACAAAGGTTTTATTCATGTTGGGGAACGTAGTAATTTCAAAATTTTCCTACGCACACGCAAGATCATGGTGATGCATAGCAACGAGAGGGGAGAGTGTTGTCTCGTACCCTCGTGAGACCGAGCGAAGCGTTGACAAGCGTAGAGGAAGTAGTCGTATGTCCTCCGGTCCAACCGATCCAAGCACCGTTACTCCGGCACCTCCGAGTTCTTGACACACGTACAGCTCGATGGCGCACCCGATCTCCGATCCAGCAGAGGTGCGGGAGGAGTTCCGTCAAGACGATGGCGTGGTGGCGATCTTGATGTTCTCTGTCGCGCAGGCTTCGCCTAAGCACCGCTACAATATGACCGAGGTGTAATATCATGGAGGGGGCACCGCACACTGCTAAGGAACGATCTCAATGATCAACTTGTGTGTCTATGGGGTGCCCCTGCCCCCATATATAAAGGAGTGGAGGAGGGGGAGGGCCGGCCCTCTCTATGGCGCGCCCTAGGGGAGTCCTACTCCCACCGGGAGTAGGATTCCCCCTTTCCTAGTCCAACTAGGAAACCTTCCATGTAGTAGGAGTAGGAGAGAAGAAAAGGGAAGAGAGAAGGAGAAGGAAGGAAGGGGGCGCCCCCCTCCCTAGTCCAATTCGGACTAGTCCAAGGGGAGGGGTGCGGCCACCCTTTAGGCCCTTCTCTCCTTTCCCGTATGGCCCAAAGAGGCCCAATACGAATTCCCGTAACTCTCCGGTACTCCGAAAAATACCCGAATCACTCGGAACCTTTCCGAACTCCGAATATAGTCGTCCAATATATCGATCTTTACGTCTCGACCATTTCGAGACTCCTCGTCATGTCCCCGATCTCATCCGGGACTCCGAACTCCTTCGGTACATCAAAACTCATAAACTCATAATAAAACTGTCAACGAAACCTTAAGCGTGTGGACCCTACGGTTCGAGAACAATGTAGACATGACCGAGACACGTCTCCGGTCAATAACCAATAGCGGGACCTGGATGCCCATATTGGTTCCTACATATTCTACGAAGATCTTTATCGGTCGGACCGCATAACAACATACGTTGTTCCCTTTGTCATCGGTATGTTACTTGCCCGAGATTCGATCGTCGGTATCCAATACCTAGTTCAATCTTGTTACCGGCAAGTCTCTTTACTCGTTACGTAATGCATCATCCTGCAACTAACTCATTAGTCACATTGCTTGCAAGGCTTATAGTGATATGCATTACCGAGACGGCCCAGAGATACCTCTCCGACATTCGGAGTGACAAATCCTAATCTCGAAATACGCCAACCCAACAAGTACCTTTGGAGACACCTGTAGAGCACCTTTATAATCACCCAGTTACGTTGTGACGTTTGGTAGCACACAAAGTGTTCCTCCGAAACGGAATTGCATAATCTCATAGTCATAGGAACATGTATAAGTCATGAAGGAAGCAATAGCAACATACTAAACGATCGTGTGCTAAGCTAACGGAATGGGTCATGTCAATCAGATCATTCAACTAATGATGTGACCTTGTTAATCAAATAACAACTCCTTGTTCATGGTTAGGAAACATAACCATCTTTGATTAACAAGCTAGTCAAGTAGAGGCATACTAGTGACACTGCTTGTCTATATATTCACACATGTATTATGTTTCCGGTTAATACAATTCTAGCATGAATAATAAACATTTATCATGATATAAGGAAATAAGTAATAACTTTATTATTGCCTCTAGGGCATATTTCCTTTAGTCTCCCACTTGCACTAGAGTCAATAATCTAGATCACATCACCATGTGATTAACATCGATAGTTCACATCATCATGTGATTAACACCCATAGTTCACATCGCCATGTGACCAACACCCAAAGGGTTTACTAGATTCAGTAATCTAGTTCACATCGCTATGTGACTAACACCCAAAGAGTGCTAAGGTGTGATCATGTTTTGCTTGTGAGAGAATCTTAGTCAACGGGTCTTTCAGATCCGTTATGTATTTTGCAATTTTCTATGTCTACAATGCTCTGCACGGAGCTACTCTAGCTAATTGCTCCCACTTTCAATATGTTTCTAGATCGAGACTTAGAGTCATCTAGATTGGTGTCAAAACTTGCATCGACGTAACCCTTTATGACGAACCTTTTGTCACTTCCATAATCGAGAAACATATCCTTATTCCACTAAGGATAATTTTGACCGCTGTCCAGTGATCTACTCCTAGATCACTATTGTACTCCCTTGCCAAACTCAGTGTAGGGTATACAATAGATCTGGTACACAGCATGGCATACTTTATAGAACCTATGGCCAGGGCATAGGGAATGACTTTCATTCTCTTTCTATCTTCTGCCGTGGTCGGGTTTTGAGTCTTACTCAATTTCACACCTAGTAACACAGGCAAGAACTCTTTCTTTGACTGTTCCATTTTGAACTACTTCAAAATCTTGTCAAGGTATGTACTCAATGAAAAACCTTATCAAGCGCCTTGATCTATCTCTATAGATCTTGATGCTCAATATGTAAGCAGCTTCACCGAGGTCTTTCTTTGAAAAACTCCTTTCAAATACTCCTTTATGCTTTGCAGAATAATTCTACATTATTTCTGATCTACAATATGTCATTCACATATACTTATCAGAAATGCTGTAGTGCTCCCACTCACTTTCTAGTAAATATAGGCTTCACCGCAAGTCTGTATAAAACTATATGCTTTGATCAACTTATCAAAGCGTATATTCCAACTCCGAGATGCTTGCACCAGTCCATAGATGGATCGCTGGAGCTTGCGCATTTTGTTAACACCTTTAGGATCGACAAAACCTTCTGTTTGCATCATATACAACTCCTCTTTAATAATTCCATTAAGGAATGCAGTTTTGTTTATCCATTTGCCAGATTTCATAAAATGCGGCAAGTGTTAACATGATTCAGACAGACTTAAGCATCGCTACGGGTGAGAATGTCTCATCGTAGTCAATCCCTTGAACTTGTCGAAAACCTTTTGCAACAAGTCGAGCTTTGTAGATAGTAACACTTCTACCAGCGTCCGTCTTCCTCTTGAAGATCCATTTAATCTCAATTGCTTGCCGATCATTGGGCAAGTCAACCAAAGTCCACACTTTGTTCTCATACATGGATCCCATCTCAGATTTCATGGCTTCAAGCCATTTTGCGGAATCTGGGCTCACCATCGCTTCTTCATAGTTCGTAGGTTCATCATGATCTAGTAGCATGACTTCCGAACAGGATTACCGTACCACTCACTCAAAAGGATCTTACTCTGGTTGATCTACGAGGTTCAGTAGCAACTTGATCTGAAGTTTCATGATCATCATCATTAACTTCCTCACTATTTGGTGTAGGTGTCACAGAAACCAATTTCTGTGATGAACTACTTTCCAATAGAGGAGCAGGTACAGTTACCTCATCAAGTTCTACTTTCCTCCCACTCACTTCTTTCGAGAGAAACTCCTTCTCTAGAAAAACTCCGAATTTTAGCAACAAAAGTCTTGCCTTCGGATTTGTGATAGAAGGTGTACCCAACAGTCTCCTTTGGGTATCCTATGAAGACACATTTGGATTTGAGCTTATCAAGATGAAACTGTTTCACATAAGCATCGTAGCCCCAAACTTTAAGAAGCGACAACTTTGGTTTCTTGCTAAACCACAGTTCATATAGTGTCGTCTCAACGGATTTAGATGGTGCCCTTTTTAACGTGAATGCAGCTGTCTCTAATGCATGATCCCAAGACGATAATGGTAAATCGGTAAGAAACATCATAGATTGTACTATATCCAGTAAAGTACGGTTATGACGTTCGGACACACCATTATGATGTGGTGTTCCAGGTGGCACGAATTTGTGAAACTATTCCACATTGTTTTAATTGAAGACCAAACTCGTAACTCAAATATTTGTCTCCGCGATCAGATCGTAGAAACCTTATTTTTCTTGTCACGATGATTTTCCACTTCACTCTGAAATTCTTTGAACTTTTCAAATGTTTCAGACTTATGTTTCATCAAGTAGATATACCCATATCTGCTCAAATTATCTGTGAAGGTCGGAAAAATAATGATACCCGCCGCGAGCCTTAACACTCATCGGATCGCATACATCAGTATGTATTATTTCCAATAAGTCAGTTGCTCGCTCAACTGTTCCGGAGAACGGAGTCTTAGTCATCTTGCCCATGAGGCATGGTTCGCAAGCATCAAGTGATTCATAATCAAGTGATTCCAAAATCCCATCAGCATGGAGTTTCTTCATGCGCTTTACACCAATATGACCTAAACGGCAGTGCCACAAATAAGTTGCACTATCATTATTAACTTTGCATCTTTTGGTTTCAATATTATGAATATGTGTATCACTATGATCGAGATCCAATGAACCATCTTCATTGGGTGTGTAACCATATAAGGTTTTATTCATGTAAACAGAACAACAGTTTATTCTCTTACTTAAATGAATAACCGTATTGTAATAAACACGATCAAATCATATTCATGCTTAACGCAAACACCAAATAACATTTATTTAGGTTCAACACTAATCCCGAAAGTATAGGGAGTGTGTGATGATGATCATATCAATCTTGAAACTACTTTCAACACACATCGTCACTTCACCCTTAACTAGTTTACATTTATTCTACGCAACTCCGTTTGAGTTACTACTCTTAGCAACCGAACCAGTACCAAATACCGAGGGGTTGCTATAAACACTAGTAAAGTACACATCAATAACATGTATATCAAATATACCTTTGTTCACTTTGCCATCCTTCTTATCCGCCAAATACTTGGGGTAGTTCGCTTCGATGACCAGTCCCTTTGCGGAGAAGCACTTAGTCTCAGGCTTAGGTCCATACTTGGGCTTCTTCACTTGAGCAGCAACTTGCTTGCCGTTCTTCTTGAAGTTCCCTTCTATCCGTTTGCCCTTTTCTTGAAACTAGTGGTCTTGTTAACCATCAACACTTGATGTTCTTTCTTCTTGATTTCTACCTTCATCGATTTCATCATCATGAAAAAACTTGGGAATCGTTTTCATCATCCCTTGCATACTATAGTTCATCACGAAGTTCTACTAACTTTGTGATGGTGACTAGAGAATTCTGTCAATCACTATCTTATCTGGAAAATTAACTCCCACTTGATTCAAGCGATTGTAGTACCCAGACCATCTGAGCACATGCTCACTAGTTGAGCGATTCTCCTCCATCTTTTAGCTATAGAACTTGTTGGAGACTTCATATCTCTCAACTCGGTATTTGCTTGAAATATTAACTTCAACTCTGGAACATCTCATATGGTCCATGACGTTCAAAACGTCTTTGAAGTCCCAATTCTAAGCCGTTAAGCATGGTGCACTAAACTATCAAGTAGTCATCATATTGAGCTAGTCAAGCGTTCATAACGTGCGCATACGCTCCTCCTCAACAGTCTGTCACCTAGCGGTGCATTAAGGACATAATTCTTACATGCGACAATGAGGATAAACCTCAGATCACGGATCCAATCCGCATCATTGCTACTAACATCTTTCAACACAGTTTTCTCTAGGAACATATCAAAAAAAAACATATGAAAGCAACAACGCGAGCTATGGATCTACAACATAATTTGCAAAATACTACCAGGACTAAGTTCATGATAAATTTAAGTTCAATTAATCATATTACTTAAGAACTCCCACTTAGACAGACATCTCTCTAGTCATCTAAGTGATCACGTGATCCAAATCAACTAAACCATAACCGATCATCACGTGAGATGGAGTAGTTTTCAATGGTGAACATCTTATGTTGATCATATCTACTATATGATTCACGCTCGACCTTTCGGTCTCCGTGTTCCGAGGCCATATCTGCATATGCTAGGCTCGTCAAGTTTAACTGAGTATTCGCGTGTGCAAAACTGGCTTGCACCCGTTGTAGATGAACGTAGAGCTTATCACACCCGATCATCACGTGGTGTCCGGGCACGACGAACTTTGGCAACGGTGCATACTCAGGGAGAACACTTTTTCATAATTAGTGAGAGATCATCTTAAAATGCTACCGTCAATCAAAGAAAGATAAGATGCATAAAGGATAAACATCACATGCAATCAATATAAGTGATATGATATGGCCATCATCTTCTTGTGCTTGTGATCTCCATCTCGAAGCACCATCATGATCACCATCGCCATCGGGCGCGACACCTTGATCTCCATCGTAGAATCGTTGTCGTTTCGCCATCTATTGCTTCTCGACTATCGCTACCGCTTAGTGATAAAGTAAAGCAATTATAGGGCATTGCATTTCATACAATAAGCGACAACCATATGGCTCCTGCCATTGCCGATAACTTTGGTTACAAAACATGATCATCTCATACAATAAAATATAACATCATGTCTTGGCCATATCACATCACAACATGCCTGCAAAAACAAGTTAGGCGTCCTCTACTTTGTTGTTGCAAGTTTTACGTGGCTGCTACGGGCTTAAGCAAGAACCAATCTCACCTCGCATCAAAACCACAGCGATAGTTTGTCAAGTTGATGCTGTTTTAACCTTCGCAAGGACCGGGCGTAGCCACACTCGGTTCAACTAAAGTTGGAGAAACCGACACCCACTAGTCACTGTGTGCAAAGCACGGCGGCAAAACCAGTCTCGCGTAAGCGTCTGGCGTAATGTCGGTCCGGGCCGCTTCATCCAACAATACCGCCAACCAAAGTATGACATGCTTTGGTAAGCGGTATGACTTATATCGCCCACAACTCACTTGTGTTCTACTCGTGCATATAACATCAAACCATAAAACCTAGGCTCGGATGCCACTGTTGGGGAACGTAGTAATTTCAAAATTTTCCTCACGCACACGCAAGATCATGGTGATGCATAGCAATGAGAGGGGAGAGTGTTGTCACGTACCCTCGTGGACCGGGCGGAAGCGTTGACGCAATGTAGAGGAAGTAGTCGTATGTCCTCCCGGTCCAACCGATCCAAGCACCGTTACTCCGGCACCTCCGAGTTCTTGACACACGTACAACTCGATGACGCACCCTGATCTCCGATCCAGCAGAGGCGCTGGGAGAAGTTCCGTCGGACAACGGCGTGGTGGCGATCTTGATGTTCTCTGTCGCGCAGGCTTCGCCTAAGCACCGCTACAATGTGACCGAGGTGTAATATCGTGGAGGGGGGCACCGCACACGGCTAAGGAACGATCTCAATGATCAACTTGTGTGTCTATGGGGTGCCCCTGCCCCCGTATATAAAGGAGTGGAGGAGGGGAGGGCCGGCCCTCTCTATGGCGCGCCCTAGGGGAGTCCTACTCCCACCGGGAGTAGGATTCCCCCTTTCCTAGTCCAACTAGGAAACCTTCCATGTAGTAGGAGTAGGAAAGAAGGAAAGGGAAGAGAGAAGGAGAAGGAAGGAAGGGAGCGCCCCCCTCCCTAGTCCAATTCGGACTAGTCCAAGGGGAGGGGTGCGGCCACCCTTTTGACCCTTTCTCTCCTTTCCCGTATGGCCCAAAGAGGCCCAATACGAATTCCCGTAACTCTCCCAGTACTCGAAAAATACCGAATCACTCGGAACCTTTCCGAACTCCGAATATAGTCGTCCAATATATCGATCTTTACGTCTCGACCATTTTGAGACTCCTCGTCATGTCCCCGATCTCATCCGGGACTCGAACTCCTTCGGTACATCAAAACTCATAAACTCATAATAAAGCATCGCATCGAAACCTTAAGCGTGTGGACCCTACGGTTCGAGAACAATGTAGACATGACCGAGACACGTCTCCGGTCAATAACCAATAGCGGGACCTGGATGCCCATGTTGGTTCCTACATATTCTCGAAGATCTTTATCGGTCGGACCGCATAACAACATACGTTGTTCCTTTGTCATCGGTATGTTACTTGCCCGAGATTCGATCGTGGGTATCCAATACCTAGTTCAATCTAGTTATCGCAAGTCTCTTTACTCGTTACATAATGCATCATCCATAACTAACTCATTAGTCACATTGCTTGCAAGGCTTATAGTGATGTGCATTACCAAGAGGGCCTAGAGATACCTCTCCGACATTCGGTGACAAATCCTAATCTCAAATCGCCAACCCAACAAGTACCTTTGGAGACACCTGTAGAGCACCTTTATAATCACCCGATTACGTTGTGACGTTTGATAGCACACAAAGTGTTCCTCCGTAAACAGGAGTTGCATAATCTCATAGTCATAGGAACATGTATAAGTCATGAAGGAAGCAATAGCAACATCTTGAGCGATCGTGTGCTAAGCTAACGGAATGGGTCATGTCAATCAGATCATTCAACTAATGATGTGACCTTGTTAATCAAATAACAACTCCTTGTTCATGGTTAGGAAACATAACCATCTTTGATTAACAAGCTAGTCAAGTAGAGGCATACTAGTGACACTGCTTGTCTATATATTCACACATGTATTATGTTTCCGGTTAATACAATTCTAGCATGAATAATAAACATTTATCATGATATAAGGAAATAAGTAATAACTTTATTATTGCCTCTAGGGCATATTTCCTTCAATTCACCCAAGTTCTTTGCCTTGGGGATCGCCAGTACTTCTGGTGG
This sequence comes from Aegilops speltoides, assembly GCA_021437245.1. NCBI lineage: Eukaryota > Viridiplantae > Streptophyta > Magnoliopsida > Poales > Poaceae > Aegilops > Aegilops speltoides. Next base: position 348,252,694 of record CM038143.1, on the reverse strand, counting down.
AGAAGAAGGATGGATCGTTAAGAATGGTTGTTGATTATCGCGGATTGAATGAAGTAACAATCAAGAACAAGTACCCACTACCAATGATCAATGATCTGTTTGATCGGTTGCAAGGAGCTAAGGTGTTTTCCAAGATCGATTTGCGATCAGGGTACCATCAATTAAAGATTCGAGAGCAGGATATATCGAAGACGGCTTTTACCACCAGGTACGGGCTGTATGAGTATACCGCTATGTCATTTGGTCTCACTAACGCCCCAGCCTATTTTATGAACATGATGAACAAGGTATTTATGGAGTTTTTGGATAAGTTCGTCGTGGTGTTCATTGATGATATTTTGATTTACTCGAAGAATGAAGAGGAACATAAGGAGAACTTGCGTTTGGTACTCGAGAAGCTCAGAGAACATCAGCTATATGCCAAGTTCAGCATGTGTGAGTTTTGGCTGAAGGAAGTTGGATTTCTCAGACATGTTATATCCAGAGAAGGTATAGCAGTAGACCCCACTAAAGTTGCCACTGTGACAAACTGGGAAGCACCAACAACAGTTGGAGAGATAAGGAGTTTCCATGCACTCGCAGGATACTACCGGAGATTTATTGAAAATTTCTCGAAGATTGCGAAGCCTATGACAGAATTGTTGAAGAAAGATACCAAGTTCATATGGACTGAGGAGTGTGAGGCTAGTTTCCAAGAATTTAAGAAACGTTTGGTTACCTCACCAGTGTTAATTCTGCCAGAACAGACCAAGGATTATGAAGTGTACTGTGATGCTTCACGTCGAGGACTTGGAGCAGTACTTATGCAGGAGGGAAGAGTTGTTTCGTATGCTTCATGACAGCTCAAGCCTCATGAGTTGAATTATGCTACTCATGATTTGGAGTTAGCAGCCGTAGTGCACGCACTGAAAACGTGGAGACATTTTCTCATTGGAAGCCATTGTGAGGTGTATACGGATCACAAGAGTTTGAAGTACATTTTCACGCAGAAGGAATTAAACCTCAGACAAAGGAGATGGTTGGAGCTCATCAAGGATTATGATATGAGATTGCATTATCACCCCGGAAAGGCTAACGTTGTAGCAGACGCATTGAGACATAAGAGCCATGTCAATACACTAATGACGGGAGAAATACCCAAGGAGTTAGCCGAGGATCTTCATGAGCTATGTTCGGAAATAGTTCCGAGAGGCTATGTAGCAGCATTGGAGATTCAGTCTACATTGATGGATAAAATCAGTGAAGCCCAAAAGACAGATAAGGAAGTTGCCTCTATAAAGGAGAAAATGAGCGAAGGGAAGGCTAAGGGATTTCGTGAGGATGAGCACGATACCCTACGGTTTGAAGACCGTGTTTATGTGCCCAATGACCCGGAGATCAGGAAGTTGATTCTGCAATAGGCACATGATTCACCATATTTGATTCACCCCGGAAATACCAAGATGTATTTGGATTTGAAGGAAACTTTCTGGTGGACCGGAATGAAGAAGGATATTGCAGAGTATGTAGCAGTTTGTGATGTATGTCAGAGGGTGAAGGCAGAACATCAAAAGCCAGCAGGGTTGTTACAGCCATTGCCTATACCCGAATGGAAGTGGGATAAACTAGGCATGGATTTCATCACGGGATTGCTCAGGACTCATTCAGGCTATGACTCGATTTGGGTTGTAGTCGATCGTTTGACGAAGGTAGCTCATTTCATTCTAGTAAAGACTACCTACAGCAGTGCCAAATTAGCTAAGATATACATGACCAGGATTGTATGCATGCATGGTGTTCCGAGGAGTATCGTATCGGATAGAGGAACCCAATTCACCTCGAAGTTCTCGAAGCAGTTGCACGAAACATTGGGAACCAGGCTGGAGTTTAGCATGCCTTTCCATCCACGAATGATGGATGCACCAAGAGAGTCAATCAGATTTTGGAGGATATGCTTAGAGCTTGTGCTTTGGATTATGGATCAAGTTGGGATGACAACTTGCCATACGCGGAGTTTTCTTACAACAACAGTTATCAATCCAGTTTGAAGATGGCCCCTTTCGAAGCCTTGTACGGAAGGAGGTGTAGGACCCCACTGTTGTGGGATGAAGTGGGAGATCGCCAGTTGTTTGGACCGGATTTGATTAAGGAGTCTGAATGGAAAGTAAAGTTAATTCGCGATAGGCTCAAGGTAGCCCAGTCAAGGCAGAAAAGCTATGCGGATTCAAAACGCAAGGAGACAGAATACGATGTCGGAGACAGAGTTTATCTTCGAGTATCTCCACTTCGAGGAGTAAAGTTTTTTGGTGTTAAAGGAAAGTTGGCGCCACGTTTTGTGGGGCCATACAAAGTTTTGGAACGCATGGGAGAAGTAGCATACAAGTTGGAATTACCCGAGGGATTGTCAGGTGTTCACGATGTGTTCCATGTTTCTCAGTTGAAGAAGTGTCATGCAGAGATGGCTGATATACCACTGAGAGATATAGTGCCACTGGAAGCGATTCAGTTGAATGATGATTTGACCTATGAAGAGAAACCAGTTAAGATTCTGGAATATGCCAGCCGAGTTACCCGCAGTAAGGTTATCAAGTTTTGCAAAGTTCAGTGGAGCCACCACACCGAGGAAGAAGCCACCTGGGAGCGAGAGGAAGAACTGCTCAAGGCCCACCCTCACCTATTTGCTAGCCAGCCCGAATCTCGAGGGCGAGATTCATCTTAAGGGGGGTAGGTTTGTAACATCCCAAATTTTCAATTGGGAATGTTATACTTAGATCATCATTGCATAGAATATTTTTGTTGCATGGTTGGCTCGATCCTAGAAATTCTACGCAACTCAAGGACCCACGGAGAGAGTTGGGGATTTCGTTATTTTCATATTTGGGTTTTCTCAAATTTTGAAAATAGGATCATTTGATTTTATTTATTTTATCTTCAGTTATTTCTTACCAAAATTTCAGAGAGGGAATAAAATGACTTTCCCAAAAATAAAGAAATAATGAAGATTTAATAAAAAATCAAATAAGATTTATTCTGGAGTTTTTCGCCTTTTTATTGAATTTAGGAAAAATGCGTGTTTTCAAAATTGCATTTAGGCCCTAAATAAATGTTCATATTGTCCAGCTTGATTTTAGAAGCCGGGGAAAATTTATTTCGGGATTTTTAGAGTTTGTTTAGTATTTCTTTCGTTTGATTTTCTGCGCGTAATTATTTTTTTTTGAAAAACGCAACCGACCTTGGGCCGTGCCCGAGCGGGACTCCGCTCGGGGGGCACTTATAAATAGCGCCGCCCCAGCCCCCCCCAGGTCTGTCAGCCGCCCTAGCCCACCCGCCGCCGCCGCCGGCCCACACCCCGCCCAAACCCTAACCCTAGATCCGCGCTCCCGCCGCCAGATCCGCCGCCCATCGCCGCGCCATCGCCGGACCGCCGTCGACCCCCCCCCCCCCCCGCCGACCTGCCACCGAGGTTCGCCGCCGCCTCGTTTTGCGTGCCGCCAGTTTTTAAAACCGAGCGGTTTTTCTTCGGGTTTTTTTCGTTTTTTTGTTAGTTTCAGTTTTTTAGTTTCGGTTTTTTTAGGTTTAGGTTAAATAGCGAGCGTTTGCTCGTTAGTTCGTTTTAACGAACGTGTTCGTCAGATTAGTCTAGTTAACGAACGTTCGTTCGTTAACCCGTTCGTCGTTTTTCTTTTTCTCGGATCTAATCAGCGATTTTTTTGGTCGCGATTCCTGATCCGATTTCGTTTTAGTATAACTTTTCGCTCGTTTATCGGAATCAGGCGATTCAAGCGCCTGGAGTTTCGTCTCGAAACCCTCTTTCCGAATAATCAACTTAAACAAGTTTTTGCCTCTGTAAAAATTTGACTTAGATCCAGATTAGTAAAACGAAGCTGTTTTCTTTCGCCGTTTGATTTCCGTTGCTTCGTTTGATTAGATTCTTTTTGCAAACCGGAGTTCTTAAGTTGAACTTTCTGGTTAGATCTTTTATTCGAGTTTTACCTGTGCATTAGATAAGTACTTATTGTCTGCTTGTTTGTTTGTCTGCGATAGAATACCTGGAGTGCGCCGCATGTTACTTCGAGTCTCTAGGTTTCGCGGATCATCAGCAAGGTAAGTAACACTTTGATCATACCTTTTCTCATACCCAGTTTTTATGCATTAGATCAATCCTCAACACTTGCATGATTAGGATCTAATTAAATTGTGGGTTATGGGAATTAGTTGAGGTAGTACCTATTACCTGTTTTATTTTCAAACCCCTGGGAGTTACTTCTACGTTTGCTTATTATGCCATGCTATGCTAGTAGACGTGGATTGGGTGAGTGTATCCATGACAGATGTGAGTTTGTTAATTAATGGTTTATTTAAGGTGGCAACTTAAACACACATCTGGGTGGATTGAGGCACTGGTTTCGTGACTTACTGTTTTTCTTCGGACCGCCACCTGGCTCAAAGGGATCATGAGATTATTCAAACTAGAAACTTACCTGTGCAGCCACAAGCCATTATGGGCTCTAGCATAGTTGATTAAGTCGTGCGAACTCTTACAGGTGGACTAGCAGATGTAGGGGAAAGTAGGTGTACCGTTCTACCCTTTATGTAAGGTGCTAGCGCTTCCGAAATACTATGTCTCGGTCATCCGTTTCTCAAACATCATGTAGTGCGAAAAATCCAACGGAGGCGATCGAGTCTTGTGGGGAAAAGTGTGCAAACCTCTGCAGAGTGTATAAACTAATCATGGTTAGCCGTGTCCTCGGTTATGGACATCTTGAGTATCTAGTACTTGGATATCATATGAATCTCATCATGTTACTTCTAATTAATGTTGTTGGGATGTTAATGAGTACTTTTTAATTGGGATTGAGAATGCTGTCAACCAGTCTCAATGTTTAACAACCACCATGACAGTTAAATAAATTTATTCCTTTGCAGTAGGGAAAAATTGGCTTTATGCAAAACTGTAACCATAGAGCTTTCCACCAGCCAAATATGCATATAGTATAGCTTATTCCATTGTTATTCTCTATGTGTTACATTGCCAGCATATTCCCTGTGCTGACCCGTTTTCGGGCTGCAACGTTTCATGTTGCGCACTTTTCGAATTTACAGTAAGGTGCTTTTAGGTCATGGTTCTATACTCAGTGATGCCGTTGGAGTTGATGGACTCGCTTATCTTCCATGTCTTCCGCTGTTATCGTATTTAGATGGCCCTAAGCCATATTTATTTCAATAAGTTCTCTCTTGAGATATTCGATGTAATAAGTGTGTGATTGCTACTCTGTTATAAATCCTCCAAGTACTGTGTGGTGTCAGCATTACTGATCCAGGGATGACACTGAGCACAGAGATCAGACTGTTTGAGGTCTGGTCGCTATATTGCTCCAGTGCTCCAAAGTTGATTGAAAAATCACATGTGTGTCCTTGGGTTAATTTCTATGTCCCATGCAAGAAATGGGAACGAAATTCAAACATCTGAGCATCGTGGCTCGACTGGAAAGATTGAGTAACTTGGTTTTTTAATTCATGTAAATCCAAAACACGCGTGAATATCATGAAACTTTGCATGGTGTCATGACATGGCACCAACATGCTGTGGTATTTTTTTTGGCCGAATTGGGACAAGCTACTTGCAAAACGGAGCTTCTCTCAAGAAGGCTCGTGGTCTGGAGAGGGAACGTGTCACCTCCGTGTGCGAAATGATATAGGTACACTGCCTTCTCCCGCCTTAATTGTTTTTCACAGGCAGATTAGACCAAATAGAAGTATCGTGCTAAATTTTGGAATTATTCCGGGTTCGCTTGGCCTTTTTTATACATTAATTGAATTTATGGGCATTAATGTGCATAATTCAAATTTGAACTACACGCATATGCTCTAGTGCACTAAAGTTGGTTGAAAAAGCACATGTGTGTCCTTGGGTGAATTTCTAGGTCCCATGCAAGAAATGGCAATGCAATTCAAACATCTGTGCGTCGTGGCTCGGCCGGAAATATTGAGAAACTTGGTTTTTTAATTCCTGTAAATCCAAAACATGCCTCATCATGAAACTTGGCATGGTGTCATGACATGGCACCAACATGTTGTTGTAATTTTTTTGGCCGAATTGGGATAAGCTTTGGTACAAGCTTCTTGCAAAACGGAGCTTCTCCCAAGAAGGTTCGTGGTTCCGAGAGGGAACGTGCCACCTCCGTGTGCGAAACGACATACACTGCCTTCTCTCGCCTTAATTTTTTACACAGGTAGATTATGACCAAATAGAAGTATCATGCTAAATTTTGGAATTATACCGGGTTCGTTTGACCTTTTTTAGACATTAATTGAATTTCTGGGCATTTAGTGTGCATAATTCAAATTTGAACTACAAGCACATGCTCCAGTGCACCAAAGTTGGTTGAAAAATCACATGTGTGTCCTTGGGTGAATTTCTAGGTCCCATGCAAGAAATGGGAATGGAATTCAAACATCTGGGCGTCGTGCCTCGGCTAGAAATATTAAGAAACTTGGTTTTTTTATTCGTGTAAATCCAAAACACGCCTGAAAATCATGAAACTTGGCATGGTGTCATGACATGGGACCAACATGTTGTGGTAACTTTTTTGGCCCAATTGGGACAAGCTTTGGTATAAGATTCTTGCAAACCGGAGCTTTCTCAAGAAGGCTCATGGTTCCGAGAGGGAACATGTCACCTCCGTGTGCGAAACGACATACACTACCTTCTCCCGCCTTGATTTTTTACACAGGAAGCTTAGACCAAATAGGAGTTTTGTGCTAAATTTTGGAATTATTCTGGGTTTGTTTGGCCTTTTTATACATTAATTCATTTTCCAGGCATTTAATGCACATAATTCAAATTTGAAGTCCAAGTGCATTCTCCAATGCGCAAAAGTTAGTTGGAAAATCATTTATGTGTACTTGGGCGTACTTATAGGTCCCATGGAAGAAGTGAGAATGGAATTCAAACATCTGGGCGTCTTGGCTCGGCCGAAAACATCGAGAAACTTGGTTTTAAAATTCCCGTAAATCCAAAACTCGCGTGAAAATTATGAAACTTGGCATGGTGTCATGACATGGCACCAACATGCTGCGGTAAATTTTTTGTCCTATTTGCGAAGGCGCACACATTAACAATCGACAAAGTGTTGTCACGTTACAAATCGGAAACACAAGTATTATTGAAACCGTGGGCGTTCTACTTACCAATTACGTGCCGCCACACGTCCCCTTTTTATTGGCTAGGAGGTGTCGTGCAGGGTAGCTATTTGAGTACGGGAGGCGTGCGATCAGACCCCTGCGCGCGCTCATCCGGAGGAGAGCCCTTTGACCTCTATCCGCCATGCACCTCCCTCCCAACGTCTCCATTAATGGCGCCCGAGCCCCTGTTTCACGGCATGACTATATCTCACTAGACCGAGATTTAAGAGAGAAAAAAGAAAATCTGAAAAGAAAGTTTTGCACGGATCTTCATGTAAAACCCGACGGACCTACATAGCATCGACTACGACTTATAGCAAGACTGATGAATATAAGGACGATGATAGTGGATAATAATTGTCTTACATATTTAGGAACATAATTAAAAAAGCCACATGCAGCAACGCCCGAAATATACAAGGGCAAAAGAAGAAGGAAGACAACAATCTGGCTCACTAATTTTATTTTCTTGGTGTGTTGCTGCAAGCTGCGGGAACTAGTCTCCACAGCGAGCGGCGATGAGCTCTTTCGTGTCCTCGAGACGCTGCTTGAGAGCATCCACGGATTCCTCCACCAGCCTTTGGCGCTCGATGCAGAGCATGTCATTCTCGTCCATAAGTTTCTTGACGATGACGCCGGTCCTCTCCAACAAGGCAGTGGTCTCCTCCTGCTGCTCCGTACTTCCGACGATCTTCGCCTTCAGCAGGTCACGCTCGGCCCAGAGCTAGCCTGTTCAAACGAGGCTTTCATGTCGTCCTGCAACCTCGCCCAGCCGGAGATCTGATCCATCTGGTTATGGACGATCGCATGCATGCGCCTGTAAGAGTCCTCGTCTGCCGCGAGACATTTTCCCAGGTTGGCACGGCATGGGAGGACATCTCTGCTGCATTTGCGGCGCGGCGGGACATCTTTGCTGCTTCCGCACTGTGGCCGAACCAGTCTGCTGCATCGACGGCGCGGCGGGACCTCCGTGCTGCTACGGCCGCGCGGTGGGACATGTAGGCTGCTTTTGCGGCGAGGCGGGACATCTCTCGTGCTTCCGCTTCCATGCTCGCCTCTCCCTGCTGGCAATCTCTTGATCCAGAACTCACGCTGGCCATGGCAGACGCAAGGGAACGATGATGAATGACTTGTTTGTTTTTGTGGATGAGGAGTTGAGGAGGAATGTGCAGTCATCTTGGAGTAGTAGTTTTTTTAACCGAGTACTAATACGCTCCTAAGTGGGAAACCGTTTAGGTTTTGATCGGTGTGAACAGGTTTGCATTCTAAATATAGCATGGTAGTATCTTGGAGTGTGACGGGACGCAGGCTCAAAATTTATTGACGGTTCCATAATTTCTATGTGCGGCACTATTCCCGGACGGCGTAACGTGGGCACACTTTCTCGACGCCGTACGTGGCGTTTACACCATGGGTTGCACCGCAATAGGCAATATCAGCACACGTCTTGTTCCAACAACCGTGCACGCTCGTTATTACCATCGCACATGCTTCTTTTAATTAGAATGTGTGTTTGTCTAGCGCACACACGTTGATCTGTCTAACTATTTCTGTTTGTTGTGGCTAATCGCAAATAGTCATTCGTGTGAAGTGTATGCCATCAATCGCAGACACTTTGATTTGGCCGACCATTTCTGTTCTGTTGCCTAATTGCAAATAGTTAATCCTTCTAAAGCCTATGCCCTCAATCGCACACACCTTTATCTTGCTGCCCATTTCTGTTGTTCCTCCTCATCACAAACAATTAATCCGAGTGAATTGTATGTCGCATATCGCACACACCTTCATCTGGCTGCCCGTTTCTATTCTTCTAACTCAGCGCAAACAGTTCATTGAACTGAACCGTATGCCCTAGATCGCACACACAACTAAATTCGGAACCATGTTTGATGCATCCGTCATCGCAAACGTTTTGCACCTTTTTTGACATTTTTTTGACATCACCATTTGCGATTAATGCATCGCACATAGTTTCGTCAAAGGGTCTCTGATCGTAGTGTCGCGTTAGCAGCATCCTGCAGTAGTGTATGTGCTTATAATAAAAAACTTGCATGCCATCTTTTGTTCTACCCTCCCGTGGCAGTGGGGTCCATAAGGAAATCAATGGGATATTAAGGCCTCCTTTTAATAGAGAACCAGAACAAAGCATTAGAACTTAGTGAATACCTGAACTCCTCATACTACAGTCATCACCGGAGTGAATCTCAATTGTTGTCACTTTGGAGTCTGCGGATCATAGCACCTAATAGGTGCGTACAACTTGCAAGATAGGATGCAAAACCCACTTGTATTCATGCAAACATAAAGGTTTTAGATCTAGAACCATGACACTCGACCCTAGTAACAATCATTAAGCATAGCAAAGTCATAGCAACATCAATGTCAGAACATAATAGATACTAGGGATCAAGCCCTAACAAATTGACTCGATTACATGAAAAATCTCATCCAACTCCATCACCGTCCAACAAGCCTAGAAAGGAATTACTCACTCCCGGTGGTGAGCATCATGAAGTTGTTGATGAAGAAGGGTTGGTGATGATGATGGCGACGAATCCTCCTCTCTGGTGCCCCAAACTGACTCTAGATCAGTCCTCCCGATGAAGAGCAGGAGGAGGTGGCGGCGGCTTCGTAATGTAAAACGAGATGAAAACTTCTTCTCTAATTTTTTTTCTCGGGGAAACATAATTTATAGCATTGGAATTAGGTCAGACGGTCACCTGTGGGCCCCACAAGATAACAGGGCGCACTCTGGGGGTGAGCGTGGTCTGTTGCCTTGTGAGAAATAGGTGGGCCCCCTCTGGTGGATCTTTGCTCCAATATTTTGTATATATCCCATAAAAAATCTCCAGAAAGAACTGCCCGATTCTGAGAACTTTTACTTCTGCACAAAAAACAACACCATGGTAGTTCTGCTAAAAACAACGTCACTCCGTTTTAGTTTCATTAAAATCATGCAAATTAGAGTACAAAACAAGAGCAAAAGTGTTTGGAAAAGTAGATACGATAGGGACGTATCAACTCCCCCAAGATAACTCACTGCCTGTCCTCAAGCAATTCAGTTGACAAACTGAAAGTGATAAAGGAAAACTTTTACGAACTCTTTTGTTCTTGTATCCATATATAAGTTTAAATAGCACCCAAGTTTTTAGCAAAGATCATGAACTAACCACGCAAAATGATAACACTTAGAGTTTATATTTACTCATATCAATGGCATAATCAACTAGCGAGTAATAATAACATATCTCAAATTCCAACAATTTGTCAAAACAATCATGATATAATATGATAACATGGTATCTCACTAGCCCTTTCTAAGACCGCAAAACATAAATGCAGAGAACCTCTGAAGCTCAAGCAGCGACTAAACATTGTAATTCAGGGTAGGAGAGATCCAATCATGGTATATCCAACATTAACTAGACCCAATGCATAAGAATGACAATAGCGCTCTCAAGACTAGTGCTTTGAGTAAGAAGGTGATGACTCAATAATAAAATTAAATAACATGAAATAGATCGGCCCTTCACAGAGGGAAGTAGAGATTTGCTAAGGTGCCACAACTCGAAGCTTAAATCAGAGATGAATACAATTTGAGTGATGTGCTTTTCATGTCAATGTCATGATAAAGGATTTTCAATATCTTCCATGCTAAACACATTGTTGGCGGTTCCCAAGCAGAGAGGGAAAGGTTTACTCCCTTCAACCATACAAACACAAACCATGGCTAGCCAAATTAACGGGTGCCCTCCAAACAATCAACTTTCTTAGTGTTTGTTTTATTATATTTTTCTTTATTTTGATTATAGGACTAGGCATCCCAATTACCAGCCTCTCTCAGACAATGACAAGTGAATAAACACCCATTGTTAGAATGACCCGCTTAGCATGGAAGATAGTGATCGCCCCCCCCCCCGGTCACCCCATGAGCGGTACGGGCACACTAAATCGTTGATTATTTGAATGATTAGAGATGGCACATGCAAATTTACTTGGAATGGTAGGGTAATACCGTATACTAGACCATGCCGGCGCGCTTTGCCGCGCCCGTCCATTTTTAAGGTAAAAATGATTGTAATTTATACAAATAGTGGCATGACGCATGAGAGTCTCATACGAAATGGGTTTCTTAGTATTTAACGACAACAAACTAAACTTCTTGGATCAATAAAATAGAGGACATTCCTAAAAAAATAGAGGACATGTACTTGTTTTTTTTTTGCAGAAAAGAACTGCTGATATTTAGCATGTGGCTCTTCTGAAAGGTCCCGAGACAAGAAAAAAATTATATCGAAGCCTCCCAGCACCTTGTTGACGAAGACAACGACGAAGACGATATCACCGGCGCGCCGCCGCTTCGCTCCACACAAGCCTTGGATTTGGAACAGAACCTCTGCAGACGGAAGTCGACGGCTCGCCGTCGAATCCAACTCCTTGCACCGCACCACCAGCTCGATTCGAACTTGAGATCCCGGATCCACCGTCGCGGGACTCTGGCGAGGAAAAGTGCACCCAGCAGCTCCACCGAGCCCCGAGCACGCGGAAGATCGCCAGCGAAGCTCCTCGGACCTCCACCGCTGGAGAGGAAGACGTCCGTCGCAAAACGCCACTCCGGTGAATTGCATCCCTTCCTAATAACTCTAGTGAAAGGTCAATAGTTAGAGAGACTGCCATATGTATGGGAAATGAAGGATATATGTTTGCATAAGAACTCAAATAGGAGCAAGAATAATCCTTCCGTGCTAGCTTGTGTCACCAACGCTAGAGATAACATATTTTCTTCTTGGTCGAGACTATATCACATGAAAAATCTCAAGAGCATGCATTTCAAAGTACAACGTAATATCTGTAATAGCAGAATATTGTTGACCATCATATATTAGGATTGGAGCAGGACTTTCATCAGGATTGACATGCGGAGTTCAAACTACCAACAGAAAAAATAACTCAAGCAGAAAACTTGACTAAACCGGCAACAATACATAATAGTTTTCAAGTTTTTCTTTTGGAGATAATTAGTTTAAGTTCATTGTAACAGTTGAGTAAATTATTGGGAACATCCTAGCAGGGCTGCAAAAAACGAACTGCTACAATAGCTTTACTTGCACCAGGAAATTTTACCACGTACATGCCTGCATTGCCAAACATGTTATTGTCCCCAAAAAGAAAGTTAGTATACTAAAAATACAAACCTACTCACATGGACACTTTATATTACATACTTCATATTCCAAATGTGTGGTAGAATCGAAGTACACGATATACATTTTGTGGTGGATATACTATCAAGCCATAGCCTCTTAGAAATAAGCATTTCGATCCATGAATGTATTTAAGCTAATACAAATGTGCTCATTAATCTTAGCACGTCATTGCTATTCATGCTCAATTGTCACCCCATAGCCGAAAGCTTAAATGCTGCAAGAATGGAGAAAACTTGCATTAGTACTTGAAAGTCAAAATTTAATCCTAAAGTAAAAATATAGTGTACTAATGTGAGAGAACTACTGCTATTTTCCCGCTTATGCATCGAAAAGGGGATCCATTGCTTACAACACACACTAAGTATTCCCTAAAACGAAGAGTCCGAAGAGCAAAGATACGATACAATCCACAAGTATTCGCAAAAGAAAAACAATCCACAAAGATAAATCAAATATTGACTGACACATTAACAAAGTAACAAATAAAATGAGGTGGACTCAAGCTTACACAATGAGGCTAAGATCCAAAGAGGAGAAAAGAATGAGAAACTGCAGAAAATATGGATCGGCCATTGAAACCCATGCACCGAGCCATGTTCCCAGCGCTGCGAATCCAAAATAATAAGCATAATCAACGATTATTGAACTCTGATCAAGTACGAGATAAAACGGCATCTTTGCTTGCGCCACCGGAGTTCCCGGCCCTATGGACGACAATCACCAACATGTTGCCGTAAAGAGTGTCCGCGAGGACCGCCACTGTGACGATGGGTTTGGACAGGAAGCGATGGCGGCCTGCATTGGTGCAATGAGTTGGAGTTGGAGGAGATTACCCGAGATAGTGTTGGCGCGGCGCATCTTGGTTTGCTATTGTATCGCGAATTCACAAGTTAGGACAGGCGTCGAGAGTTCATCGCAAGCACCCCGATATCCACCGCCTGCTCAATACTTGATTGAAAACGGTGTGGGAAGGAACAGCCAGATGGTGCATACTATATTGGCGTGCATGGGTGAAGGAAGAACACAAAGAGGCATGGTAACCGTCCTAAGATAATTGTCCGCGACCATGCACCTTGATTGCCATTAAAGACATGCAAAGAATGACAATTTATTTCCTCAAACGCCGGTGAGTGGACTCCCAAATCCCAATCGGTTCGTTGCCCATCACCACCAAGCATCACCCGCCTCCGGCGAGTGGACTCCCAATCGGTTCTTTTCTTTTCATCTTTTCTCTATCGTGCCACTCGTCGGGCTCATGGCTTCCCTCGCCACGTTGTCCTCGGTTTTCTTGCTCGCGAATGATAAGGCCCACAGGCCCAAGTAACCGAGGAGCTACGATTTTGTTACGGGAGCAGCGGCCTAGCCCATCCAGCGATCTCTTTTTCACCAAGGAAGCCCAAGCGGGATTGATATCACATCCAATGGTCATAAACATCCATAAGTGTAAATCTGACGGTCGAAAACGTTGATGGTCTGTGAGGGCTAGAAGAGTGCTCGGTTGTAATATATCTAAATAGGTAGATATGGTAGACTCATCTGGAACAACTTTGGTTTAAGGATTTTGTGTGCACAAGCAACATTTTCGCTTAGTACAGGCGAAGGCTAGCAAATAGATTGAGAAGCGGCCAACTAGAGAGGGACAATGGTCATAATCATGCATGTGAATAATTACCATTGAATACTAGCATGAGTAGGATATAAATTCCCTGAACATAGATATCACAAATATTGCATTCGTTTGGAATCAACAACATGTGTGAACATGTGCCAAGTCAAGCCACTTGAATTATTCAGAGGAGGATACAATACTAACATACTACATCATAACCATTTTGATGCATCTTGACGCTCAAGATAAACCATTATACACTCCTGGCTACTTAAGTATGGCATGAGCAACTATAATTGTGACGCCCGTATAATTAAGCTACAGTAATCCCCTTCTAATGGTGCCATGTCACCATGATTACTGTTCTTCAACTCGCGTTGGTTCGAAACCGGTTCAAATTCAAAACTAAAACAAGGTCGAAAATAAAAGTTTTTAAATGTTACTAAAATGTTCACAATATTCTATAAATTCACGTGATCATTCTCATGTTGAAACCAACCTCATTTGAATTCCCAAAAGGCCCCTGGAATTTAATTTGGTGGTCTAGCAGCAATTAAATTTGCCTTTTCAATTTCTAAAAATGGTTAGGCAACTCCTTTTGCCCCCAAACTTTATATGCCATGTCAAGGTATTGTGTTAAAATTATGTGCCAAGTTTTGTTGAAAAAAAATCATTTGGTGTCCCAAAAAAATGCAAAACGGCGAAAGGAAAATAGAAACAAAATTTTAAAATAAAAATAAAAGGAGAAACGTCTTGCCCCCTCACCCTGGGCCACTTGGCCCACCAGTCCCACTTGGGCCAGCCCAGGCGCACTGCCTCCCCTCCTTGTTCACCGGGGGATCGTGGGCAACACCGATGCCTGCCACGGCACCGACCGTCGCCATGGCAGCCATCCGGCGACCCCCTTCGCCTATATCTCCCTGCCGTCGAGCCCTCTCCTAACCCTAGCCCCCCACTTCATTCCCAGTTCGCGGCACTCTCTCTCCCCACCATCCCTAGTGGGGAGGTCGATGCGCCCCGCCGTTAGTGCACTCCGGCGCTACCCCGAACTGCGCCATGACGTCAAGCTGCTCCGCTGTCATCGTCCACATCTCCTCATCATGCTGGATGGAGCCGAGCCGCTCCATCACCGCCAACACCTCCGTCTTCTACCTCAGGCGGCCGAAATCGCCGCGGACGGCTTGTTGTCTCCGGAGCTTCCCCGGGCCTTCTCTGCAACGTCGGTGAGCTCCGGCTCCTTTCTCTCTCTCCGTTGGCTCCTTCCTCCGCGTCCGTAGCCGTATTCGCTGTAGTTACCGTACCTGTTGCCGCAGTCGAGCTCGGTTCCCATGGCCAAAGCTATGCATCTGCTTGCGCGCGCCCGCCCCTGACCCCGCGGCTACCCCGCCTCTGCACCCACACCGTCGTCGCTCGCCGCACGCTGCTAGCTGCTCCACTCGCCACGCCTCGCATTGCCTCTGCCGCATAGTCCCGCTCGCCCTGCTTCTGCTTCCTCTGCCCTGTTGTAGCCGGACCTACCCGACCGGCTGCTCGGCCTGCTCCTACTGCTATGGCCCTGCACAGCCGCGTGCGTGCCCAGCCACCACCGCACCCACGCCCGGCGCCCGCCCGTCAGCCCCACCGGCGCCCGCGCATGCCGCGCGCTGCTCTGCTTGTGGATGTTGCTGCGCCTCGCACGCCTGCAGCGCCTGAGCCACGCCACTGCCCAACGCTGCTCTGCTGAACCTACTATTACTACTAGCTACTATAGCTACTACTATGGTTAGCTTTACAAATATCACACTGAGTAACCCCCTTGGCAGCCCCTAAACTACGGTTAAACAACTGTTAACAAGGCTAAAAATAATATGAGTATATGGTGTACTTGAAAAACTCCATTTTATCCCAGTGGACCAAATCCTTTTGATGCATGGCTTAAATCCTATGAAAATCGCAAAGTGGTATGTTCTGTTAACAGAAAAACCAAAAAACACCTTTATTTGCATAGCTACTTTAGAGCTGTTGATGATCAAGCAAATGAACTCTAATATGGATGAAAGTGATTCTAACAAGTAGTTCACTTAAGATGCTAAAAATTTATATAAGACCCAAAATCATAGGAGGTACATAAAAATAGTTGTAGCTTTTTGAAAACAGCTAAGTGATGTTTAAAACTGGCGAATTCTCAGACTTGGCAAAATTTCAGGGATTTTCGGGTATTACTAAAACTTTAGAAATTTGTAGAAAATAAACCGTAACTCCGCTGAAAAAGTTTTATATACGAAAGTTGCTCAAAACGACGAGACCAATCGAAATACGTGGCCCGTTCGTCCGCCCGACATCCCTAGCACAACGAACATGCAACCGTCCCCTCTCTTTCATTTGTCCGAAAAGGCCAAACACTGGAAGAACATTCCTGGATGTTTTCCCCCTTTGCCGGTATCATCTACCACCATGTTAGAACACCCCTAGCCCTGCGTGTTACCCAGTCATGCATCTGTGTCGCATCTGTTTGCATTCTATTTGTTGTTTCTTCCCCCTCTTCTCTCAAGTAGACCCCAACACCGCTGCTGACGCCACTGTGATCAACTACATCGACGGAGAGCCTTCTTCCCTTTCAGCGGAGCTTCCAGGCAAGCCCCCCTTTGATCATCCCGATATCGCCCATTCCACTCTCTCTTGCATTAGATTTTGCTATTGTAACCGATTGCTCCTATTCTGATGCATAGCCTGCTTTTGTACCTGCTATTGTTACCTACTTGCTTATCCTAATATGCTTAGTACAGGTTGGTTGGTGATCAATCAGTGATCCCCACTTTGTCCTTGTTGCCCCTGCTTCATCATCGACGACTCGATCAAGGTGATCGACGACTAGAGCCTAACACCTCACATCACATCACGCCCCTTTTGTTGCTCGACTCTGCATAGTTATTATCGAGTGCCGAGGGTGATACCTCATAACACACTCCTGATGATAACTTTGTAGTGTAGTTATTCGGTCGTGGTCATCAAGGGTGATTCCTCCTTCACCATGCCTGATATGACTCCGTCGTGCATCACCTCAAGTGTGAACCTCGAGGGTAATTCCTCCTAAGTTCAGCTTGACGATTACATCGAGTGGAATCCCTCTCCCCTTGATTTTTTGGACACACGATTACCTAGAGTTTACTTGAGACCTTTGTTAATGCCGGGTCGGCCCTAAGGGGTACCCGCGAGTTGATGTGAAAGTCGGGCGGGCCCGGGGAGCACCAGCAAGATAATTACATGGCACGGCCGAGCATTCTTGTCGTAAGTCCACGAGACGGGGTGACAGGGTCACATTGATCGTGAGTCTCTGCTCATCTCCGCGAGCTCCTAATACACTAAGGTTTGGGTATTTGTTCCGAGTTGGCCTTTGGCCTTTACACACTAACCACCATGCGGGAACAGTTATGGGCACTCAGTGTCGTAGTATCAGCCGAAGCTTTGTCAAACGTCCAGTTCAGCATTGCGGCACGGCTAGGCCGACGCCATCCTGTAGTGGTGGAGCCTGGTCCGCCCTGCTCGCAACGTCCCGGAGTGCAACGGGTGATGGCCCCAAGACCCCGGAGAGCTTAGGATGTAGACCGGCGGGGACCTCTTTGCTGAGCCTAGGTAGGGCTACGACATGTTGATCTTCCGAGGTCGGACATTGACCCAGAAAGTGTGTCCGGCCAGGGTAATCAAGTGTGTTGGGTAATGTCGTGCACCCCTGCAGGGAAGTTATCTATTTGAATACCGTCTCCATGGTAATGGACGTTCAGACTTGTATCCTGATCTATTGCAACTAGAACTGGTTACTTGAGACATGTGATGGATATGTGGCTCTGAGATTGCTTTCTCCCAAGGAGTCGAGGAATGATCTCTGGGCATTAATGTTACAACATTCTTGTTAATTAAATTGCTATTCTATACTCTTCTGAATGCTGCAAGATGCTTGCAGCTGCTCGAAGATGCTAGTCTCTGATAGGCTAGGCCTTCCCCTCTATTCTGGCATTCTGCAGTATAGTCCACAAATACACCCCTTCCATTTGATACCAATGCATACTTAGTATAGATCTGATGCTTGCGAGTACTTTGGATGAGTACTCACGGTTGCTTTGCTATCCCTTTTCCCCCTTCTTTTTTCTTTCCGGTTGTTACAACCAGTTGGTGGATCCCTGGAGCCAGATGCCACCATCGACGGATACTACTACATGGAGGCCGCCGAAGACCAAGAGTAGTTAGGAGGTCCCAGGCAGGAGGCCTTGCCTCTTCGATTGAGTTGCCTTTGTGCTAGCCTTCTTAAGACATCCTTGTTAACTTATGTCTGTACTCAGATATTGTTGCTTCCGCTGACTCTTGTGTATCGAGCTTGTATTCTTGCACTCGAGGCCCCTGGCTTGTAATATGAAGCTTGTATTATTTCATTTTGTGTCTAGAGTTGTGTTGCGCTATGTTCCTGTGAGTCCCTAATCTTGATCGTACACATTTGCGTGTATGATTAGTGTACGATCGAAATCGGGGGCATCACAACAATATTTAATTATCATCACAAACATGTTTACTCATAATATGCTGAATCATGCATACTAAGTTAAACATATTTACAAAAACAAGAAGATTTCATACCAACTTTTCTTTGCCACAGTCACTTCATCAAATCTTCGTCATTATTTCCTTTCACTTGCACGACTGAATAATGTGAAAATAATAATAGTGCAAGAGTGCCATGGACTAAGCTGGAATCTGCAAATAATTTATTCAAAGGAGAAGAAAGGTAATGTAGGCTCTTCATTAGATTGACAACAAAGCATATGAAAGCCACTCAACAATTTCATCGTGGTCTTCCCCCTACAATCACTAGTACTGTAGGGTGCTATACAAACATTTTTTAACCCCTTTCCACGAAGGCATTCTGAACCTTCGCGAAGTGAGTGACTACGATAGGGGGTTCCTTCCCACATGACCCAGAAACCGTTGGGGATAGGAGAGCGACTACTGACGATCGCCATAGAATAAATGTATGAGAAGTCGCCCCAGTCCCACATGTTACATCTCGACGTTACATTTCTGATCTGAGAGACATCTCAAATGATTACGCTGCAATAGTCGTGTGAAAAAGGTGGACATCAACATTTAATCTATCCATATGTTTGCGATAGGTACGTTATCACACATAGTTCAAGAATGTAAACTGTGTGTGGTGCCTCTACTAACGCCAACGTGTCAATTTTCATAACTGTGTGCGATAGGTATTCCTATCACACACGCACACTGGTTTGAAACGTTTGCCGTATTACCAAGAATCGCACACGCATATGAGACGAAACCGTGTGTGCATCCGTCGGGCATCGCAAATGTTTCACGTCAAAGAACTATATGTTCTCTATTTTTTGTCTCACACACTGTTTTCTTTCTAACCATGTGCACATTATTTTATTCGCTCATGTATACTTTTATTTTTCCCTGTAATTTATTATTCGAATTGGAAATTTTGAAATATGAAACGTGGAATTCAAATTCTCAACACAATGATTCGACAATGAATCCATAAATAAAATTGGCAGTACAATATGCTCAGGATTAGACATATTAACTATGATGAACCATAATATTTAGAGGCGGTAAAGGTGAAGAGAGAAGTGTAAATCATTTTGGCTGCCGATGGTGTTGAAGAAGCGGAATGCCCATAATGTGTTCTCCTGCATGCGATAGGCACGAACAACGTTGTCCAACCCCTTGTGACGATCGCCCGCCCATCCTTCACCGCCTTCAGGAAGACTTCTAGAGCATTATCATGGTAGCATGAATTATATACTTTAACCTTAGTTGCCTCCACTCCGGTCATGTAGTTTGCAAGGTAACCATCAGTAAATAGCTTCAAAAACCACTGAAAAGAGAAAAAAATTCAGATACTGAGGTCTAATACAGTAACTTGTTGTGGGCAGGGGGGAAATGCAACATATTACTTACCATCCTAAAGTTCACTATTGTCTTGGACAAAGTGTAGAGAAAGGGCTTAATTCCCATCACCCATTTCTTTTGCTTAACAATCTTTCTTAGTTCCCTCACTTGACGCTTGTTCATGAATATCTCATTGCCCCATACGCAAAAGGGATCGAAGCATGGATCAGTACCGCTCATATATGTACCTACAAGCAACCAGTAAATGTTAGAAGCTAAACTGAGATTGCACAAATGATGTAAAATACAACTACCTACGTTCCTAAGTACAAGTATTTTTAGAGATTCAGTATGAACTACATACGGATGTATATACAATTATAGATATATTTTAGATTAGAATCTAGATTCACTCATTTTGCTCGTATGTAGTCTATATTGGAATATCTAAAAGTACTTATATTTAGGAGCAAATGTTGTATAAGACATGGGATGCAGCTAACCTCAACGGCAAACAACAACATCGCCCATTGTAGCCCTATGTAAGTACATGGAAAGCCAATGTTAACTACAACGTGGTTAACATCCACCAAAAATAGCAAATGGTAATAAAACGGCAACATCTGTACTGATATCTTCATTGCGAAAGAGTAGCACGGTAGCAAAGGGACGTACTAAAAAATGGATAGAATTGTTTAATGCAACAGACAACCTAGTATATCCATTCAAACTGGTATTGATAGAAATGAAATTGTCAGAGTTAAACATCGCAAGGGAGGTTCTACTAGATCAGAGAATGGCCCTATTGTCTATTAAAAGGTAGGGAAAATAGATAAGACGGGCTAGACGTGTTTACTATAACATGCTTAATACATGAACCGTACAAAACATGGCCATTGCAACTGGTATTGGTAAGATTCAACTGGTGAGTTCATACTTGGGAAGTCCTGAGGGGTAGTGGCTGGGGCACTTCATATGGACAAGAGCCCGCCCCAAGTTGGCCGTAGGGAAGGCGAGGTGTTCATTCGGGTCGAAGAGTGGATCAGTGCGACCGACATGTGTACCTACAAGAAGCAAGTAAATGTTAGAAGCCAAACGATAATTGCACAAATGATGTAAAATACTGTAAGACATGGGATGCAGCTAACCTCGACGGCAAACAACAACATCGCCCATTATGGCCCTGCGTAAGTGCATGGAAAGGCATGTTAAGTACAACAGGGTTAGCATCCACCAAAAATAGCAAATGGGCAGCATCTCTAGTATATCTTCATTGCGGAGAGTAGCATGGTAGCAAAGGGACAGATTAAAAAAATGGATACAACTGTTAATTGCAATAGGCTTAACAACATCCTAAGTCATGTTTTGTAAGTTTGTAGCCATTGAAATACAACTTTTTGAAAATGGATACAACTGTTAATTGCAACAAGCTTAATAGCCATTGAAACTGGTACTGATAAAAATGCAGTTGGAAGAGTTAAACATCACAAGGCAGGTGCTGCCAGAGCAGAGAATGGCCCAGTTGTCTATAAAAAGGTAGGGAAAATAGCTAAAATGTGTTAGGCATGTCTACTACGACATGCTCAATACATCGACCGTGCAAAACATAGCCATTAATTGCAACTGGTATTGGTAAGATTGAACTGGTGAGTTCATACTTGGTAAGTCCCGAGAGGTAGTTGCTGGGGCACTTCATCTTGGCTAGAGCCCGCCAAGTCAGCAGCGGCGGAGGTGAGCTGTTCCTCTGGGTCGAAGCGTGGATCATTGCCACTGACATGTGTACCTACAGGCAACCACTAAATGTTAGAAGTTAAACTGCAATTGCACAAATGATGTGAAATACTATAAAACATGGGATGCATCTAACCTCGACGGCAAACAACATCATCGCCCGTTATGACCCTACATAAGTATATGGACAGGCATGTTAAGTACAACATGGTTAGTATCAACCAAAACTAGCAAATGAGCAACATCTCTAGTGATATCCTGAGTCATGTATTGTAAGTTTGTTGCTGGTATTGGTGAAATTGAGCTGAACAGTTAATACTTGTACATAACACAGTGTGCGGTACTGAAATAAACAAGGCACGAACATGCTTAATACATCAACCGTACAAAACATAGCCATTGCAAGTGGTATTGGTAAGATTGAGTTGGTCATATCATACCTGGTAAGTCCTGTGGGGGTAGTCGCTCGGGCACTTCATCTGGGCCAGAGCCTCCACCAAGTCGGCGGCGGTGGAGGCGAGGTGTTCCTCCGGGTCAACACGCACAACGGCCATCGCACCATCGACCGCCATCAACTCCTCGAACTTCACGTGATATGTGGTTGGGCTTGCGCGACGATGCTCTGGAGGTAGGGCGGTGGGGATTTGGAGGCATGAGGAAGTTTTGCATGCGCCATTTAAGCAATCAGGCCGAGGCCATGATAGAGATCGGTGGGTTACCTGACTAGATCGATGATGCTCGGGCAGAACATAGATGTGGTTGAAGTGTGGTTGCGACGGCAATGATTGGAGCTACCAATAGGGGGGAGGGGGAGATACTGAGGAAATTTGATGGGTGGGGATGTGGTGGGAGGAATAAATTCTGAAATCGTGCGCCTAATGAAAATTTCACTGCGAAACTTGAAACTTGGGGGGGGGGGACACACATCACAGACGAAGCGCGTAAATTACTCGTGTGCGAGAAAAGAGAATATTGGCAGATCCTGTCTCCAAAAAAATGCACACATGTAGTTGAACTTTTCGATTAATGGTACGCTTGGTTTATTAGAAAACATCGCACATGTAACTGACTTATGGATCATTAACGCAGAAAAACGCACACGGGTATGCCATAGAAACTGTGTGTTTTGTGATCTTCTAATAATTCTTATATCTATCAGCATCTCCAACTGCACCTAATTTCAAAAATCTCTTTCATTGTATCAGGATTATTCAATGTATATGAACGAGGCAAGGTGACACCTGATGAGAAATCATCGGTTTATGAAATGCAATCAAGTGTCAACCTGCCTCGCTCACATAGCCAGATTTGATCCTATGCAACAAGAGGAGAAGCATGCTGCCATCTGCCGGTGTGCGGACAACTCGCGTGGCGAGGTGGGACTAAAAACTAGCTGCGGCCAGCTCTAGTCTCCCCTGGTGGCTGCAGGCGGATGTTTCGGGAGTATTTGGGGCCAGGGTGCGACTACAAAACTTCAGTGAACACATGCTAATCAACACTCAAAGCTCTCAAAGGATGCACTTACTGACATTGTACGTTAATAATAGATAGTACCAACTTGAAGCACTACTGGTAATTTGCTCTAGAACTAGTACATATGTAGCACTGGTAGATGCTCGTAATTAATTATACAAACTTACGGGCGACACATGCACTAACTACTTCTCACATGCTGCCATCAGGGCATGCTGGCCAGACGCCAGCGTTCTCCTTCCCGGCCTTGTAGGCGGCAGCCCACCGTGCTTCGATCTCCGCCGAGCTCCCCTCAACACGGCGTGCGACCTCTTCTTTCTTGCGGTGGCAAGACTCTCTTTTCTTGACTCCTTTCCGCCTTTTCCGCTCCTTCTGTGCAGCTTTGGTCGCCTCTAGATCCACCGCCCATTCGGCCATGGCAGCCTCAAAGTTCGCCCATGTAATTGTGTGTACGCCGGTGGTGATGAACTCGACGCGGCGAGATACCATCGCTTCCTTACCAGTTAGTGTGCGCCGTGGTGCAAAGAACAATGCTTGGAGAGAGCTCTGGGACAGTGTCCAGACAGTCATACAGTGCGGTGGTTTTTAAGAGCTCAACGACAAACGACGAAGGAAATTTGGCTTCCCTTACAATTTTTCTCCTTCATTATCGCACACAATTCATCTCCGTCGCCTCCGGATACTGTGTGCGCTGAGCCTATTGTGTATTGCGTTATGATTGGCCGGAACCCCAACCACGCGGGTCACACGTGTGCATCGTAGGATGCGTCATGATCGAACGACATTCCATGTCCCTCACATCACACCCGTGCAGTTGTAGCTGGATTGGATTTATATGTGCTAAATGCTTAGAAAATGCTCATAATCCCCTAAATATGGTAAATGAGCCCGGAAAAATGCCAAATTTGAACACGGTGATTTGCATGGTGTATGTTCGTCGTTGAAAAAAAAACTCCAGGGCAAAGAACGAAGAAAATTTGGATTCCCCTTCAATCTTGGTGATTTCCCTCTCGAAAGCATGGAACTTCCTCGGTGATGGTTCGATTTATGAAGGGCGTGCATGACGACATAAGCCAAACCTTCTCAAACTTTTACCAGGGCATGGTGAGGCCATACCATGGCACCATGCGAGGCATCATGTTTTTCAAGTATTTATTTCATTTTCTAAAGTTGAAAACCCAATAAACAAACGTCTATGGTTGACTATTGCCACACATTTCATCGAAATATCTGCCCATTCCTTATAAAAGGCATGACAATTTACTAAATGGCACAAGCATGGTTTTCCAGGTTGTTCTTGTGCACCCTTTTATGCACTGATTGTTTGAACTTGAATTATGTGCATTAATGCCTAGAAAATGCACATAGTACCCTAGATTTGGTAAATGAGCCCGGAAAAGTGCCAAATTTGAACACAGTGATTTGCAGGGTGTATGTTCATCATAGGAAAAAACTCATGGACAAAGGACAAAGGAAATTTGGATCCCCCTTTAATCTTGGTGATTTCCCCTTCGAAACCATGAAACTTCCTTGGTGATGGTTCGATTTATGAAAGGCGTGCATGACGACATAAGGCAAACATTCTCAAATTTTTACCAGGGCACGGTGAGGCTATACCATGGCACCACGCCAGGCGTCATGTTTTCCAAGCATGTATTTCATTTTTGTATAGTTGTTAACACAACAAACGACGCGTTTGTTGTTGACTATTGCCACACATTTCCTTGAGATCTCTACACATTCCTTGTAAAAGGCATGAGAATTTACTAAATAGCACGAGCATGCTCTTCCAGACCGTTCGCGTGCACCTTTTCATGCACTGATTGTTCGAATTTGAATTATGTGCATGAATGCCTAGAAAATGCACACAATCCCCTAAATTTGGTAAATGAGCCCAGAAAATGCCAAATTTGAACACATTGCATTGGAGGGGGTATGTTGATCATTAAAAAAACTGAACAACAAACTAGGACGGGAATTTGGATTCCCCTTCAATCATGGTGACCCCCCCTGAAACCATGGAACTTCCTCGGTGATGGTTCGATTTATGAAGGGCGTGCATGATGACATACACCAAACCTTCTCAGCTTTTTACCAGGGCACAGTGAGGCCATACCATGGCACCATGCCATGCTTCTTGTTTTTCAAGCACATATTTCATTTTTCTATAGTTGATAACCCAGTAAATGACGCGTTTGTGGTTGACTATTGCCACACATTCCATTGAAATCTCTGCCCATTCCTTTGTAAAAGGCATACGAATTTACTAAATACCACGAGCATGGTTTTGCAGACCGTTATTGTGCACTTTTTCATGCACCGATTGTTCGAATTTGAATTATGTGGATTAATGCCTAGAAAATGCACACAATTCCTAAATATGGTTAATGAGCCTGGAAAAATGCCCAATTTGAACACGTTGCATTGGAGGTGGTATGTTGAGTGTACAAAAGCTGAATTACAAACTAGGAAGGAAATTTGGATTCTCGGCCCCTTCAATCTTAGTAATTTCCCCCTCGAAACCATGAAAACTCTTCGGTGATAGTTCGATTATGAATGGCGTGCATGACGACATAAGCCAAACCTTCTCAAATTTTTACCAGGGCATGGTGAGGCCATACCATGGCACCATGCCAGCTGTCATGTTTTTCAAGCATGTATTTCATTTTTCTACAGTTGAAAAACCAATAAACGACGTGTTTTTGATTGACTATTGCCACACATTTCCGTGAAATATCTTCCCATTCCTTGTAAAAGGCATGAGAATTTACTAAATAGCACGAGCATGGTTTTCCATACCGTTCTCGTGCAACTTTTCATGCACCGATTGTTTGTATTCGAATTATGTGCATTAATGCCTAGAAAATGCACTAATCCCTTGAATATTGTAAATGAACTCGGAAAAGTGCCAAATTTGAACACGATGATTTGCAGGGTTTATGTTCATCGTAGAAAAAACTCATGGACAAAGGACAAAGAAAATTTGGATTCCCCTTCAATCTCGGTGATTTATTATCGCACATGATTTATCTCCATCGACTCTGCAAACCGTGTGAGTTCACCCACACATGCAAAAGGAAAAAAGAAAACCCTCGCCCACTTCGTTCCAACCCACTCGCCGCGGACTCCTTCACAACTCTGCACCTCATCAACTTCTATCGCGGTGGCCACCCTAAGCTCAACGGATGTCATCGGCGAGCGGGGGTCGCGTTCCAAACGGCACGGGATGTCGCCCCTACCGCTTGCCGCCGCCTATCTGCACCGACTTGCACCGACATTCTAGACTCTAGTCGATTGGGGTTTTCTGCGGGATTGGGCCAGGGATTTTTCTCGCAGAGAAGGTAATCAATTTAGCAAAATATTCACTCATCTCTTATTGCAGTCCGACCGTCGCTGTTAATCAACCGACGGAAATTGTCATCGACTCATTTATCTTCTAGCTAATTCAAGGGTTTTCATTCATGTGTCCATAGTGCGAACACAAATCGGGCAAGTGTGGTCACGTGCCAGTCGGAAACGAAGTTCTGTCTCACCATTCCGGATGACTTCAGGGAGCGCTCGGTATGTTCAATCTCACCCTACCACGGTTGGCATGGCCTAAATTTGTGAACATATACCGTCTATTGCTGCATTTGGATAAAAGATGCGGTGCCACGTGCAACCTAGATGTCGAAGCCGATTTCCCCCCTATATTAGGCAAATTTATGATGTATTGTTCATTCAGTTACTCTCATATTTGCATCAAATCTTTGTTACATTATCTATATTTAATTATATATTTTTGTACTTTGCTCTAAGCTATATATTGATCTGCTTTATCAGTTACTCCCATATTTGCATCTTGCTCTGTTATATCAATATATCTAATTTACGATCTTAATTTTCAGTTCAAGCAATACATCCCTTGCTTTGCAAGAACAAGAGTAAAAGGAAATCTTGGGCTTTACTTTGTTGATGACTCCATGGATGTCATATTCACAACGCACCATGGATTTACAATGACAGTTAGCGTAAAACTTGATAAAGATGGTCACTCCTATTTTTATGCGGACCTTTGGAGAAAAATTTCTAAGTGTTATGAACTGAAAGCTGGCAATAAAATTCTAGTGCATGCGCCACAACCTAGTGTAATTAACCTGGATGTTTACTTCCCCAACGTCATCAGCCGATCAAAGTCTGACTGAGGTTAGTGTCCTTTCAAAATTTTCCATGCTGGCATATTACTTAGCAAAATCGGGGTATTTGTTCTGACTAATTGATCACTATTTAAGCAACCAATTGTGATTTCATTTTCTGACTCCGTTCCTAGGCAGTAACAAATTATATTTACCAATTTATGCGCACTATATATTCTTCTGCCATGTTCTGAATAAATAATACCTTTCCACCTTTTAAGCAGGATATATTGGATGCATAGTTAACGATCTTTATGTTACTAAGCATACCAAATTTCACTGGAAGGACTTGAAGCATGTCATAAACTTTGTTGATAATCTGACAAAGATAGTACAATGTATGAATGCTAGATTTTGGTTGGGATTAATTACACCAATGGTGCACACATTGAACAAGACCAATTGTGTGCACAAAACACTGGTACAAAGTCTTATTTTTATGTTGATGCTCATAAACTATATATATCTTCAACGATACGTTACAATTGATTTTTATTCTACATTTCAACAGAAATTGCCCGCTGTAGCTGTTCCTGGATCGATTTCTCGGTGTGGTCGAATTACACTTGTGCCTGCTAATAACGCCAAAGTGATTGCAAGGTACTGCATTTCCTGCAGAAATGGAACCATTCAAATTAACAAGTTCTCGCTTGTTGTGGCAATGCATTAGTATGGAAAAATTGGAGACACTGTTCAGCTCATCCTCTACAAAGGCACATGTGTCGGTGTCAAAACCAACAGATCTCGGGTAGGGGGGCCCAAGTTGTACGTCTGAGGACCAATGGTAACTATGAATCAAAGGACACAGTGTTTACCCAGGTTCGGGCCCTCTTAATGGTGGTAAAACTCTATTCCTGCTTGATTATATTCGAGGGTATAGGGGTTACAAGAGTTGATCTACCTCTTCGGCAAACCCTAGATTAGCTAGCCTAGCGATGTTATGGTCCTGCCTCTGATCTACCCTCCGGTTTATATAGACACCGGAGGGGCTTAGGGCTGTACAAAGTCGGTTTTACATAAAGGAATAAGATACCGGACACCTATACTTGCCATCCACGCATACGGGAGTCCCCACCGGAAACGAGAGATAATCTTCTGTCTTGTATCTTGAAGGCCCATCAGTCCGGCCCAAATCAAAATATCGGACGCCTGAGGACCCCCTACTGCAGGACTCCCACAGTAGCCCCTGAACCTATCTTCAATGATGATATATTCGGCGTTCAGATTGTCTTCGGCATTACAAGGCAGGTTCCTTGAAGAATACACATCGGCTTTCCTCAGTTAAAGAATTGCATCCGGCTTTTCACAATAAAGACAACCCTTAGCCCCGAAGGCAGGATATAAAAATAAAAACAATGTATTTTACTGACAACTTTTTTGATGAAGCGTCAGACTTGACCCTTTGGCACTTTGAACCGTTTTCCCATCCCGCGTTCTGTGTTTCGAGGCAACGCCTCATTGGCACGTCCTGTCAAACAGAGATCGTGCCCACGTAATACGGGATTACAAATCAGTGATATTTGGGTAATCCAACCATTTGCGGCGCACGCCTTCATTGGGAATAGGCGAGATTCAAGGCACGAGTAGGGGGTGGTTGGCATTTTCACTGCCAATAAGAGGGTAATGGATATATACTTTCTGCCTGACGCCTTCACATCTCCTCAGCCTTCTAATCTCCCAAGCTCTATGCGCCCGCAAAGCTTCCGTCTTTCTCACCACCACCACCACCTACTCCGACCATGGCCGGAGCTGGCTCCAAAGGCGAGTGGGAGGCCTCCTCCATGACGGAGAAGGAGATAAAAGATCTTTGGAGTGCGGGGTATCTCGCCGCCGATATCAAGCATAGGTCCCCCCCCGAAGGTCAAGTCCCACTCTGGAGCCGGTGAACGAGTTGTCTTCCTTCCCCACTTCCTTAGAGGGTTAGGTTTTCCACTCCACCTGTTCGTCCGCGGACTCATGTACTACTATGGGCTAGGTTTAAACTCATTCCTCCACATCTCGGCGTTCATCGTCGTGTGTGAGGCTCTCCTCCGTGTCCACCCACACTTCGGCCTACGGCTCAAGGTCTTCAACGTGAAGCCGAAGGTGGTCGACGGGAAGCACGCAGACTATGGTGGCGCTATGATTAGCAAGCTACGGTACACCACATGGCCCAAGGGTGCCTTTGTGGAGACCGTGAAGATCTGGCAACAGGAGTGGTTCTAGATCACCGAGCCGCGTCGCAATTAGTGGGCGGCCATTCCGGAGTTCAGACCCGAACCCCCCATGAGGCTCACCTCCTGGAATGCGAAGGGCCTCAACTGGGGGTCCCAGACGGAGGTGCTGGCACTACAGACACGCATCACCAATGTGCCAGGGAAGAACGTTAGTCTACCCAACGTGGTTCAGATCATGCTCTTCCGTTGCATTCTCCCCTGCCAGTGTCGGGCTTCCCCCGTGTGGGAATTCAGGCCGGAGGAGCCGCAGACGCTTCATCACTTCCTCGGCACCACACACGAGGGAATGTGGAAACTTCTTTCCAAGGCATAGAAGAGCAGCTGGCCCATGGAGACCGAAGACATCAGCCTCAACGTCGTGTATCTGGCCTCTCTAGTAAGTATTCGATATCTCCGAAGACATACCTAGTTCATATACATATTCGATCCATGCCGAACTCACTAACCCATCATTTGTTACAGGGCTAGACCAAGAAATCGGAGCGGATCAAGAGTCCAGCTCCGTTGCCTGAAGACCAAGTCACTCCTGTGCTAGCGGAGATGCTGGTCTCGACGCCTTATAAGGCATCGGCGAGGAAGGCCAAGATGAAGAGCAAGGGGTCCAAGGATGGGCCTTGTCATAAAGGGACTCCGGAAACTATGTCTGGAGAGACCAAGCCCGTCTCCTCCCACGAGGAAGATGAGGACGAAGAAGAGGGGGGGGAGGATGACGAGGAAGCGGAGAGTGACTCCCCCCTCAAGACGAGGAGGGGAAAAGGACAGCCTCCGATAACCTGGAGTGGGACACGCTGAAGAAAGGGCGGGTGGTCCTCTCGGACAGTTCAGGCTCGGAGTCCGAACACAGCCCGGAGCGGGTCCAAAGGGAGAAGCCCCTGGCTGAAACATAAGTATTAGAAACTTACTCGTTCAATTATCGCTTTAATCTGCCTTTGTCGTGCTCAACTTCTTTTATGCTTTTTAGCCCTCCGCATGAGATCCTGATCTCCTCTTCTTCAATGGGGAACTCTCTAGCCCCTGGGGAGGCGGAGAGTGACGACCCATCTCGCGCCTTCTCTCACCTGCCATGGAAGACACCGAGGTGTCATCCCAAAGGCCATCTCCTGGCCGGGGAGGGGCAGACGAGACAGTCCAGAAGGCGCCCGAGGACAACACCTCAGTCATTGTAGAGCGGGGCACGACAACCCCCATGACCATCGAGGGTGGGGGCTTCAACAGTCCGGGCCCCCGCCGAACACCATCCCGGAGACCAGTACGGCACCGGGTTCGAACCAACATCCCCCTTCAAAGGAGGAGGAGGAACAGGAGCTCCATCGGCGGCCTCTGTCAATCCGGAGGCCGCTAACACTCAGTGGGAGCACTGCAATGTGCCTCCATCATGGAGGGGCACTGCACCCTTATTGGTGCGGTTATGGAGAAGGTTTAGTCCACGAAAAGCGGACTGACTGAAGCTTTCCATAGCCTACTGACAGGCTTCAAGGTAAGCGATGCAATATTCTTCACAAGTATTTTGTATATATATGTGTGTGTGAGGCGAAGCCCGTGTGTAGACAGTAGCCCCTGAGACTCTGTCCGGATTAGGACAATCCGAACAGAGGATCATAAACAAGTATATAATGCACTATATATATCATTTGATAGGCTTCTAAGCTTGCGGCTACTGCCCAAGCCGCAGAACTTGCCGAGCTCAATCGGAAGCTACGGCTATCCGATGAGGAACGCAACCGCATCAACAAGCGGTTCAACGAAACCCAAGGTATGCGGCATTTCAGCATATCCAAAAATTATATGCGTGTTAGTCGGTTTTAAACTGACTAAGAATATTATAAATACACTCGCAGTTGGCGCAGCCGAGGTCGAGTCCCTCAAGAGCACCCTTGCCGAAGCCAAGAAAGAGGTGAAGGCGAGCAAGGTGGCCGCGGACAAGGCAGACAAAGAGTTAGAGGTGGAGCAGACCGCCCGTCGCAGACATGAGGCAGGGGTGGAGGAGGCCGAACATGAGCTCTAGGATGCCATCGCCCGATGCGAGTCCTTGGAGCAGAAGAGTTCGGAAAAGGCCTCCGAGTTCGCCAAAGCTCTTGAGAGCATGAAGGAGGCCTGGGTTGATGCCCAGGGCGCTCGCCAGGAGATTCAAGAGGCGAGGTAGATTGCGGCTGGCAAGGCCTTTATCATGTAGAATAGATATACAAGTAAGAGATATATTTTACTGACCCAAGTTTGGAGTTCTCGAGGCACCTTTGCAGATCTGCCAAAGAGTATTGCAGATGCCGCCGCATTCTTTCGAGCCGAAGGGGGAGCTCAACGGAGAAGCTATTCTGGTCGGAGTACCTTGTGCCAGAACTTCCAGTGCCCCTGAGTGACCAGCTGAAGCAGCTGTTTGAGTTGCACAGGGTGGCCAGACTGGCCATGAAGTATGTGATAATCAGTCTATGGGGCAGCCGAGGCCATACCTAGCAGCCACTTCAGTCTCGTAAAGCGGCTGGTGAATGCGCTTCCTCGGATCGACACCCTCAAGCGGTCATCCTGCATAGAAGGTGCTCGGATGGCCTTCACCCACGTCAAGGTACAGTGGGCAAAGATGAAGGCCACCGAGATTGCCACCGCAGGGCCACCTGAAGGCAAGGAGCACCGGCAGCCGGAGAGGTACTTTGATGAGGTCCTTGAAGGAGCCCGCATTGTAGAGGGCCAGTGTTCGAAGGACATCATATTTGAATAATTGAGTCCGATGTGTAAGAGTCATGTAATGAACTCATGATGTGAAGATGGTTATGCTTTCTATAAGAACTCATGATGTGAAGATGGTTATGCTTTCTATAATTAATTTATCCTCCTATTTGGCATTTATATGTCTGAAAGTTTACCAGTCGTCAGCTCCTGCCCCCACGTAAATATTACAGGGGTGTTCGGGAACGCATGACAACACTTAATCCAATGTCTTGGTCCGATGTAGGAGGCGTCTTGCAGAGTGAACTAGGCAATCAGACTATGCGGCCTTAGTACTTTCACTTAGCCCTAAGAGTCCATTAGTGGCGCTAAGTACTATCCCCCTATTGCATGAATGACAATCCGGAGTGCAGTGCCTTTGCAACGCGGCTGGTCGAAAACCCAGCCCCTCGTATAACACAACATAAATCGCGAACGAATCATAGTATAACACTAAGTCACCGGATCGCTGACCCGCTCTCGCTCATCATGACAGTCATTTTTCGGCTTTCTCTACCGCGGTACTTAACCGGACGAACCGGAAATACAATCGCAGTAGTTCTCCCTTTACTACCTTAGCCGAACTTGCGGAACGTAAGGTGGCAAAAACAGGAGTCGGGCAACCCAACTATAGACCAAATACATGATTTAGAGACGATGCATATAATGCCATATCCGGGACGCTGAAGAGTTCCCTATAGGTGATCGAACTTAGGAAATTTGTGGGGCCGAATACATCCCCTGGTATGATGGCCATGTCGAACCAATTGTGTCATTCGAACGTAAGGGGGAGCACAGATGACAAGGAAAAAACCAAGACCCAACCAAGAAGGTAATAATCATCTGCGTCCCTTATATCTTTATTGATACGTCGATGACAGGCAATGCCGTTCAATATCAAGGTCATATTACATGCCCAAAGAGAAAATATTTTACATAAGGGAAAGTCTAACACAGGGCCTAAAAATCGTAGTTCGGGAAAGAAACTCCAATGATGCCCTGCCGCACGTCTGCGCCTTTCCTCCTTAGTAGTAAGTCCTTTGAGATGAGTGTTTGATGGTTGGGACGTGCCAGCCTTAAAAGGATCTCCTGCGACAACCATCTTGTAAGTAGGGCTCTCAATGAACCTGCATTAAAAGAAAAAGGGTATATGCGGTCCAATTATGGTCAAGCCGTGTAATGAACCTATTCCGTAGTGTGCCTCCGGCGCTACCCAAGGTATTTTTAGTGCGTAATTATGTACGCACGTTACATAAGCCGCGACTTAGTGGGGCAATCGGCGGAGGCCGAACTGCTAATCAAGGTCCGGATCCGTTGATTTATCGCTATTATGTGCGGACCAGACTCGTTTGGATACGTCGTTGGCTTTATTGGCCGGTGAACTATTCGGCTTGATAATGCCGCCATATACTTCAGCTGCAAGGGCCGCAGTGTGCTCTTCAGTACGTAGTGAGTGCTCCATATTACCATTGACTGTAATAACACCGCGAGGTCCAGGCATCTTAAGCTTCAAGTAAGCATAGTGCAGGACTGCATTGAAGCGGGCGAACGCAGTTCGTCCGAGCAGTGCATGGTAGCCACTACAGAAAGGGACGATGTCGAAGATTAACTCTTCGCTGCGAAAGTTGTCTGGGGAGCCGAATACTACCTCTAGTGTAAGTGAGCCCGTACAACGGGCCTCCACTTCTGGTATCACACCTTTAAAGGTAGTGTTACTAGGCTTGATTCTTGATGGGTCTATCCCCATCTTACAGACAATATCTTGATAAATCAAGTTGAGACTGCTTCCTCCGTCCATAAGGACTCTAGTGAGGTGGTATTCATCAATGATTGGATCAAGAAATAGGGCGAACTCCCATGACGGATACTAGTTGGGTGGTCCCTGCGAGCGAAGGTGATCGGACAGGCTGACCATGGGTTAAACTTTGGGGTGACAGGTTCTACGGCGTAGACATCCCGTACTGCGCTTTGTGCTCCCTTTTGGGGATAAGAGTGACATATATCATGTTCACTGCTTTCACCTTGGGGGGAAACTTCTTCTGACCCCCGGTGTTCGGCTAACGGGGCTCGTCATTGTCTTTGCTTGGAGGCCCTTTTCCTTTATGTTCGGTATTTATCTTGCCGGCCTGTTTGAAAACCCAACAATTCCTGTTGGTGTGGTTTGTAGGCTTATCGGGTGTGCCATGAATCTGACAGGGCCTCTCAAGGATTTTATCTAAGCTGGATGGCCCGTATTTGTTGCCTTTGAAAGGTTTCTTCCGCTGACCAGACTTAGGATCGCTGAATTCGGCATTGACTGTCATATCATCTGCGTCGTTGTTGTTGTTGTTGTTCCGACGTTTGTTTCTATTTTGGCGAGGTTTACCATTGCCATCCCGCACCTCAAAGGTGCCGGGTCACCCGAGCTGTTGCTTCTACGAGCCAACCAGCTGTCTTCGCCCGCACAAAAGCAGGTCATGAGTGCCGTTAAGGCTGCCATGGTCTTTGGCTTCTCCTGCCCCAGGTGTCGGGCAAGCCATTCGTCGCGGACGCTGTGTTTAAAGGCCGCTAAGGCTTCAGCGTCTGGACAGTCTATGATCTGGTTATTTTTAGTTAAGAACTGATTCCAAAGTTTGTGGGCGGATTCGCCTGGCTGCTGAATAATGTGACTGAAATTGTCAGCATCCGGTGGCGGACATAAGTGCCCTGAAAGTTGCCCCGAAAGGCATCTTCCAAGTCCTCCCAGGTTCCAATGGAGTTTTCTGGGAGGCTGTTTAACCAGTGCCGTGCCGGTCCTTTTAGCTTTAAAGGAAGATATTTGATGGCGTGAAGGTCATCTCCTCGAGCCATATGGATGTGGAGAAGAAAGTCTTCAATCCAGACGGCCGGATCCATCATTCCATCATACTGTTCGATATTTACGGGTTTAAACCCTTCTGGAAATTGATGTTCCATGACCTCATCGGTGAAGCATAGGGGGGGTTTGGCCCCTCTTATCGAGCAATGTTGCGGCGGAGATCGGCTAACATCTGAGTTCGGTTCTGATCCCGAACATAGTAACGGTCGTCACGCCCGGCTTCATAGCCATTGTCTCGCGCCGGGGCATGACCCCTTGATCCGTAGATTGATCTAGTCTGCCCAGCTTTATTCGCTAGGTCACATTGTAAGTCGTATGTGTATTCCGCGGCTACCATCTCCCTGCCTCTTCGGCGAGGGGGTGCGGGTTGGTGTTCGACTTGATATGTCATTTTATCCCGCCCACGTGGTGGTCGGTCTGGTTGGTCTGCCTGATTATACTTCAGTGGTATTGGCTCAAGGGCTTCATCATCGAATTGCGGCAGCAGCTTACACTTAGGGTAACTTTTAACAGGTCACTCGTGGCCGTATTCCCTAGCGGCCAGGACCTTAGTCCACCTTTCACTCAACGTATCTTGCTCGGCTTTGAGCTGCTGCTTGATACGTCTCCATCGTATCTATAAGTTTTGATTGTTCCAGGCCAATATTCTACAACTTTTATATACTTTTGGAAACTTTTTTTACTATTTTTTGGGACTAACATATTGATCCAAAGGCTCCAAGGCAGTTCTATCTCGTTGCATGTTTTTTGTTTCGCAGAAACCCAATATCAAACGGAGTCCAAACGGGATAAAAACGGACGGAGATTTTTTTTGGAATATTTATGATTTTTGGGAAGTGAAATCAACGCGAAACGGTGTCCGGGGTGGCCATGAGACAGGCGGGCGCACCCTCCCCCCTGGGCGCAGCCTGGGCTCTCCTAGGCCACCCGTAAGGCGGTTGATGCTCTTCTTTTGGCGCAAGAAAGCTAATTTTATGAGAAAGATCTGGGCGAAAGATTCACCCCAATCGGAGTTACGGATCTCTGGATATTTAAGAAACAGTGAAGGGGTGGAATTTGAGAACGTAGAAACAAAGAGATAGATCCAATCTCGGAGGGGCTCTCACCACTCCCAAGCCATGGGAGCCAAGGACTAGAGGGGAAACCCTTCTCCCATCTAGGGAGGAGGTCAAGGAAGAAGAAGAAGAAGGGGGATCTCTCCCCCTTGCTTTCGGTGGCGCCGGAGCGCCGCCGGGGGCCATCATCATCACCGCGATCTTCACCAACAACTTCACCGCCTTCATCACCAACTCTTCCTCCCTCTATCTACAACGGTCCACTCTCCCGCGCCTCTACTTGAACATGGTGCTTTATGCTTCATATTATTTTCCAACGATGTGTTGCCATCCTATGATGTCTGAGTAGATTTTCGTTGTCCTATCGGTGATTGATGAATTGCTATGATTGGTTTGAGTTGCATGTTTTATTATTGGTGCTGTCCTATTGTGCCCTCCGTGTCATGCAAGCGTGAGGGATTCCCGCTGTAGGGTTTGCAATATGTTTATGATTTGCTTATGGTGGGTGGCGTGAGTGACAGAAGCACAGACCCGAGTAAGTAGGTTGTTTGTGTATGGGGTAAAGGGGACTTGATACTTTAATGCTATGGTTGGGTTTTACCTTAATGAATCTTTAGTAGTTGCGGATGCTTGCTAGAATTCCAATCATAAGTGCATATGATCCACATAGAGAAAGTATGTTAGCTTATGCCTTGCCCTCAAATAGAATTGCAATAGTGATTACCGGTCTAGTAACATAGTCAATTGCTTAGGGACAATTTCACAACTCCTATCACCACTTTTCCACACTCGCTATATTTACTTTATTGATTCTTTATCTAAACAGCCCCTAGTTTTTATTTACGTTCTCTTTATTATCTGGCAAACCTATCCTATCACACCTACAAAGTACTTCTAGTTTCATACTTGTTCTAGGTGAAGCAAACGTCAAGCGTGCGTAGAGTTGTATCGGTGGTCGATAGAACTTGAGGGAATATTTGTTCTACCTTTAGCTCCTCGTTGGGTTCGACACTCTTACTTATCAAAAATTGTTGCGATCCCCTACACTTTTGGGTTATCAAGACCTTTTTCTGGCGCCGTTGCCGGGGAGTCATAGCGTGGTGTGAATATTCTCGTGTGTGCTTATTTGCTTTATCACTAAGTCATTTTTATTTGCTATTCTAAGTTGTTCTCTATCTTTAGTTATGGATATGGAACGCAAAATACCAAAAAAATCAATTGTACTTGCTACTCATGAGGATGGGGTAACTGCTAAAACCCTTGATTCTCATTATATACTACTTTGATAATCCTGAGAAAACCCGATTCAACTTTATAATGGGAGACACGTTGGATTAACGTGAATACTTTAGGGATTATCGCTCGACACAAAAAGGGAAACTATTATGGGATCAATTTATTATGTTGCGTTGGTATGCCTGCAATCTATGCTTGACATATGATATTACTTGTTGCTCTAGGATGGAGGCTCCACACCTTCCCTTTTCATGCAAATTTAATGATAATGAAACCTGAGCTTCTTATGCTAATGGTATATATGATTACTATGATGTGGAAGAAATAGAAGAATTTGTTGCTTTTAAGGTTGCTTATGAAATTGAATCTTTGTTTGAAAAGTATGAAGCTTTAGATGATGATGCTTATAGGCCTGAAAATCTTGCTATACTTAGATATTGCTATGAAAATTATGAATACAATTACTATATTAATTCATTTATTGAGAAAGTCTATGTTGTCCAAGAAGAGACTAATATTTTGCAGGAAGCTATGGAAGAAGAAATTGATAAACAGTGAGCTCATTGGATGAAAAAGATGATGAGGAGAGCGAAGAACAAAAGGAGGAAGAGCGGATTAGCTACCCATGCCCACCTTTTAATGAGAGTAACTCTCCAACTCATACATTATTTAATTCCCCTTCGTGCTTACCAAAGGATGATTGCTATGATGATTGCTATGATCCCTTGAATTGTTTGAAATATCCCTTTTTGATGATGCTTGCTATGCTTGTGGCCAAGATGCCAATATGAAGTATGCTTATGGAGATGAACTTGCTATAGTTCCTTATGTTAAACATGAAATTGTTGCTATTGCACCCACGCATGATAATCCTTTTATCTTTTTGAATTCTCCAAACTACACTATATCGGAGAAGTTTGTGCTTATTAAGGATTATATTGATGGGTTGCCTTTTACCATTGCACATGATGATTTCGATGAATATAATATGCATGTGCTTGCTGCTCCTACTTGCATTTATTATGAGAGAGGAACTATATCTCCACCTCTCTATGTTTCCCACACGATGAAATGGCAAGAAACTACTTATACTATGCATTGGCCTTTACTATGTGTGCATGACTTGTTCTTTTATGACATGCCGATGCATAGGAAGAGAGTTAGACTTCGTTGATGCATGATATATGTTACTTTGTGCTCACTACTAAATTACAAATCATTGTTAATTAAAATTGGCTTTGATATACCTTGGGATCCGGGTGGATCCATTACTTGAGCACAAAATGCCTAGCTTAATGGCTTTAAAGAAAGCGCTGCCAGGGAGACAACCCAGAAGTTTTAGAGAGTCATTTATTTCTGTTGAGTGCTTTTATATAGTTTAAAAACACAAAAATAAAGAGGGGAACCTAAAAACTTTTGAAAAAGGAAAGTGGAAGTGAGAAAGACAAGCATTGTTGAAGTGGGAGCTAGCCTTGAACTTTGTTCATGCTCACGGAAACTTTGTGAATCTTAATTACTGAAAAATTTCATAAAAAATAATTATCCCCTTGTACAATTCCATTGTATTATAAAAATAATGTGCTAAGGTTTGCCTTTAGGATGTTTACAATGCTTGTTGGTTTGTACGGTGCAGGATAGAAACTTTGGCTGTAGTGCGTGATTTTACATTTTTAACTGGAACGTCAATTGGTTATGACTCCTTTTGCACTGTCTTGCTATACAACTTTTTTATTTTTCCTAATTTTGGTAGAATGTTTGGGGTACCAGAAGTATTGTTATTGTTCAGATTGCTACAGACTGTTCTGTTTTTGACAGATTCTGTTTTTGATCTATAGTTTGCTTGTTTTGATGAATCTATCAATTTATATTAGTGGATTAAGCCATGGAAAAGTTATATTACAGTAGACACAATGCAAAAACAAAATTTGAATTGGTTTTCAACAGTACTTATAGTGGTGATTTTCTTTATTATACTAACGGATCTTACCGAGTTTCCTGTTGAAGTTTTGTGTGGATGAAGTGTCTAAACGAGGAGGTCTCGATATGAGGAAAAGGAAGAGAGGCAAGAGCTCAAGCTTGGGGATGCTCGAGGAACCCCAAGTAAATATTCAAGGAGACTCAAGCGTCTAAGCTTGGGGATGCCCCGGAAGGCATCCCCTCTTTCTTCAATAAGTATCGGTATGTTTTCGAATTTGTTTCGTTCATGCATTATGTGCAAGTCTTGGAGCGTCTTTTGCATTTAGTTTTCACTTTTCTTTTATGCACCATGCTGGTATGTGATAGTCCTTGGTTGATTTATATAATGATCATTGCACTTCACTTATATCTTTTGAGTATGGCTTTATAGAATGCTTCATGTGCTTCACTTATATCATTTGAAGTCTGGATTGCCTGTTTCTCTTCACATAGAAAACCGCCATTTGTAGAATGCTCTTTTGCTTCACTTATATTTGTTAGAGCGTGGGCATATCTTTTGTAGAAAGAATTAAACTCTCTTGCTTCACTTATATCTATTTAGAGAGATGACAGGAATTGGTCATTCACATGGTTAGTCATAAAATCCTACATAAACTTGTAGATCGCTGAATATGATATGTTTGATTCCTTGCAATAGTTTTGCGATATAAAGGTGGTGATATTAGAGTTATGCTAGTGGGTGACTATGGATTAGTAGAAATACTTGTGTTGAGGTTTGTGATTCCCGTAGCATGCGCGTATGGTGAACCGCTTTGTGATGAAGTTGGAGCACAATTTTATCTATTGATTGTCTTCCTTATGAGTGGCGGTCGGGGACGAGCGATGGTCTTTTCCTACCAATCTATCGCCCTAGGAGCATGCGTGTAGTACTTTGTTTTAAATGGCTTGTAGATTTTTGCAATAAGTATATGAGTTCTTTATGACTAATGTTGAGTCCATGGATTATACGCACTCTCACCCTTCCATCATTGCTAGACTCTTCGGTACCGTGCATTGCCCTTTCTCACCTCGAGAGTTGGTGCAAACTTCGCCGGTGCATCCAAACCCCGTGATATGATACGCTCTATCACACATAAGCCTCCTTATATCTTCCTCAAAACAGCCACCATACATACCTATCATGGCATTTCCATAGCCATTCCGAGATATATTGCCATGCAACTTCCATCATCATCATATACATGACTTGAGCATTCATTGTCATATTGCTTTGCATGATCGGAAGATAGCTAGCATGATGTTTTCATGGCTTGTCCGTTTTTTTATGTCATTGCTATGCTAGATCATTGCACATCCCGGTACACCGCCGGAAGCATTCATATAGAGTCATATCTTTGTTCTAGATATTGAGTTGTAAGTAAATAAAAGTGTGATGATCATCATTATTAGAGCATTGCCCCAGTGAGGAAGGATGATGGAGACTATGATTCCCCCACAAGTCGGGATGAGACTCCGGACTTTATGAAAAATAAAAGAGGACAAAGAAGCCCAAACAGAAAAAAAGAGGCCAAAGAAGCCCACCAAAAAGAAAAAAACTATAAAAAAAGAAGGAAAAAAGAGAAAATAAAAAAATGAGAGAAAAAGAGAGAAGGGGCAATGTTACTATCCTTTTACCACACTTGTGCTTCAGAGTAGCACCATGTCTCCATAGAGAGAGTCTCCTATGCTTTCA
This sequence comes from Aegilops speltoides, assembly GCA_021437245.1. Lineage (NCBI taxonomy): Eukaryota > Viridiplantae > Streptophyta > Magnoliopsida > Poales > Poaceae > Aegilops > Aegilops speltoides. The sequence goes on along the minus strand of CM038143.1, from coordinate 348,211,760 downwards.
CTTTCATATACAAGTGGGAATTTTCATTATAGAACTTGGCCTGTATATTCCGATGATGGGCTTCCTCAAATGCCCGAGGTCTTCATGAGCAAGCAAGTTGGATGCACACCCACTTACTTTCTGTTTGAGCTTTCATACACTTATAGGTCTTGTGCATCCGTTGCATGGCAATCCCTACTCACTCACATTGATATCTATTGATGGGCATCTCCATAGCCCGTTGATACGCCTAGTTGATGTGAGACTTTCTCCCTTTTTGTCTTCTCCACATAACCTCCACCATCATATTCTATTCCACCTATAATGCTATATCCATGGCTCACGCTCATGTATTGCGTGAAAGTTGAAAAAGTTTGAGATTATTAAAGTATGATACAATTGCTTGGCTTGTCATCGGGGTTGTGCATGATTAAATACTTTGTGTGATGAAGATAGAGCAACAACCAGACTATATGATTTTGTAGGGATAACTTTCTTTGGCCATGTTGTTTTGAAAAGACATGATTGCTTTATTGGTATCTCGAAGTATTATTGTTTTTATGTCAAATGATAGACTATTGCTTTGAATCACTCGTGTCTTAATATTCATGCCATGATTAGACATATGATCAAGATTATGCTAGGTAGCATTCCACATCAAAAATTATTATTTTTATCATTTACCTACTCGAGGACGAGCAGGAATTAAGCTTGGGGATGCTGATACGTCTCCGTCGTATCTATAATTTTTGATTGTTCCATGCCAATATTCTACAACTTTTATATAGTTTTGGCAACTTTTTATACTATTTTTGGGACTAACATATTGATCTAGTGCCCAGTGTCAGTTCCTGTCTGTTGCATGTTTTTTGTTTCACAGAAACCCAATATCAAATGGACTCCAAACGGAATAAAAACGGACAGAGATTTTTTTTGGAATATTTATGATTTTTGGGAAGTGAAATCAACGCCAAACGGTGTCCCGGGTGGCCACGAGACAGGGGGCGCGCCCTCCCCCTAGGTGCGGCCTGGGCTCTCGTGTGCCACCCGTAAGGCGGTTGACGCTCTTCTTTTGGCGCAAGAAAGCTAATTTTATGAGAAAGATTCACCCCAATCGGAGTTACGGATCTCCGGATATTTAAGAAACGGTGAAGGGGTAGAATCTGAGAACGCAGAAACAGAGAGATAGATCCAATCTCGGAGGGGCTCTCGCCCCTCCCAAGCCATGGGAGCCAAGCACCAGAGGGGAAACCCTTCTCCCATAGAGGAAGGAGGTCAAGGAAGAAGAAGAAGAAGAAGGGGGCTCTCCCCCCCTTGCTTCCGGTGGCGCCGGAGCGCCGCCGGAGGCCATCATCATCATCGCGATCTTCACCAACAACTTCACCGCCTTCATCACCAACTCTTCCTCCCTCTATCTACAGCGGTCTACTCTCCCGCAACCCGCTGTACCCTCTACTTGAACATGGTGCTTTATGCTTCATATAATTTCCAATGATGTGTTGCCATCCTATGATGTCTGAGTAGATTTTCGTTGTCCTATCGGTGATTGATGAATTGCTATGATTGGTTTGAGTTGCATGTTTTATTATTGGTGCTGTCCTATTGTGCCCTCTATGTCACGCAAGCGTGAGGGATTCCCACTGTAGGGTTTGCAATATGTTTATGATTTTCTTATGGTGGGTGGCGTGAGTGACAGAAGCACAGACCCGAGTAAGTAGGTTGTTTGTGTATGGGTTAAAGGGGACTTGATACTTTAATGCTATGGTTGGGTTTTACCTTAATGAATCTTTAGTAGTTGCGGATGCTTGCTAGAGTTCCAATCATAAGTGCATATGATCCAAGTAGAGAAAGTATGTTAGCTTATGCCTCTCCCTCAAATAGAATTGCAATAGTGATTACTAGTCTACTAACATAGTAAATTGCTTAGGGACAATTTCACAACTCCTATCACCATTTTTTCACACTCGCTATATTTACTTTATTGCTTCTTTATCTAAACACCCCCTAGTTTTTATTTATGTGCTCTTTATTATCTTGGAAACCTATCCTATCACACCTACAAAGTACTTCTAGTTTCATACTTGTTCTAGGTAAAGCGAACGTCAAGCGTGCATAGAGTTGTATCGGTGGTCGATAGAACTTGAGGGAATATTTTTTCTACCTTTAGCTCCTCGTTGGGTTCGACACTCTTACTTAACGAAAATTGTTGCGATCCCCTACACTTGTGGGTTATCAATGCTCCTTCTTCTTCAGGCTCCGGGCTATGGCAATGAGTTGTCGCTTGAAGTATTCTTGGTCGAGGGGTTCCTCTGGGACAATGAAGTCTTCGTCACCGAGGCTAACCTCCTCTTCGGATTCTGGCATATAATTGTTGTCCTCCGCATCTTCGTTGTCAGCGTGTCCGGGGGTATATTCACCCTCTTCCCTTTTGTCCTGTTCGGATGTGGGCTCGACGGGGTATTCGGGATCTTCGGCATCGTCCGGAGTCTCATTATCTCCGACGCCGGTATTGCTATCCCTTGCCCGGCGCGATCTTGAACAGTGTCGCTGATGTTGGCTCTTTGGTGGTTTATCGACGAGTTTGTCCTCATCTAGGCTCAGGTTATCCTCATCGTTCTTTTTATCCAGAGTGTCCACCATGTGCACATTGTAGGTTGAGGTGGCTGTTCAACACCCCGTGATGGGTGGGACTTGGCTTGGTTCGGTGTCGGCATCGTCGTCCGTGCTGTCGATGTCTTCGGACACATAGTTCAACATGTCGGTTAAGTCCTCGATAGTGGCTATCAATTGGGTGGTGGGTGGGGTGTAAAATTGCCCGCTCTCAGCCCCCATCCCGAGCTAGGTATAGTTCAGAGGCGAAGGCTCCGTGATGGCGAGAGAGTGCATTAAGTCCAATGCTTCATCTAGGAGCGAAAGTGGGAAAGGAAACTGCGGATCTGATGGGCTGAGTTCGGCACGGGACATCTCATTGAACCCACTGAGTGCAGACCTCGGCAGTTTGGGATGGTTACCTAGAGCCAAGTCTAAGATTGCATCTGGGTTTTCAGTCGGGAATTCCACAAGGGGAAGAAGTCCGGCGGGGCTCACGCTCCCGTCTTCGGACAGCGAGACCTGCCTCGGATCTAAGGCCTAGGTGGGTATGGATGTTGACCCCTGGACAGGATCTAACAGGGGATCCAAAGAGTCTCCTTGGTGGGGCCACAGAGTGGCAGCCGAGGCCGCAAACCCGTCAAAGACCAGATCTCCTCGGATGTCGGCAACATAGTTCAGGTTTCCAAACCTGATCTGGTGGCCGGGAGCATAACTGTCGACCTGCTCGAGGCGACCGATCGAGTTGGCACAAAGCACAAAGCCACCGAACACAAATACTTGTCCAAGGAGAAAGGTTTCCCTGGACGCGGCATCATTGTGGATGAAGAGGTGAGCCATCGATCCTTCTGTCGACGATACAGCGGAGCTCTCAATGAAAGCACCAATGTCGGTGTAAAAACCAGCAGATCTCGGGTAGGGGGCCCAAGTTGTACGTCTGAGGACCAATGGTAACTATGAATCAAAGGGCACATTGTTTAGCCAGGTTCGGACCCTCTTAATGGAGGTAAAACTCTACGCCTGCTTGATTATATTCGAGGGTATAGGGGTTACAAGAGTTGATCTACCTCGAGATCGATTTGGCTAACCCTAGATCAGCTAGCCTAGCGATGTTGTGGTCCTGCCTCCGATCTACCCTCCGGTTTATATAGACACCGGAGGGGCTTAGGGCTGTTGTCGTTGTCAAAACCGGCGGATCTCGGGTAGGGGGTCCCGAACTGTGCGTCTAGGCGGATGGTAACAGGAGACAAGGGACACGATGTTTTTACACAGGTTCGGGCCCTCTCGGTGGAGGTAAAACCCTTCTCCTGCTTGATTAATATTGATGATATGGGTAGTACAAGAGTAGATCTACCACGAGATCAATGAGGCTAAACCCTAGAAGCTAGCCTATGGTATGATTGTTGTTCGTCCTACGGACTAAAACCCTCCGGTTTATATAGACACCGGAGAGGGCTAGGGTTACACAGAGTCGGTTACAATGGTAGGAGATCTTCATATCCGTATCGCCAAGCTTGCCTTCCACGCCAAGGAAAGTCCCATCCGGACACGGGACGAAGTCTTCGATCCTGTATCTTCATAGTCTTGGAGTCCAGCCAAAGATGATAGTTCGACTATCCGGACACCCCCTAGTCCAGGACTCCCTCAGTAGCCCCTGAACCAGGCTTCAATGACGATGAGTCCGGCGCGCATATTGTCTTCGGCATTGCAAGGCGGGCTCCTCCTCCGAATACTTCATAGAAGATTTTGAACACAAAGATATTGTCCGGCTCTGCAAAATAAGTTCCACATACCACCGTAGAGAGAATAATATTTACACAAGTTCAATCTGCTGACGTATTCCGCGGCATGACATCACACCACGGCCAGGCCTTTATTCAAATCGTTTTTACTGTTCCACCTCAGCGCGATTAGCGAAGCGGTTTCCTTGGCACGTCTTGTCAAAGCAGAGATCGTGTCCCCTTATTCCGGGATTCTCATCAATACAGGCATGGGTAATCCAACCGCGCCATTGATTACGGCGCTTGGGAGATAAGCAAGTTTTACCAGGCTGGTGGGGACGCATAGTTTTGTCTGTCCATATATAAGGGGATAAGGATCTACCCTTTCACCTACGCCTTCTTCCTCCTTTGCTTATCCATTTCCGCGTACTCGAGCTCCAGCGCCCAAGTCCGCACATCTCGCCTCAACCTCCCCAGCCATGTCCGGAGCGGGAGGCAAGTGAATGGCCTCCTCCATCACGGAGGGGCACATCAAGAGGCTGCGAAAGGCCGGATACTTGTCCGGCGACATCGCGCATCGGCTCCCCGACGAGGGGCAGCTCATCCCCACCCCCGCGCCCCATGAGAGGGTGGTGTTCCTCACCCACTTCCTCCGCGGACTAGGTTTTCCACTTCATCCATTTGTTCGGGGGCTCATGTTCTACTATGGCCTGGATTTCCACGATCTGGCCCCGAATTTCATCCTCAACATCTCGGCTTTCATCGTCGTGTGCGAGGCCTTCCTCTGCATCCAGCCCCACTTTGGCTTATGGCTGAAGACCTTCAATGTCAAGCCGAAGGTAGTGGGCGGCCGCCAAGCGGAGTGCGGAGGTGCCATGGTGGGCAAGATGCACAACGTCCTATGGCTCGAGGGCTCCTTTGTGGAGACCATAAAGGGGTGGCAATCGGGGTGGTTCTATATCATCGAGCCACGTGACCCTAAATGGGCAGCGCCCCCCGAATTCAGATCTGGCATTCCCACACGGCTCACCTCCTGGAAAGAGAAGGGCCTATCATGGGGTGATTCGGAGGAGCTGACGGGACTCCAATCCTGCGTCCAAACCTTGGTGAACAAGAAGCTCAAGCTTGTCAACGTAGTCCAGGTCATGCTCATCCGTCGGATCCTCCCGTGCCAACAACGGGCTTTTAATTTGTTGGAGTTTGATCCGGCACAACACCGAACCTTGAGCAGGCTCTTCGACACTACGTACGAAGATGCCTGGAAGGTGCTGTTCAAGGGCGCCGAGGCTCCCGCATCCGCTACCGAAGATCGCAGATTCAGCTCGCAGCATCAAGCCGGTGAGGTAAGCTATTTTACCCTTTACAGGACGCTTATTTTCCCTAGTTTGACTCTGTGCGGGATCTAAACTCCCTTTACCTTTGACAGTCCTGGCAAAAGACGTCCGGGCAGGTTAACTGTCCGGCTCCCTTGCCAGAAGACCCAGCGGACGCCCAATTAACAGGGCTGCTGGCCCCGGCGCCTTATGTGGTGCCGGAGAAGAAGGCCAAGAAGAAGGCCACGGGAACCCGAAAGAGTTCTCGGCGTCAGGTGTTATCGGACTCATCGTCCGATGACTCCGAGGCGAACTCCTCTCGTGAAGACGAGAAGGAGAAAAAAGAGGACTCTCCCCCAGCAGGGGGAGAGAAGAAAAGGAAGGCCTCCCCAACGGGGGAGGCCGAAGGGTCCAAGAAGGGAAGGACCATCCCCCCGGACTACTCCACCAACGCCAATGACGATGAAGAGGAGTGGCCTCCAAGGACAAAGCCCCCGGTGACTTCGTAAGTGTCCGGATACCAGAATAGCTCATGGGGCTCCATTTGTTGCATAGAATCGCTTAATGCTAAATATAACCCTGCAGCCCGCCCAAGGACGGGCTCGATACTTCAATGAGCGGCTCCTTGGCGCCATCGGACGTGGATAGCACTTCGCGTCCGGACGTCTCCTCTCCTCGCGCTGCGGATGACGCCGAGGTGGGGTCCCAAAAGGGGCCCAGCCAGGAGGAGGAGGTTCCGGAGGTGCCGCAGGGCAATCTCCTGGACTTTGGGCATGAGGGGGATCAACCCCCAAAGGGTTCTGAGTTCGGCCCTGGCCGGACTCCGTACCGGAACCTTTAGTGGTTCCGGAGTTCGGCGGGCGGCCCCTTCGTAAGAAGGGCGAGACTGCGACGCCGGTGACCTCCGTCCAACCGAAGGCGCCGGATAATTTGCTGGAGGCGCTTAACGGCGTCTCCATCAACGAGGAGCACTGCACTGTTATGAGTGCGGTGATTCAGAAAGTTCAGTCTGCCAAGAGCGGGCTGACTGAAGCCTGCACCAGCCTTCTAACAGGCTTTGAGGTATGTAATTAAGATATGTAAAAATAGTACCGCATAGACATTAGCCCCTGATGCTCAGTTTGGTGTTCGGAAAGAAAAGCCGAACCGAGGATCTAAAAAGATATACGCAGGAGTCTAACATAAGCATGTCAATATGGGAATGCAGGTTGTGCTGCTGACCTCTGCCGCACTGACTGCGGAGGTCAATGCATTGAAGCAGGACCTCGAGCGGTCCGAGAACGAGCTCGGCCTTGCAAAGAAGCAGCTCGAGGACAAGGAAGGTAAGTAATACCTTATTAAAGTAATACCTTATAGAAAGGATTTGGTTGCAAAAAATGACAGGAATAACGTGACTATTGCAGGGGCCACGAACGAGGTGGCGACCACAAGGAAGCGGTGTCAAGGCCGAAAGCAATGCGGTCATGAACGACCGAGCAAGAGAAGCAGGAGGCGCGGGTGGCGGAGGTGCGGCAAGAGCTCCAGGTTCTCATGGAAAAACACGAGAGTTTAGAGCGTGACTCGAAGACTCGAGAGTCCGAGCTCGCCTCGGCTCTTGAGAGTGCCAAAGCCACTAAGGCCGAAGCCCAAAAATTCCTCCAGGAAATTGAGGCATTAAAGAAGATAGCGGTGGGTAAGGCATTCTTCATGCAAAGCAAGCACGTGAAAGTGAATTACTTGTTACTTACCCAAATCCGGAGCTCTCCAGGAGCATTCGCAGATCTGCCTCGCAGTGTGTCCGACGCCGACGCCTTCTACCTGGACGAGGAAGGGAGCTTGACACAGAAGGTATTCTGGTCTCAGTATGCTAAGGCCGGACACCCGGTGCCCTTGAGCGACCAGCTGAAGCAGCTGGTCGAGCTCCATAAGGTGGCCGAACAGGCCATGAAGGGCCTCATAGCTCGGCTGTGGCCGAAGGAGGCCATGCCTGGGAGCTACTTTGGGCTGGTGCGGCAGCTAGTGGACGCCTGCCCACGGTTTGAAGTCGTCAAGCGCTCCGTCTGCATCGAAGTTGCCCGTAGGGCCCTTGCCCGTGCTAAAGTGCACTGGGGCAAGATGGACGCTGAGAAGCTTGTGACGGACGCTCCACCGCAGGGCAGGGAGTATCGCAAGCCCGAGATGTATTATGAGAACGTCCTGAAGGGTGCCCGCCTTATAGCGGGTGAGTGCTCCAAAGATGTAATTTTCGAGTAGACTCGCATTTGTTATCCTGTGCGCTGAAAACTTTGTTCATATGCGCTAAGCAATGTTTGTTAATTTAAAATATTACCTTCTGTGCGGCCGTTTATCAAATTTGAGAGATGGCAAGTCGTTGGCTTCAGCCCCCATGCCACGAAAGTGCTTTGGGTGTTCGGAATAAACTTGAGCGCTCTTGTTCCCATTCTTGGGTCCTTCGAGGAGGCGCCAACACAACGAAACGAGGCAACCGGACTTATAATGCTTGAACACTCCCACTTAGCCATAGAATTCTATAATTTTAAATTTCGCGAAGCCCCTAGTGTTCGAAGACCGAATTGGGCGCTATCCACGCTGGGCGGACAAAGCCAGCCCTCGCCTAAGCGGCATAAGTCTTTAAGGACTCGAAAAACCTCTCGAACAACGATCGGCTCTCGCCCTATCATGACGGCCGGTTTAGCTTTCCAAAGAGGTGCTCCACCCAGCTCAACTGGGGCACAATCACAGTGGTTCTCCCAGCGCTACCTTAGCCGATATAACGGAATGTAAGGTACCAAAACATGGGAGCCGGGCAAACCCAACTATTGACCCAAGACATGATTCGGAGCCGATGCATATAATGCTATAAGTTCGGGGTGCCGCACTTGTGAAAGTGTTCGGACTTATCACACCATATTTTGGGGAACTTAAGCTCCTGGTGTATTTGGCCGTACCAAGGCGTACGGATGCAACATGTCATAAATGAACATATATAGATAAAAAAGGAATGCAATAATAGGCAAAAAGCGATGCATTGTTTATAAAAATACTGCAATGAAAGCAGAACGATACAAATAGTGCGATAAGCAAGGGATGGGACTGTTTAATGTGTCCCCCTCTAGGGGTAGGCTGCGGGATGGTATGTAAAACAGGTATAATGCTCGTAATAGAGACCACCTGGACACTCGATGTAGCTTTTCTGCTTCCCTGGCTGTTGCACCGTGAGTTCGGCAATTCTACTGCCGGACAGGGCTTCTGAAAAACGGAGTCCTGCGAATAAGAAAAAAAGGAATGACACAATTGGGAGCCCCTGGTGCGGTTAAGCCGCTCTCCGGGCATGCCATGGTCGTGCCCCTACCCTTATGCCCATGGTATCTCCAGAGCGTAGTTATGTACGCGTGGTACTGGTCTCGCGATTTCGCGAGGGCTGGGGTTGGGGCCGCATTGCTACGCGTGCTCAGAACGTGCCAGGAGGTCTTGTTGTAGGTTACTCCGGGCGCACTTGATGGTGTCCGGCCGCTTAACAGCCGGACTCGAGAATTGCCTTAAGAGGCTGCTTTGTACTTCCGCCACGAGAGCCGCTGTATGCTCCTCCGTTCGGAGAGAGCATTCGGTGTTTCCGCTGACCGTAATGACTCCTCGAGGGCCCGCATCTTGAGCTTGAGGTATGCGTAGTGCGGCATCGCATTGAACTTTGCAATGCGGTTCGTCCGAAAGCAAGGCGTGATAGCCGCCATGAACGGGACTATGTCGAAGATTAACTCCTCGCTTCGGAAGTTATCCAGGGATCCCAAGACCAATTCAAGTGTAACCGAGCCTGTACAGTTGGCCTCTACACCTGGTATGACGCCTTTGAAGGTCATCTTTGTGGTTTTAATCCTTGAGGGGTCTATGCCCATCTTGCGCACTGTATCCTGATAAAGCAGGTTCAGGCTGTTGCCGCCATCGTTCAGGACTCTAGTGAGGTGAAATCCGTCGATGATTGGGTCTAGAACCAATGCGGCGAATCCGCCATGGTGGATGCTAGTGGGGTGGTCCCTTCGATCAAAGGTGATCGGGCAGGAGGACCAAGGATTGAACTTTGGGGCGACTGGCTCCATCGCATATACGTCCCTGAGTGCACGCTTCCGCTCCCTTTTGGGTATGTGGGTTGCGTATGTCATGTTCACCGTCTGCACTTGTGGAGGAAAACCCTTCTGTCCTCTATTGTTCGGCGGCCGGGTCTCCTCCTTGTCATCGCTATGCAGCCCCTTGTCATTGTTTTTGGCAATTAACTTGTCTGCCTGCTTGAACACCCAACAATCCTTGTTGGTGTGATTGGCTAGCTTTTTGGGGGTGCTGTGTATCTGGCACGAGCGATCGAGTATTCGGTCCAAATTGGACGGGCCCGGAGTATTTCTTTTGAATGGCTTTTTCCGCTGACCGGGTTTAGAGCCTCTGAATCCGGCATTGACTGCCTTATCCTTAGTATTGTCGCTATTAATGTGACGCTTGTGCTTGTTGCGACGCGACCTGCCATTGGTGTCCTTGTTGTCCGAATTACCAGGGCTCTTGGTCATGTTGTTACTATGAGCTAGCCAGCTGTCCTCTCCTGCGCAGAAGCGGGTCATGAGTGTTGTGAGGGCTGCCATGGATTTCGGCTTTTCCTGTCCTAGCTGCCGGGCAAGCCACTCATCGCGGATGTTGTGTTTGAAGGCTGCGAGGGCCTCTGCATCCGGACAGTCGACGATTTGATTTTTCTTGGTTAGGAACCGTGTCCAGAATTGTCTGGCCGATTCTTCTGGCTGCTGAATTATGTGGCTTAGGTCATCAGCGTCTGGTGGTCGCACATAAGTGCCTTGGAAGTTGTCGAGGAATGCGGCTTCCAGGTCTTCCCAACAACTGATTGACTCTGCTGGCAAGCTATTAAGCCAATGCCGTGCTGGTCCTTTAAGCTTGAGTGGGAGGTATTTGATGGCGTGTAGATCATCACCGCGGGCCATGTGGATGTGAAGGAGATAGTCCTCGATCCAAACCGGGGATCTATTGTGCCATCGTATGATTCGATGTTTACGGGTTTGAAACCCTCGGGGATTTGATGATCCATTACTTCGTCTGTGAAGCATAGTGGGTGTGCGGCGCCTCTGTATTGGGCTATATCACGACGCAGCTCAAATGAGCTTTGTCTACTGTGTTCGGCCCGGCTGGAATTACTGTATCCGGCGTGATGGTTGTCATCACGTATCGTGGGGCGCCCACGCGATCCGTAGATCGATCTTGTTTGTCTTGCCTTGTCCTCCAGTATGTCTCGCAAGTCTGGCGCACTCCCCCGTGGTTTTGTACTCTTCGAGAGACGCCGGGGTGTGGCTTTAGCGGAGGGCCTAGAGGCCACTCTGTCGCGGCCACGAGGTGGCCGGTCGGCCGTGTCATGCGCTGGTGATATAGGTTTAAGTGCTTCCTCCTCTAACCGGGGTAGCAGCCTGCGTTTTGGGTAGCTCTTGGAGGGGCGTTCGAGTTCATACTCTTCGGCCGCAAGGACTTCAGTCCATCTATCGACTAGCAAGTCTTGGTCAGCTCGAAGCTGTTGCTGCTTTTTCTTGAGGCTGCTTGCCGTGGCCATAAGCCTGCGTTTGAAATGCTCTTGTTCGACGGGATCCTCAGGCATGAAAAATTGCCGTCGCCGAGGCTTGCCTCGCCTTCGAGGGAGGCATAAAATTATCGCCCTCTACCTCTCTGCTCGCCGCTCTCTCATGAGGGCTGGCTTCTCCATCCTCCCGTGCTGAATCCTCTTTGGAGGGGTTGTCTTCGCACCGTCCGGTGTTATTGTTTCAAGTGCCGGAATCTCCATTTTTGCAGTGGCGGGACTTAGAGCGGCGCCGCTAACGCCGGCGCTTAGGCTGTTTCTTGGAGGGGTCGTCCTCCGTTGTTCCATCGCCATTCCCATCCCTTGGGATGTCCACCATGTAAATGTCGTATGACGAGGTGGCCTTCCAGTGCCCTGTAGGCGCTGGTTCTTGGTTGTCTCCAGCATCGTCGTCCATACCGTCGATGTCTTTGGAGTCGAAGTCTAGCATGTCGGTTAAGTCATCGACAGTGGCTACGAAGTGGGTGGTGGGTGGGCTTTGAATTTATTCGTCGTCTGCATCCCAACCGTCCTGACCATAGTCTGGCCAGGGCTCTCCTGATAAAGAGAGAGACTTTAGTGAATTCAGGATGTCGCCCAAGGGCGAGTGCTGAAAGATGTCCGTAGCGGTGAACTCCATGATCGGCGCCCAATCGGATTCGATTGGTAGGGGCGCGGAAGGTTCGCAGTCCGGAGAGGAGTCCGGCACCTTGGAGTCACGAGCTTCACAAAAGACAGGGTTGGTATTCGGCTCTATCGCCGTGGAGGTAGCAGCCCCCGAGGCGGTGTCCAGCCACCCGTCCTCGATCGGCGCAGTCGGCTTTGAGCTAAGGGTCAGAGCGGACACTTGTGCGGCCTCCGGGGCACTATCCGGCAGCAGAGCTAGATCATGCCCATCGTGACAGTGCGGCGCGCTTGGCTGTGGCTCGAACTCGTCGAAGATCAAGTCTCCGCGGACGTCACCCGTATAGTTCAAACTTCCAAATCTGACCTGATGGCCAGGGGCGTAGCTTTCAATCTGCTCCAGATGGCCAAGCAAATTGGCCCACAGTGCAAAGCAGCCGAATACGAAGATCTGTCCGGGGAGAAAAGTCTCACCCTGGACCGCGTCGTTGTTGATGATCGAAGGAGCCATCGGGCCTAAAGGTGACGACACAGAGGAACTCTCAATGAAAGCACCAATGTCGGTGTCAAAACCGGCGGATCTCGGGTAGGGGGTCCCAAACTGTGCATCTAGGCGGATGGTAACAGGAGACAAGGGACACGATGTTTTTACCCAGGTTCGGGCCCTCTCGGTGGAGGTAAAACCCTCCTCCTGCTTGATTAATATTGATGATATGGGTAGTACAAGAGTAGATCTACCACGAGATCAATGAGGCTAAACCCTAGAAGCTAGCCTATGGTATGATTGTTGTTCGTCCTATGGACTAAAACCCTCCGGTTTATATAGACACCAGAGAGGGCTAGGGTTACATAGAGTCGGTTACAATGGTAGGAGATCTTCATATCCGTATCGCCAAGCTTGCCTTCCATGCCAAGGAAAGTCCCATCCGGACACAGGACGAAGTCTTCGATCTTGTATCTTCATAGTCTTGGAGTCCGGGCAAAGACGATAGTTCGGCTATCCGAACACCCCCTAGTCCAGGACTCCCTCAGCTGTACAAAGTCGGGTTTATAGAAAGGAATAAGATATCCGGACACCTATACTTGCCATCCACGCATACGGGAGTCCCCACTGGACACGAGAGATAATCTTCTGTCTTGTATCTTGAAGGCCCATCAGTCCGGCCCAAATCAATAGACCGGACGTGCGAGGACCCCCTAGTCCAGGACTCCCACAACAGGAGGGTTCTTCCTTTTCATTGAAGAGATGCCGAGTCGCCATGATCAAGCTGCTTCCAGCAGATAGTTGTGGTTGTTGGTCCTCGGCCTCTTAAAATGTGCTAGCTGTTACTATGCTAAGTAGTAGATATGGACCATATGGTTGTTGGCCCTCAACCTCTTAAAATGTGATAGTTGTTACTATGTTAATTATGTAGATATGGACCATATGGTTGTCAAAACCGTGTTTCGAATATCCTCCTTTTGTTGAATAGTGTAACCACTATATATATGTTACTCAAATGTTGTTAGCCAAGCTCTTAAATTTTCATGGAAAGTATTAGTATCATACACAGTTCATTGAGTTTAAGCGTGTGCCCGATAGAGCGGTAGAGTAGAGGACGTCCATGTTTTGGACGTGGCGATCAACACCAATGTCCAGAAGGCATTTGCATATTAATTGTCCATATTACAAATTCACACACGTGTTAACATAAGGAAACGTATGTGTAACCTAGTAATCATCGCACATGAGTACTCGCAGACGCATCATGTGTGATATCCTAGCCACCGACAAGCAACTAATTTGCAATTTTCAAAGTTTTTTGTACACACAGAATCGCACACGAATTAACTGTAGTAACCGTCTGTGTTGTAATTTCTCATCGCAAACAGTTCATCCAAGTGGGCTATTTGCCGCGTATCACACACATCTTTTTTACATGACTCGTTTGTGTTCTTTTGGCTCATCGCAAACAGTTCATCTACGTGAATATGTCGCATATCACACACATCTTATTAAGTTGAACCGTTTCTGTTTTGTTCCCTAATCAAAAAAAGTTCATCCGAGTGAACCGTACGCCGTATATCACACACACCTTGATCTGGCTGACCGTTTCGGTTGCATTCCCTAATAGAAAATAGTTCATCAGAGCGAAATGTATGTCGTATATCACCCACACATTGATATGGCTGCCCATTTCTGTTGTTCTGTCTAATCACAAATAGTTCGTATGGATCAACCATATGCCCCGCATCACACACGTACCTAATATCTGAACCGTGTTTGATGTCTCCACCATCGCAAAAGTTTTGCATCTTTTTTGACGGTTTTTTATATCCCCGTTTGCGATTAATGCATCGCACATAGTTTCGTCAAAGTGTCTCTAATTGTAGTGTCGCGTTAGCAGCATCCTGTAGTAGTGAATGACTCTACGAAAAGAAAAGAATTTCAAAGAAACACAGTGAAATACTTTTGCAGTTTTTAGTTTTTCCAGAGAAAGCAAATTAAAGAAGAAAAATGAAAAGGGAGAAAAACTATTTACACAGGAGAACTCCCAACAAACAAATGAAGAAACGAGAACTCTTTTTGGGTTTTATTTTAACTTGTACAAAGTAACTAAACAAGAAAGAAAAACCAAAAAGAAGTGAGACATATTTTTGGGTTTTCAAAGTTTTTCAAGCACACAAGAAGAAAGCAAAAATAAAACTAACATGGATATACAATGAAAAAGGATGAACACCGACAACTGGAATGAATGTGTGCACATGAATGTAATATCGGTGAGAAAATGTACTCCCCCATGCTTAGCCTTTTGGCCTAGCTTGGTACTCATCATCTATAGTATCCATCGATTCCGGTAGGAAAGTGGCTGGGTTGTGGCACTTGAGAGTCCCAAGGTTGGTCCTTGTTCTCCACCGCAGCTTACTCGTTCTTGTAAGCAATGATATCCGATGGTAGGATGGCGTAATCATTCCTGATATGAGAATCAAACAAAGAGGATGCACGAAATGAAATAATCTCACGAGTATCCTCATTAGACCAAGTTCTAAGGAATGTGGTGAGGAAGCTGAGGGTTATCAATAAAGTGGTGGTCTATCATAGACTGGTGGTCTAAGTAAATCGTAGGTAGCAAATGATCATTATGGCGTATATCAACCTTGAAACATCTCGCAAGGCGAGTAGCATAAATACCACCATGAATCTTACCCCTAGTCCTGTTAGTGTGCAAGCGGCGCACAATAATAGCTCCAAGACTATAAGTATTATCATTATGAAGTGAATGGCGTAAAATGGTGAGGTCAGGGGCACTGAGTGTGCCGCCTTCCTCCCTGGCAGTCAAACATTTTCCTATAAATAAACCTAAGTAGTGTACAACAGGAAAATGCAAGCTAGTAACTCGGGCTCTCGGCACACCCCTATATTCTCCCACAGTTAATGTGAGAAGGAAATCCTCGAACTCCCCCGGCCGAGGATCCCTTGGTTCCCCATCAGAAATTCCACAAGTGGTAAAAGTGTTGAGCATATAAATCAAAGCGTACCATGGGAATATCAAGCCTAGGCAAAAAGTAGAAATTTTTGCACAAAGGAATTCGTGAGGAGATGATTGATTGCTTGTATCTGTGTTGGTATTTCCCCAAAGAGGAGAGTATGATGCGCCACAACAACGGTAAGTATTTCCCTCAGTTATGAAACCAAGGTTATCAATCCAGTCGGAGGACCAATCAACACTATTTAAACAGCCCTGCACACAAATAACAAATACTTGCAACCCAGCACGTAAGAGGGGTTGTCAATCCCTCGAAGGTAGTAAAATATGAGAAATAGATAGATTGATGGATGCAAATAAAATAAAGACAAATAAAACTCAGCGAGATATTTTTGGGTTTCTGATAATATAAATCTGAAACAAAAAAGGCAAATAAATTGGAAACACAAGTAGCAATATAGATATGAAAATATAGGGTAAGAAATAGACCCTGGGGCCATAGATTTCACTAGTGGCTTCTCTCAAGAAAATAGCATACGGTGGGTAAACAAATTACTGTTGGGCAATTGATAGAAGATCAAATAATTATGACGATATTCAAGACAATGATCATGTATATAGGCATCACGTCCAAGATTAGTAGACCGACTCCTACCTGCATCTACTACTATTACTCCACACATCGACCGCTATCCAGCATGCATATAGTGTATTAAGTTCATGGAGAAACGGAGTAATGCAATAAGAACGATGGCATGATGTAGACAAGATCTATTATGTAGGAATAGACTCCATCTTTTTATCCTTAATAGCAACGATACATACGTGCCTCGCTACCCCTTCTGTCACTGGGTGAGGACATCGCAAGATCGAACCCATCAGAAAGCACCTCTTCCCATTGCAAGATAAATCAATCAAGTTGGCCCAACAAAACCGAAATATCGAAGGAGAAATACGAGGCTATAATAATCATGTATGGATATGAATAGATCTGATCATAAACTCACAATTCATTGGATCCCAACAAACACATAGCAAAAAGTCATTACATCAAATATATCTCCAAGAACATCGAGGGGAACATTGTATTGAGAATCAAAAAGAGAGAAGAAGCCATCTAGCTACTGCCTACGGACCCGTAGGTCTGTGGTGAACTACTCACGCATCATCATCGAAGGACCAATGAGGATGATGAACCCCTCCATGATCGTGTTCCCCTCTGGCAAGGTACCAGAATAGGGTCTAGATTGGATCTCGTGGTTATGGAACTTGCGTCGGCTGGAATTGTGTTTCGTTGACTCCCCTAGGGTTTCTAGAATATTTGGGAATTTATAGAGCTGAGAGGCGGTGAACAGGACTCCCATGCCCAACACCAACCTGGGCGCGTCAGGGGCCTCTGGCACGCCCTGGGGTTGTGGGTCCCACAGGCCTCCCCTGTGATACTTCCTTGGATCCCAAATTGTCTTCTGTACAGAAAAAATCACCAAAAAGTTTTGTGGCATTTGGACTTTGGTTGGTACTGATATTCTTTGAAGTAAAAAACAAGAAAAAAACAACAATTGGCACTGGGCACTACGTCAATAGGTTAGTCCCAAAAAATGATATAAAGTTGCTATAAAATGAATATAAAACGTCCAAGATTGACAATATAACAACATGGAACAAAAAAAATTATAGATATGTTGGAGATGTATCAGCGGCGGCTCCGTATAGTAAAACACGATGAAATTTCTTCTCCTATTAATCGAGGAAACATAATTTATAGCGCTAGAATTAGGTCAGATGGCCGTACGTGGGCCCCGCAAGGTAGCAGGGTGTGCCCTGGGGGTGGGTGCACCCAGTTGCCTTGTGAGCAATAGGTGGACCCCCTTTGGTCGATCTTTGCTCCAATATTTTTTTATATATTCCATAAAAAATCCCCAGAAAGTTTCGTCCGATTCCGAGAACTTATATTTCTACACGAAAAACAACACCATGGTAGTTCTGTAGAAAACAGTGTCAGTCCGGGTTAGTTTCATTAAAATCATGCAAATTAGAGTTCAAAACAAGAGCATAAGTGTTTGGAAAAGTAGATATGACGAAGACATATCACCCCTTTTCCTCTTCTATAGGATGGAGGCACAGAGGGCTTCCTCCTCTGGGGCAGCGTGCATCACCACATCTTCCATGGCAGTGATGTGTGCCTCAGCAACCATCATCTTCTCCTTCCCACGGCGGGCACACTGGTCCCTGTAGCCCTCAAATGCTGACGAGCCGAAGATGGGGAGGGTAATGGACCATGATGCTCCAGCCTCGGCAGATCCGAGCGCCCATTATGTCGACGCAATGGATTTGCATTGGCGATCCCGACGTTGGTCCGGTGCACTCCTCCAGGAGCAAGTGGAGGGCTATGAGGACGGTCATAGCCTCCTCTATCCCGCATGTAACGACACCCTAGTCGATGTATCCGGATTGGTCAGGGTCAGATCCGCTGCTTGTCATGCCAGAGAGGGTTGGAGATCACCGGAAGAGAGCTTGGGGCGGAACAGAGTCTACTGGAGTGGAGTGGCTAGGGCTTGGTTAGGGGAGTGGATGGGGACGAATATATGTGGGGTCAGAGTGGGCCAGCATGGGGCAGATCTGACGTGGCAGTCCCGTGGCGAACCTGGATCTCCCCATATCCACACAAGATTTGGGTTGGATATGAGGGGTGCCGGTTAGTGTGGCATATGGTCGAGTTTTTTGATTGGTCAATTATCGGGCCATCCGTTTGGGCATATAGGGGAGGGGAGTTGAGGCGCCCGACTATATATGCTCTAAGGGATACCCCCCCTGCCTAAGACTTTCTAGTAGTAAAATAATTACCCAACATATCATTCAAAGTAATGTTTACTTTACCATCAACAATAATTGACTTGGTCCACTGAATTACATTTCCAGGGAACGCTTTCATCTCTAACAGAGAAAGCATAAGTCTCAGTTAAATTTATCATAGGCTTTCTCAAAATTGACTTTAAAAAGCACACCAGAGAGCATGCTCTTATGCATATAGTGTATGGTCTCATGCAAAATTACTACATTATGGAGTAAATAACAACCTTTAATAAAAGTTGTTTGAATCTTAGACACTAGCGTGTCAACAACCAACATAGCTCTAGTGTTCAGAACCTTAGTGAAAATCTTAAAAGTAACATTAAGCATGTAGATAAGCCTATACATTTGGATCTTATCACCCCATGGCCTTTAACAATCAAAGTAACTACACCATACTTTAACCTAGGGAGGTCTAGTTTACCATCGAAGAAGTCACAAAACTGTTGGGATAAATCACAAATAAAAATCCCAAAAAACTTGGTAAAATTCAATAGGAATGCCATCGTACAACCGCTCGGTTATGTTTCATACAGAAGACGACAAATAAACTAGTTCATAGTGATCTTTGTATTTAGAGAGTCGATACCATTTTATCTTCCCCTCTCTTAAAATTTTGCTCAATCTACACTGAACATCATTTCTAGGCTCATAGTGAGCTACTAATAAACTAGTTTTCTCACATCTCCTATCAAGATCATCCAATTGGGTAATTATAATGTTTCTTTCTTTCTTATAAACTCCCTCCACATTGAGATTCCAACCCTTCAGGCATATTCTCAGATTTCTCATTTTCTACAGCCAAACGGTCAAATTATCCTACCATACACCTTGATGTGCGAAACTTGATTAACTGCAGAGCAAGATCATCTATGGTAAACCAACATAATTCAAAGCAAAAAGGTTTATTAATAGTAAAGGTTCTAACTCCATTATGCATAACCAAGGTTGCATGGTCATAAACACCTCTATGGCTCTAACCGGTGTCCTGACTGTAACTAGCGGAAATTTTAACTCTCAAGTGTGGTGATGACCCGCAAGTATACGGGATAGTTGTAACCTCTTCCTATAAGTAAGAGTGTCAAACCCAACGAGGAGCTAAAGGTAGAACAAATAAGCTCTCAAGTCCAATCGGCCACTGATACGACTCTACGCATGCTTGACGTTCGCTTTACCTAGAACAAGTATGAAACTAGAAGTACTTTATAGGTGTGATAGGATAGGTTTGCAAGACAATAAAGAGCACGTAAATATAAACTAGGGGCTGTTTAGATAAAGATGCAATAAAGTAAATATAACGAGTGTGGCAAAGTGGTGGTAGGAGTTGTGAAATTGTCCCTAGGCAATTGACTATGTTACTAGACCGGTAATCACTATTGCAATTCTATTTGAGGGAGAGGCATAAGCTAACATACTTTCTCTACTTGGATCATATGCACTTATGATTGGAACTCTAGCAACCATCCTCAACTACTAAAGATCATTAAGGTAAAACCCAACCATAGCATTAAAGAATCAAGTCCCCTTTATCCCATACGCAAACAACCTACTTACTCGTGTCTGTGCTTCTGTCACTCACGCCATCCACCATAAGCAAATCATGAACATACTGCAAACCCTACAGCGGGGATCCCTCACGCTTGCGCGACACGGAGAGCACCATAGGACATCACCAATAATAAAACATGCAACTCAAACCAATCATACAATTCATCAATCACCGGTAGGACAACGAAAAGCTACTCAGACATCATAGGATGGCAACACATCATTGGATAATAATATGAAGCATAAAGCACAATGTTCAAGTAGAGGGTACAGCGGGTTGCGGGAGAGTGGACCGCTATAGATAGAAGGGGGAAGGTGATGGAGATGTTGGTGAAGATGGCGGAGGTGTTGGTCAAGATCGCGGTGATGATGATGGCCCCCGGCAGCGCTCTGGCGCCACCGGAAGCAAGGGGGAGAGAGGCCCCCTTCTTCTTCTTCTTCTTCCTTGACCTCCTACCTAGATTGGAGAAGGGTTTCCCCTTTGGTCCTTGTCTCCCATGGCTTGGGAGGGGCGAGAGCCCCTCCGAGATTTGGATCTATCTCTGCTTTACGCGTTCGAATTCTGCCCTAACACCGTTTCTTTTATATCCGGAGATCCGTAACTCCGATTGGGGTGAATCTTTCGCCCAGATTTTTCTCGTAAAATTAGCTTTCTTGCGGCAAAATAAGAGCGTCAACCGCCTTAAGGGTGGCCCAGGAGAGTGCCAGGCGCGCCCAGGGGGGAGGGCGCGCCCCCTATCTCCTGGCCACCTCGGGCACCGTTTCGCGTTGATTCTTCCTTCTAAAAATCCCAAATATTCCAAAATAATTCTCCGTCTGTTTTTAACCCGTTTGGATTCCGTTTGATATTGGGTTTCTACGAAACATAAAACATGCAACAAACAGGAACTGGCACTGGGCACTGGATCAATATGTTAGTCCCAAAAATAGTATAAAAAGTTGCCAAAAGTATATGAAAGTTGAAGAATATTGGCATGGAACAATCAAAAATTATAGATACGACGGAGACTTATAAGCATCCCCAAGCTTAATTCCTGCTCGTCCTCGAGTAGGTAAATGATAAAAAATATAATTCTTTATGTGGAATGCTACCTAGCATAATCTTTGATCATATGTCTAATCATGGCATGAATATTGAGATACGAGTGATTCAAAGCAATAGTCTATCATTTGACATAAAAACAATAATACTTAGGGCATCCCAACAAACAATCATGTCTTTCAAAATATCAATGCTTTAGAACGTTATCCCTACAAAATCAT
This sequence comes from Aegilops speltoides, assembly GCA_021437245.1. Lineage (NCBI taxonomy): Eukaryota > Viridiplantae > Streptophyta > Magnoliopsida > Poales > Poaceae > Aegilops > Aegilops speltoides. The sequence goes on along the minus strand of CM038143.1, from coordinate 348,190,831 downwards.
ATAGTCTGGTATGCTCCCTTTTCTTGACACAAGGTACCCATCATGCCTATCCCAGTGTCAGCCAAGCAATTGTTTCATACTTTAGTATTCTCAAACTTTTTCAACCTTCACGCAATACATGAGCGTGAGCCATGGATATAGAACTATGGGTGGAATAGAATATGATAGTAGAGGTTATGTGGAGAAGACAAAAAGGGAGAAAGTCTCACATAGATGCGACTAATCAACGGGCTATGGAGATGCCCATCAGTTGATGTCAATGCAAGGAGTAGGGATTGCCATGCAACGGATGCCCTAGAGCTATAAGTGTATGAAGGCTCAAACTGAAACTAAGTGGGTATGCATCCAACTTGCTTGCTCATGAAGACCTAGGGCATTTGAGGAAGCCCATCGTTGGAATATACAAGCCAAGTTCTATAATGAAAATTCCCACTAGTATATGAAAGTGACAACATAGGAGACTCTTTATATGAAGAACATGGTGCTACTCTGAAGCACAAGTGTGGTAAAAGGATAGTAACATTGCCCCTTTTCTTTTTTCTTTTCTTTTTATTCTTTTTCTTTTTTCGGGTGGGCTTCTTTAACCCCCTTTTTAATTTAGGCTTCTTTGGCCTTTCCCTTTGTTTTTTCTTTCTTTTTTCTTTTTTTTTCATGGGCAATGCTCTATAATGATGATCATCACACTTTTATTTACTTACAACTCAATATTACAACTTGATACTAGAACAAAGATATGACTCTATATAAATGCTTCTGGCAATGTACTGGGATGTGCAATGATCTAGCGTAGCAATGACATCAAAAAAGGACAAGCCATGAAAACATCATACTAGCTATCTTACGATCATGCAAGACAATATGACAATGAATGCTTAAGTCATGTATATGATGATGATGGAAGTTGCATGGCAATATATCTCGGAATGGCTATGGAAATGCCATAATAGGTAGGTATGGAGGCTATTTTGAGGAAGATATAAGGAGGTTTATGTGTGATAGAGCATATCGTATCACGGGGTTTGGATGCACCGGCAAAGTTTGCACCAACTCTCGAGGTGAGAAAGGGAAATGCATGGTACCGAAGAGGCTAGCAATGATGGAAGGGTGAGAGTGCGTATAATCCATGGACTCAACATTAGTCATAAAGAACTCACATACTTATTGCAAAAATTTATTAGCCCTCAAAACAAAGTACTACATGCATGCTCCTAGGGGGGGGGTTGGTAGGAGTTAACCATCGCGCGCCCCCGACCTTCACGCAAAGATAAACAATCAAAATACAATGCGCGCCAAATTGGTTACATAGTTAGTAGACCATACGTGCATGCTTCAGGAATCACAATCCTTAACACCAACATCCTTACTAAACACAACCATCTACTACTACCTCCCACATATTATCATCTCTATATCACAAAACTACTGCAAGGAATCAAACATATCATATTCAGCGATCTACAATTTTATGTAGGATTTTATGACTAACCATGTGAATGACCAATTCCTGTCATTTCTCTAAATAGATATAAGTGAAGCAAGAGAGTTTAATTCTTTCTACAAAAGATATTCCCACGCTCTAACAAATATAAGTGAAGCAAAAGAGCATTCTACAAATGGCGGTTTTCTATGTGAAGAGAAACAGACAATCCAAACTTTAAATGATATAAGTGAAGCACATGAAGCATTCTATAAAGCCATACTCAAAAGATTTAAGTGAGGTGCAATGAGCATTCTATAAATCAACAATAGGACTATCTCATACAGCATGGTGCATAAAAGAAAAATGAAAACTAAATGCAAAAGACGCACCAAGACGTGCACATAATGCATGAACGAAACGAATCCGAAAACATACCTATACTTGTTGAAGAAAGAGGGGATGCCTTCCGGGGCATCCCCAAGCTTAGACGCTTGAGTCTCCTTGAATATTTACTTGGGATGCCTCGGGCATCCCCAAGCTTGAGCTCTTGCCTCTCTTCCTTTTCCTCATATCAAGACATTCTCGATTAGACACTTCATCTACACAAAACTTCAACAGAAAACTCGGTAAGATCCATTAGTATAATAAAGCAAATCACCACTCTAAGTACTGTTGCAAACCAACTCATATTTTGTTTTTGCATTGTGTCTACTGTAATATAACTTTTCCATGGCTTAATCCATTAATATAAATTGATAGATTCATCAAAACAAGCAAACTATGCATCAAAAAACAGAATCTGTCAAAAACAGAGCAGTCTGTAGAAATATGAACATCCACAAAACTTATGGTACCCCAAAAATTCTACCAAAATTAGGGAAAAAAAGTTGTATAGAAGGACATTGCAAAAAGAATCAGAACCGTTTGACTCTCAAGTTAAAAATGTAAAATCGCGCACTACAGCCAAAGTTTCTGTCCTACACCATACAAACCAACAAGCATTGTAAACATCCTAAAGGCAAACCTTGGTGCATTATTTTTATAATTCAATGGAATTGTACAAGGGGATAATTATTTTTGATGAAAAGTTTCTGTAATCAAGATTCACAAAGTTTCCGTGAGCATGAACAAATTTCAAGGAGCTCTCCCACTTCAACAATGCTTGTCTCTCTCACTTTCACTTTCCTTTTTGAAAAGTTTTGAGTTCCCCTCTTTATTTTTTTGTTTTTAAACTATATAAAAGCACTCAATAGAAATAAATGACTCTCTAAAACTTCCGGTTGTCTCCACGCAGCGCTTTCTTTAAAGCCATTAAGCTAGGCATATAGTGCTCAAGTAATGAATCCACCCGGATCCCAAGGTATATCAAAGCCAATTTTAATTAACAATGATTTGTAATTTAGTAGTGATCACAAAGTAACATATATCATGCAACAACGAATTCTAACTCTCTTCCTATGCATCGGCATTGTCATAAAAGAACAATTCATGCACACATAGTAAAGGCCAATGCATAGTATAAACAGTTTCTTGCAATTCTATCGTGTTGGAAACATAAAGAGGCGGAGATGTAGTTCCTCTCTCATAATAATTGCAAGTAGGAGCAGCAAGCACATGCATATTATATTCATCAAAATCATCATGTGCAATGGTAAAAGGCAACCCATCAATATAATCCTTAACGAGCACAAACTTCTCCAATATAGTGTAGTTGGGAGAATTCAAACAAATTCAAGGGATCATAGCAATCATCATAGCCATCATCCTTCGGTAAGCACGAAGGGAATTAAACAATGTATGAGTTGAAGAGTTATTCTCATTAGAAGGTGGGCACGGGTGATCAATCCGCTCTTCCTCCTTTTGTTCTTCGCTCTCCTCATCATCTTTTTCATCCAATGAGCTCATAGTTTCATCAATTTATTCTTCCATAGCTTCCTGCAAAATATTAGTCTCTTCTTGGACAGCAGAGACTTTCTCAATAAATGCATTAATATTGTAATTGTATTCATAATTTTCATAGCAATATCTAAGTACAGCAAATTTTTCGGGTCTATAAACTGAATCATCAAAATCGTTAAACGCTTTAAACATAGACTCAATCTCATAAGGACCCATAAAAGCAACATATTCTTCTATTTGTTCCACATCATAGTAATCATATACACCATTAGCATAAGAAGCCAAGGTTTTATTATCATTGAATTTGCATGAAAAGGGAAGGTGTGGAGCCTTCATCCTAGAGCAACAAGTACAATCATGTATCACGCATAGTTGACGAGCATACCAACGTAATATAGAAATTTGATCCCATAATAGTTTCCCTTTTTGTGTCAAGCGATAATCCCTAAAGTATTCACGTTGATCCAACGTTACTCCCTTAACAAAGTTGAATGGGGTTTTCTCAGGATTATTAAAGTAGTACATAATTTCTTTCACATAACGAGCATCAAAAGTATTAGAAGGTTCCCCATCTCCATGAGTAGCATCTACACCTAATTTTTTTGGTATTTCGTGTTCCATATCCATAACTAAAGATAGAGAACAACTTAGAACATCACATAAAATTTACTTAGTGATAAAGCAAACAAGCACACACGAGAATATTCACCCCACGCTATGACTCCCCGGCAACGGCGCCAGAAAAAGGTCTTGATGACCCGCAAGTATACGGGATAGTTGTAGCCTCTTTAGATAAATAAGAGTGTCGAACCCAACGAGGAGCTAAAGGTAGAACAAATACTCTCTCATGTCCTATCGGCCACTTATACGACTCTACGCACGCTTGACGTTCGCTTTACCTAGAACAAATATGAAACTAGAAGTACTTCGTAGGTGTGATAGGATAGGTTTGCGAGATAATAAAGAGCACGTAAATATAAACTAGGGGCTGTTTAGATAAAGATGCAATAAAGTAAATATAACAAGTGTGGAAAAGTGGTGGTAGTAGTTGTGAAATTGTCCCTAGGCAATTGACTACGTTACTAGACCGGTAATCACTATTGCAATTTTATTTGAGGGAGAGGCATAAGCTAACATACTTTCTCTACTTGGATCATATGCACTTATGATTGGAACTCTAGCAAGCATCCGCAACTACTAAAGATCATTAAGGTAAAACCCAACCATAGCATTAAAGCATCAATTCCCCTTTATCCCATACGCAAACAACCTACTTACTCGGGTCTGTGCTTCTGTCACTCACGCCACCCACCATAAGCAAATCATGAACATACTGCAAACCCTACAGCAGGGATCCCTCACGTTTGCGCGACATGGAGAGCACCATAGGACAACACCAATAATAAAACATGCAACTCAAACCAATCATAGCAATTCATCAATCACGGGTAGGACAACGAAAATCTACTCAGACATCATAGGATGGCAACACATCATTGGATAATAATATGAAGCATAAAGCACCATGTTCAAGTAGAGGGTACAGCAGGTTGCGGGAGAGTGGACCGCTATAGATAGAAGGGGGAAGGTGATGGATATGTTGTTGAAGATGACGGAGGTGTTGGTGAAGATCGCGGTGATGATGATGGCCCTCAGCAGCGCTCCGGCGCCACCGAAAGCAAGGGGAGAGAGGCCCCCTTCTTCTTATTCTTCCTTGACCTCCTCCCTAGATGGGAGAATGGTTTCCCCTATAGTCCTTGGCTCCCATGGCTTGGGAGGGGCGAGAGCCCCTCCGAGATTGGATCTATCTCTCTGTTTCTGCGTTCTGGAATTCTGCCCTGGCACCGTTTCTTTTATATCCGGAGATCCATAACTCCGATTGGGGTGAATCTTTCGCCCAGATTTTTCTCATAAAATTAGCTTTCTTGCGGCAAAAGAAGAGCGTCAACCGCCTTTTGGATGGCCTAGGAGAGTGCCAGGCACGCCCAGGGGGAGGGCGCGCCCCCTATCTCCTGGCCACCTCGGGCACCGTTTCACGTTGATTCTTCCTCCAGAAAATCCCAAATATTCCAAAATAATTCTCCGTCTGTTTTTATCCCATTTGGATTCCGTTTGATATTGGGTTTCTGCGAAACATAAAACATGCAACAAACAGGAACTGGCACTGGGCACTGGATCAATATGTTAGTCCCAAAAATAGTATAAAAAGTTGCCAAAAGTATATGAAAGTTGAAGAATATTGGCATGGAACAATCAAAATTATAGATACGATGGAGACGTATCATGTGTGTCGTGGAATTGTCACGTCAGATGTCCTCGTGAAAGGACTTAGTTGTGGAGCCATCACAACTAGGAAACTTGAAGGGGTTAAATCGGGACAAGGGACACGAGAGGTTTTTATACTAGTTCGGCCCCTTACGGTGAAGGTAAGGCCTACGTCTAGTTGGGTTGGTATTGATGTTTCGATGACCAGGGAGCGAGATACGCTATGCCCGGCTCTCGATGAGTTGTTTCTTTCCCTAAGCCGCCAGCAGGTCGTCCCCTTATATACACGGGTTGACGCCCTGTGGCTTACAGAGTCCCGGACGGCTTATAAACAGTGTCCGGCTCGGTGACTAGTTAAATCTACCTTATGTTACAAGTCATGCCATTACGGCGGTTTACTACAACGGGCCTTAAGTCGCCGGTGGGCCTTAAGCCCTTTATTGAATCGCCGTCTTCATGCTTGGTCTTGGGCTTCTCTCTGGTGAGTCTTATTTGTGTAACCTGGCCCCTCCTGGGCGGCTTACACAAATAGCTATATCCCCAACATTAGGCCCCAGATTGATTTGAACCTGTTCATGTCAATCTTAAAAACACCTTTAAAGAATAAGTCTTTAGTCTTCTGACTATACAGAGGGTTTTCTTTAACCCGCCATGACGTCATCTTCTGGATCCGTGTTAACCTGGCGTGACGTCATCCTTTCTTAAATTCCTTTTCTATTCCACCGTATCTTTCAACGGATCTCTGCTTTTATTGATTGTTCTGAAAATCGAGGCGTCCGGGCCGCTGGATAATAGTTCTTATCTCCTCGTTTCCCGCGCCGTCTCAGTTATCCTCTCCTTATAAATAGGCGCGACCTAGGCGTCCCATTCTCCTCCTTCTAGTCGTCTTCTTCCTCTTGCCTCCTCTCTGCCACTCGAGCTCTGCCGCCGCCGCCGCAGATCTCCTTGTCTTCACCAACTCAGGCCGCTGCATCAACCTGGTTGGACCAGAAAAAACGCGACACTCTTCCGCGGTAACCTTGCATCAGTAAGTATCCCCTTTCCTGCTCCTTAGATCTACCTTAAGGCTTTCGAGTTCTTCGAGTTCTTCATTGTCCAGTAGCTTTCTTTCATAGATTTCATTATCCTCGCTCTTCTTGATCTTGAAGATGATAAAAACTGATGCGGTAGATGTTTTGCACCTACTTTGAAATGCAAATGAACCCCTTTTCTGTCACATAGAGGCCCCAGTCGAGCCCTTGAACTTTATCCGCTCCAGTCTTAGGTCTAGAAAAATTTCCTTTTCAGAACAGTTGTTTGATCCAAAATATCGGTGGTAGATTATGAAACCTGTTTGTATCACCCGGAAAATTATTTCTGTCGAATACCCATAAACACAACTGTCCATGTAGCCGATTTAAATAAGTGATACTGAGCTGTAAGCCTTGCCTTCTTCTCATGACCTTAAGAATTTTGAACTGCTCTTGATACTTGTAGCGGCTTAAATATTGTTGAACAATCACCCTTATATCATTAGGCCCCTTCTTAAGCCGCCACTTTAAATAATTTAGATATTTCTCCCGGGTTAAAGTTGAACCGAACTTCTTATTTTGTCGTAGGCCAACTATTGTCATGGCACCTAAGGTGGCCAAAGCCCCTGTGACTTGCAATTGGGTTCCATCCACAGTTACCAAAAGTAAACTTGCTGAGTTCGTGAAGTCTGGCCACCTGCCCAAAAAGGAGGTCATGTCTTATCGTGCCCCTGACCCGTCTGAAGAGAGGCCTCATCCCAAAGAAGGGGAGGTGATAGTGTTCACGGATCACATGAACCGGGGATTTGCCCCTCCCGGCTCAAAATTCTTCATGGAAGTTTTGAATTTCTTTGATCTTAAACCTCTAGACATTGGACCCAATTCCGTGTCAAATCTTTGCAATTTCCAAGTCTTCTGCGAGGTGTACCTGGGAGAGGAGCCAAGTCTGCTATTGTTCAGAGAACTTTTTTACTTGAACCGGCAAAATGAACGTGCCAACGGGCCTAGTCTTGAGCTTGGCGGCATCTCAATCCAGCGGCGGAGAGATTGTCTTTTCCCTTATGCTAAGCTGCTGAGTCACCCGAAAGATTGGAACCAGACGTGGTTCTACTGTCAAGACACGTCACCGGCTGATGAGAGGCCTCTACCCGGCTTCCGCGCCCTGCGCCCTGAATCCAACCATCCGTTGGCGGATAAGTTATCCGCTGTTGAGCGCCTGCCCCTCAACCCCACCATCAGGAAGATTAAAGCTCTTCTAGGAAACGGGTTAAATGGCATCGATCTGGTTTGAGTCTGGGTCACCTGGCGGATACTACCATTAAGCCGCCGCTCCAGCTTAATGTGTACTTACACAGGCGAGAAGGATGATCCAATGCGTCATAGTCCTGATGACTTACCAGATGATGTGGTAGATGCTACAACCCAATCATTGTTGAAGGAGGGCACTGTAACTAGCAATGCCTTTGGCTTACTTCCCTTCTGCAAGAAGAACCCAGTCCCTGTAGTGAGTTACCAATCTTAATAAGCACTTTTTAACATGTTATACCTTCTTTGTACTTATGATTCCTTATCTTTTTCCACGGGCCGGTGATAATTTCTGGAAGGTCAAGTATGACCATGAGGCTGCCAAACAGGCCAGGGCAGCCAAGAAAACCGAAAGGAAAGCCGCCAAGACGGGCACCTCAAAGAAGAAGAAACCCAGCGCCTCCGATATGCTTAAATTAGATGACTCTTCTTCGGATGATGAAGAGGTAATCTTTTGATTTTCTTAACTCCTTTGTTGTTACTCTACTGACATTCTATCCTTTCAGGAGGATACAGGGAACAGTCAAGCAATTGATGAAGAGGTAACTATAATCTCCTCCGACTCAGAGCCTTTGCCAAAGCAAAAAAACCGAAAGGCGACCCGGAAAGTAAGATTTTCACATCCTCTAGCTTACCAAGATCCTCAATTTCTTTTGAAGCAACAACAGCTTGAGAACCGGAGGCAGACTCGGGCCAATCAAGACGCAGAACTCTCCTTCGGCTTACCTGATGTAACCAGGAAGCGTCGGACCGAGGTTATCTCTGATTTACGTTCTGCTTTACCTTTGGCGAGTTTGATTTGCCAACCTCTCAATTCATCTGACTCCAATTATCAGGATACCTCTCCTTCCTCTGACGAGTCGATGCAATCAAACATGCCGGCTTTCAAAACGGCTCCCGGTAATGTAACCTTTCTTACTTTAAGTTTTTTCATACTTATACCTTAATACTCATCCTTCTACCTTGATTGACAGCCTGCAAGTGAAACCCAGCAAGAGGGCAAAGAAGAATAAGCCGTCCCAAGACCCGGTGGTCACTGAACTGGCGCTTGACTCATCCGCTCCTGACAGCTCCACTCATCAGCCACCGCCTGAACCGGCTTCTGATATTCCGGTGCCAACCTCTGACCCGCCTGCGGAAGATGTTATCCACAATTCTGATAACCCAGAAATTCCTAGCCCGGTCAAGACGACTGACCCGGAAGTTGAATTTCTGAAAAGTCAATATGTTGAACCGGGCCGGCCTACTGTTCTTTCCCAATGCACTGCCAAGGAGGAGTTTGCCCAACGTCGGAAAGCCAAACAGGACATCACTGATTATACTCACCTAAGAATTGGTGATATAGTCTCGGGCTATCTGAACCAAGTGCACAATAGTCGTGACCTGGAAATTGACATGATGAAGCAAATATAGCACAAATCTGAGGTATAACTTATGCTTTTTTCCTGAACCTTACTTACTGTACCAGCCCCCAAGTCTATTGCTTATGAATGAATATGCTATAGACTTAGAAATCTACTTACTGTTAGGTTGTCCGGTTTAAAGTGAATACATTTAACCCGGTGATAGCATGAGACTTTGAATTTGTGTTACACATTAGCCCCCAAGTGTCAAGTATCTTTACTTGTAAAGTGCTTGGGACTTAATATGTATGACTCGGTAGGATAGGTTAAAAAATTCTTTAAGCATACACTGGCCCCCAAGTGCCAAGTATCTTTACTTGTAAAGTGTTTGGGACTTGAATGTTACCTTACCATGATTCTTACCATAACCTGATGTCAATACAGCACCATAAGTCAATTTGAGTCGGAGCTTGCGGACCTGAAGAGCCAGCTGAAAACTCAAGAGCTTGAAACTCAGAAAGCCAACTCCAAGTTTGAATTCAGTGTCTCTGAACAAGAGAAGTTGAGGCAAAATTTTGAGTCAGAAAAGAAAATTTGGGCTGATGAGAGGGCTTCACTGGTGACTCAGGCTGAGGCGGCAGAAGCATCTCTTGCAGAGGCAACAACCGAACTGTCCGACTTAAAATGGCAGATATCCCAAATGGTCTCAGCCATCTTCGGTAAGTCACTCTGAAAAACCTTAAACATTGTAATCTTCCAAGGATTATTGTAATAGTTATCTCCGGCTTATTGTTATGCTTGTGAACATACAGGCCCCAGGAGTACCAACCTCAAGCAAAACATGCTGATCAAGCTTAAGGTGGTTTACACCTTAGTGGAGCAGCTGTACTCTGGGTCACAACGTGCCTTGGCCGTTGTGGCCTTATCAAATACCACTCCTCACCTCCTACAAGATGTGCTGAAGCATCTCGCAGTGCTACCTCAACGAATTCAGGATTTAAGGAGGGCATCTGCAAGAGCCGGAGCCATGGCCACATTAAGCTGGGCAAAGGCATGGGTGCCAGAACTTGACTTGGCTAATCTCTCTCTTGGATATCCAAGCCTGAAGGAGGACGACACTGCCTTTGACGATCAAGACTTCACTGCCTGTGTCAAAGTCGTACGTCCCCTGGCGACCCTTATTGGGAATGATACTGATCTCACTAAGTATTCGCCGGGCTATGATAGCGAGAACCGGAGAATTCCAAATATTCCATATGACCAAGTCAGCCTGGTCCCTGCAACGCGTAAGCATACATTTGCCCCTGAAGTGGACCCGGCCGGTTTAATAGATGATGAGGCTAAATTTGAAGCCTTGAGCGGCATTGACTGGGCCTCGTCCACCTTCCAGGACAAAGCAACCGATTTAAGAGGCGAGAAGGATAACCCGAGTCTTCAAGCCCGCCGAAGGAATGAGCCGCCAGGTGTTTTATAACTTTGCCAAAACAATGCTTCAGTTATTCAGACTCGGGGAGTCTTGTAATAGGATAGAAAAACCTTCTTAATGCTTGTCATGCCCTTGCGCAGGTTTATGGTGCTTATTACTTTTGTAAGGCGCCATCATTATATTTCTCGGCTTATGTTAACCATGTATTTCCTTGATGTTTAACTTGCTTTGCCTTATCCTCGCATATAAACAAACAAAATTTTACGGGCGGTTCATTTGCACTGAGGGTTTATAGAGTATTGATAACCGGAACATGACCCAAAGACATCATATATAGGCGGTTCATGATTATTTAAAATATAATCACAACAAAGATACCGTGACCCTTTTGATAGTCTTCCGCTCATTTGATGCTTTACACGCACTTACGATCTGGGGTGATCAATATTAAACTGGAAGAATTAAGGACCATCTCCTTAAGAAGGTTTCAAGATAGTTAAAGTAATTATATGTATAAGCAATGTTCACAGGATCCTGATTCGAATACGATCAGAAAACCGTCCCAAAGGGGTGAAGCTAAGATTCGGATATGATCATATAGCCCCCAGTGGCTTTGGCGATGCCGATCAAGTGGGTATCGACAGCTATGCTCTCTTTGGTTCGAATATGACCTATGTTTGAACAGGAAGCCCCCAAGTGAACATAAGAGTTGTTTAATGATGCTGATTCAAATACGATCCACGTCAGACCCAAAGGGGTTAAGCTGTGATTCAAATATGATCAAGAAGCCCCCAAGTGGGTTTGGCAGTATGCCGATCAAGTGGTTATCGACAGATATGTTCTCTTCGGTTCGAATACGACCTATGTTTGAACAGGAAGCCCCCAACTGACCATGGCTAGATTCAGATATGATCATAAGCCAGTCCAAAGGGAAAGCCAGATTCAGATGTGATCCGCTCCCTGTTGGTTGTCTCCACTACCCGATAAAAAAGACACATAGAGTTTTGAGGGTAGAAAAGGACGGAGGTCCTCCTTTATTTCTTTATATAATATATACATCGTCCAAAAATATATACATCTTGAAAGCTGGTGGCTTAAGTATAATAAGGCCGGAGATGAGCAATATTCCACGGCCGGCGGGTCTCCTCCTCCGACTTAAGTGAGTCTTTGTGCTCTCGAACATCGATGAGGTAGTATGACCCGTTGTGCAGATTCTTGCTGACCACAAAGGGCCTTCCCAAGGCGGGGATAGCTTGTGCATATTAGACTGATCCTGGATGAGCCGGAGCACCAAGTCACCTTCCTAAAAGGTTCTGCTCCTAACCCGGCGGCTGTGATAGCGACGCAAGTCTTGTTGATAAATCGCCGAGCGGGCTATTGCCAAGGCTCGCTCCTCATCCAGCAAGTCAAGTGCATTCTGACGAGCTTCTTCGTTGTCACCCTCAACGTAAGCCGCCACGCGGGGCGAATCGTGCCGGATGTCACTTGGCAGGACCGCCTCTGCACCATGCAACATAAAGAAAGGCGTGTAGCCTGTAAATCTGTTAGGCATAGTGTTGATGCTCCATAACAAGGAAGGTAACTCCTCCACCCAACAACCCGGAGTCCGCTGTAAGGGGACAAAGAGCCGGGGCTTGATACCTTTCAGGATCTCTTGATTAGCTCTTTCTGCTTGACCATTGGATTGAGGATGAGCAACAGCCGAAACATCAAGCCGGATATGTTCTCTTTGACAGAACTCTTCCATGGCACCCTTGGAGAGATTAGTGCCATTATCAGTTATGATGCTATGTGGGAAACCAAAACGAAAGATCACCTTTTTCATGAATTGAACCGCCGTGGCTGCATCACACTAAACAAGAAAGAAAAACCAAAAAGAAGTGAGACATATTTTTGGGTTTTCAAAGTTTTTCAAGCACACAAGAAGAAAGCAAAAATAAAACTAACATGGATATACAATGAAAAAGGATGAACACCGACAACTGGAATGAATGTGTGCACATGAATGTAATATCGGTGAGAAAATGTACTCCCCCATGCTTAGCCTTTTGGCCTAGCTTGGTACTCATCATCTATAGTATCCATCAATTCCGGTAGGAAAGTGGCTGGGTTGTGGCACTTGAGAGTCCCAAGGTTGGTCCTTGTTCTCCACCGCAGCTTACTCGTTCTTGTAAGCAATGATATCCGATGGTAGGATGGCGTAATCATTCCTGATATGAGAATCAAACAAAGAGGATGCAGGAAATGAAATAATCTCACGAGTATCCTCATTAGACCAAGTTCTAAGGAATGTGGTGAGGAAGCTGAGGGTTATCAATAAAGTGGTAGTCTATCATAGACTGGTGGTCTAAGTAAATCGTAGGTAGCAAATGATCATTATGGCGTATATCAACCTTGAAACATCTCGCAAGGCGAGTAGCATAAATACCACCATGAATCTTACCCCTAGTCCTGTTAGTGTGCAAGCGGCGCACAATAATAGCTCCAAGACTATAAGTATTATCATTATGAAGTGAATGGTGTAAAATGGTGAGGTCAGGGGCACTGAGTGTGCCGCCTTCCTCCCTGGCAGTCAAACATTTTCCTATAAATAAACCTAAGTAGTGTACAACAGGAAAATGCAAGCTAGTAACTCGGGCTCTCGGCACACCCCTATATTCTCCCACAGTTAATGTGAGAAGGAAATCCTCGAACTCCCCCGGCCGAGGATCCCTTGGTTCCCCATCAGAAATTCCACAAGTGGTAAAAGTGTTGAGCATATAAATCAAAGCGTACCATGGGAATATCAAGCCTAGGCAAAAAGTAGAAATTTTTGCACAAAGGAATTCGTGAGGAGATGATTGATTGCTTGTATCTGTGTTGGTATTTCCCCAAAGAGGAGAGTATGATGCGCCACAACAACGGTAAGTATTTCCCTCAGTTATGAAACCAAGGTTATCAATCCAATGGAGGACCAATCAACACTATTTAAACAGCCCTCACACAAAATAACAAATACTTGCAACCCAGCACGTAAGAGGGGTTGTCAATCCCTCGAAGGTAGTAAAATATGAGAAATAGATAGATTGATGGATGCAAATAAAATAAAGACAAATAAAACTCAGCGAGATATTTTTGGGTTTCTGATAATATAAATCTGAAACAAAAAAGGCAAATAAATTGGAAACACAAGTAGCAATATAGATATGAAAATATAGGGTAAGAAATAGACCCCGGGGCCATAGATTTCACTAGTGGCTTCTCTCAAGAAAATAGCATACGGTGGGTAAACAAATTACTGTTGGGCAATTGATAGAAGAGCAAATAATTATGACGATATTCAAGACAATGATCATGTATATAGGCATCACGTCCAAGATTAGTAGACCGACTCCTACCTGCATCTACTACTATTACTCCACACATCGACCGCTATCCAGCATGCATATAGTGTATTAAGTTCATGGAGAAACGGAGTAATGCAATAAGAATGATGGCATGATGTAGACAAGATCTATTATGTAGGAATAGACTCCATCTTTTTATCCTTAATAGCAACGATACATCGTGCCTCGCTACCCTTCTACATCCTTTGGGTGAGGACATCGCAAGATCGAACCCATCAGAAAGCACCTCTTCCCATTGCAAGATAAATCAATCAAGTTGGCCCAACAAAACCGAAATATCGAAGGAGAAATACGAGGCTATAATAATCATGTATGGATATGAATAGATCTGATCATAAACTCACAATTCATTGGATCCCAACAAACACATAGCAAAAAGTCATTACATCAAATATATCTCCAAGAACATCGAGGGGAACATTGTATTGAGAATCAAAAAGAGAGAAGAAGCCATCTAGCTACTGCCTACGGACCCGTAGGTCTGTGGTGAACTACTCACGCATCATCATCGAAGGACCAATGAGGATGATGAACCCCTCCATGATCGTGTTCCCCTCTGGCAAGGTACCAGAATAGGGTCTAGATTGGATCTCGTGGTTATGGAACTTGCGTCGGCTGGAATTGTGTTTCGTTGACTCCCCTAGGGTTTCTAGAATATTTGGGAATTTATAGAGCTGAGAGGCGGTGAACAGGACTCCCATGCCCAACACCAACCTGGGCGCGTCAGGGGCCTCTGGCACGCCCTGGGGTTGTGGGTCCCACAGGCCTCCCCTGTGATACTTCCTTGATCCCAAATTGTCTTCATCAGAAAAAAATCACCAAAAAGTTTTGTGGCATTTGGACTTTGGTTGGTACTGATATTCTTCGAAGTAAAAAACAAGAAAAAAACAACAACTGGCACTGGGCACTACGTCAATAGGTTAGTCCCAAAAAATGATATAAAGTTGCTATAAAATGAATATAAAACGTCCAAGATTGACAATATAACAACATGGAACAAAAAAAATTATAGATATGTTGGAGATGTATCAACGGCGGCTCCGTATAGTAAAACACGATGAAATTTCTTCTCCTATTAATCGAGGAAACATAATTTATAGCGCTAGAATTAGGTCGATGGTCGTCGTGGGCCCATAAGGTAGTAGGGTGTGCCACGGGGTGGGTGCACCCAGTTGCCTTGTGAGCAATAGGTGGACCCCCTTTGGTCGATCTTTGCTCCAATATTTTTTTATATATTCCATAAAAAATCCCCAGAAAGTTTCGTCCGATTCCGAGAACTTATATTTCTACACGAAAAACAACACCATGGTAGTTCTGTAGAAAACAGTGTCAGTCCGGGTTAGTTTCATTAAAATCATGCAAATTAGAGTTCAAAACAAGAGCAAAAGTGTTTGGAAAAGTATATATGACAAAGACATATCACCCCTTTTCCTCTTCTATAGGATGGAGGCGCAGAGGGCTTCCTCCTCTGGGGCAGCGTGCATCACCACATCTTCCATGGCAGTGATGTGTGCCTCAGCAACCATCATCTTCTCCTTCCCACGGCGGGCACACTGGTCCCTGTAGCCCTCAAATGCTGACGAGCCGAAGATGGGGAGGGTAATGGACCATGATGCTCCAGCCTCGGCAGATCCGAGCGCCCATTATGTCGACGCAATGGATTTGCATTGGCCAGATCCCGACGTTGGTCTGGTGCACTCCTCCAGGGAGCAGTGGAGGGCTATGAGGACGGTCATAGCCTCCTCTATCCCGCATGTAACGACACCCTAGTCGATGTATCCGGATTGGTCAGGGTCAGATCCGCTGCTTGTCATGCCGGAGAGGGTTGGAGATCACCGGAAGAGAGCTTGGGGCGGAACAGAGTCTACTGGAGTGGAGTGGCTAGGGCTTGGTTAGGGGAGTGGATGGGGACGAATATATGTGGGGTCAGAGTGGGCCAGCATGGGGCAGATCTGACGTGGCAGTCCCGTGGCGAACCTGGGTCTCCCCATATCCACACAAGATTTGGGTTGGATATGAGGGGTGCCGGTTAGTGTGGCATATGGTTGAGTTTTTTGATTGGTCAATTATCGAGCCATCCGTTTGGGCATATAGGGGAGGGGAGTTGAGGCGCCCGACTATATATGCTCTAAGGGATACCCCCCGTGCCTAAGACTTTCTAGTAGTAAAATAATTACCCAACATATCATTCAAAGTAATGTTTACTTTACCATCAACAATAATTGACTTGGTCCACTAAATTACATTTCCAGGGAACGCTTTCATCTCTAACAGAGAAAGCATAAGTCTCAGTTAAATTTATCATAGGCTTTCTCAAAATTGACTTTAAAAAGCACACCAGAGAGCATGCTCTTATGCATATAGTGTATGGTCTCATGCAAAATTACTACATTATGGAGTAAATAACAACCTTTAATAAAAGTTGTTTGAATCTTAGACACTAGCTTGTCAACAACCAACATAGCTCTAGTGTTCAGAACCTTAGTGAAAATCTTAAAAGTAACATTAAGCATGTAGATAAGCCTATACATTTGGATCTTATCACCCCATGGCCTTTAACAATCAAAGTAACTACACCATACTTTAACCTAGGGAGGTCTAGTTTACCATCGAAGAAGTCACAAAACTGTTGGGATAAATCACAAATAAAAATCCCAAAAAACTTGGTAAAATTCAATAGGAATGCCATCAGGGCCAGCCGCTCGGTTATGTTTCATAGAGAAGACGACAAATAAACTAGTTCATAGTGATCTTTGTATTTAGAGAGTCGATACCATTTTATCTTCCCCTCTCTTAAAATTTTGCTCAATCTACACTGAACATCATTTCTAGGCTCATAGTGAGCTACTAATAAACTAGTTTTCTCACATCTCCTATCAAGATCATCCAATTGGGTAATTATAATGTTTCTTTCTTTCTTATAAACTCCCTCCACATTGAGATTCCAACCCTTCAGGCATATTCTCAGATTTCTCATTTTCTACAGCCAAACGGTCAAATTATCCTACCATACACCTTGATGTGCGAAACTTGATTAACTGCAGTAGCAAGATCATCTATGGTAAACCAACATAATTCAAAGCAAAAAGGTTTATTAATAGTAAAGGTTCTAACTCCATTATGCATAACCAAGGTTGCATGGTCATAAACACCTCTATGGCTCTAACCGGTGTCCTGACTGTAACTAGCGGAAATTTTAACTCTCAAGTGTGGTGATGACCCGCAAGTATACGGGATAGTTGTAACCTCTTCCTATAAGTAAGAGTGTTAAACCCAACGAGGAGCTAAAGGTAGAACAAATAAGCTCTCAAGTCCAATCGGCCACTGATACGACTCTACGCATGCTTGACGTTCGCTTTACCTAGAACAAGTATGAAACTAGAAGTACTTTATAGGTGTGATAGGATAGGTTTGCAAGACAATAAAGAGCACGTAAATATAAACTAGGGGCTGTTTAGATAAAGATGCAATAAAGTAAATATAACGAGTGTGGCAAAGTGGTGGTAGGAGTTGTGAAATTGTCCCTAGGCAATTGACTATGTTACTAGACCGGTAATCACTATTGCAATTCTATTTGAGGGAGAGGCATAAGCTAACATACTTTCTCTACTTGGATCATATGCACTTATGATTGGAACTCTAGCAACCATCCGCAACTACTAAAGATCATTAAGGTAAAACCCAACCATAGCATTAAAGAATCAAGTCCCCTTTATCCCATACGCAAACAACCTACTTACTCGTGTCTGTGCTTCTGTCACTCACGCCATCCACCATAAGCAAATCATGAACATACTGCAAACCCTACAGCGGGGATCCCTCACGCTTGCGCGACACGGAGAGCACCATAGGACATCACCAATAATAAAACATGCAACTCAAACCAATCATACAATTCATCAATCACCGGTAGGACAACGAAAAGCTACTCAGACATCATAGGATGGCAACACATCATTGGATAATAATATGAAGCATAAAGCACAATGTTCAAGTAGAGGGTACAGCGGGTTGCGGGAGAGTGGACCGCTATAGATAGAAGGGGGAAGGTGATGGAGATGTTGGTGAAGATGGCGGAGGTGTTGGTCAAGATCGCGGTGATGATGATGGCCCCCGGCAGCGCTCTGGCGCCACCGGAAGCAAGGGGGAGAGAGGCCCCCTTCTTCTTCTTCTTCTTCCTTGACCTCCTACCTAGATGGGAGAAGGGTTTCCCCTTTGGTCCTTGTCTCCCATGGCTTGGGAGGGGCGAGAGCCCCTCCGAGATTTGGATCTATCTCTCTGTTTCTGCGTTCTGGAATTCTGCCCTAACACCGTTTCTTTTATATCCGGAGATCCGTAACTCCGATTGGGGTGAATCTTTCGCCCAGATTTTTCTTGTAAAATTAGCTTTCTTGCGGCAAAATAAGAGCGTCAACCGCCTTAAGGGTGGCCCAGGAGAGTGCCAGGCGCGCCCAGGGGGGAGGGCGCGCCCCCTATCTCCTGGCCACCTCGGGCACCGTTTCGCGTTGATTCTTCCTTCTAAAAATCCCAAATATTCCAAAATAATTCTCCGTCTGTTTTTAACCCGTTTGGATTCCGTTTGATATTGGTTTCTCTGAAACATAAAACATGCAACAAACAGAACTGCATCGGCAATCGGATCAATATGTTAGTCCCAAAATAGTATAAAAAGTTGCCAAAAGTATATGAAAGTTGAAGAATATTGGCATGGAACAATCAAAATTATAGATACGACGGAGACGATAAGCATCCCCAAGCTTAATTCCTGGGGGAAAATAAAAATTTTTAAAAAATTTTTGGGAAAATTTAAAAAAAACCCCCCTTTCCCGGGAAAAAAAAAAAAAAGGTTTCCCCCCCCCCAAAAAAAAGGGGAATTTTCCTTTTTTGGGGAAACTTAAAAAAGGGGAAAGGAAAAAACCCCCTTTTTTAAAAAAGGGGGCAAAGGTTTTTAAAAGGAACCCCAAAAGGGGGGAAAAAAAAAAATTTTTAAAAAAATTTGGGAAAAAAAAAAAAAAAAGGGGGGGGGGGGGCCCCCCCTTTTTTTTTTGGGGCCCCCCCCCCTTTTTTTCCCCCCCCCCAAATTTCCAAAAACCCCCCTTTTTTTCCCAATTTAAACCCTTTGAAATTTTTTAAAAAAAAAAAAAAAAAAACCTTTTGGGGGTTTTTTTTAAAAATTTTGGTTAAATTTTAAAAAAAAATTTTTAAAAAAGGAAAAAAAAAAAAAAAAAGGAAAAAATTTAAAATTTCCCCAAATTTAAAAACCCCTTTTTCCCCTTTTTTTGGTTTTTTTTGTTTTAAAAAAAAGGTTTGGAAAAAAAAAATTTTTTCCCCCCGGGCCCCTTTTTTTTCCCCTTTTTTAAAAAGGGGTAAAAGGGGTTTTTTTTTGGGATTTGGTAAAGTGGGCCCCCAAAAAATTTTTTTTTTTTCCCCCCCCCCCAAATTTTAAAAAACCCTTTTTAAAAAAAAAAAGGTTGGTTTTTTTTTGGGAAAAAAGGGGGGGCCCCTTTTTAAAAAAACCCCCGGGAAAACCCTTTTTTGGGAAAAAGGGTTTTTTTCCAAAAATTTTTTTGGGGGGGAAAAAACCCCAAAAACCCCCTTATTTTCCCTTTCATGGGTTAAAAATTTAAAAACCCGGGGGGTTTTAATCCCCCCTTTTTTTCCCCCTTTTTTTTTAAAACCCCCCCTTTTTTTTCCAACCCCCCGGGAAAAACCTTTTTTAAAAATTTTTTTTAAAAAATTTTTTTTTAAAAAAATTTTTTTTTTTCCCCTTTTTAAAAAAAACCCCCCCAAAAAAATTTTAAAATTTGGCCCCCCCTTTATTTTTCCCAATTAAAAAAAAAATTTTTTAAAAGGTTTTTTTTTTTGGGGGTTTTTCCCCCTCCCCGGCCAACCAAAAATTTTTTTACCCCAAAAAACCCCCGGTTTAAAAAAAATTTTCCCCTTTTTCCCCCCCCTTTTCCCAAAATTTTAAGGGTTTTTTTTTAAAAGGGGGTTTTTTTTAATTTTTTTCCCTTTTTTTTCCTTAAAGGTTTTAAAAAATTTAAATTCCCGGGCCCCCCTTTTTTAACCCCAAATAAAATTAAAAAAACCCCCCATTTTTTTAAAAACAAAAACCCAAAAAAATTTTTTTTTTGGGGTTTTTTTTCCCTTAAACCAAAGGGCCCTGTAAGGGGAAAAAAAAAAACCAAAAAAATTTTTTCTTTTTTAAACCCGGGAATTTTGGGAAAATTTAAACCCAAAAAATTTTTGGAAAATTTAAATTTAAAAAAGGTTTTGGGGAAAAAAATTTAAAAATTTTTAAAAAAAGGGGGTTTTTTTTGGGGGCCCCAATTCCCTTTGGCCCCCTTTCCGGGGGGCCCCCCCAAAAATTTTAAACTTTCGGTTTGTTAAAAACCCCACCGCCCAAAAAAAAAGGAAAAATTTTTAAAACCCCCCCCAAAAAAAATTTTCCCCGGGAAAAAAAAAAAAAACCGGGGCCCCCCCCCCCCCCAATGGAAAAAAAAATTTTTTAAAAAAAAAAATTAAACCCCCCTTTTTTTTTTTTTTAAAAAAAAGGGAAGGGGTTTTTTAAAAACCCGGGGAAGGGAAAAAAAAGGGGGGAATTGGGTTAATTTGGGGGGGGGTTTTTCCCTTTTTGGGGCCCCCCCCCCCAAAAAAAAAAGGGGGGGGCCCCAAAAACCCCCCCCCGGGGGAAATTTTCCCCCCCCCCCCCCCCAAGGGAAATTTTCCCCTTTTTTCCCCCGGCCCTTTTCCCCCAAAGGAAAAAATTTTTTTTAAAATTTTTAAAAAATTTTTTTGGGGGCCCCCCGGCTTTTCCTTTGGGGGGGGGTTTTTTTAAAAAAATTTTTTTAAAATTTTAAAAAACCCCCGTTTACCCCCAAAATTTTTCCAAAAAAAATTTTAAAAAAAAAAGGGTTTTTTTTTTTGGGAAAAAAAAGTTTTTTAAAAAAAAAAAATTTTAAAAAAAATTTTTTTTTTTTCCTTTTTTCCCCCCTTTTTTAAAAAAATTTGGAGGCCCAAACCGGGGGAAAAAAAAAAAAACCAAATTTTTTTAAAAAAAAAAAAATTTTTTTTTTTGGTTTTTTGGGGGAAAAGGGCCCCCTTTTTTTTTTCCCCCCCTTTTGGGACCCCTTTTTAAAAAAAAAAAAAAAATTTTGTTAAAAGGAAAATTTTTTAAACCCCCCTTTTTTAAACCCAAAAAAAGGGCCCCCTTTTTTTTCCCCCAGGGTTTTTTTCCCCCCCTTTTTTAAAAAAATTTTAAAAACCAAGGGGGTTTTTTTTTCCCCCAAAAACCCAAAAGAAAAGGGGCCCGGGTTTCCTTTTTTTCCCCTTTTGGGGCCCCCCTTTTTAAACCCTTTTTTTTAAAACCTTTCCCCCTTTTTTTAAAAAAAAATTTTTCCCCCCTTTTCCCCCCCTTTTTTTAAAAGGGTTTTTTTTTCCCCCCCTTTTCCCCCTTTTAAAACCCCCCCCAAGGCCCCCCCAAAAAGGGGAAAAAAAGGGGGAAAAAGGGCCCCCTTTGGGGTTTTTCCCCCCTTTTTTTTTTTTTTTTGGGTTTTTAAATTTTTCCCCCCCAAAATTTATAAACCTGAAATTTTTTCCCCTTTGGGAAAAAAATTTTAAATTTAAAACCCAATAAACCCCCCCCAAAAAAAAAAAAAAAGGGAAAAAAACCCAAAATTTTTCCCTTAAAACCCCCTTTTTTAAATTTGGGTTCTTTCCCCCCAAAAAATTTTTGGGAAAATTTTAAAAAAAAAAAACCCCTTTTTTTTTTTTCCCCCTTTTAAATTTAAAAGTTTTTTTTTAAACCCTTTTTCCCCCCCCCTTTAAAAAGGGCCCCCCAAAAACCCCGGGGGTTTTTTCCCCTTGAAAAAGGGGGGTTTTTTTTTCCCCCCCGGGGGAAAAAAAAAACCCCCAATAAAACCTTTTTTTTTAAAATTTTCCTTTAAATTTTAATTTTTTTTCCCAAAACCCCAAAAGGGGAAAAAAACCCCCAAAAACCCTTCCCCCCCTTTTTTTTTCCCAAAAAAAAATTTTTTGGGGAAATTTAAAAAAGGGATTTTTTTTGGGGGAGGGCCCCGGGAAACCCGGGGGGTTTTTTAAAAAAACCCCCCCCTTTTTCCCCCCCAAATTTAAAAACCCCCCAAAAATTAAACCCCCCCTTTTAAAATTTCCCTTTTTTTTTTAAAAAAACCAAACCCCTTTGAACCCCAAAAAAAAAAGGGGTTTTTTAATTTTTCCAAAAGGGGGTTTTTTTGGTTTTTCCCAAATTTTCCCCCCCCCAAAGGTTAAAAAGGGGTTACCCCGGTTTTTTCCCCCGGGAAACCCCCCCCCTTTTTTTGGGAAAAAATTTTTTTGGTTTTTTTTTTTCCCCCGGGGGAATTTTCCGGGAAAGGAAAACCCCCAAATTTAAAAAAAAAACCCCCCCCCAAAAAAAAAAATTTAAAAAAAATTTTTTTCCGGAAAAGGGGAATTTTTTTTTTTTTTCCCCCTTTCCCCCCAAAAATTTGAAAAAAAACCCCCCGGTTTTAAAAAAAAGGGGGTTTTGAATTTTCCCCTTACCCGGGGCCCCCTTTTTCCCCAAAAAAAGGGCAACCCCAAAAAAAAAGGGAAAAAAAAGGGGGGGGCCCCCCCGGGGGCCCTTTTTTTTAAAAAAAAATTTTTTCCCCCCGGGGTTTTTAAAAAAAAACCCCTTTTTTTTCCCCTTTCCCATTTTTGGGTTTTTTTTTTTAAAACCCCCCCTTTTTTTTTAAAAAAACCCGGGGGAAAAAAGGCCCCCCCCCAAAAAACCCCAAAAAAACCCCCCCCCCCCCCGGGGGTTTTTTTTTAAATTTTTTAAAAAAAAAATTAATTGGCCCGGGTTTTTTTAAAAAAAAAAAAAAAACCCCGGGAAACCCCTTTTTTTTTAAAATTTAAATTTCCCCAAAAAAAATTTTAAAACGGAAAAAAACCAACCCTTTAAAATTTTCAAAAAAAATTTTTTAAAAAATTTAATTTATTTTTTTAAAATAAAAAAAGGGAAAAAAAATTTTTTTAAATTTTTGGGGTTTTTCCTTGGGGGTTAAAATTTTTAAAACCCCAAAAACGTTTTTTTTTTTTTTAAATTTTAACCAAACCCCCAAGGAAAAAAAATTTTTTTTAAAAACCGGGAAAAAAATTTTTCCCCCCCCCCAAAAAAGGGGGGAAAAAAATTTTTAAAAAAAAGGGGGGGGGGACCCCCGAAAATTTTTTTTGGGTTTAAAAAAAAAACCCCCAAAATTCCCTAAAACCAAAATTTAAACCCCCAAAAAAAATCCCCCGGGGGGGGCCCTTTGGCCAAATTTAAAAAAATTAAGGTTTTTTTTTTAATTTCCCCCCCCGGGGGGGGGTTTTAAAAAAAAGGGGAAAAATAAATTTTAAAAATTTTTTTTGGGGTATTTCCCCAATTTTAAAAACCCCAAGGGATTTTTTTTTTTTCAAAGGGGCCCCCCAAAATTTCCCTTCCAAAAACCCCCCTTTCCCGGTTTTAAAAAAAAAACCCCCAAAAACCAAACCCCTTTTCCCAAAAAACCCTTCGGAACCTTTTTTTCCCCAAGGGGGAAAAAGGGGTTTTTGGGTTTTTATTTTCCCCCCTTCCAAAAAAAAAAAAGGGGGGTTCCCAAATTTTTTTTTTTAAAAAACTTTCCCCCCAAAAGGGGGAAAAAAAAATTTTTTTTTCCCCCCCGGTTTTTTCCCTTTTTTTTAAATTTAAAAAACCCCCAAAAATTTTTTTTTTTGTTTTTTTTTTTTGGGTTTTTTGGGGTTTAAAGGGGGAAAACCCCCAAAAAAAAAATTTTTTCAAAAAAAACCCCAAAAACCCCTTTTAAACCCCCAAAATTTTTCCCCTTTAACCCCCCGGGGTTTTTTTTAAACCCTTTAAAACCCCCTTTTTTAAAAAAAAAAACCCAAGGTTTTGGGAAAAATTATCCAAAACCCCCGGGGGGAAAAAAAATTTTTCCCCCCAAATTTTCCCCCCAAAAAAACCCTTTTTGGGAAAAAAAAACCCCCCCCAAAATTTTTTGGGTTCCAAAAAACCCCCCTTTTAAAAATTGGCCCAAAATTGAAAAAAAAGGGGCCAAATGGGAACCCTTTTTTTCCTTTTCCCGGAATAAACCCCATTTTAAAAAAAACCCCCCCCTGGGTTTAAGGGGAAAAAAAAACCCCCTTTTTTTGGGGGTTTTTTAAAAAAAAAAAAAAAAAGGAAGGGGCCCCCCTTTTCCCAAAAATTTTTCCCAAAATTTCCCCAAATTTTTTAAATTTAAAGGGAAAAAAATTTTCCCCCCATTAAATTTTTTTAAAAAGGGGGGCCCTTAACCCCCCAAAAAGGGCCCCGGGGGGGCCGGTTTTAACCCCTTTTTTTAAAAATTTTTAACCCTTTTGTTTAACGGGGGGTTTTTTTTTTTTTAAAAAGGAAAACAAACCCCCCCCCTTTTTCCCCCCCCAAAAAAAATTTTTTAAGGCCCCCCCCCCAAAATAAAAAAGGGGAAAAGAAAACCAAAATTTCCTAACCCCCTTCCCCCAAAAAGGGGGGGGCCCCCCTTTTTTTCCCCTTTTTCCCTTTTCCCCGGGTTTGGGGCCCCAAAAAATTTTTTTTTTCCCCCAAAAAAAAAATTTTTTTTTTTTTAAAAAAAGGCCCCCCGGAAAAGGGCCCCCCCCCCCCCAAACCCCCCCAAAAACCACCCCCCCGGGGGCCCCAAAAAAAACCCCCCCCCCGGGGGAAAAAAAAACCCCCCCTTTAAAAACCCCTTTTTTGGGAAAAAAAGGGGAAAAAAAATTTTTTTCCCCTTTTTTAAAAGGGGGCCCCCCTAAGGTTTTTTTTTCCCCAAAACCCCCCCTCCCAAAAAAAAATTTAAAAAGAGGGGGAAAAAACCCCCCAAAACTTTTTCCCCCCCCCAAAAAAAAATTTTCCCCCCCCCCCCCCCTTTTTAAAAATTTTTAAAGGTTTTTTAAAAAAGGAAAATTTTTTCCCCCCCCAAAAAAAATTTTTTTAAAAATTTTTTTTTAAAAATTCCCCAAATTCTTATTAAATTAAAAGGGTTTTTGGCCCCCCAAAAAAAAATTTTAGGGCCCCAAAATTTTTTTTTCCCCCCCCCGGGGGGCCCCTTTTCCAAAAAAACCAAAAACCCCCCCCAACCCCCGGTTTTTGGGGAAAAAATTTTTTTAAAAAATTTTTTTCCCCCCCAAACCCAAACCGGAACCCTTTTTTGGGGAAAAGCCCCCCAAAAACCCCCCTTTTTGTTAAACCCCCAAAGGCCAAAAATTTTTTTTCCCCTTTCCTTTTAAAACCAAAAAAAATTGGGGGTTTTTTTTAATTCCCAAACCCCCGGCGGTTTTTCCCCCCCCCTTTTCCCCCCCGGGGGGCAACCCCCTTTTTTTTTTAAAAAAAAAAATTAAAACCCCAAATTTTTTTCCCCTTTTTTAAAAAACCCCCGGGTGGGTTTTTTGGGTTTTCCCCCTTTAAACCCAAAGGAAAAACCCCCCTTTTTTTTTTAAAAAAGGGGTTTTTTTTTTTTCCCCCCCCCTTTTAAAAAAACCCTTTTGGGGAAAAACCAAAAAATTTTAAAAAGGGGAAACAAAGGGGAAAAAAATTTTTTTTCCCCTTAAACCCCCAAAAAATTTAACCGAAAACCCCCCCTTTTTTAAATTTCCCTTTTGGGGCCCCCAAATTAAAAAAAAAAAAGGGCCCCCAGGTTTTAAATTTTTCCCCCCCCCGGGGAATAAAAAAAAAAAAATTCCCCCCGGCCCAAAGGTTTTTAAAAGGGGAAAAAAACCCCCCCCCAACCCCTGGGGGTTTCCTTTGGGCCCAAAAGGGGGCCCCCCCAAAAAACCCCCCCAAAAAACCCCTTTTAAAAAAACCCCCGGGTTTCCCCAAAAGGGAGGGTTCCCCAAAAAATTTTTTTGGGTTTTTGGGGGCCCCCGGGGTTTCCATTTTTTCCTTTTCCCCCCAAAGGGGGTTAAAGCCCCAAAAACCCCCCCCCCCAAGCCCCTTTTTTTTAAAGGGGTTTTGCTTTTAACAACCCCCTTTTTCCCCCCCGGGGGATTTGGGGGGGCCCCCCTTTCCCCAACCCCCTTAATTCCCCTTTGGGGTTTTTGGCCAAAAATTTTTTTTAACCCCCAAACCCTTTGGAACCCCCAAAAACCTTCTTTTTTCCCCCCCCCCCCTTTCCCCACCCCCCCTTTTTTTAAAATTTTCCCCCAAAAAAAAATTTTTTTTTATTAAAAACCCCCGGGAAATTTTTGGAAATTTTTCCCCCGCCCAAAGGGAAAAATTTTCCCCAAAAAGGGTTTCCAAAGGGAAAAGAACCCTTTGGGGTTTTTTTTTTTAAAAACCGGGGGGGGGGGGCCCCCCTTTTTGGAAAAAGGAAAACCCAAATTTTAACCCAACCCCGGGGGTTTTTCCCCCCCAAAAAAAGGGGGGGCCCCCCCCGGGCCTTAAAAAAAACCCCAAAATTTTTTTTTTTGGGGAAATTTTTGGGGTGGGCCCGGTTCGGGTTTGGGGTTTTTGGGGGGGGGCCCCCCTTTTTGGGTTCCCCCAAACCCAACCCAAAACTTGGTTCCCCTTTTCGGCCCCTTTTTCCCTTAAATTAAAATTCCCGGGTTTTTTTCCCCCGGTTCCTTTTTTTCCCCCTTTTAAAAAAAACCCAAAAAATTTTTTTTCCCCCCCTTTTTAAAAAAAAACCCAAAATTTTTTGTTTTTTCCCCTTTTAAAATTTTTTTTTTTGGAAAACCCGCCCTTTTTTTTTAAAAAAAACATAAGTGAAGCAAAAGAGCATTCTACAAATGGCGGTTTTCTATGTGAAGAGAAATGATAATCCAAACTTTAAATGATATAAGTGAAGCACATGAAGCATTCTATAAAGCCATACTCAAAAGATTTAAGTGAGGTGCAATGAGCATTCTATAAATCAACAATAGGACTATCTCATACAGCATGGTGCATAAAAGAAAATGAAAACTAAATGCAAAAGACGCACCAAGACGCGCACATAATGCATGAACGAAACGAATCCGAAAACATACCTATACTTGTTGAAGAAAGAGGATGCCTTCCGGCATCCCCAAGCTTAGACGCTTGAGTCTCCTTGAATATTTACTTGGGATGCCTCGGCATCCCCAAGCTTGAGCTCTTGCCTCTTCCTTTTCCTCATATCAAGACATCCTCGATTAGACACTTCATCTACACAAAACTTCAACAGAAAACTCGGTAAGATCCATTAGTATAATAAAGCAAATCACCACTCTAAGTACTGTTGCAAACCAACTCATATTTTGTTTTTGCATTGTGTCTACTGTAATATAACTTTTCCATGGCTTAATCCATTAATATAAATTGATAGATTCATCAAAACAAGCAAACTATGCATCAAAAACAGAATCACAAAAACAGAGCAGTCTCAGAAATATGAACATCCACCAAACTTATGGTACCCCAAAATTCTACCAAAATTAGGGAGAAAAAGTTGTATAGAAGGACAGTGCAAAAAGAATCAGAACCGTTTGACTCTCAAGTTAAAAATGTAAAATCGCGCACTACAGCCAAAGTTTCTGTCCTACACCATACAAACCAACAAGCATTGTAAACATCCTAAAGGCAAACCTTGGTGCATTATTTTTATAATTCAATGGAATTGTACAAGGGGATAATTATTTTTGATGAAAAGTTTCTGTAATCAAGATTCACAAAGTTTCCGTGAGCATGAACAAATTTCAAGGAGCTCTCCCACTTCAACAATGCTTGTCTCTCTCACTTTCACTTTCCTTTTTGAAAAGTTTTGAGTTCCCCTCTTTATTTTTTTGTTTTTAAACTATATAAAAGCACTCAATAGAAATAAATGACTCTCTAAAACTTCCGGGTTGTCTCCCTGGCAGCGCTTTCTTTAAAGCCATTAAGCTAGGCATATAGTGCTCAAGTAATGAATCCACCCGGATCCCAAGGTATATCAAAGCCAATTTTAATTAACAATGATTTGTAATTTAGTAGTGAGCACAAAGTAACATATATCATGCAACAACGAATTCTAACTCTCTTCCTATGCATCGGCATTGTCATAAAAGAACAATTCATGCACACATAGTAAAGGCCAATGCATAGTATAAACAGTTTCTTGCAATTCTATCGTGTTGGAAACATAAAGAGGCGGAGATGTAGTTCCTCTCTCATAATAATTGCAAGTAGGAGCAGCAAGCACATGCATATTATATTCATCAAAATCATCATGTGCAATGGTAAAAGGCAACCCATCAATATAATCCTTAACGAGCACAAACTTCTCCAATATAGTGTAGTTGGGAGAATTCAAACAAATTCAAGGGATCATAGCAATCATCATAGCCATCATCCTTCGGTAAGCACGAAGGGGAATTAAACAATGTATGAGTTGAAGAGTTATTCTCATTAGAAGGTGGGCACGGGTGATCAATCCGCTCTTCCTCCTTTTGTTCTTCGCTCTCCTCATCATCTTTTTCATCCAATGAGCTCATAGTTTCATCAATTTATTCTTCCATAGCTTCCTCAAGAAAATATTAGTCTCTTCTTGGACAGCAGAGACTTTCTCAATAAATGCATTAATATTGTAATTGTATTCATAATTTTCATAGCAATATCTAAGTACAGCAAATTTTTCGGGTCTATAAACTGAATCATCAAAATCGTTAAACGCTTTAAACATAGACTCAATCTCATAAGGACCCATAAAAGCAACATATTCTTCTATTTGTTCCACATCATAGTAATCATATACACCATTAGCATAAGAAGCCAAGGTTTTATTATCATTCAATTTGCATGAAAAGGGAAGGTGTGGAGCCTTCATCCTAGAGCAACAAGTACAATCATGTATCACGCATAGTTGACGAGCATACCAACGTAATATAGAAATTTGATCCCATAATAGTTTTCCTTTTTGTGTCAAGCAATAATCCCTAAAGTATTCACGTTGATCCAACGTTACTCCCTTAACAAAGTTGAATGGGGTTTTCTCAGGATTATTAAAGTAGTACATAATTTCTTTCACATAACGAGCATCAAAAGTATTAGAAGGTTCCCCATCTCCATGAGTAGCATCTACACCTAATTTTTTTGGTATTTCGTGTTCCATATCCATAACTAAAGATAGAGAACAACTTAGAACATCACATAAAAATTACTTAGTGATAAAGCAAACAAGCACACACGAGAATATTCACCCCACGCTATGACTCCCCGGCAACGGCGCCAGAAAAAGGTCTTGATGACCCGCAAGTATACGGGATAGTTGTAGCCTCTTTCGATAAGTAAGAGTGTCGAACCCAACGAGGAGCTAAAGGTAGAACAAATACTCTCTCAAGTCCTATCGGCCACTGATACGACTCTACGCACGCTTGACGTTCGCTTTACCTAGAACAAATATGAAACTAGAAGTACTTCGTAGGTGTGATAGGATAGGTTTGCGAGATAATAAAGAGCACGTAAATATAAACTAGGGGCTGTTTAGATAAAGATGCAATAAAGTAAATATAACGAGTGTGGAAAAGTGGTGGTAGTAGTTGTGAAATTGTCCCTAGGCAATTGACTACGTTGCTAGACCGGTAATCACTATTGCAATTTTATTTGAGGGAGAGGCATAAACTAACATACTTTCTCTACTTGGATCATATGCACTTATGATTAGAACTCTAGCAAGCATCCGCAACTACTAAAGATCATTAAGGTAAAACCCAACCATAGCATTAAAGCATCAATTCCCCTTTATCCCATAATGCAAACAACCTACTTACTCGGTCTCAGGCTTCACACTCACGCCACCCACCATAAGCAAATCATGAACATACTGCAAACCCTACAGCAGGGATCCCTCACGCTTATGCCGACATGGAGAGCACCATAGGACAGCACCAATAATAAAACATGCAACTCAAACCAATCATAGCAATTCATCAATCACGGGTAGGACAACGAAAATCTACTCAGACATCATAGGATGGCAACACATCATTGGATAATAATATGAAGCATAAAGCACCATGTTCAAGTAGAGGGTACAGCAGGTTGCGGGAGAGTGGACCACTATAGATAGAAGGGGGAAGGTGATGGATATGTTGTTGAAGATGACGGAGGTGTTGGTGAAGATCGCGGTGATGATGATGGCCCTCGGCAGCGCTCCGGCGCCACCGAAAGCAAGGGGAGAGAGAGGCCCCCTTCTTCTTATTCTTCCTTGACCTCCTCCCTAGATGGGAGAATGGTTTCCCCTATAGTCCTTGGCTCCCATGGCTTGGGAGGGGCGAGAGCCCCTCCGAGATTGGATCCATCTCTGCTTCGTTCGAATTCTGCCTCGCACCGCTTTTATATCCGGAGATCCAGAATTCCGATTGGGGTGAATCTTTCCCAGATTTTTCTCATAAAATTAGCTTTCTTGCGCAAAAGAAGAGCGCCAACCGCTTTTTGATGGCCCAGGAGAGTGCCAGCGCGCCAGGGGAGGGCGCGCTCTATCTCCTGCCACCTCGCACCGCTTCACGCTGATTCTTCCTCCGAAAATCCCAAATATTCCAAAATAATTCTCCGTCTGTTTTTATCCCATTTGGATTCCGTTTGATATTGGGTTTCTGCAAACATAAAACATGCAACAAACAGAACTGCATCGAGCAATCGGATCAATATGTTAGTCCCAAAAATAGTATAAAAGTTGCCAAAAGTATATGAAAGTTGAAGAATATTGGCATGGAACAATCAAAATTATAGATACGATGGAGACGATCATGTGTGTCGTGGAATTGTCACGCCGATGTCCTCGTGAAAGGACTTAGTTGTGGAGCCATCGCAACTAGGAAACTTGAAGGGTTAAATCGACAAGGGACACGAGAGGTTTTATACTAGTTCGCCCCTTACGGTGAAGGTAAGGCCTACGCCTAGTTGGGTTGGTATTGATGTTTCGATGACCGTGGAGCGAGATACGCTATGCCCGGCCTCGATGAGTTGTTTTTTCTTAAGCCGCCAAAGAGGTCGCCCCTTATATACACGGGTTGACGCCTGGGCTTCTGAGAGTCCCGGACGGCTTATAAACAAAGGTCCGCTCGGTGACTAGTTAAATCTACCTTATGTTACAAGTCATGCCATTACGGCGTTTACTACAACGGGCCTTAAGCGCGGTGGGCCTTAAGCCCTTTATTGAATCGCCGCCTTCATGCTTGGTCTTGGGCTTCTCTCTGGTGAGTCTTATTTGTGTAACTGGCCTCTCCGGGCGGCTTACACAAATAGCTATATCCCCAACATTAGGCCCCGTTGATTTGAACTCGTTCATGTCAATCTTAAAACACCTTTAAAGAATAAGTCTTTAGTCTTCGACTATACGTAGGGTTTTTTTTAACCCGCCATGACGCTATCTTCGATCCGTGTTAACCTGGCGTGACGTCATCCTTTCTTAAATTCCTTTTCTATTCCACCGTATCTTTCAACGGATCTCTGCTTTTATTGATTGTTCTGAAAATCGAGGCGTCCGGGCCGCTGGATAATAGTTCTTATCTCCTCGTTTCCCGCGCCGTCTCAGTTATCCTCTCCTTATAAATAGGCGCGACCTAGGCGTCCCATTCTCCTCCTTCTAGTCGTCTTCTTCCTCTTGCCTCCTCTCTGCCACTCGAGCTCTGCGCCGCCGCCGCAGATCTCCTTGTCTTCACCAACTCAGGCATTGATCAACCTGGTTGGACCAGAAAAACGCGACACTCTTCCGCGGTAACCTTGCATCGATAGTATCCCTTTCCTCGCTCCTTAGATCTACCTTAAGGCTTTCGAGTTCTTCGAGTTCTTCATTGTCCAGTAGCTTTCTTTCATAGATTTCATTATCCTCGCTCTTCTTGATCTTGAAGATGATAAAAACTGATGCGGTAGATGTTTTGCACCTACTTTGAAATGCAAATGAACCCCTTTTCGTCACATAGAGGCCCCAATGAGCCCTTGAACTTTATCCGCTCCATTTTAGGTCTAGAAAAATTTCCTTTCGTAATGTTGTTTGATCCAAAATATCGGTGGTAGATTATGAAACCTGTTTGTATCACCCGGAAAATTATTTCGCTTAATACCTATAAACACAACTGTCCATGTAGCCGATTTAAATAAGTGATACTGAGCTGTAAGCCTTGCCTTCTTCTCATGACCTTAAGAATTTTGAACTGCTCTTGATACTTGTAGCGGCTTAAATATTGTTGAACAATCACCCTTATATCATTAGGCCCCTTCTTAAGCCACCACTTTAAATAATTTAGATATTTCTCCCGGGTTAAAGTTGAACCGGAACTTCTTATTTTGTCGTAGGCCAACTATTGTCATGGCACCTAAGGTGGCCAAAGCCCCTGTGACTTGCAATTGGGTTCCATCCACAGTTACCAAAAGTAAACTTGCTGAGTTCGTGAAGTCTGGCCACCTGCCCAAAAAGGAGGTCATGTCTTATCGTGCCCCTGACCCGTCTGAAGAGAGGCCTCATCCCAAAGAAGGGGAGGTGATAGTGTTCACGGATCACATGAACCGGGGATTTGCCCCTCCCGGCTCAAAATTCTTCATGGAAGTTTTGAATTTCTTTGATCTTAAACCTCTAGACATTGGACCCAATTCCGTGTCAAATCTTTGCAATTTCCAAGTCTTCTGCGAGGTGTACCTGGGAGAGGAGCCAAGTCTGCTATTGTTCAGAGAACTTTTTTACTTGAACCGGCAAAATGAACGTGCCAACGGGCCTAGTCTTGAGCTTGGCGGCATCTCAATCCAGCGGCGGAGAGATTGTCTTTTCCCTTATGCTGAGCTGCTGAGTCACCCGAAAGATTGGAACCAGACGTGGTTCTACTGTCAAGACACGTCACCGGCTGATGAGAGGCCTCTACCCGGCTTCCGCGCCCTGCGCCCTGAATCCAACCATCCGCTGGCGGATAAGTTATCCGCTGTTGAGCGCCTGCCCCTCAACCCCACCATCAGGAAGATTAAAGCTCTTCTAGGAAACGGGTTAAACGGCATCGATCTGGTTTGAGTCTGGGTCACCTGGCGGATACTACCATTAAGCTGCCGCTCCAGCTTAATGTGTACTTACACAGGCGAGAAGGATGATCCAATGCGTCATAGTCCTGATGACTTACCAGATGATGTGGTAGATGCTACAACCCAATCATTGTTGAAGGAGGGCACTGTAACTAGCAATGCCTTTGCCTTACTTCCCTTCTGCAAGAAGAACCCAGTCCCTGTAGTGAGTTACCAATCTTAATAAGCACTTTTTAACATATTATACCTTCTTTGTACTTATGATTCCTTATCTTTTTCCACGGGCCGGTGATAATTTCTGGAAGGTCAAGTATGACCATGAGGCTGCCAAACAGGCCAGGGCAGCCAAGAAAACCGAAAGGAAAGCCGCCAAGACGGGCACCTCAAAGAAGAAGAAACCCAGCGCCTCCTATATGCTTAAATTAGATGACTCTTCTTCGGATGATGAAGAGGTAATCTTTTGATTTTCTTAACTCCTTTGTTGTTACTCTACTGACATTCTATCCTTTCAGGAGGATACAGGGAACAGTCAAGCAATTGATGAAGAGGTAACTATAATCTCCTTCGACTCAGAGCCTTTGCCAAAGCAAAAAAACCGAAAGGCGACCCGGAAAGTAAGATTTTCACATCCTCTAGCTTACCAAGATCCTCAATTTCTTTTGAAGCAACAACAGCTTGAGAACCGGAGGCAGACTCGGGCCAATCAAGACGCAGAACTCTCCTCCGGCTTACCTGATGTAACCAGGAAGCGTCGGACCGAGGTTATCTCTGATTTACGTTCTGCTTTACCTTTGGCGAGTTTGATTTGCCAACCTCTCAATTCATCTGACTCCAATTATCAGGATACCTCTCCTTCCTCTGACGAGTCGATGCAATCAAACATGCCGGCTTTCAAAACGGCTCCCGGGTAATGTAACCTTTCTTACTTTAAGTTTTTTCATACTTATACCTTAATACTCATCCTTCTACCTTGATTGACAGCCTGCAAGTGAAACCCAGCAAGAGGGCAAAAAGAATAAGCCGTCCCAAGACCCGGTGGTCACTGAACCGGCGCTTGACTCATCCGCCTCCTGACAGCTCCACTCATCAGCCACCGCCGAACTGCTTCGATATTCCGTGCCAACCTCGACTACCATGGAAGATGTTATCCACAATTCTGATAACCCAGAAATTCCTAGCCCGGTCAAGACGACTGACCCGGAAGTTGAATTTCTGAAAAGTCAATATGTTGAACTGGGCCGGCCTACTGTTCTTTCCCAATGCACTGCCAAGGAGGAGTTTGCCCAACGTTGGAAAGCCAAACAGGACATCACTGATTATACTCACCTAAGAATTGGTGATATAGTCTCGGCTATCTCAACCAAGTGCACAATAGTCGTGACTGAAATTGACATGATGAAGCAAATACAAGACAAATCGAGGTATAACTTATGCTTTTTCCTAACCTTACTTATCGTATCAGCCCCCAAGTCTATTGCTTATGAATGAATATGTCAGAGACTTAGAAATCTACTTATCGTTAGGTTGTCCGTTTAAAGTGAATACATTTAACCCGTGATAGCATGAGACTTTGAATTTGTGTTACACATTAGCCCCCAAGTGTCAAGTATCTTTACTTGTAAAGTGCTTGGGACTTAATATGTATGACTCGGTAGGATAGGTTAAAAAATTCTTTAAGCATACACTAGCCCCCAAGTGCCAAGTATCTTTACTTGTAAAGTGTTTGGGACTTGAATGTTACCTTACCATGATTCTTACCATAACCTGATGTCAATACAGCACCATAAGTCAATTTGAGTCTGAGCTATGGACCAAGAGCCACTGAAAACTCAAGAGCTTGAAACTCGTAAAGCCAACTCCAAGTTTGAATTCAGGTGTCTCGAACAAGAGAAGTTGAGGCAAAATTTTGAGTCAGAAAAGAAATTTGGGCTGATGAGAGGGCTTCACTGGTGACTCAGGCTGAGGCGGCAGAAGCATCTCTTGTAGAGGCAACAACCGAACTGTCCGACTTAAAATGGCAGATATCCCAAATGGTCTCAGCCATCTTCGGTAAGTCACTCTAAAAAACCTTAAACATTGTAATCTTCCAAGGATTATTGTAATAGTTATCTCCGGCTTATTGTTATGCTTGTGAACATACAGGCCCCAGGAGTACCAACCTCAAGCAAAACATGCTGATCAAGCTTAAGGTGGTTTACACCTTAGTGGAGCAACAGATTCGGTCACAACGTGCCTTGGCCGCTGTGGCCTTATCAAATACCACCTCACCTCCTACAAGATGTGTCAAGCATCTCGCAGTGCTACCTCAACGAATTCAGATTTAAGGCGGCATCCGCAAGAGCCGAGCCATGGCCACATTAAGTCGGGCAAAGGCATGGGTGCCGAACTTGACTTGGCTAATCTCTCTGGATATCCAAGCTCAAGGAGGACGACATCGCTTTGACGATCAAGACTTCACTGCCTGTGTCAAAGTCGTACGTCCCCTAGCGACCCTTATTGGGAATGATACTGATCTCACTAAGTATTCGCCGGGCTATGATAGCGAGAACCGGAGAATTCCAAATATTCCATATGACCAAGTCAGCCTGGTCCCTGCAACGCGTAAGCATACATTTGCCCCTGAAGTGGACCCGGCCGGTTTAATAGATGATGAGGCTGAATTTGAAGCCTTGAGCGGCATTGACTGGGCCTCGTCCACCTTCCAGGACAAAGCAACCGACGAAGAGGCAGAGAAGGATAACCCGGAGTCTTCAAGCCCGCCGAAGGAATGAGCCGCCAGGTGTTTTATAACTTTGCCAAAACAATGCTTCAGTTATTCAGACTCGGGGAGTCTTGTAATAGGATAGAAAAACCTTCTTAATGCTTGTCATGCCCCTGCGCAGGTTTATGGTGCTTATTACTTTTGTAAGGCGCCATCATTATATTTCTCTGGCTTATGTTAACCATGTATTTCCTTGATGTTTAACTTGCTTTGCCTTATCCTGCACATAAAACAAACAAAATTTTCTGGGCGGTTCACTGCACCAGGGGTTTATAGAGTATTGATAACCCGGAACATGACCCAAAGACATCATATATAGGCCGGTTCATGATTATTTAAAATATAATCACAACAGCATACCTGTGACCCTTTTGATAGTCTTCCCGGCTCATTTGATGCTTTACCTGGCACTTACGATCCTGGGGTGATCAATATTAAACTGGAAGAATTAAGGACCATCTCCTTAAGAAGGTTTCAAGATAGTTAAAGTAATTATATGTATAAGCAATGTTCACAGGATCCTGATTCGAATACGATCAGAAAACCGTCCCAAAGGGGTGAAGCTAAGATTCGGATATGATTATATAGCCCCCAGTGGCTTTGGCGATGCCGATCAAGTGGGTATCGGCACTATGCTCTCTTTGGTTCAATATGACCTATGTTTGAACAGAAGCCCCAAGTGAACATAAGAGTTGTTTAATGATGCTGATTCAAATACGATCCACGCCGGACCCAAAGGGTTAAGCTGTGATTCAAATATGATCAAGAAGCCCCAAGTGGGTTTGGCAAGATGCCGATCAAGTGGTTATCGACACTATGTTCTCTTCGGTTCAATACGACCTATGTTTGAACAGAAGCCCCCAACCCACCATGGCTAGATTCAGATATGATCATAAGCCACCCAAAGGGAAAGCCGGATTCGATGTGATCCGCTCCTGTTGGTTGTCTCCACTACCTGATAAAAAAGACACATAGAGTTTTGAGGGTAGAAAAGGACGGAGGTCCTGCTTTATTTCTTTATATAATATATACATCGTCCAAAAATATATACATCTTGAAAGCTGGTGGCTTAAGTATAATAAGGCCAGAGATGAGCAATATTCCACGGCCGGCGGGTCTCCTCCTCCGACTTAAGTGAGTCTTTGTGCTCTCGAACATCGATGAGGTAGTATGACCCACAGTGCGATTCTTCTCGACCACAAAGGGCCTTCCCAAGGCGGGATAGCTTGTGCATATTAGATCGATCTCGATGAGCCGGAGCACCAAGTCACCTTCCTAAAAGGTTCTGCTCCTAACCCGGCGGCTGTGATAGCGACGCAAGTCTTGTTGATAAATCGCCGAGCGGGCTATTGCCAAGGCTCGCCCTCATCCAGCAAGTCAAGTGCATTCTCGACGAGCTTCTTCGTTGTCACCCTCAACGTAAGCCGCCACGCCACGGCGAATCGTGCGGATGTCACTTGGCAGACCGCCTCGCACCATGCAACATAAAGAAAGGCGTAGCTCAGTAAATCTGTTAGGCGAGTGTTGATGCTCCATAACACGGAAGGTAACTCCTCCACCCAACAACCCGAGTCCGCTGTAAGGGGACAAAGAGCCGGGCTTGATACCTTTCAGATCTCTTGATTAGCTCTTTACGCTGACCATTGATTGAGGATGAGCAACACCAAACATCAAGCCGGATATGTTCTCTTTGACAGAACTCTTCCATGGCACCCTTGGAGAGATTAGTGCCATTATCAGTTATGATGCTATGTGGGAAACCAAAACGAAAGATCACCTTTTTCATGAATTGAACCGCCGTGGCTGCATCACACTTATCGACCGACTCGCCTCAACCCACTTGGTAAACTTATCCACCGCCACCAGAGATGTGTCTTTTTATCCTTAGACCTCTTGAAAGGCCCAACCATGTCAAGCCCCGGAACGCAAACGGCCAAGTGATTGGGATCATCCTCAATTCTTGAGCCGGCACATGAGCTCGTCGTGAGAACTTTTGACAACCGTCACATTTGCTGACCAGATCCTCCGTGATCAAGATGAGCCGTCAGCCAATAGAAACCATGACGAAAAGCTTTGGCTACAAGAGATTTTGACCCGGCATGATGGCCACAATCCCCTTCATGGATCTCACGGAGTATTTCTTGGCCTTCTGTAGGGGACACACAGCGTTGAAACGCCCCAGTGACACTTAGGTGATGTAACTCGCCGTTAAAAATCGTCATAGATTTGGAGCGCCTGACGATTTTTCTTGCCAAGGTCTCATCCTCAGGTAACTCACCCCGGGTCATACAAGCCAAATAGGGAACTGTCCAATCCGGGATAACGTGAAGAGCTGCCACAAGCTGTGCCTCCAGGTTTGGCACTGCTAGCTCTTCCTCGGTAGGCACCTTGACAGAAGGGTTATGTAAAATATCAAGAAAGGTGTTAGGCGGCACCGGCTTACGTTGGGATCCCAGCCGGCTTAAAGCATCAGTCGCCTCATTCTTCCTTCGGTCAATGTGCTCCACTTGATAACCTTTGAAGTGACCAGCCATGACATCTACTTCACGACAATAAGCCGCCATAAGGGGATCCTTGGAATCCCACTTGCCTGACACTTGTTGAGCCACGAGATATGGTCGCCCAAGCATCTTACCCGGCTTAAGTTCATATCCTTAGCCATCCGGAGACCATGGAGTAAGGCCTCGTACTCAGCTGCATTGTTAGTACATGGAAACATAAGCCGGAGTACATAACAAAATTTGTCACCTCGAGGGGAAGTTAACACCACTCCAGCTCCCGAGCCTTCTAGCTGCCTGGACCCGTCAAAGTGAATCGTCCAATACGTGTTATCCGGCTTCTCCTCAGGGGCCTGTAACTCTGTCCAATCATTGATAAAGTCCACCAAGGCCTGAGACTTAATAGCAGTACATGGCATATACTTCAAATCGTGAGGCCCAAGTTCAATGGCCCACTTGGCAACTCGTCATGTGGCCTCCCTGTTCTGAATGATGTCTCCCAAAGGGGCAGAACTTACCATAGTTATAGGGTGGCTTTGAAAGTACTGCTTCAACTTCCGGTTGGCCATAAACACTCCGTAAACAAGTTTCTGCCAATGTGGATACCTTTGCTTAGATTCAATGAGCACCTCACTGACGTAGTAAACCGGCCGTTGAACCGGATGCTCCTTGCCAGCTTCCTTACGCTCCACCACGATGGCAACACTGACGGCTCGCGAATTGGCAGCCACGTATAACAACAACGGCTCTTTATCAATGGGAGCCGCAAGAACCGGCGGTTCAGACAACTATCTCTTCAAATCTTCAAAGGCAGCATCAGCAACATCACTCCAGACAAAAGTGTTTGTTTTCTTCATCATCTGATATAGCAGTAGGGCCTTCTCACCTAACCGGCTTATGAACTGGCTTAAAGCAGCAACACGACCCGCCAATCGCTGAACATCATTGATGCACGCCGGTTTAGCCAGAGAGGTAATTGCCTTAATTTTCTCCGGATTAGCTTCAATGCCTCTGTTTGATACCAAAAAACCCAAAAGCTTGCCTGCAGGTACACCAAATACACACTTGGCCAGTTAAGCATCATTTTATAAACCCGGAGATTATCAAAGGTCTCTTTTAAATTGGATATTAAGGTTTCCTTCTCTCTGGACTTCACCACAATGTAATCTACATAAGCATGAACATTACGCCCGATTTGATTGTGTAGACAGTTCTGCACACATCTCTGATAAGTCGCCTGAGCACTCTTGAGTCCAAACGGCATAGATACATAACAGAAGGCCCCAAACGGAGTGATGAAAGCTGTCTTCTCCTGGTCCTTAACTACCATTTTGATCTGATGATAACCAGAGTAAGCATCCAAAAAACTCAAACATTCACAACCCGCCGTAGCATCAATGGTTTGATCAATACGGGGGAGAGCAAAGGGATCAGCCGGACAAGCTTTGTTTAAGTCCGTGTAGTCCACACACATCCGCCAGGTGCCATTCTTCTTGAGGACAAGCACCGGGTTAGCCAACCACTCCGGGTGAAAACTTCAATGATAAACCCGGCCGCTAAGAGCCGGGCGACCTCCTCTCCAATAGCTTTCTGCCTTTCCTTGTTAAAACACCGAAGAAACTGCCTGACCGGTTTATCCTTCGGATCAATATTGAGAGTGTGCTCAGCGAGTTCCCTCGGTACACCCGGCATGTCAGAAGGTTTCCATGCAAAGATGTCCTGGTTCTCACGGATGAACTCGATGAGCGCACTTTCCTATTTGGGATCCAAATTGCTGCTGATGCTGAACTGCTTAGAAGGGTCACCCGGGGTAAAGTCAACAAGCTTTGTCTTGGCGGCCGATTTAAACTTCAACGCCGGGTCGTGCTCTGTAGTTGGTTTCTTCAGGGAGGTCATATCCGCTAGGTCAACATTATCTTGATAAAATTTGAGCTCTTCCGCTGCACAGGCCGACTCAGCGTAAGCCGCGTCGCCTTCTTCACATTCCAACGCCACCTTCCAACTTCCATGCACAATGATGGTGCCCTTGTGACCTGGCATCTTGAGCTGCAAGTAAACATAACACGGCCGGGCCATGAACTTAGCATAAGCCGCCGCCCAACAGAGCATGATATGGGCTCGATTTTGACCACCTCAAACGTCAACTTCTCACTCGAGTCATATTCGCTCCCAAGGCCACCTCCACTCAATCTTGCCAACTGGGTAAGCCGACTTACTGTGGACCACCCCATGGAATACAGTGTTGGACGTCCTTAGATTTTTATCAGTAAACCCCATGCGTCGAAAGGTCTCATAATAAAGGATATTGATGCTACTACCCCCGTCCATGAGTACCTTAGTGAATTTATATCCACCAACCTGAGGTGCCACTACCAAGGCCAACAGACCCGGATTATCGACTCGTGGAGGGTGATCTTCTCTGCTCCATATGATGGGCTGTTCTGACCACCTCAAATAACGAGGGATTGCCGGCTCGACAGAATTGACGGCCCTCTTATGAACCTTATGGTCACACTTGCATAGGCTAGTGGTAAACACATGATACTGCCCACCATTCAACTACTTCGGGTTGCTTTGATAGCCCGACTGCTGCTGTTGCTGCTCTTCTTGACCAGACTGCTGTTGATTATATTCTCCTTGACGTCCCTGAAAGTCGGAGCCTGAGCCGCCACCCGGGCCATGAAAACCGCCAGCCCCTGAACTGCCACCAGACCCATTATGACCATCATAGGTGTTGGAATTTTTAAACGCCTTCATGATCGCGCAATCTTTCCACAGGTGTGTGGTGGGCCGCTCCCTGGTGTCGTGTCCCGGGCAGGGCTCATTGAGTAGCTGTTCAAGTGATGGGCTTGACCCGCCGGATCGAGGCGGTTTACCCTTAAGTCTCTGATTGTTACCTTGCGCATTGGCGTTGGCCACAAACTCCGGGTTACCGTCCGCCTTACGCTTATTACCGCCTTGATTCCCGGGTTATGTCACGACCTTTCCATTGTCGTTTTCTTTCCCTTCCCGGTCTTCTCATCGCCGACGCGGATCCTTGGTACTATCAGAATCAGCATACTTAACTAAAGCCGCCATCAGCGTACCCATATCCTTGCAGTCATGTTTTAGGCACCCCAGTTTCTGCATCAGCGGCTCAAAGCTGCAATTCTTCTCCAACAT
Organism: Aegilops speltoides; assembly: GCA_021437245.1. Taxonomy (NCBI): domain Eukaryota; kingdom Viridiplantae; phylum Streptophyta; class Magnoliopsida; order Poales; family Poaceae; genus Aegilops; species Aegilops speltoides. The sequence goes on along the minus strand of CM038143.1, from coordinate 348,149,347 downwards.
AAGGACTGCAGAGCCAGCATCCATCTTGTCAGATGAATGAATTATCTCCTTGACCGGGCGTACCCAATGTGTCGTGATTTGTCACGGCAGATGTCCTAGTGAAAGGACTTAGTCGTGGAGCCATCGCTACGAGTTTACTTGAAGGGGTTAAAGCGGACACAAAGACACGAGGGTTTTATACTAGTTCGGCCCCTTCGATGAAGGTAAAAGCCTACGCCTAGTTGTGATGGAATTGATGTGGTCTCGATGGCTAGGAGCAAACAAGCTTCGCTTAGGCTCGAGTTGTGGTTGTCTGTTTGAACCGCCACCGGTCGTCCCCTTATATACACGGGTGACGCCTGTCGGTTCATAGAGTCCCAACCGTTCATACTGATCCCGGTTGGTATCTCTATTCCTAACATACAATACAAGTTATACATCAGGCCGGTTTACGGCTACAGGTTCTAAACCGACTACAGGCCTTGGGCCTTCATCTGCTTATACCACTAATGAAGTTAACCCAGCCCAAGTAGGCCGGTTTACGCCTAGTGGTAATATCCTCAACATTAGGCTCCAGATTGATTTGAACTGGTTCATGTCAATCCTTCACAAAATCTTGTGTCTTGGACATCTTCCGTAATTGGTAAACCGCCATGTCGCTATCATTTTTGGTTCTTTGTAAACCGCATGACGTCATCATGAATTTTGTCATTTATAACGCCTCTTTTAACAATAGCTCCACGGATCCGCCGCTTGACCTAGCTCATTGCCTTATAAATAAGACCGAAGGGTCATTTCTTTTCCTTTCCCTTCGTCCCTTCTTCTTCGTCTTCCTCGCATCGCTGGCCTTGGAGCTCCACCACCGCCGTTGACCTCTGCCTCGTCTTGGGTCACGCATCGACTGAACGCATTTAGAGCATTGCGCATATTTCCGCATCTTCTCCGCTCCCGTAAGCTTTCTCCTCTTTTGACCTAGATCTGTTCTTAGGGTTCCATGTTCATATCAGGTTCATCGCTACTCATATCGCTTCTCGACCTTGAATGAATCCGTGAACTCCTGCTTGTGTTTAGTAGTGATCTCACGCATCCGCCTTGTAGTTTCTCATCTAAGCCCATAGATCTCCGCACATATCCGCCAAGAGTTCACTGCTTCGCCCTACTCTTCGAAATATTTTCTATTTTTGTGAGCTCGCTGTAGATCCGCGGCTGTAATAAGATCTTGTGAAACTTGTTTCTGCATACCTAGTTATCCATAGCTTCAATTGCTTCCGATGCTTAGGTCAGGCGGTTAACTTTACCATAGAGAAAAATTTTCTAAACCGGTATATACCATTAGTCCCCTGGTTGAACCGCCAGAATCCATATGATGCCGTATCGTAGAAGATCTGTTTATAGGTACTGCCTCCGGTTTATCGTAGTTTAGATCAACACCTTCTTTTATCCAGTGTGTTCTTGAACCGGACCACCTATTTCTTGTAGATCTCGCCATGGCCAAACAAGTGTATGAGTGCAATTGGGTTCCCTCTCGCGTCACAGAATCACAGTTGGACGATCTAGTCCTGATTGGCGCTTTAGACAGTAAAGATGCGATCCACTGGAGGGTTCCTGGAGATGAATGTCCTCCCACACCCCAGGAAGGAGAGGTTGTTGTCTTCGCAGATCACTTGGCCCGGGGCTTCAAACCGCCCGGTTCTAAATTTTATCGGGATGTGTTAGCCAATTTCCAGCTCCGTCCACAGGATATTGGCCCCAATTCCGTCACCAATCTATGTCACTTTCAAGTACTCTCTGAAGTATATCTTCAAGAGGAGCCTTCAGTCGAGTTGTTTAGAGACCTCTTCCATTTAAACCGTCGCACTGAATTTACCGACGGCCCCAATACAGATTTGGGCGGTATGGCCATTCAGAAGAGGAAGGAGATCACCTATCCCCACGTCAAACTCCATACTCACCCCAAGGAGTGGAATGCAACTTAGTTTTATTGCAAGGACACCTCCCCTGACAATGAAAATGCCTTGCCTGGCTTCCGTCCTGAATGGCTCAGCAACACTCACCCTTTTCCACAAAGACTAAGCGCCAAGGAGAGAATTAAATATGCTCTGCAACTGTCCAAGCTCCGAGCCTTTATGGCCAACGGTTTAACAGAATAGACCTTGCACGCTGTTGGATATCATGGAGCATACGCCTCGAGCCGGGCGCCCGGTTTGATGTGCAAGTATATCGGGCAAAGGTCGATGATCCACTCCGACACATTAAAATCCAACTCTCCGACGATGAAGTCACAGATTACGTAAAGAAGATGTTGAATGAACCGAGCACCTCTCGTGCTCAAACCGGTTCGCTTCCTTCTGCACCACCAACAAACCGCCAAAGGGTAAGATTTTAGTTGCTCTATTATTGAACCTGTTATCGCTTTATCCGTCTCGACATTTAATTATCGCTGATCCAGGTGATAATCCGTTTTGGAGCAAGAAGCTTCCACAAGATGAAACGGAGAAAGCAGGGCGGTCAACCCGGCCCAAAACCAAGGTTATCAAGAAGCCAGCTCATAAGAGAAAAACCACCGCTTCATCTGATCCAGCTATTGATGACGATGTGGGTAACCCGGACCTTGAGGTAGAACTTGATTCACTTGGCTTACTTTTTACACGCCTTATTGATGATGATGCTTGTCAGGACGACGCTGAAGCCAACAATGCGGGATTCGTTGAGGTAACTATTCTCTCTTCCGATTAAGAAATCTTGCCTTTGCCAAAATTTCGCCAGGCAAACCGGAAAGTTAAATTTTCTCATCCTCTTGCTTATTTGGATCCCAAATTTCTTATGAAGACCCAGAACATGAAGCTCGCCGACAACCCGCACACAAGGGCTAGGTAGTTACCTCTGCTGGTTTACCAACAGCCCAAATTCAACGCCGCTCGAGGTCTCCGACCTTTTATTGATTTAAATCCTAAAGCAGGTTTCTTCCACAACCTCTTAATCCATCCGACCATTATCAGGTCACTTCTCATTCATCTTCGGTGAATCGTCGCCACTCAGCTACCACCATTGAAAATAGTTGTCGGGTAAGCTAAACTAAACATATGCTTCCAAAGATAATCGTGTAATGGCTTATGCTTTTCCTTGACTCTTTGTTTTTCTTTCGTACAAACCAAACCAAGCAAGAAGGCCCGCTCGATAAAGCGGCTGAAGAAGATGTAGCCCCTGAACATGACAAAGCGCCAGATCTTGAAACGTTTGCTCCTGAGGATATTCCCAATGATCCTCCTTTGCAAGACGATGTTATTCCCGAAGAAGGGCCTATTAACACTTCAGTCTCTGCTGACCCGCCTGCCAGCTCCGTCCGGATTGAGAAATCCCACACTCCTGCTGACAGACCGACCACACCAACACAAACCGGCGAGTCCAAAGATGATGATGTTGTGATTATCGGTGTAGGCCGCTTTTAACCCAGGAATCCTGTCACCTTAACCAAGCATATCGTAAAAGAAGATTTTTCCGCTCTGAACAAAGGGAAATGGGATATTGAACTGGAAACATATGCTGCTCTGAGTGCCCAAGATCTTCATTCCGGCTATTAAAACCGGCTTTACACTAGCCGTGACTGTGAAGCTGGCCTGGTCAAGATGATGAGGGATAAATTTGAGGTAACTTACTTATTTTCTTGCTGCCATTGTATCCATCCTTCTAGCCCCCAAGGGCCGGTTTGTAACCTTGGTCAAACCGGGACTTGAATATGACCCTCAACACTTTTGAAATCCATCGATATAGCCCCCAAGGGCCGGTTTAACTTAGCATAATTAACCCGGGGCTGCGACAGAAAACTACCCTAATTTGATCAAATAGCCATTAGCCCCCAAGTGCCAAGTTGAATACCTGTATTGAGCTTGGGACTTTGCAATCTAGTAATATATAAAAATTGAAGGTGCATTAGCCCCCAAGTATCAGGCGTATAACTATGTTATGTGGTTGATACTTCAATTTCTTGGACCGCTTATGTAAAGCTAAACGCTGTCTGTATGCAGGCTCAGGTGAGAATCAAGGAGGACCAGATTGCCGATTTACAGGAGGCCTTGAAAACTCAACAAGCTGAAACAGACAAGGCGAAGGAAGAATTAACCAGCGCCTTGAGCACCGCTGAACAGCTGAAGGAAGGCTTCAAGAAAGAGCGGGCTGATTGGGCCACTGAGAAGGCCGCTTTAACCAAAAGAGCGGAAAATGCTGAAGCTGCCCTTAAACCGGTGGTGGATGAACTGATGGCCGTAAAGCAAAATACACTCCATGACCGCTGCGATCTTTGGTAAGCTCCTTTTAACTTCCGTGATAATTTGAACCTGCTGTAGCGTAAATCCGGTTTGAGACCGCCCCTATATTGTTGTAGGCACACGCATCGGGCACTTAGGAAACGATGTGCGGAAGAAACTGAAGGCTGCCTACACCTTAGTGGAACAATTATATACCGGAGCCCAAATGGATCATCACCACAGCCTCTCATAACAACCCGCACCTTCCTTAATCCAGACACTCTTAACAGGTTGTCGATGCTTCCGCCCGGATCGAGGAGCTGAAAAAATCCGCTGCTCGAACCGGAGCTATTAACACCTTGATCCGGGCAAAGGCATGGGTGCCAGATTTCGACCCTGTGGAAGCAGCTCAAGGCTATCCCAGCCTGAAGGAAGATGGCTCTGAATTCAACAAAGAGGATTTAAGGGCAATAAACCGTGCAGTACGCCCTCTGGCTTGTCAGCTAGTTGAAGAAGCGGACTTGACGCATTATCAAGCACAATACAATGATTAGAACAAGCGAGTGCCTGCCCCAACTCTTGAAGCGGAGAATCTGATCCCTCCAATCCGTAAGCACACTTACGCTCCTGATATTGAACCGTCTTCCTTGGTCCATGAAGAAGCTGTTTTCCAAGCTTTAATGGGAATCGACTGGACCACTGTTGATTTCCAGCCAATGGGTAGAGACGAAGAAGCTGAAGCGGATGATGACGAGGAGCAGGCCTAAACCGGGAGCCGGTTTGTATAGCTGTCTTTGGAAACTTTCCAAAATAACAATGATCTTATTTGGGCACCGTGTTGCCTTGTAATAGGATAGTTAATACTTCTATCTTGAATATGCCTTCGTGCATAAGTACTGAAGCTTTTGTTTGAAAAACCTCAATTCATATTTCCTGCAATCAGAAAAATTTGAACTTCGGTGGCGGTTATACCGCCAGTCGGTTTGTGATCTTAATATGTGTATCAGTAATATAATGAATAGGTGATACAAAATACCTGCCATGTTTGGGCATGAAGCTGGCTTAGCCAAGCTTTGAAGCGGAGGTTTTATAAACCATTACCGTCAACAAGGGGGGAGAAAACAGCTCCCGTATAAACCGTACTGAATCAATACAAGCCCCCTTGTTACTCCATGATGTTAACAGGAAAAGGTAAACCGGGCATATTTCTCCGGATTAAAGGGGAATCAAATCCATCGGCTGAACCGGAAAAAGGTGTTTGTTGTCATAAAAGAAATCCAACAAAAACAAAGAACAAACAAGCCACGAAATTAACATGGAAACAAAGGCAATGATAAAAACCGTTTGCAAAAATATGCTATACTGAGCTGATCAGATGGTATTACCATGGTCGGACAGACCAAGCCCCCAATAGGAGTGACAATGATTCAAGTCAGCCAGGTCCCCAAATGATTCGTGGCATATATGCCGATCAAGAGGCGTGGCAATGGTTGGGTTCACCAAGCCCCAAGTGATTTTGTGGCCTTAGGCCGACCAAGAGGCGTGGTCGGTTCAGACTTGACCATGTCCCTGTGATCCGGTGGTATGCCGCCTATCAAAAGGTGTCACGTTGGTTCGGATACGACCAAGGCCCCAAGTGATATATAAAAAGCAAATGTCAAGGGGTAAACCAGAGGCCGCTTTAGAAGCAGAGCCACTCCATGTAACCACGCATGATAAGAAAGACAGAGACCCCGCTTTAGCTGAGGCTCCGGTTTTATTATATCAAAGATAATATATACATTGTCATGATGTGTACATAGATAGAGCCGATGGCTCAAGTGTAGTAAGGCCGAAGATGAGCTATGTTCCACGGCCTGTTGGTCTCCTCCTCTGATGTGCGTGAGTCTTGATGCTCTCGAATATCAATCAGATAGTACGACCCGTTGTGCAGATTCCTGCTGACCATGAAAGGTCCCTCCCAAGGTGGGGATAACTTGTGCATATCTGTCTGGTCTTGGATGAGTCGAAGCACCAAATCTCCTTCTTGAAAAACTCTGGTTCTACCCAGCGATTGTGATAGCGACGAAGATGTTTTTGGTAAATCGCCGAACGGGCAGCCGCTAGATCACGCGCCTCATCCAATAGGTCCAAAGCGTCTTGCCGTGCTGTCTCATTGTCCGCTTCAACATAAGCTGCCACACGAGGCGAGTCGTGCCGGATATCACTAGGGAGAACTGCCTCTACTCCATAGACCATGAAAAATGGTGTGTATCCTGTGGATCGGTTTGGCGTAGTATTGATACTCCATAGCACAGATGGTAGCTCTTCAACCCAACCCCCTGGTGTCCTTTGCAATGGGACCATAAGCCGGGGTTTGATGCCTCGCAAGATCTCTTGATTAGCTCGTTCGCTCGTCCATTGGATGGGGGTGTGCCATCGACGACACGTCAAGTCGGATGTGCTCACGCTCACGTAACTCCTTCATAGCACCCTTGGATAAATTGGTACCATTGTCGATAATGATACTGTGGAAAGCCAAACCGAAAATCACCTTTTGATGAACTGCACCATTGTTGCTGCATCATACTTGGCCGACAGTTCCGCTTCAACCCACTTGGTAAATTTGTCAACCGCCACCAAAAGGTGGGTTTTCTTATCCTTGGATCTTTTAAAAGGTCCGACCATATCCAGCCCCAAGTTGCAAACGGCCACGTTATTGGAATCATCCTCAATTCTTGAGCCGCACATGAGCACGCCTTGAAAATTTCGACATCCATCACACCGCTTAACCAAGTCCTCCGCATCGGCATGCGCCAAACCGTAAAACCTGTGATTTAAACGCTTTTGCCACCGTGAGACTTTGAACCGGCGTGGTGTCCACAATCCCTTCATGGATTTCCTTAAGATTTCACAGCCTTCCTCAGAGAAACACAACGTTGAAACGCCTCGATACCTCGCAATGATGCAATTCCCCATTGAGAATCGTCATAGACTTGGATCACGGACTATCTGTCGGCTAGAATCTCATCTTCGGCAACTCCCCGGTTCCTCAGATGCAAGATAAGGAACCGTCCAATCCGAATAGCATGTAATGCTGCCACCAATTGAGCCTCCGGATCGAAATAGCCAAATCCGCTTCACAGGAGCTGGACCGACGGGTTGTGCAACACGCCCGACAGACATTAGGCGGACCGGTTTGCGTTGAGAACCCAACCGCTTAAAGCGTCCGCCGCTTCATTCTTCCGACAGTCCACATGATCCACTTGATAACCCTTGAAGCAACCCGCAATATTATCCACTTCCCGACGATATGCAGCCATGAGCGGTCCTTAGAATCCCAAGTGCGGACACTGTTGAGCCACAAGGTCCGAGTCACCAAGCACTTAACCCGCTTAAGTTCATCTCTTTAGCCATCCGGAGACCATGGAGCAAGGCTTCAGACTCAGCTGCATTATTAGTACAAGGGAACATTAAGCGGAGAACATAACAAAACTTATCACCTCGTGGGGAAGTTAATACGGCTCCAACCCCGAGCCTTCCAATTGCTGGATCCATCAAAATGAATAGTCCAATATGTGTGATCCGCTTCTCCTCTAGTGCTTGTAACTCCGTCCCACCATTGATGAAATCGACAAGTGCTTGAGACTTCACCGCCGTCCGAGGTACATACTTCATCCGTGTGGCCCAAGCTCTATAGCCCACTTGGCAATCCGCCCGTCGCCTCCGGTTCTCAGATGATATCACCCAAGGGAGCTGAATCGACCATCGTGATGGGGTGCCCTTGAAAATATCGCTTCAACTCCCGGCCGCCAAGAAGACACCATAGACCAGCTTCGCCAATGCGGATACCTTTGCTTGGATTCAATAAGCACCTCGCCGATATAATAAACCGCCACGAACCGATATTCCTTGCTCGCCTCCTTGCGTTCCACCACAATAGCCACGCTTAATCGCCCGAGCATTGGTTGCTACGTATAATAATAGTGGCTCATTGTCAACCGGAGCTGCAAGAACAGGCGGATTGGCTAATTGCCGCTTCAAGTCCTCAAATGCCTCATCAGCAGCCGGACTCCAGACGAAATTGTCTATCTTCCTCAGCATTTGGTACAAAGGGATGGCCTTCTCTCCGAGGCGGCTGATAAACCGGCTCAGTGCGGCGATTCGGCCCGCCAAACGCTGAACATCGTTGATACACTTCGGTTTAGCCAGGGTGGTAATAGCCGCAATCTTCTCCGGATTAGCCTCAATTCCTCTGTTAGACACCAGGAAACCCAGTAACTTGCCTGCTGGAACACCAAAGACACACTTGACCGGATTAAGCATCATCTTATACACCCGTAAGTTGTCAAAGGTCTCCTTCAAATCATCCACCAGCGTCTCCTTCTGCCTTGACTTCACTACAATATCATCCACATAGGCGTGCACATTGCGGCCTATCTATTTATGCAGGCAATTCTGTACACACCGTTGATAGGTGGCTTGGGCACTCTTGAGCCCGAAGGGCATAGATACATAGCAGAAAGCTCCAAAGGGAGTAATAAACGCTGTTTTCTCCTGGTCCTTAACCGCCATTTTGATCCGATGATATCCGAGTATGCATCCAAAAACTCAAACGCCACAACCCGCCGTGGCATCAATGATCTGGTCAATGCGGGAGGGCAAAAGGATCCGCCGGACAGGCCTTGTTAAGATCTGTGTAATCCACACATACGCCAAGTGCCGTTTTCTTAAGAACCAAAGACCGAATTAGCAAGCCACTCGATGGAACACTTCAATGATAAAGCCACCGCTAAAAGCCCGCCACTTCCTCTCAATGGCTTTACGCTTTCTTCGTTAAACCGGCGGAGGAATTGTTTCACCGGTTTATACTTAGGATCCACGTTAAGAGTGTGCTCAGCGAGTTCCCTCGGTACACCTGGCATGTCGAACGGTTTCCATGCAAAGATGTCCCGATTCTCACGGATGAACTCGATGAGCGCACTTTCCTATTTGGGATCCAGATTGGCACTGACAGTGAACTGCTTGGACGAATCGCCGGGCACAAAGTCAACAAGCTTGGTCTCTGCTGCCGATTTGAACTTCAGATCCGAATCATGTTCTGTAGTTGGCTTCTTCAAAGGAGTCATATCCGCCGGATCAACATTGTCCTTATAGTACTTCAACTCCTCCGTAGCACGTAATCGACTCGCATAAGCCGCATCACCTTCCTCACATTCCAAAGCGACCCTACGGCTCCCATGAACCGTTATTGTCCCCTTGTAGCCCGGCATCTTGAGCTGTAAGTAGATATAACAAGGCCGCGCCATGAACTTGGCGTAAGCTGGCCGGCCAAACAAGGCATGATACGGGCTCCGGATGTTCACCACCTCAAATGTTAGTTTTTCCGACCGGGAGTCGTGCTCATCCCCAAAAGCCACATCCAAGGCTATCTTACCAGCAGGATACGCAGATTTGCCAGGCACCACACCATGGAACACCGTATTAGATGGTCTGAGATCTTTGTCTGTTAGACCCATGCGGCGGAATGTCTCATAGTACAGTATGTTAATACTGCTTCCTCCATCCATGAGTACCTTGGTGAATTTGTAACCCCCCACCCGAGGGTCTACCACTAATGCTAGCTGGCCCGGATTATCAACCCGGGGCGGGTGATCCTCTCTGCTCCACACGATAGGCTGCTCCGACCAGCGCAAGTAACGTGGTAAGGCTGGTTCAACAGAATTCACCGCTCGCTTGTGGAGTTTTCGGTCACGTTTATCCAAGCTAGTTGTGAAAACATGATATTGCCCATTGTTCAACCGTTTTGGCTGGCTCTGATAACCCGACTGCTGCTGCTGCCGGGCCGTTCGATTATTCTCGTGGTTGTGACCGCCCGATTGAGACCTGAACCGAAGCTCCATCGTGACCCGGCACATGAAAACCGGATCCTGAACCGCCACCTGACCCATGGTCATACTGGAAGGCATTAGAGTTTTTGAACTCCTGCATAATATAACAATCCTTCCAAAGATGGTTAGCCGGCGCCTCCTTCGTCCCGTGCTTCGGGCAAGGCTGATTCAACAAATAATTCAAGCGGCTTGCGTTAGGATTGGGAGCCCCATTACGATTTGCCACTTTACCTCTACGCCGCTGCCCCCTGTCCTGTGCATTAGTGTTGGCCACAAAGTCCATGTTGCCATCCGCCTTGCGCTTGCCTCCGTTTCCATGACCCGCCGGTTTGTACTGCTGCTGTTTGGAGTTGCTATTCTTCCTTCCCTTCCCTGCATCATCATCAGTCTCGGGATCCTTGGTACTATCCGAATCAGCATACTTCACTAAAGCAGCCATGAGGGTTCCCATGTCATTACAGAACCGCTTCATGCGTCCCAATTTCAATTTTAAAGGCTCAAACCGGCAGTTGCCTTCTAGGGTTAAGATCGCAGAGTCAAGATTAATCCCGCTGACGAGTGCAAAATTCCCAAACACGGCGCACCCAATGGGTCGTTGATTCTCCTTCCTCCCGACACAAGCCGCCAGGTCTACTATGGACTTGGGCTGCTTACATGTATCCTTGAAATTCTGGATAAACCGGGCCAAGAATCGGGCCCATGAGCTGATAGAATTGGGCGGTAGGCTCTTCAACCAAGTACGAGCCGTGCCTTCAAGCATCATGGTGAAGTATTTTGCACACGCGTCTCATCCACGCCTAGCATCTCCATGGCCATCTCATAACTCTCTACCCACGCTTGGGGATAAGTCGCGTGTAATTCGCACATTGCGCGGACCCTTGAAATCTTTGGGCAAAGCGCACATTGCGTAAAGCGGGATTAAACAAGGCACTCCCAAAGCGGATGCGACTCTGGTCCGCGAAGGTGGTAGGGCGAACGGTGTAAGTTGACCCGCATCATCCTCAGGTCGCTAACTCGGCCGCCTTCGTGCGGGCCCGTCCACCACATCCTGAGCATCGCGGACACCACCTGCCGGGTTATTGCCACGGGCCGCTTCACGGCCTCGCGCATTGCTCGATATGGCCGGTTCATCCATGCGCCTGCTATAGCTCCGGCTTGGACGGGGCGTAGAGTGAATCAGATCATGGCTGTACGAATATGCTTCCTGCTGAATCAGCGCGGTCCGGAGAAGCTCCTTAACCCGGCGCGTCTCTATCGCTTGCGGAGAGTCCCCTTCGACTAGATAGCCTCTAATCGTGCGGCGGCTGCAACAAGGTTGTCCATAGGATTAGAATAATGACCTGGGGGCGTCTGGACCAGCGGAGGAACCACAATGTTCTGCTGAGGAGGTTCCATCAGGTGAGGTTGGACCGTCGCCCCTGGTCCTGGTGCCTCAATCCGGTTTGTCTCCAGGTGCTGCGGCGGATTATTGGGTACAGCTCCTGGAGTCTGAAAGAGATTTCGGGGGTCAAACCCTAATGGCAGGCGTGTACTTCCGCTTCAAAACCTCCTGTGATGCATTCTGGTCAAGCATGAGTTTGTAGGCCTGGGCGTCCAAAGCGGCCCGCTCTGCAGCCATCCTGTCTTTTTCTACTGCCAGATCCGCTTTGGCTTGTACTATCTGCTCTCTCACCTTTGCAATCTCTGCATCATGGGCCTCCTGATCCGCCGGATTGGCCTCTGCCATAAGCGCGGCTAGTGCATCAAACAGATCAGATAGAACTTGAACCGGCGGGCGCACAAGGCCTCCTGCCCCTGCTACCGCTGCCGCTGCTGATCCGGAGAGCATCGCTGCGGCGGTCGAAGAGTGATTCGCCGCCTGTGTGCCGGCCATGAATATTCCAACCCGGTTGACCTGGCCTGGGGGGTCCGGAATACTATCACCATCGGAACAGTCCCTAACCATATCGTCTTGCAACTGGTATAGCGATTCGGTCTCTCCGGTTGAGGACTCGTCACCGGAATAGACGACCGTCTCGCTACCGTGTTCTGATTCGTCCTCACGCTCTCCTCCGTGGATGACTCCAACGAGGACACACTTCACGGCCGGTTTAGCCTGGGTAGATCTCGCACGCTGAGCCGTCTCGACGAGGTTGGTGCAGATGTCCGGCCAGCCCAGCTCACCGATCTTGCCGATGAAAACGTGTATGCCACCAAAGGGGACCCGGTACCCGTACTCGATCGAATCGGCCTCGGGACCCCATCCTGCGTTGTCGATGTAGATCCTGCCACGATGACTCTTGGTCATCCGGCCCACAACGTAGCCTTCGAGTCCCTTGAGCTTGCCCTCCAAGATCGTCAAACCATTGTGCGATTGCCCCACGGTGGGCGCCAACTGTCGTGGATTTGTCACGGCAGATGTCCTAGTGAAAGGACTTAGTCGTGGAGCCATCGCTACGAGTTTACTTGAAGGGGTTAAAGCGGACCCAAAGACACGAGGGTTTTATACTAGTTCGCCCTTCGATGAAGGTAAAAGCCTCGCCTAGTTGTGATGGAATTGATGTGGTCTCGATGGCTAGGAGCAAACAAGCTTCGCCTAGGCTCGAGTTGTGGTTGTCTGTCTGAACGCCACCGGTCGTCCCCTTATATACACGGGTGACGCCTGTCGGTTCATAGAGTCCCAACCGTTCATACTGTGATCCCGTTGGTATCTCTCTATTCTAACTTACAATACAAGTTATACATCAGGCCGGTTTACGGCCATGTGTTCTAAACCGACTACAGGCCTTGGGCCTTCATCTGCTTATACCACTAATGAAGTTAACCCGGCCCAAGTAGGCCGGTTTACGCCTAGTGGTAATATCCCCAACACAATGGGTGGTGGATTCACCCTCCCCCTGCTTACAATTCATCAAGTCCACAATCGACATAGATTTCTTACAGGTGTCCTTGAAGTTCTGGATGAACCGGGCCTTTAACTCTTCCCATGAACCAATGGAATTGGGTGGCAAGCCTTTTAACCAAGACCGGGCCGTTCCATCTAACATCATCGTGAAATATTTAGCCATCCCCGCGTCACTGACTTCCAACAGCTCCATGGCCATCTCATAACTCTCGATCCATGCTCCGGGCTGTATGTCGGCCGTGTAATTCGGTACCTTTCGAGGTCCCTTGAAGTCCTTGCGCAGACGTACATTGCGCAAAGCTGGTACCAAACAAGGAACACCACCGGTTCTAGTGGCTACTCCTGCCTCAACAGAAGTCGTTGGATACTCCGGGATATCCTGATGAGCCGCCTGTTGAGCCGCCAGCTGAGCCGTCCACTCATTCTCCTGACGTATTCGGTCCTGCACTGGATTATAACCACCGGGCTGGTTACGGTGTTGGGCATTGCTTGACAAAGCTTCAGACTCCATGTGCCTACTGTAACTCGGGCTCCGGTTCTGGTGAGGCGGCGCTAACCAAGGCGGGGGAGTTGTATGAATTTTGTCTCGGCCGTAAGAATAGGTCTCTTGCTGAGCTAAGGCCGTCTGGAGAAGTTCTCTGACCCTCCGGGCTTCCACTGCCGCCGGGTCATCACCGTCCATGGGAAGAGCCGCCAAACGTGTTGAAGCTGCGATTAAGTTCTCCATTGGGTTGGAAAAGTGACCCGGTGGAATCGGTACATAACGCGGCGGTGGCATGCTCACGTGAGGTGGTGCCATCTCCCGAGGCTGAGTCGGCCCTCCTGTTCCGGCTGTCATAAGCTGATTGGCCTCTGGCAGGTTACTTGGGCCGGCTCCGGGTGTAGCAAAAAGAACCCGAGGGTCGTAATTCGGAGGTAAACGGGACTGAGTTTTCTGATGTCTCCTCCTCATTACCTCATTGGATGCGTTTAAGCTCATCGTGAGCTGGTAAGCTTCTGACTGCAACCGCTGTGCCCGGGCGTTGAGAGCCGCTCGCTTTGTAGCCAGTCTAGTATCCTCAGCTGCCAAGGCCTCCTTGGCCTGAGCTATCTCCTCACGCACCCGTGCTACCTCCGCGTCATGCTCATCTTTGTCGGCAGGAATAACCGTTGCGGTTAACAGGGTTGTAAGCTTGTCCATGAGATCTACCAGCACCTGAGCCGGTGGGCGCACGGGGCCGCCTGCCCCGGCTGCTCCTAACCCAGACGTTACAGCCGCAGCAGCTGTATAGTTTGAGCCGGGTTGAGTCCCAGCCATGAAGACTCCTGCCCATCTTGGCGGCTCACAGGGGTCCGGAATACTGATGCCATCGGAACAGCCCCCGAGCACACCGTCTTGCACTTGGTACAACGAATCTGTTGAGCCGGCGGACAAATCACCGTCTGAGAGGACGGCCATCTCACCTCTATCTTCAGATCCCTTAGAAAGTTCCTCTCTGTGGATGCAGCCCATGAAGGCATGCTTCATAACAGGTTGAGTCTGGGTCTTCCTCGCGTGCTGAGCCGTCTCGACAAGGCCAGTGCAGCTGTCCGGCTCAGGGCCCGGCTCACCGAGCCAGCCGATGAAGACATGGATTCCGTTGAAGGGGACCCGGTATCCGTACTCAATTGAGCCGGCGTTAGGACCCCAGCCTTCGTCGTCGATGTAGATCTTGCCGCGACGACTCTTGGTCATCCGGCCCACTACGTATCCCTAGAGCCCTTCGAAGTTGCCCTTCAAGAACTCATATCCACCGTGCGCTGGCCCCATGGTGGGTGCCAACTGTCGTGGAATTGTCACGTCAGATGTCGTCGTGAAAGGACTTAGTTGTGGAGCCATCGCAACTAGGAAGCTTGAAGGGGTTAAATCGGGACAAGGGACATGAGAGGTTTCTATACAAGTTCGGCCCCTTACGGTGAAGGTAAGGCCCACGTCTAGTTGGGTTGGTATTGATGTTTCGATGACTAGGGAGTGAGATACGCTATGCCTGGTTCTTGATGAGTTGTTTCTTGCCCTAAGCCGCCAGCAGGTCGTCCCCTTATATACACGAGTTGACGCCCTGTGGCTTACAGAGTCCCGGCCGGCTTATAAACAGTGTCCGGCTCGGTTACTAGTTAAATCTACCTTATGTTACAAGTCATGCCATTACAACGGTTTACTACAACGGGCCTTAAGCCGCCGGTGAGCCTTAAGCCCTTTATTGAATCACCGTCTTCATGCTTGGTCTTGGGCTTCTCTCTGGTGAGTCTTATTCGTGTAACCCGGCCCCTCCTGGGCGGCTTACACAAATAGCTATATCCCCAACAATGTGGCTAACTAAAATCCTATGTAGCTTAACAAAAAGGATGTCAACCTGATTGTTAGACCAAGTAAAAGTTCTCCTAGAAAGCTCAAGCTCCTTCAGTCCCCAATGCTCAAAAGAATTGAAAAAGAAAGACTATTTAGGAAGTTTCTTAGTCTTATTCATATCTTTAATTCTCCTAATGATATTAAAATCACTGCCAACAACAAAAGGATGATCATTACAACAACATATACAAAATCAATCAGGAATTCCACTTTGTCCCTAGAGTGAGCAGCCCCATATACATTGACCATATTCCATTTGAAACCAGTCCTCTTATCCATAAGAGTCATCCCAGTCAAATACTTACTAGCTACACAAGTACCCATATCAAATAAATCTTCTCTAACCCCATAAGCAAGTCACCCAAAGCACCAACAGATGGTTGCCAAAGCCAAATAAAGGTAAAATGACATATAACTCCAGCCAACCTTGGGTCAGTGAAAGCTCCTTTTTATCTCTTGAATACAGATAAATTCCTACTCTCAAAATAGGCTTTCGCCCCTCTTTATAAATAAAGCAACCAACCCGTCCACAGACTGACTAGCAACATACCGACATCAATAGTCTATTGGGGCGACAACACAAGCAAGCCCCAAAAAAACTTAAGAGAAAAGCAAGGAAAAAGACCACCAAGTGGTCGTCACATCAACAGGTTGCCAGAGAAGCTAGTTGATGCACCGAAGCATGTAGTGCCTACAGTATCCTCCCCAGGCGCACTTGGTCCCGTTACCTAGCCAGTGGGTGCTAGTGCTACAAGAATGCAAAAAAATTGCAGAAAGCGTCAGAGGCTCATGCAAAAAGACCCTCTTGAACACCTTCTTATTACGCATCATCCATAGCGTCAAAGTAAGTGTAGCAAAGATCTGCCAGAAGAGGTGTATTTTCCTTCCGGTCTGCACCACTCTGGCCTAGAGGAACCTGGCAAGATCTGCAGCCTCCCACTCATGCCCGAGGGACTCCCAGAAAAAGCTCCAAAGAGACCTAGCCATCATGCAAGAGAAGAGGATGTGGGTCCCAATCTCTAGAACACCACACAAGGGGCACAACCCATTACCTGGGCAATGCCGCTTGAGCACCTCTATCCCAGAAGGGAGGCGACCCCTCAGTAGTTGCAAAACAAAAAAATCTTCAAGGGGAGAGACGCCTTCCAAAGGGGAAGAACCCACTCAATGTCGGTGTACGACATAACGCGTGGTATCCGAAGCCACAGAAAAATCTCTCGAGGGATAAGTGAGCCATTGTGCAGAATCCAGGTCATTCATCAGCACAGGAGATAGGGTCGCCTGTAAATTGGACCACTCCAACACCTTTGTTGGGCCAAATGAGGGACGAAACAAGATATTCCATTGACCATTTTCGATCACCTTGGAGACCAAAAGCAACAGATTCACGCAGATGGTCAGAGAACCCCGTGCACAGAGGAGTTCCGTCCATACAACATCAAGCCAAAACATGGACCCCCTGCCATTACCAATCGAGAAGGACAACCCCAAGAAAATCTCATGCTTGATCTTCTTGATCGACAACCAAAACTGGGAGCCCTCCATCGTCACAAGCTAGAAGCAACACACCCTGAAGGTACCTGGCCTAAAGAAGATGCAGCAATAATCCCCCCTCCCTGTGGATGATCCGCGAAACCAACCGAAGCATGAGGGCGACGTTCATCCGATGGGCGCCAAGATACCCAAAGCACCCATTTCCTTTGGCACGAAAATGTTGGCCCACTTCACCATGTGGTACTTTTGTCGACCGATCATCGCTTGCCAGAAGAAGCGGGATAGGTCCTTATCGAACAAACTATGCACTCCATCCATCAAGATATACATCCCCATAATATACATGGGGTTGCTAGAAAGATTAGAGTCAATCAAGACACTATTACTTCCCTTGGAAGTAAACCGGCCACACCATGGTTCGTACCGCGCAACAACCTTCCCCATAAGATGGTCGAACGTGCTAAGAAACACCCTTGAGTTAAGAGAGGGGCATCCCCAAATACTCTATGGGGAAAGCAGCCAACCTGCAATTCAGGTTGTCCATGATCCTCTGCTACTCAGACTCATAATATGCTAGGACAATCCCTTCATTCTTGTCAAATATTGATCTTTAGCCCTGGCATTTCCTTGAAGCACAAGAGAAGAAACTTCAAGTTAACGATGTCCATGTCAGAACCCTCCACCATAATCATGGTATCATCCGCATACAACAGGTAAGTGACCCCACTCTAGGGATAAGGTGTGCAACTACCCCGTGCATGTGACCGGCCACTCTCACGTTATCGAGGATGGTTGCAAGGGCGTCCACTACGAGGTTGAAAAGAAGGGGGGGAAATTGGATCCCCCTGCCTAACGCCACTCGAGGATGGAAAGAAAGGACCAACTCCCCACTAATGTTGGTAGCCATACCACACTAGTTGCATGATCCAAGAGCACCAGCGATCATCGAACCCCCTGCACTCAAGAACCAGGCACAAGAAGGACCAACCAAGACGGTCATACGCTTTGAGGAAGTCCATCTTCAAAAAGTCGCCATTCGTGCGGCACCTACTAACCTCGTGGACATTCACATGAAGGGCCAAGATCCCATCATGGATGCGTTGACCCTTGACAAACTCGGATTGGAAGGGGTATGCGATACACTCCGCAATATGTGCAAGACGCAAGGCACATACCTTCACAAAAATCATCTCAAGAACATTAATAACTGTGATCGGCCTAAACTTTCAGATACCCGTTGCCCCAACTACTTTCGGGAGACATGCCATATATAGGGTCCCAATGTAGAATTCATGGAACAAATTCATGATCACTGGTCGAAGCCCTGACCGGAACTTCTAGAAGAAGGCCACCGGCAAGCCGTGAAGTCCTATTGTAGATCTTGTCTTCATGGACGAGATCGCTTCGCCGACCTCCTCTGGCAAGAAAGGGAGTGTCAGCCTGCCATTCTCCTCGTTGGTGACCCTGGCCTCAGTTGGCGAAAAGACGGCAGCTAAAGACATCCCACCCCGGGGGATGCAGTGAAGAGCTCTATATAGAAGGAGTACATGTGAGCACTAATCTCATCCGGGTGCTTGAGAAGCATCTCCCAATCCATAAACATGGGATGTAGCACTTCCACTGGTGACCATTCGCAATGGCCTGGAAGGGGCCAATACTCGCATCCCCAACCATTTCGGCCCCC
Source organism: Aegilops speltoides (assembly GCA_021437245.1). Taxonomy (NCBI): domain Eukaryota; kingdom Viridiplantae; phylum Streptophyta; class Magnoliopsida; order Poales; family Poaceae; genus Aegilops; species Aegilops speltoides. The sequence goes on along the minus strand of CM038143.1, from coordinate 348,130,824 downwards.
CTCGACGCTGCAAAAAGAGCTCCCCCCTTAGTATATCTCCATCAGTGAGGCTTCCAGGGAGTATCGCTGCATCCACTCGTCAGCCGAAAGACCAGCATTATCGGATATCACATCTAGAGCCTTAATCTGGTCTAACAGGTCCCCCCAATCCTCTAGCACTCCGAAAGATACTAGCCATAAAACACTTTATATAATCAGGTACCATTACCAACACTACAATGATATGATATCCAATTTCTGCATTTTTCCTTTCCCTACATTTATTCTGTCCTATGTTCAATTTCATAAGACACGACATCCAATTTCTATATTTCGTACTGTCTCTTTTTGTATTTGAACTTTAATATAAATATGATGTCAGTTCTTTAGGGTTAGAAATCGGATGACCTCAGGTACGTCGGATCCTGATTGAATGCATGGCAATTATTTGCTGCAGCATGAAAGTTTTTTTTTGTGGATGAAAATTGACAAAGTCTCATCTAACTTCCATACTACTCCCATGAGTATCTGCGTAAAAGAGAAAATCTGCATGAGTATATGCGTAACGGTGTAGGAGTTAGATTAGACATAGTTATTTCTGGTCTAGACAAGAACTAGACACCATTTTCTTCCTAGTTGGACAGTGCTTCGGTAGACCCCCCCCCCCAACAAGATGTAGAAGGGCAGAATGGTCATACGGAGGAAACGTATACCCACCTCCTATTATACTGTATAGGCCGACGTACGTATACCCGCCCGCATGCAAAAGAAAAGTCATCGCACGTGTACGGGAAGAAAGGCTGTTGCACGATCTTGTCGCCCGCCTCTGTTTGACTGTGCCACCTGCCAAACGTCACCAAGCGGCATCGTTGTGGGAGCTGGTCCGGCCGGTTTATCACAAGCTATGTAGGATACTACGCATTGCATCAGAACATCATGTCAGATCACAGAATTAAATGCTAGTACGTACAAAAGTACTAGTGGCCGGTTTACTACTCACATGAAGGGTGATGATTTGGCAGTCGAGAAACAGTTAGCACGTGCGGACAAAAGAGCATGGTACTGCTCGCTGGTGGCACGGCCAATTAAAATTTCAGGTGCTATCTTTTCAATCTGTTTATCTACATATTGTTTTTTCCATGAACAATTACTCTGTTTTGCAATGTGTTTTGTATAGGACAATGATTCATCATTATAAAGGTGATGCCGTGCCGTGTCCATGAAGCGCGCGCACCCACTTGATGATCAACAGGTGTGCGAGCTGCCGCCCCGGTGTTTCATTCTATACCAACACCGTGGCCGACTCATTGGTTCACGCACTAGCGATTTACTCGCCCCGCCCGCGCCGGCTTACAACGCCGCGCCCGGCTCATCTGTCTGCTCCCACGGCCAACTCACTCTTTATCTTTGCCTTGGTCTGCAATATTGTTGATGCGGGACAGTTGTTCACTACATCAAAACGACGCGATTAACTCGCCCGTCCGTGCCGGTTTACGACACCGGTGCCGATCTTCCCCGTCCGCACCGGTTTACAATGCCACGGCCGACTCATCTATCCGAGCTGCATCTGATGTTGCGGTCGTTTTTGTCGTCCGTCTCTTGCGGCCTGGTCTACATCAACATACCAGGCCACACCTGTCTGCATGAGCTGTTTATTGAGTATGAGCAAGTCACAGCTTGGGTAGCCCGGTTTTTCTTCCAACAAATTGGAGGCAAATTATCATGTATTATCAGCCGCCGTCTGCACTGGATGGCTCAATGGGCAGGCGCACAAGTCACCGCACTACAGTTTGGTGAATTTCAATAGCCAGTTGGAAGGAACCATTCGCCGAGTTGCTGACACGGCTCATACGGGATCATTTATAACCCGCCGCAGTCATCTCAACCTTCTGTGGATTTACATCGTGCTATCAACACCAATGATATACAAGTTATGTCGGTTTATATCATGGTCAAATATGGAGAGTTTCAAGCCAACTCCTCGAGTCACCTTGAGACTCGGGGGCTACGATGATATGACGCAACAAGTCTTGCCGGCCAAAGCAAATTTAAAAACCCAGACAATGGAGGAAAGATAACCCGTCCCGAGGCTATCATTATTTGAAGGCCGTCGAAAATTTCCGGCTTAGAAAGTATATGACAATTACAAAATCCCGGCTCAATGAAGAAGTTCCGGGTCATCAGAAAAGATTCCGGTTTAAAATCCGATTCAAGGGAAGTGAGTCTCACTGAAGCTCTCAAATATCCGGTTTACAATCCGGTTCAAGGGAAATCTGTTCTCCCACAAAGCTCTGAAGATCTCAAATCTGGTTTGAGAATTTCCGGTTCAAAAAGGAATTAACTTCTCGCAAGTTCGAGTTTAAAGGCCGTCAAAAAATTTCCGGCTGAAAATGAAGATTGCGGTTTAAAATCCGGTTCAAGGGAAAGATGTCTCCCACAAAGCTTTGAAGCTCTCCATATCCGGTTCAAGATCCCGGTTCAAGAAGAATTTGTCTCTTGCAAAAAAGTTAAAAATTACCAAAGAGGACCTGCTGCCATGATGCGCGGTTCAAACATGGGTATCCTGCCTTATTGGCCTAACATATTATTGATCACATGGGGGCTTCTGCTTCATAAAGCGGGGTCTCTGTTCTTTTTTACATCATGCGTGGTTACACGGAGGTTCTGCGGCCTCCGGTTTACCCCTTGAAATTTGCTTTTTATATCACTTGGGGCCTTGGTCGTGTCCGAACCAACGCGACACCTTTTGATAGGCGAAAGCCACCAGATCACTTGGGGACATGGTCAAGTCTGAACCAGTCACGCCTCTTGATCGGCCTAAGGCCACAAAATCACTTGGGGGCTTGGTCGAACCCGAACCATTGCCACGCCTTTTGATTGGCATATATGCCACGATTTCATTTGGGGACCTGGCTGACTTGAACCATTGTCACACCTATTGGGGGCTTGGTCCTGTCCGACCACGGTAACACCATCTGATCAGCTCAGTATAGCATGTCTTTTGCAAATGGTTTTATCATTGCCTTTGCTTGAAATTTTCTTTAATAAATATTTCTTCTTTGTTGCGTTCTTAAACCGACAAAATTCGCAGACCGGTTGGACTGTCATTTGATGGAACACGGTCAATTTTTAATCCGGAGATTATTTGCCCGGTTTGATTTTTTGATTTTATGTTACCATCTTATCATGGAGTAAACCGGTGTTCATTAACCCGGTTTGACTTTCAAATTACAAGTTGTCAGTACATGATCAAGTTATAATTCGGAGACTATCAGCCCGGTCTGGTTTGACTACAAGTCGCCAGCATTATATATGGTTAAACCGGTGTTTATCACAACCCGGTACGGTTTTATCATAAACCGGCATAGTATGAAAGGAGTTATCATTGCTCAAGATTGGGGTTATCACCCTTACTACAAAAAGTTGGTAAATCAATGATGAGATTCAATGTCACAGGTATGATATATTTCATATTGATTATTCTTAAGTGCAGCCTTGGTTATAAACCTGGGTTATATGTTGGGCATTATGACCCGTCCGACGGTAAATCGCCAGGACACTTTAAACTTGTTGTATGCAGGAACAGATTGAATAAAGCATGATGATAAATTATCCGATGTTTATTAAACCGGCTTGGCTTTAAGACGATAAGTCGCCAGTATATGATGGAAAATTATCCAGTGTTTATTAAACCGGCCTGGCTTTTGGACTATACGTCGCCAGTATATATTTGGATTGCGCCATTGGAATCATGCGCTTAAAAATCATTGGGTTATATTATTCAAATAGCCAAACTTGGCTGAATTTTCATTATTATACTGAATAAGGTTTTCATACCGGATTATATTATCTTGAATAGCCAACATGGCTGGATTTTTATTATGGTTATCAATAACCAGTATTATGATTGAGGTTTTCAAAGTCGCTTTAGCGCAATGGTTATTATTTTATCAATGGATATGACTTATTTTACAATTGAAGGAATAGTCCCGAGTCGCTGCAGGCTTACAACCCGGCACTTGGGGGCTACATTATTCCAAGTTGAGATTACATCAAATATGCAAGTCTCATGTCGCTGCAAGCATGCACCACGACACATGGGGGCTAATGCAAAGTCATTTTTTGCTCATCTTATTGAAGACCCGACTCATCACATTATAATGAGCCGGCCCTTGGGGGCTACCAATTGCTCCCGTCAACAATTCAAGGTACAAAGCTTTTTATTCATTATATTGAAGGGTACATTGCTCAGTTGGTAAAGCACAGGTTCTTAACCTTGTGGACGTGGATTCAAGCCCCATGATGGGGGTTACATCATTTGATGTTATTTTCATTGAAGTATATATCAAAGTCCCAGCTCAATATTATCTTACTGAGTCAGCCCTTGGGGGCTACACGTTGCTGTTCAAAGTTTACAAGATTATATTTACAAAGTCCCTGCTCATTATTGCATAATGACCCGACCCTTGGGGGCTACACTGGTTGAAGTTTTTATGAGCGTCAGGAAATTACAAGTCCCAGGTTGTTGCAAGCATGACAACCCGGCACTTGGGGGCTACATATGTGGAATACTCAGTTTTGACTAGTGATTGAGATGAACAACCTGGATTTCTTCAAGATTGTGATATTTATATTGAAGCAAGTCTTAAGCTGTTGCTATGCTACCTTCTTAAGACTTGGGGGCTACAAGTGATAGGCATATAAGAGGTATATTTTCAAAAGCTGATGTTAACAAACAGTTATGATCTGGTGCCATCAATATTTGTAAACCGGCAAAGTTCTACATTTTTAAACCGGCTGAAGATCAGATGAGGATTTCAAGGACCAATATTTTTGTTAAGTCATTGGGAGCTGAGTCAAAGAAGTTATTCTTCACAATATTTCTCTGTGACAAACAAATGTCAGCAAATTGATTATGAAGCTGGCTTATTGACCCGGATTTTCTAGAAAGAGGAAATAACAAGGACTTAAGGATGATCAGTGTCGGTCTACAAGAATTCTTAACCCGGAGCACAACCTGTCAAAATTGTTTTGGTGTTTATTTTGCAGCATAAGTTTACCATGGATAAATCCAAGCTAAACTTGGGGGCTAATGTCGGGGATATGCCCCGCGACGTAAACCGGCCGGAAGGATAAACCGGCCGAACTTGGCGATTCACCGCGACCGCATGCACTGACGGTTTACAGCTCATTGGTAATCCGGCAGGCGGGCCAGAGGAGCAACAAGACCCGGTGGCCCAACGGGCGGTTCATGAGGGCCGGTTCAACTATGGTGGGCCGGTTTAAGAGGAAAGGAATATTTGCCTTACAAGGAGTTAAGACTAGGACTTGTATCCGGTTTGTATTAGAGATAGACTAGTCCTAATCCTAATAGGACTCCACATGTAACCCGCCCCTTCAACATATATAAGGAGGGGCAGGGATCCCCAAAGAGGGACAAGCTAGAGGCAAAGAAGCAATAATCTCTAGGGCTAGACACAATTAGGAGAGCCGGTTTATGGCGACTCCCCATGAGCATAATGAGATCTAGCCTCAAACAGCATGTAGGGTTATTACCGGATGATGTTTCCCGGGGCCCAAAGCTGTCTAAACCCTTGTCTTGCGTGTTGATCCGCCCTGCGTCTCTCGTCCCACTCAACCCCTCTCAAGCTACCACATAGATGCGTTGGCCTCGCGACTAAGTCCTGACACTAAGGACATCTGCCGTGACAAATCCACGACACATTCCATTTTTCCAACTGGCCCATCACCGCCATGGCTGACCGCCGTCGTCCTAACCCGTCCGATGCCACATCTCACTGTCCTCGTCCGACACCGCAGACGTGAATGGACCGATGTCCGCCGCCGCCTCTGTCGTGCCTGAACGCGCTGTCGTCTCTCGCCCCAGATCCGGCCAAAAATCCCACGCCTTCCTCGTCTTGCACATCGCCACCGGCTAGAATCAAGACGTAGACCCCTTCCTGAAGGCCCGCCCTCCTACACCGACAACGTCTACATCGCGGCCCAAGGATTGCGATCTAAACCTAGCATGATAGATGGAAGTGATGAGTTCATGTAGTGATTTAGGGTTTAGGGTTCATGTAAACATCCTGCCACAGCGCCGCCTCCACGGACGAGTGCATGATGTAGAGAACTAGTGTTGCACTTGGGCATGATCCACTGTACGAAACATAACAGACGATAAATTTTCAATGTTGTGTAGGTTTGCAAGTTAGGCGTGTTGACATGGATGAACAAACCGCACTCATGGGGGATGAGAATGATACTAATAAGGTGACTCAGACTGATAACGATACTTTTAACGAAGATGATGACAACAGCGACAACGATTCGTGCTTGTCATATGATATCTTACCTCCGGAGGATTTTTATAATAATAAACATGGCGCGAATAGTGAAAATATAAGTGGCATATATTTTGATTTCATTTGTGAATTTGCAAAGTATGAAAAGGCTAACTATTTATCTATGTTTACAAATTTGCAAGAAGATGTGGATGTTGACAATGTGCAAAATAGTTTCCAGGAATCATTCGGAGATAACTTGAGCCAGGTTCGTTCATACATGTTGTACATTGCACAATAGTATGAGTTAAATGATAGTAACTGACATACTTACATATGAATTTTGTAGGACGAGTCAGGTGGTCCTAGCGGTGATCACGATGAGGGAGAGATGGACATTGAGGAGGCTCGAAGGCATCAACAGATGCTGGAGACGCATTGGATGGTCATGGCTATGACTTTTCAGTCGCAAGGGGGTGCATATTTATTCTTCAACAATGACGCCAAAGATCAGGAAATAGCAGGTCAAACGATGTGCTTCAGGAATGATATGGTACCGACGGTTTCTTTGCTCCAAGGCAGGGAGAAGGCAGAGTAAATTAAAAACCATGGAGGGCCACAAGCACAGGCTTAGACTGGAGACTCGTTGCGATTGCAGTGCACATTTGGTGGTGAAGCTGGACAGACAACATGGTGTTTGGTTCGTTGCGTCATTCGTGGATGATCACAACCACGCGATGGCTCGGCCTGACGAGGTTTTTTTGTGGTCAAACAGACGGATTGGAGATGGCAAGAGGGCAGATATATTAGCGAGGGAATTGGCCAGGATAAGAAAGCATATAATAATGGACAACTTCATCAGTAGGTATGGTTCGTACGATAAGTGCAGGCTTATCAGGCGGGACATTTACAATCTGTGTTGCAGAGAGAAAATGAAGCTCATTGCAAAGGGTGATGCTGAGATGGCAGTTGGCATTATGAGGAGCAGGAAGGAGGACCCTGAGTTTTTTGAGTATGTACTTGATAAGGAAGAGAGACTGAAGAGTATGTTCTGGTGCGATGCACAGCCACAGAGGGTCTATCAGGACTACGGAGATGTGGTCATGTTTGACAGCACATATAACATGAATAGATAGGGTATGTCGTTCATCCCCTTTTTCAGAATTAACAACCACCGTACCATTGCACCACAGTGTTTGGTCGTGCCATTGTTTCTGACGAGACCGAAGGGACATACGTCTGGCTATTGCAGACATTTATAAAGGCAAATTGTCAGATGAAGCCAAATTCAATAATCACATATGGTGACGCTGCAATGATCCGGGCTATTCAGACTGTCCTTTCAGATGTGTTCCATCGTCTTTGCTCATGGCATATCGAGAAAAATATGCAGAGGCACCTGCATTACAAGTCACTAGATGAGTTCAGATTGCTCCTGTACTATGCCACCTCTCAAGCCAACTTTGAGCAGAGATGGACTGCTTTCTATGATAAATGGAAGATGGGTAAAACTGAAGAGTGGCTTAACAGGATGTACAGGAAGAGGAGACCTTGGGCTGCTTCATATCTTTCCGATGGTTTTTTTCTTGGGATGTGAAGTAACCAGAGGAGCGAAAGCCTCAACTCCTACCTTCACCTTCACATGGACTACGGTATGACAATAGTTGATTTGGTAGTGCATTATGAGAACTGTATAGTTCGCCTCCGTAAGAATGAGGAGTACGATGACTGTGAGGCACACCAGAAAGTACCACCATCGGTTACTGAATATAAGGCCCTTGAGGAGCATCCTGCCACTATATTCACACCTGCTAATTTCTACATCCTACGAGATGATTTGCATAAGATGGGTCAATTGGAGATATTTGAGACGCTCATGGGAATTGAGCATCAGACATTGATCCTGACATGGAAGGATTACCACAAGTTCAGGTACAATGTTCTTTATGAACCAGGTAACTCAGAAGAAGCTATAACATGCAGTTGTCTTAGGATGGTTCGGAAAGGGCTGCCATGCAAACACATTCTCTTTGTTCTCCATCATCTGAACATAACTAAAATACCAAAGCGCAATGTCCTTCATTGGTTGTCCAAAAATGCGAGATGGGTTGCCTGTGCAGCGGAAGAGTGATATGTTCGGATGGGGTTGGTCAGGGCCATTGGAGAGAGAACGGTAGAGTCAAATAACCATAAAAACCGCAGAAGCTGCTCAAGTTGCCTGGATGTGACGCAACGTGTGTTCGGTGTCAGGTTTCGTTCATATCTTGTGTGGGGCCTACATTGGGCATGCACACAGCCTCACAAAAATTGGTTTCATTTCATGCATGTGATAACATAGCCCTAGTGCAACCAACACCATTCCGGTGTGTTGGTAGGGCTACACTCAAAGATGTTTTTTCACCACCACCAAATGACCCCTAACTTTTTCCAAGCGCCCCAGGCACCATGCCAAGCACCCATGAATATTTTCAGTATTTTTCGATGTCTGATGCTTTTTCTAGGGTTTTCAAAGCAAAAAAACCCTAAAACACTGCCCGGACGTGACGCAACATGCATTCGGTGTCCGATTTCATCCATATCTTGCGTGGGGGGCGTACATTGGGCATGCACACACCCTCACAAAAATTGGTTTCATTTCATGCATTCAATAACGTAGCCCTAGTGCAACCAGCACCGTTCTAGTGAGCCGGTAGGGCTACTCTTAAAGACGGTTTTTTGACTCCACCAAATGACCCCTAACTTTTTCCACGTACCTCAGGCACCATGCCAAGCACGTACGACATTTTTCGGTAATTTTTGACGTCCGATGCTTTTTCTAGGCTTTTCTCGATGAAAACACCCTAAAACACTGCCCGGACATGAAGCAACGTGCGTTCGATGTCCGATTTCATTCATATCTTGTGCGGGGGCCTACATTGGGCATGCACACACCCTCGCAAAATTTGGTTTCATTTCATGCATGCGATAACTTAGCCCTAGTGCAACCATAACTGTTCTGGTGTGCGGGTAGGGCTACTCTCAAAGACGTTTTTTTACCTCCACCAAATGACCCATAACTTTTTGCATGTACTCCGGGCACCATGCCAATCATGCATGACCATTTTTGGTATTTTTCGACACTCGATGCTTTTTCTAGTGTTTTCCTAGCAAAAAAAACTAAAACACTGCCCAGACGTGACGCAACGTGCGTTCGGTATCCGATTTCATTCATATATTGCATGGGGGTCTACATTGGGCATGCCCACACCCTCGCAAAAATTGGTTTCATTTCATGCATGAGATAACGTAGCCCTAGTGCAACCAGCACCGTTCCGGTGTGCAGGTAGGCTACTCTCAAAGAAGTTTTTTCCACCTCCATCAAATGAACCCTAACTTTTTCCGCGTACCGCAGGCACCATGCCAAGCACGCATGACAATTTTCGGTAATTTTTGACATCCGATGCTTTTTCTAAGGTTATCCCGGTGAAAAAACATAAAACACTGGCCGGACGTGATGCATCGTGTGTTTGGTGTCTGATTTCGTTCATATCTTGCATGGGGGCCTACATTCGGCATGCACACACCCTCACAAAAATTGGTTTCATTTCATGCATGCAATAACGTAGCCCTAGTGCAACCAACACCGTTCCGGTGTGTCGGCAGGGCTACTCTCAAAGACATTTTCTTCACGTCCCCCCAATGACCCCTAACTATTTCCATGTACCCCAGGCACCTGCCAAGCATGCACGACAATTTTCCGTATTTTTTGACGTCCGATGGTTTTTCTAGGGTTTTCCTAGCGAAAAAAATCCTAAAACACTGGCCGGACATGACGCAACATGCATTCAGTGTTCGATTTCGTTCTTATTTTGTGCGGGGTCCTACATTGGGCATGCACACACCCTCGCAAAAATTGGTTTCATTTCATGCATGCGATAACGTAGCCCTAGTGCAACCATCACCGTTCTAGTGTGCCGGTAAGGCTACTCTCAAAGTAGGGTTTTTTCACCTCCACCAAATGACCCCTAACTTTTTCCACATACCCCAGGTACAATGCCAAGCATGCACGACAATTTTCGGTATTTTTCAACGTCCGATGCTTTTTCTAGGGTTTTCCCGATGAAAAAAACCCTAAAATACTGGCCGGACGTGACGCAACGTGCGTTCGGTGTCCGATTTCATTCATATCTTGCATGGGGGCCTACATTGGGCATGCACACACCCTCACAAAAATTGGTTTCATTTCATGCATGCGATAACGTAGCCCTAGTGCAACCAGCACCGATCCGGTGTGCCGGTAGGCAACTCTCAAAGACTGTTTTTTTTACCTCCATCAAATGACCTGTAACTTTTTCTACGTATCCCAGGCACCATGCCAAGCACACACAACAATTTTCGGTATTTTTTGATGCCCGATGCTTTTTCTAGGGTTTTCCCTGCAAAAAAAACCCAAAAACACTGCCCGGACATGATGCAGCATGCATTCTGTGTCTAATTTCATTCATATAATGCATGGGGGCCCTACAATGGTCATGCACACACCCTCGAAAAAATTGGTTGAATTTCATGCATGTGATAACGTAGCCCTAGTGCAACCAGCACCGTTTCGTTGTGCCGGTAGGGCTACTCTCAAAGATGTTATTTTTTCACCTCCACAAAATGACCCTAACATTTTCCATGTACCCTAGGCACCATGCCTAGCATGCACGATGCTTTTTCTAGGGTTTTCACGACGAAAAAAACCTTAAAACACTGCCCGGTTGTGATGCAATATGCGTTCAGTGTCCGATTTCGTTCATATCTTACGCGGGGGCCTACATTGGTCATGCACACACCCTCGCAAAAATTGGTTTCATTTCATGCATGCGATAACGTAGCCCTTTTGCAACCATCACCATTCCGGTGTGCTGGTAAGGCTACTCTCCAAGACATTTTTTTCACCTCCACCAAATGACTACTACCTATTGAGCTTGCGTTGGTTTTCCCTTGAAGAGGAATGGGTGATGCAGCAAAGTAGCGTATGTATTTCCCTTAGTTTTGAGGACCAAGGTATCAATCCAGTTGGAGACAACGCACAAGTCACTGAATACCTGCACAAACAATCAAGAACTTGCAACCAACGCGGTAAAGGGGTTGTCAATCCCTTCATAGTTACTCGCAAAAGTGAGATCTAATAGAGATAGTAAAGTAAATATTTTTTGGTGCTTTTGGTTTATAGATTGGAAAGTAAAGATTGCAAAATAGTAGATCGGACACTAGCAAGATGTAAACGAGATTCAATAATATGGAAAAGAGACCCGGGGGCCATAGGTTTCACTAGTGGCTTCTCTCGAGATAGCATATATTACGGCGGGTGAACAAATTAGTTCCGAGCGATTGATAGAAAAACGCATAATTATGATGACATCTAAGGTAATGATCATGAACATAGGCATCACGTCCGTGTCAAGTAGACCGACTCCTGCCTGCATCTACTACTATTACTCCACACATCGACCGCTATCCAGCATGCATCTAGAGTATTAAGTTCATAAAGAACGGAGTAACGCATTAAGCAAGATGACATGATGTAGAGGAATTAACTCAAGCAATATGATGAAACCCCCATCTTTTTATTCTCGATGGCAACAATACAATACGTGCCTTGCTGCCCCTACTGTCACTGGGAAAGGACACTGCAAGATTGAACCCAAAGCTAAGCACTTCTCCCATGGCAAGAAAGATCAATCTAGTAGGCCTTGCAAAGATATCAAATCATGCATATAAGAATTCAGAGAAGAACCAAGTAATATTCATAGATAATCTTGATCATAAATCCACAATTCATCGGATCTTGGCAAACACACCGCAAAAGAGTATTACATCGAATAGATCTCCAAGAACATCGAGGAGAACTTTGTATTGAGAATCAAAGAGAGAGAGAGAGAGAGAGAGAGAGAGAGAGAAGAAGCCATCTAGCTAATAACTATGGACCCAAAGGTCTGTGGTAAACTACTCACGCTTCATCGGAGAGGTAATGGTGTTGATGTAGAAGCCCTCCGTGATCGAATCCCCCTCCGGCAGATCGCTGGAAAAGGCCCCAAGATGGGATCTCACGTGTACAGAAGGTTGTGGCAGTGGAAAAGTGGTTTCGTGGCACCCCCTGATGTTTTAGGGTATAAGAGTATATATAGGCGAAGGAACTAGGTCAAGGGAGCTACGAGGGGCCCACGAGGGGCCCACGAGGGTGGGGGGCGCGCGTATCACCCTGGGCGCGCCCTCCTGCCTCGTGGCTGCCTCCTTGCCTCTCCGACTTCATCTCCAAGTCTTTTGGTTTGCTTTGGTCCAAGAAAGAGCATCGCGAAGGTTTCATTCCGTTTGGAATCCGTTTGGTATTCCTTTTTTGTAAAACTCTAAAATAGGCAAAAAAACAGAAACTGGCACTGGGCCCTCGGTTAATAGGTTAGTCCAAAAAATAATATAAAATAGCTTAATAAAGACCATTAAACATCCAAAATAGATAATATAATAGCGTGGAACAATCAAAAATTATAGATACGTTGGAGACGTATCCATGACCGCTAACTTTTCCACCGTACCCCAGGCACCATGCCAAGCATGCATGACAAGTTTCGCTATTTTTGATGTTCGATGCTTTTTCTAGGGTTTTCCCGGTGAAAAAACCCTAAAAACACTGCCCAGACATGACACAACGTACATTCAGTGTCCGATTTCAGTCATGCCTTGCATGGGGGCCTAATTGAGCATGCACACACCCTTGCAAAAAATTGGTTTCATTTCATGCATGTGATAACATAGCCCTAGTGCAACCACCACCATACCGGTGTGCCGGTAGGCTACTCTCAAAGATGTTTTTTCACCTACATCAAATGACCCTAACTTTTTCCACGTACCCCAGGCACCATGCGAAGCACACACGACAATTTTCGGTATTTTTCGACGTACGATGCTTTTTCTAGGGTTTTCCCGGCGAAAAAACCCTAAAACACTACCCGGACATGACAAAACGTGCGTTCAGTGTCCGATTTCGTCATATCTTGCATGGGGGCCTACATTGGTCATGGACACATCCTCACAAAAATTGGTTTCATTTCATGCATGCAATAACGTAGCCCTAGTGCAACCATCACTATTTCGGTGTGCCGGTAGGGCTACTCTGAAAGACATTTTTCTCACCTCCACCAAATGACCCCTAACTTTTTCCACGTACCCTAGGCACCATGCCAAGCATGCATGACAATTTTAGGTATTTTTCAATGTCCGATGCTTTTTATAGGGGTTTCCCGGCGAAAAACCCTAAAACACTTCCCGGACGTGATGCAACGTGCGTTCAGTGTCTAATTTTTTTCATATCTTGCGTCAGGGCCACATTGGGCATGCACTCACCCTCGCAAAAATTGGTTTTGTTTCATGCTCGTCATCGTCATATTATTTTAACAATATCTTTGAAGAAAAGAAAATTGTAATCTTTCGAACAAACATACAATTTTTTCATTGAAATTTCATTCAACATAGATAGACATTTTACATGGACGAAAGAGCTTTAAACGATAATGATAATTTCATACATAAAAAAATACTACTTAAGCTTAGAACGACATAACAAAATTTAACTTAAAACGACATTTAAAAAAACTACTCCCCGTCGCTATCGAGGAGGTTGATCACGACCATGTCATCCCAGTCGATGCGGCCGTCATCGGGTGCCTACACCTGCTCCTGTGCGTCTGCCGCCGCCTCCTCCGCCATCACCGCCGGCGCCTCCTACCACTATTTCGTTGCCTCCTCCCACTCCGCCGATGCTATCGCCGCCTGCTTTGCCGCCATTGCCGCAGCTGCTTCGATTGTGGCCGCCACCTCAGGGGCCTCCCTCGCAGCCGTTGCCGCCATTGCCTCTCACGCCCATAGGGACATGTGGTACCCCGGGTTGTCATTCAGATCGCTGTCCTCGAGGAGGATGACCTGCTCCGGCGACAACTCGACCTCCAGCGGCGACACTACAAGAAATATGTCAACTTGCGACCATCACTATTCATCACTGAATGTTCATTGTTTTTCATTTGCGACCTTTTTGTGACCAAAAACAGATGGTCAAAAGCTGACCGTCTTAAATGGAAATTAACGACCTTCTTTGTGGTAAGGTCGTTGAAGGCAACGACCAAAACAAAAGGTCGTTGATCCTACGACCTTCTGTTTTGGTTGCTAGATGTCTGCCCAGGCCACGTCAGATCCGACGTGGCAAGCTAACGTGGCAAAATTGCGACCAAATGAAAAGGTCATTGATAAGAATCAGCCCGGTCCAGTTAGTTGTTTTACATGGGCCGAGCCCAACAATTCAGCGTATTTATTGTTTTTTCTGTGAATTTTTGGTCAGCTTCACGGGCCAAGCCCAACATTTCTGCCACATTATTTGTGGGCTTTGGTAGTTTTACAATCTATTTCTTTTTTGGCCTTGGCCTTTTAATTTTCTAGGTCTTCACCTTTTTTCAGTTTACTTTTTTCCACAATCTTGTTCTATTTTTTGTATTGTTTGGTTTGTGGCCTTTTTAGGGCCCAAATAGCATTTGTTTCATTGCTGGCGTATCAACAATAAATAACCAATATTTTTTCAATAGAACCTTAATCACTGAAAAGTTCACAAATGACGACCAAAATGAGAATGTTATATATATTACAAGCATGCCATAGTTCACATCATCTAGGAATTTAGAACAGCTTCAAAAGTACTGCTATGTAGTAGTATATTACAACCAATACATATTTTTAATCACGCACGACCATATAATTAGCTACGAAGATGAAGCCTTCCCATCATCCAAATTCTTCAGCCTAGAGCTCCTGCAAAAGAGAGTAAATGATCGTTATTATCACTGTCGAGTCAGAATGAAAGAAATAGGTTCCAACATACAACAGCTAGGAAAAGAATAGTGAAGAGAATAATAAACAAATACACAAGCAGCTAGGAGTCAATCCTGAAGCATGAGGGCATGGGTAAATATAGCGAATATTATACTGGTGTAAAAAACTAAATAGCAGCAGGCTTTGAGAAGACTCCAAAAACTTGCTTGCTCACAATACAATCATGTTTTTGACGACAAATACTACTAAAATTTAGGCACAGGTCGTATTCTAAGTAGTATCATTACCATGGCAGTAACAATTAACAGTAGCAGGACAACAATGGGGCACAAATTAGTTAGCTACTAATGTTCACCAAATTTAAAGATTGTCTGTCCTAGGTAACAAAAATACAACACCATACTTAGGAACTCAGAGCGAGAAAAGTACATGTCGCTAAAGAGCTACCACAAATGATACTGATCAAGGATAACACAGGTAGGTATCATATAATTCTCATCACAATCATATATTGAATTCATTAATGGCTACAAATTCATTTCTTGACATAGCATTGGAAAATCATAGTAATAGTATATTAACCAAAGTGCCGAGATAACACATGGAGGTCACCATCACATAACAAAGGAAGAGTGGGACAGACCGAGAACTTACGCTCTGGACAGATCAAAGACTTCATACTCCCTCTTCCTCGGTGGACGGATCAAAGACTTCACTTCCTCTTCCTCGATGGACGGATCAAAGACTTCACTTCCTCTTCCTCATGCACCAGCAGAAACACCATCTCAAACACCTTGGAGCCTATAGCCTACACAATATGTCGGTGTACTAAGGTAGGGGTACCTCAGTACCCCAACTTGTGCACGGGCAGTTGCAGCTCCCTGCGGCAGGGTTTACCACGTGCTCGCCGGATACCTTCCTACTCCATGTCGAGCCATTCAAAGACAAAATATACAAGACAGAAGATCGAGACCCCGGCAAGCGGAGCTTGCCGGGAAGGCCATTTCAGGCTCAAAGTTACGTCACTCACGCAAGGCCCCGGCGAGAGGAGCTCGCCGGGAAGACTAGAGGATTACATCATAGAAGACACGCCTCGGCGCTACATGCGTCCCGGCGAGGGCCCGGGAAGCGGCAAGTTACAGAGCCCGGCAAGCTCCCGGGCCCGGCAAGGTCAAGACCCCAGCAAGGTGCTTGCCGGGAAGAGTAGCGCTGTGTGCCCGCGCTCCAGCTCATCAGCCCACGCGTCGCCCTGGGGCCTTTCCAGGGACGCGTGGCAGCCTGGGGGACACGGTGGCACTTCACGGTGGTGAATCCATCGCCGTGGCAGACGGAGACGCAAGGGCGGGAGCTTTTGGGGTCGACGGCGACGGGCATTAAATGCCCTTGTCCCCCTCTGTCAAAAGTAGGTAGAAACCACTGTTCACGCACTGTAGCTTCACTGTTCCCGCACTGTTCCAACTACCACCTCTTTTACATTTTTACCCCTTTCTCCTACGTTGACACCTGTCGGTGACCCCTTGCACTATAAAAGGAGGCCCATGCACAACGTAGGGGGGGTTCGACTCATTCGACACTACAACTCGCCCATACGCTCGCGCTCTCGAGCAAGATCAAATACAAACACAAAGCAGCAGTAGGAGTTTTATCTCTCCGGAGAGCTCCGAAGCTGGGTAAAATCCGCCCGCGTGCTCGCCTCGATCGCTCTCTCAGTGCTCCTCCGCCTCGTACCAAGACAGACAAGGGGCCCCGCCCCATAGGTGTCCATGGGCGCGACTCCCGGCATCTCTGGCGCGCCCGGTAGGGCGCGAGGTTGTGCGGACCTGATCCGGCGTTCGCTGGCGCGTTCTTCATCAACCTCTCGGCCGTCAACAACTTCATCAACAATCGCGCCATGGCCACGAAGAAGAAGCCCGAGGTTGGAGGCCCGTCTGCGTCTCACCCGCCGCCACCGGAGCCAGCGGTGGGCGGAGGAGACGCCGTCGGAAGGTGGTCGCCGGCGAGGACACTCAGGCGCCACCAGTCAAGGACAGGGCGGGTGACCGCGCTTCGCCTCCGTGGATCCACGTCCATCTCAGCGCCGACAACCCAGCAGCGCCATACCACGGGAGGTGGTATCCGCTTTCTTTGGGCAAGGACACGCCGGAGGCTCGCGGGATGCTCCGGACCAGCGTCCGGACACAAAGCAAAGCAAAGGCGCCGGGGAGGACCTGCTCCTTCTAACACTTGTTGAGTCCGAGCATACCTCTGCTCCTCGCACCGCCGCTTCTCCGCTCCCCTCCACTCCGCAAGCGCTGCAAGGGCGCAAATGCTCCTCGATTTCCCTCGCGGCGGACAAGGCCAAGACCGGAGGGCTACCATCAAGAGCTCGTGGCCGCCAACAACGACCCTTCACAGCAGCCGGCGACCTCGCAGCCGCGGCAAGCTGAAAGACGAAGGCTAACGGCGACAAGAGCGCCGGGTGCAACCACCATGCACTCCCGCCGCGAAGCAAAAACGCCGTCCCGCCGAACAACACCGACAGCGGCTCCACGGCGTCGTCGGATCCAGCAGCTCGTCGGGATCAACGCCAGTCCTCGACGACCGGCGACAAGAAGACGCCGGACCACGATCGGCGCCGCCGAGAAGCTTGGCGACAATCGCACCGAGAGCTAGGAACGCTGTCGACAGCGACGCGCCGGTGAACCAGCGACTTGCCAGACGCTGCAGCTGCCTGCGTTCACCAGCGAGCTGCGCGCGTCGATGGCCCAGCATGAAGAATTTCAAGCCCGACGTCGGAGAAGTACGACGGCAAGACGCACCCTCGGAGTTCCTCGGTGTCTACACCATCGCGGTGCGAGCTGCTGCCGGGGCGCGACGAGAAGATTCGGCAAACTACTTCCGCTTCGTGCTTAAGCGAGCGTTCGTTCTCGCTTATGCACTTGCCGAAGGCTCCATTTCTTCTTGGGCAGATCTTTGCCATCGGTTTGTTGGCGCCTTCACCGGCGGCCACAAACCCCACGGCCAGAGAGCGATCTCCACATTTGGCCCGAAGGAAGGAGAATCCCTGCGCAAGTATATCCAACGCTTGACCGTGTGCAGCACAACATCTCGATGTCCACCTGCCGCGCGTTATCGGCGCGTTCCACGAGCGTCGCGTAACCGCCGCATGCGTGAAGAGATGGCGATGACTAAGATCCGGGATGTCAGCGAGCTCTATGCTCTGGCTGACAAGTGCGCACGCGCGGAAGAGGGGAGGAGACTCCCCGGGGAGGATACTGGCGCGGGAGAAAGCGACAGCGACGACACCGCCCCGGCAAAGAAGAGCCGGCGGCGGAACAACGAAGGAAGAACAAGAAAGAGGTGCTTGCCGCCGAGAAGTCCGCAAGGAGGCTCTGCCAAGCAAGCGCAGGGTTGCTTCTCCGCAAGGAGCCTGCCTCATGTGCAGCCGCCGACAAGCGGGGCGGCTCCGGCAAACAATCTTGCAAAATCCACCGCACCAAGGGCCACGATCTCTCCAACTGCAAGCGTGTCGAGTATCTCGTCGAGCAACAAAAAGCTGAGTACGAGAGGCGCGACAAAGAGAAGGCCCAAGGTGGCGGAGGAGAACCAAGCAAGAAGCGGCCGTTCAATGGCCGGGGAGGACGCCGCGACAAGGCCAAGCAGCGGCAAGGCGATCGACCTCCCCGGGGCCGCGACAAGGATGAAGAAGACGACGACGAAGATATGGAGGATGAGGATGGCAGTGAGCAGTAGTTCCAGAAGGCCACGAGAAGTCACGTGCGTCGGCGGTGGCGCCTCTCGCACACCTCCCACCGCCCGGCTAAGCGGTGGTGCGTGAGGTGAATGCAGCGGAGCCGCCCGTGGAGTCGCGCAGGCTCCTCAAATGGTCCGGCACGCCCATCATTTTTGATCTTGAGGATCACCCTGACCGCACCACAGCGGTCGGGTGCTTGCCGATGCTGGTCTCGCCCACCATCCGCAACCTCAAGGTCACCAAAATGTTGGTTGACGGCGGGGCGGGCTGAACTTGATCTCCTCTGCTGTGATTAAGAAACTCCAAATTCGGATGGCGAGCTCGAAGAGACCGGTTCTTTCAAGGAATCAACCGGGACGGAGCAAGCCCAAGGAAAGATCACTCTGCGGTGACCTTTGGCGGGAGCTCAATTTCAGGATCGAGCGCATCACTTTCGGCGTCGCCGATATTCCGTTGCCATACAATGGAATACTTGGCCGTCCCCGCCTCGCCAAGTTCATGGCAGCTTCCCATTATGCTTACAACGTGCTCAAGATGCGGGGCGATAAGCGTCATCACCGTCCATGGCGACAAGAAAGATCGCTTATCTGCGCCGACAAGATCTACCGGGATGCGGCAGCTGCGGCCGATAAGAATACACTTGCCGCTGAAGCTCCCGGGGGGAAGAAGACGAAGACCAAGTCCGGCAAGTGCTCTGGGGCCCACTCCGGCAACCGCACCTCTTCGGAGTGCTGCGCTGCCGGCGAGGACGTCCCGTCGAGCTCCACCGGCAAGAGTAAAAAGGGAATGGCCGCTCCACCGGCAACCAAGAAGGTGTCCGCCAAGGAGGACGGCACTGGTGGTACCTTCACCATCAGTGCCACGCTTGACAGCAAATAGGAAAGCGCGCTCGTCGCCTTCCTGCGGGCGAATGTCGATGTGTTTGCATGGCAACCATCTGACATCCCCGGTGTTCCCAGGAAGGTGATTGAGCACAAGCTTGCCGTTTGCCCTCATGCGCGGCCCATCAAGCAAAAAGTGAGGAAGCAAGCCGTGGAGCGCCAAGAATTCATCAGCGAAGAAATCAAGAAGCTAGAGGCAGCAGGCCTAGTTAGAGGTGTGATCCATCCGACGTGGTTAGCAAACCCAGTCGTCGTGCGTAAGGCCAACGGGAAATGGAGGCTGTGTATAGACTTCACCGATGTGAATAAAGCATGTCCCAAGGATCCATTCCCCTTGCCGCGCATTGACCAGATTATTGACTCCACTGCCGGATGTGATCTACTCTGCTTTCTTGATGCATACTCAGGCTATCACCAGATCTTTATGGCCAAAGAGGATGAAGAGAAGACTGCATTTATCACTCCATGTGGCACTTATTGCTTCATACGCATGCCATTCGGACTTAAGAATGCAGGATCAACATTTGCAAGGGTAGTGTATACTGCTTTTGAGCCACAGATCCACAGAAATGTAGAGGCTTACATGGATGATATCGTGGTGAAGAGCAAGAGCAAGGATACGCTGGTTCAAGATTTGGAAGAGACATTTCAGAACCTGCGCAAGATACAGCTTAAGTTGAACCCCGAGAAGTGCGTCTTTGGAGTTCCCTCCGGCAAGCTTCTCGGGTTCTTTGTGTCACAGAGGGGGATTGAAGCCAACCCCGACAAGATTAAAGCCATTGAGCAGATCGAAGCCCCGAAGCGAGTCAAGGATGTCAGAAGGCTTGCAGGTTGTGTGGATGCCCTCAGTAGATTCATTTCAAAGTCCGCAGAACGCGCCCTACCTTTCTTCAAAATCTTGAAGAAGGCAGGTCCCATGAAATGGACTCCGGAGGCGGAGGCAGCGCTGCAGGATTTGAAACGGTACCTATCCTCCACCCCAAAGACTTGTCGCACCTAGACCACGGGAGAAGTTCTTCTGCTGTACCTAGCGGCAACCAACCAGGTGGTTAGTGCTGCGTTAATAGCAGAGAGGGAGCCCGACGAGGAAGCTACACCACCGCAAGCGAGTCCAAATGACAAGCGGAGCTGCTCCGACAAGCTCGCCCCGACAAGGACAACTCTGCTTGAGAACAGGATGAGGTGCGGAAGAAGATGGTGCAAATACCGGTGTATTTTGTAAGTTCCTTCTCCGAGGAGCTAGATCAAGATACTCGGTGTGCAAAAGTTGCTTCGGCCTCCTCATGGCTTCGAAAAGCTGCGCCATTACTTCCGTGCA
Source organism: Aegilops speltoides (assembly GCA_021437245.1). NCBI lineage: Eukaryota > Viridiplantae > Streptophyta > Magnoliopsida > Poales > Poaceae > Aegilops > Aegilops speltoides. The sequence continues at coordinate 348,109,791 of CM038143.1, read as the reverse complement.
CACGAGATAACAAGTGGTCACTCGCTTTCATGAAGAGGATATTGCACAACCCGTAAGCAGGTAGGATCGTTGAGTGGGCCTTTGGAGCTGTCGAGCTTTGGACTCAAGTTTGAAAGTACTTCAACCATCTGAGCCGAGCTTTGGCAGAATTTATAGCGAATGGACCCCAACGCCCGATGAAGAAGTCCAAGAGACAAGTACACCCGTACAAGAAGCGACAAGTGAATGGGTAATGTACTTTGATGGTGCCTTCTCGCTGCAAGGCGCCGGTGCCGGCGTGGTACTCATCGCGCCCACCGGAGAGCACCTCAAGTATGTTATCCAGATGCACTTCCCAAGGGAGCAAGCGACAAACAACACTGCTGAATATGAAGGTTTGCTCGCCGCCTCGTGGATTGCGGCGAACTTGGGATCGAAAGTTGATTGTCTTGGGGAGATTCTCAGTTGGTGGTCCGGCAAGTTAACAAGAGCTATCAGAGCCCTTTGATGGAAGCTTATGTCGATGAAGTGAGGAAGCTTGAGGAGCGCTTTGAAGGTTTGCAGATGGAGCACGTCCCGAGAGCTCAGAATGAAATCGCAGATGGCCTTTCAAAGTGTGCTTCAATGAAGTTACCTGTGGAACCGGGACCTTCTTGCTCAAGCTGACTCAACCATCCGTCACGCCATCGGTTGGGCAGTCCAAGAAGAAAGTTGATCACGGCGACTACTTGCGGCGGGTCTCCCCGAGGCCGCCGCCAAGGTCCCCAAGATCAGCGAGCGAGCGCCGAGGAACAGTTTGCTCCTGCAGATCCTCGGATCTGCAGTTGAAGCAAGTGTTCCCGACAAGCCTCGCCCGGCGAGCTTGCGAGGACCTTCAGCTCGGCAGAGCCGGAGGTTCTTACCGTAGAAGCCGAGGTTCCCGCAGCGGCCCTCATGCCTTTAGTCCTTGCCGTTGAGCCCCAAGCTCCGGCATGGGCGCAGCAAATCGTCCGCTTTTCGCAAACCGGAGAACTTCCCGCGACCGGTAAGAAATAGAAGATAACCAGGCGGTCAAGTATGTACCAGTTAAGTGGATAACGAGCTGCATGAAAGAAGGCTCAATGGTGTCGATGAAATGCATCTCCGGGAAGATGGATGTAAGTTGTTGGCGTAAATACATGGAGGCATATCGCGCCATCACATTGGCGCAAGGGCGCTTGCCGAAAGCTTTCGGCAAGGGTTCTTTGGCAAGAAGCCCTCCAAGATGCAAGCGCACTAGTAACCAAGTGTGAAGCGTGCGATTCCATGCAAAGCGATTCATCGGCCACTCAAGCTCTCCAAACAATCCCTTTGTCCTGGCCCTTCTCGATGCAGGGGCTCGATATCCTCGGCCCCTTCCCGTCTTGTCGGGGCTTTGAGTATTTGTGCGTAGCAATCGACAAGTTCACAAAGTGGCCGAAGTGGAGCCAGGAGAAAGGTGACAAAGACAATCAGCGGTCAAGTTCTTGGATCGATTGTGTGCCGTTTGGGATCCCTAACGGATTATCACCGACAACGGTACACAATTCACTAGTCGCACCTTCATGCGATCGTCCAAGACCTTGGCGCCAATGTACATTTAAACATTTGCTCACCCGAGGAGCAGCGGTCAAGCGGAGAGGGCCAATCTGAAGTGCTGCGCGGACTCAAGACAAGAACTTTCGACAGTGCGCAAGTGCGGAAGAAATTGATAGAGGAGTTGCCGTGGCTCTTTGGTCAATCGAGCGACACCAAATCGAGCCACCGGACGGACACCTTCGCTCTAGTCTATGGAGCAGAGGCAGTTCTCCCCACGGAACTTCGTATACGGATCTCCTCGAGTGCTCGCTATGATGAGCTCGAGCAAGAGCAATCGCGGCAAGATGATGCATTGCTCCTTGAGGAGGGGCGTCTCGAGGCTGCTGTCACGAGCTGCTCGATACCGGCAAGCCTTGCGCCGCTACCATAGCCGCAAGGTCAAAGCCAGAGTCTTGAGGAAGGCGACCTTGTTCTTGGCGTGTTCAGTCCGCCAAGAATTCCAACAAGTTGGCGCTTGAAGTGGGAAGGCCCTTATCGGGTGAGGCAAGTCACGAGGCCCGGCGCTGTCCGCCACGAGACGAAGAAGGCTTACCGGTGAGCAACTCCTCGAACATAGAGCATCTTCGCAAGTTTCACCCATGAGGCGCGGTTGCCGTGATCCGCTCCGGCAACCACCTTTTGTACAGGCCTTGCCGCTGTTGCATGTAACCCCTTGTACAAAGCCGGCGCAGACCCGTGCATCGATAAAGTTTATGTGTTTTGCGCTAGTTGCCTTTCCCGTGCTTTTCTTTGCTATTTGCATGTGTTATTTGGCATCTCTTGTGCGACACACATATCCGGTAAGCAATAGCACGCCGAAAGGCCATGTACTTGTTTCCCTCTTCTCTCTCTTTGCCTCTTAAGCAGAAGGAACATTCCTCGCGCACAAGTTTGCCGGGGGGAAGGAAATGGAGGGTGAACCAAGTGCTGTTCAAGAAAGAGAAGCTTGCCGGAGAACGCACAGATTACGGAAGCTAAGTTATTAAAATTTGAGCAGTTCAAAATTTTAAATTTTAAGTTGCCTTCCTTGAACAACCACACTTTGTATGGAAAACCTGTGCGCGGAGGAACCTGCCCGTGGATAGCCGCACCCTTATCTTGCTTTCGAGCACGCTCAACGATTTAAGTGAGCTGCGACGAGTGTCGCGCCCTTGTTTCGTTTTCGAGTCCGCTCAGCAAGCTAAGTGCGATTGCGACTAGTCATGCAAGGTTGCTTGCCGGTAAGACCTTGGCCAGCGGTGCTTCGAGTTCAAGACTCGGCGCCATCATGACAAGGGCCCCTTGCCGCAAGTTCCTAGAAGCGTGGGGTTGAAGCATACAAAGTTGAGGATCGTAACAAGGAGATAACACTGCATCTATTGATCAAAATAAAGATAATATCTTACAAGGAATAACTTGTCGCGACGACTAATGAGTTCATAACACCCTATGCAGCAACAAAAGAGATAAAGATAAAGGAGGTCTAGTCTACGCGTGCGCCTCCATCACGGAGATCTTGTTCACTTTAGCAATGATGTGGGCGACCTGCTTCTTGAGCCTCCATGTTCGCGTCGGCCGGCAAGCTGCGGAGAACGTTGGTGAGGTTTATGCCGGGATTGCGGTATACAATCTTCGTCGACACGCTCCATGGTTCCCGCGCCTGAGCCAAGAGTCTCCTCGGCGAAGTTCGAGGATCTTCTTCCGCAGATTTGCAAGGGCGCGCGATCCCCACGAAGAAGAGGCTGAGCTTGGCGTGGCGCTAGATTTGGATCCGGGAGTAGATGAGATGCTCCAGCTTGGCGCCAAGAGCTCTGGTCAATGTCGGACGCGCAAGACACCAAGTCCTCGGTCCATAACTCGACAAGATCGGTGGAATTGCTCGGCTGCTTTGTTGGCGCTGTCCGCCAAAGCTCGTTCCTCGCGGAGCTCCTCCTTCAACTTGGTCTCCCGATCCCGGGCGGCGTCGAGCGAGTTCCTCAGCGCGGAGACTTGCAGCTCAAGATCCTCGATGGAGTCCTTGGCGGCCTTCAACTCGTCGCCCTTCTTGGAAAGCCGCACTGAGTTACGAGTTGGTGTGGCGTCCTTCTCGCTCCGTGTTGGCGCGGGCGACCTCCTCCACGCTCGCCTTCAAGAACTCCTCCAGCTGCGCGACCTTGGCGGCAAGCTCCTCCTTGGCGGTCTCCGCGGCAGCCGCGGTTTCGCCTCCTTGAGTTCCCGCCAAGGGCTGCTCCCGGCGGCAAGGTCCTCCTCGTGGGAGTCGAGGTTGACCTTCCGCTGAACGAGTTCTCCTTCTCGCGACAGCTCCTCCCGGCGAGCAGCTGCTGCTCTTGGCCTCGGCCTTCTCCAAAGAACCACTCTTCATACTCCCCGGCAAGTCGCTTGCGCTCCTCCGCCACCTCGCGGAGAGCAGCCTGGTTGGTGGCGCTGAGCTCCACCGCACGCTTCTCCATCTCTTCGGCGGCTTTGGCGACGAGGGCTTCCCGGGAAGCGAGCTTCGCCTGCCTGGCCCGGTAAAGGGCCAGGAGCTGGTGAAGCAGCTTCTCCTCCTCAGGCCCGTCGCTCCCGCCGGGCCCCTCGACGATCTTCAGGCCTGCGGAGGCGAGGACCTCCCCATCAAAGGCCTCGCCCTCCGCGGGGGCTCGCGACGAAGAGCCCCACGGCACCTGGATGAAGACGCCGTTGGGGGCTTTCAAGTAGTAGCCGGACTGCTCCCCTCCGGCGGAAGGGTCGGTGACCGGCGCAGCGCTAGATGCTCCCGCCGCCTCCGGGCTGGCGGTGCGGTCGCCGTCCCCCTCCCGGCAGCTAGGTCCCGCAGCCGGAGCGATCTCGCACATTAGGGCCAGCGGCTCCCGCCGCGTCTTCGGCGACCGGGGCGTCGCCGCCGCCGCCCTGCACGTCCTCCTCCTCAACAATGACGACTTCCGTCTCCATCTGCTCGGGGGGAGGAGGATCTAGAAGAAGAAGAAAAAGCAAAAGAAGTTCAAGCAAATATCCAAAAAGAGACAACGCCAAGGAGACAAAGCTGCAGAACCTACCTTGGCGGACGTCGCCAGCGGCGGGCTCCCCCGCCGGGGAGCTCCGCCTTGGCGGAGTAGCCGCCCTCGCCGGGCTGCTCGCTCTCGGCGGGGTACTCACCCTTGGCGGAGTACCCGCCCTTGGCGGGGCGCCCTCCCTTGCCGGGGAGATCGGCCTTGGCGGGGACGGCGGGGCCTGCGGCTCCTCGGGAGCGACCTCCGGACGCTCCTGCAGCTGTGGCTCCACTTCTGCACAAGCCAAGACGGAAACATTAAGGCATTAGTACAAGACCAAAATCTTCAAGCACGCCCGGCGAGCGAAAGTGCAGAACCTAGACTTACGCTGGGGGCTGCGCTGGGGGCTGCTCCTCGGAACAGCGCTCGGGTCCGGCAAGCTTGACTCCGGCACGTCCCCGGTCGCCGCGGTGGACGAGTCGTCCGCGACTTCGACCATGGGCACCTTGGCCTTCTTCGCCGCGCGTTGAGCCAAGGTCCTGAAATCAACGCAAGAAACAAGATTGGCATCAACGATGATCAAGGCGAAATTTGAGGAGATGAAGATCTCGGATACTTACTCCTGTTCCTCCTCGTCGTCTTCGCTCAAGGCGGAGAAGTCATACTCCGCCTGGGGCGCGTCGGCGCGAGGAGCGGGAGGCGAAGGCTCCCTCGGGCGCTTGGCGGCCCTCGGCGCAGCTTGGCTTTCTCGGGAAGCTTGCGCTGCCCGGCGAGCTGGTTGTTGCCGGGGGGCCTGCGCCTCCGCTTCCGTCGCCGCCTTGCGGAGACGCTTCAGTGGAGAACGCCTAGGGCTTGCCCGGGGCGGGGAGGTCTCCGACGACGAGGAGAGGTCGTCGGCGTAAAGATCCGTGGACCCGCCGGCGTCCTCGGCGGCCTCGGCGTCCTCCTCCTCCTCCTCCTCCTCCTCGCCGGCTGGCTCGCTGGGCCCAGCGCCTTGCGCTGCGACCCCTTTCCCTCTGGCGTCTCCGCTCCCTCCGGCAGCGCCACCTCTTGCCGCGGCCTCGGCCGCGATGCCAGGGATCCCGGAGTGCCTCGGGGAACCCCGCGAGCGCGTCGGGAGGAAGTTGCAGCAGTCTACAGATCTCCGCCTCCTCCGCTTGGCAGGACGCTTCCGCAGCCTCTGCCTCCTCGGGCGTGTAGCCGAACTCTCCTGCCGCCGCGGCTGCAGCGGCCTCTTCAGCCCGAGAAGCTATGTACGCTATCTCCTGGTCCGTGGTGTCCCGTGTCAGCCCCCGGGTTTCGTCCTTGTTCTTCGCCACCTCTTCAAGGTTGTCGAAGAAGTTGAGGACGTCTATGGACTCGGGCGGAATCCATGTGCGCTCCACGCCGTGCGAATCGCCGCGGGCATCATGGCGAGAAGACGATCGAGCTGTCTTTGTTGCGGAGGGCACCACTCCCGGGGAGGTCTGAACCACTCGGATGGGCGGGTCATATTTAAAGAGTTCTGGACCATCCCCTCAACTCCAGCGTCGTGAAGTTGAAGTTCAGCCCGGCGCAGCCTCATTATATCCCTAGCGCCGCCATACTCCCGGCCGGCCTTTTCTGTCTTGGAGAGGCGTCTGGCGGCGGAGAAATCTCGCCTACTTCGCAACGGACAGTTTTGTTGCTCGAAGACGAAGAATCCGGACGAGGGCGACGTTGAGCTTGACGTCGTCCGGATCCAGATCGCTCGATCCTGGCCGCGCCGATAGGAGTTGTCGCGCGCGGTGAAGTGCTGCGGCTCGTCTTCAACGACCCAGCACCACCTCTGACGCCACTCTTCCCACTTGCCGCGGAGCTCCCGGCAAGTAAGACGCTTCTTATGCGCATTTAAAAACCCAAGAAATTCCTCCGGAGAGGGGTTGCGGCCTCTGCTCTAGGAGTGAAGAAGTGCCTAAACAGCGCTACGTTTGGGTGTATCCCTATGAAGTTTTCGCACATGTGCGAAAACCGCCATTGTAAGGATGGCGTTGGGGGTGAAGTCAAGAAGGTGGAAGCCGTATGTGTTCATGATGTCGCAGAAGAATTGAGAAAAGGAGGGCAAAGACCGCAGTGGAAGAAGGCTGCGAAGAAGTAGTACCCGCCGGGTAGTTGTCCTTAGTGGCGGCGGATGAGCTCGTCCGAGGATGCGCATTGGTCTTCTTGGCCCGAACAGGTAATATTTGTTCCAGAGTTCCCTTACGCCGAGCAGCGGCGAAGACGACGTTCGCTTCGCAGCAAAGGCAAGCCGCGCACCGCTTAGATTTCTCCTTCTTGGTCTTCTCCGCCTTCCCCTTCCCGGCCTTCGGGGCCATGGCGGAGGCAGCGAGGGAAGGAGGACGAAGAGTCCGGCGGCGCCGCAGACGCAAGAGACGGCGGAGGAGATGCGGAGGCGGAGCGCAAAGGGGATATCTGGAGGAGAAAGAAGATGCAATGAGAGCGAAGAGAGGGGAACCGCTCCTGCTTCCTCTGCTTTTATGGGGAAGTGGGGGGGCGTTCCGCTCTTCCCATTAAAGAACGTGGGCACGTCCCATCCCACGGCGCCCGCAATCGACGCGTCTTGCTCTGTAGGGATGCGGCGGATCTGAAGTGGATGCGGCGCGCCATGGGCGCGTGTGCCCGTCTGCAGATTTTTTTGGGCTGGCCCAACAGCGCTTCGGCACCGCAGGTGGCCCAGGCCCGGGGGCTCCTGTCGGTGTACTAAGGTAGGGGTACCTCAGTACCCCAACTTGTGCACGGGCAGTTGCAGCTCCCTGCGGCAGGGTTTACCACGTGCTCGCCGGATACCTTCCTACTCCATGTCGAGCCATTCAAAGACAAAATATACAAGACAGAAGATCGAGACCCCGGCAAGCGGAGCTTGCCGGGAAGGCCATTTCAGGCTCAAAGTTACGTCACTCACGCAAGGCCCCGGCGAGAGGAGCTCGCCGGGAAGACTAGAGGATTACATCATAGAAGACACGCCTTGGCGCTACATGCGTCCCGGCGAGGGCCCGGGGAGCGGCAAGTTACAGAGCCCGGCAAGCTCCCGGGCCCGGCAAGGTCAAGACCCCGGCAAGGTGCTTGCCGAAGAGAAGCGCCAGTGTGCCCGCTGCGCTCCAGCTCATCAGCCCACGCGTCGCCTCGGGCCTTTCGGGGCGCGTGGCAGCCCGGGGACACGGTGGCACTTCACGGTGGTGAATCCATCGCCCGTGGCGACGGAGACGCAAGGGCGGAGCTTTTGGGGTCGACGGCGACGGCATTAAATGCCCTTGTCCCCTCTGTCAAAAGTAGGTAGAAACCACTTGTTCACGCCCGTAGCTTCACCGTTCCCCAAGCCTGCTCCAACTACCACCTCTTTTACATTTTTACCCCTTTCTCCTACGTTGACACCTGTCGGTGACCCCTTGCACTATAAAAGGAGGCCCATGCACAACGTAGGGGGGGTTCGACTCATTCGACACTACAACTCGCCCATACGCTCGCGCTCTCGAGCAAGATCAAATACAAACACAAAGCAGCAGTAGGAGTTTTATCTCTCCGGAGAGCTCCGAAGCTGGGTAAAATCCGCCCGCGTGCTCGCCTCGATCTGCTCTCTGTGCTCCCTCCGCCCTCGTACCGCACAGACAAGGGGCCCCGGCCCCATAGGTGTCCGCGGCGGGCAGACTCCCCCGGCACAATAGCACAACCATCGACACATTAAGGACTAAATTTAGATCAATGGACCCCTTGACATAAGGCAATAAGAAACTATGCTCATGTATGAACAAAATAAAATTAACCAAAACTTTGAGGCCATAGCGTGTGCCAAAAAAACTTGACAAATGCATACTTATCCCATAGGCAGCAATGTTGCATCAAGCTCCAGGCCCATATTTGTTTGAGAAGACAAGGAGTATATACCTGCCTTTGTGTCGATGCGGTGGATGGGCTGTAGTTGAAGAAAATCTGGTTCGCGTCGTAATGTTGTAGGTACTCCTCCATGTAGAAGTATCATGCAACCAAAAGGGTTAAGACCATACACAAGGATTAGTGTTAGCAGAATTGAGATATATTTGTACAGGGTAATGAAAGGTGCCAATCTAGTGCAAAGATAATAGAGCAAATACGTCAAAGTTATTCAGATTTGTTAATGTGTTTGTCACACTACCAAAATTCAAGATAAACCATGACAGGGAAACAAGTGAATTACAACAAAGGAGTCATATAATTTGACTACCACAATCATTGAATGAATGCAAACAGCAGAGAATCATAAATTTTCTGAACTGAATGCAAGCATCTTAACATACAGATTATACTAAGTGCCCTTCGCTTTGAGCATCTTAACATACAGATTATACCAAGTGCTGCACTGGCAGGGTGACAAACAAATGCTAGATTAATGCAACGAAACTATGTGTGCTAGCATCAGGATAGGAAAAAAGGTTTATCAAAAGTTTTTTCAACATAATCATCCTCATATAGTTAAGTATCACAAAGAGGCATCTATAAAGCAATACCAAGCAAATGATGCATACAAACTGATTATTATTAGGATTCAGGAGTGCTAATACAGAAGCCAGAAGACAATCCCTTGCATTTAGGGACAACTTGACGCATCCATCCATAGAACAAATTATTATAACCTGTTAACTAGCACATGGGCCATAATAGCGTTTGTTGTCCACTAAATAGAATGTTACAGAGATATCACTAACACTTGCATCATAGAGTACAAGCTCCAAATGTAAAGTAACTCAAGCAAAACTATACTTCAGTGGATACTCAAATAAGAAAAGAAGAGAATGGGATAGACAAAAGACTTATCTAATCCATAGAATGTTACATTGTTAGCATGGTTAAATGAATGATGTGAATGCATCGAGCCAGCGTTGATGCACTCCTGCAAAGGTCTAAGCATATGGGCTCCAACAAAGGTAACATCGTAAAAATGGTATATCAATTAGCAATACAACAACAACTAATCTCTCACGACTAACCGTTGTACAGAAATTAAGAGGAGAACAAGTAATAACAGTTCATTGCCACAATACACCTCCAACTAACCACAAATTCCTGAAGAACCTTTACTGAAATGAAAGGAGGTTATATTGGACTGCTCTACATAGTATTATAGAAACTTAAAACAGTAACATCCCCTACATAGTAGTAACCAGGGAATTAATTGACAGTTGGTAGAGAAAAACAAAATCACAAGCACTACTGGTAGTAGCACGTGCTGTAGTTTTTGACTGAACAGAAGATTACTTACATTGAAATTACATAGACTAAGAACTAAGATTACTTTGTTGCAACTCTTGAGCTCTATGTCACGTCATGCCAGGTTTAATGTGACATCACAATACCACAGAAGAATACAATGAGGATACAACTCAAATCTAGCAGCTGCAAAGATCATATAAACAAGGTGAGTTCTTAGATTCAGACTATCACTGGTAGTGTAAGTTTCTACTACATAGACATCTACTGAACCAATGGTGAATAATAGGTTATTGTAGGCAAAATCATTTGGATAACAATAACTTATTCAGATAGCCGAAATCAATTAAGCTGCTTAGGCATCTGTGTACGTGCTTGTCTTGCACAGAATCGATCAATCATCCTGTTAGCGTACCTTAGATAGCTTGTGTGTGTGTGTGTGTGTGTGTGTGTGTCCAGCGTGTACATGCTCTCCGCCAAGTGTTGTTGCTTGTGCTTGGTGCGTGCTGCTACTGCTTGTGCTCGAAGGAGTGGAAAGGGAGCGGGGCCATGGAGAAGAATCAGAGGAGCATCAATGTAGTCCATGGTGAAGAAGCAGAGGAACGGCGACGAGGGCGGCTTCCCGCAGCGGCAGCAGTGGCTCTTTCCATCGTGGCCTTATCAGCGACGAGGCAGTGGTGGTTCGGGTGACGACGGATAATGGGCGTGCTCTGGTCGCTGCAGCACCGCACGCCGGGCCAGCGTGCCCTCCCGCCGGTGTTTTTTCCGGTGCCCACCATGTTGCGGATCGAGGGAGGGAGGAGACGCAGCTGGTCGTCCCCGAAGAATCCCTTCACCTGCAGGAGCAGCGGCCCCATCGGACTAGTGAGACGCAGATCCAGTGCAGCGGGCAGTGAGGCAAGCAAAGGCGTGGGGAGTGGGGACGTACCAAGGCACAGGTGTGATACGGGAGACATCGGCCACGACACCAGGCGTGGCAATGATGTCGTAGAGGGAGAGGAAGGAGATGAGCAAGTTGAGCTTCATGAGCAGCGCCAACGGCTGGCCGATGCCGCCCGCCGTGCTGAGGATGCCGGAGTTGGAGCCGACTGAAACCCTAGCCGCGAGGGCGGACAGCAGGTGACGCTGTGGGCGCTGATGTGGGACGCGTCAAGGAAGGAGGAGGTGGTGGTGGAATAGAGAGGAGGAGGTGGCGGGACATGCCGTTGCGGACATGCAGGAGGTGGCGGCGGCGAGGAGATGAGAGAGGAGGAGAGATGGGATCTGAGTTAGGGTTAGTTGGGCTGCGGGTGGGGGTTTGCCTTTTTCATTTGTTTTTCTTTTTTCTGTAGATAGATGGATGGATGGATGTGGGATGGAGATATGGAGAGATGGATGGACGGATGGGCGCCATGTCATCGATCCGTGGGAAGAGTTCTGATTGGTTCAGAAACCAGTGATTTAAAATAGTTTCCAAGTACTAAAAATAGAGGGATTTTGTGAAGTAGCTATCCAAAATATTTTGCAAAAGGGTACCACACAAATTTTCACTAGAGTTAGACCACATTTTATGGATAAGGACAAATTTGTACGCATTTCTGATCTTTCTCGCTATATTTAATCATTTTCTGAGTGGCAAAACTATTTTTTTGTGAAGAACCTATCAAATATTTGTTGCAAAATTGGACTCCATCAATTTTCTAAAATACTAGTCCATATTTAATATATAGTTGACCAAATGGTTGAGTGTCAAAAACTTTGATCCACCTCTCGTGAAAAAGAAATATTTCTGCCGATTCAACTGGAAGCGGGTCAAATTTGAACTGCAGATGCCTCATAGTTTGCTCTTTATTTAAAAAAAAATCATTTCTAGGTACAAAAGTATCTATTTCTTCATAGATACTCCAAAAGATTTGCAAAAATCAAGCCCTAGCTACAAACGGTCATACCCGCCGTTTTGGCCGCATTTTGCAACAGGCATAGAAAATTAAAAAAAATCAAAAAATTGAAAACCCTTAGCATTCTGTCATTACATGTAACCAAGTTACGAGGAAAAATAATAAACTTGTAATACGGAAATTATTTTTAAAAAGTGTTCTCACAAATGAGCTATCATGTGTGAAGATCCATGGTTTTCAAGTCAAATGATCAATGTTATGGTAGCATTCATGGCATAGTTTATTAAAATGTTCTCATATTGTGCACAAGGGTGCATCTTGGTATGGCAAACAATATTGCCTAAGGAAGTTTTCATTTTATTTTCAGGAAAAATTCATTTTCCATTTTCCGAGTGCCCAAATGAGTTTTTTTGTGAAGGACCTACCATATATTTGTTGCAAATTTGAACCAAATCATTTTTCCAAAGTATTAGGCCATATTTAATGTGAAATTGACAAAATGGTTGGGTGTAAAGAGGTTTGATACACCTCTCATTAAAAAGACAAATTTCCGCCGATTCAGATTGAAGCGGGTCAAATCTGAAGTGCAGCTGCCTCATAGTTTGTTCATGATTTTTTCCAAAAATAATTTCTAGGTACATAAGTATCTGTTTAATCATAGAAACACCAAAAAAAATTCAAGATTCAACCACTAGCTATGAACGGTCATGCCCGTCGTTTTGACCACATTTTGAAACGGGCATTAAAAATTCAAAAAAAAATAAAAAATTTGAAAACCTTCACATTGTATGTGACCAAGTTATCAGGAAAAATAATAAACTTCTAATAAGGTAATTATTATTAAAAAGTGTTCTCAAAAATGAGCTATCATGTGTAAAGATTCATGGATTTTCAAGCCAGATAATCAATCTTATGGCCACATTCATGACATAGTTTGTTCAAATGATCTCATATCGTGCACAAGGGTGCATCTTGGAATTCCAAACAATGTTGCCTAAGGAAGTTTTCATTTTCTTTGGACGAAAAGTACATTTTCCATTTTTTGAGTGCGCAAAATGAGTTTTTTGTGAAAGACCTATCATATATTTGTTGCAAAATTGTACCGATTCAATTTTATAAAATATTAGGCCATATTTAATGCACAATTGACAAAATGTTTGGGTGTAAAAAGTTGTGATCCACCTCTCATGAAAAAGACGAATTTTCCCCGATTCAGTAGGAAACGGGTCAAATTTGAACTACAGCTGCACTATAGCTTGCTCTTTATTTTTTTCCAAAAATCATTTATAGTTACATAGGTATCTACTTAATTAGAAATACATGGTTTGGTGGTGATACGTCGAGGTTTGGACGGTGGCCGAGGGCCCCAACTCTAGAGCGCGTAAACTCGCATGCCCGTCGCGTGGTCACCGCGTGACCATGGCATTGCCATGCGTTCTAGGTGGCCTAGGCATGTCTAGTGGGTTGGTCACGCCCTAGGTAGGTTCTAGGATGAAAATCACAACAGAAGAATCTCACGAGGAGACCGAACTATGCTCAAACATGAATTAGCAGCCAAGTGTTTGATTAGCGGTACGGGAAATGCACATGGCCAATGGGCCTGAGTTTTGGCTGAGGATGATCATCTACTAGGGAGACTATCTTGGCAAATTTATATATGGCACTTGCTTTGTAAATACCACATTGGGCAAAAATATGGATGTTGAAGCTGGGCTCAAATGAATAAATGGATTGAGCTGAAATTTTGTGGAGTATGGTTATTTGGGTATAGGAAAGCACTGTAGAAATTTGATACCATTTGGACATGCCAAAGTGGTACTTCCTTCACAATGCTCTTCTTTGGAAAGAAACTTCAGAAAATTAGTGAGAGAAATTGTATAAATGAAATGATCTCAAATTTAGTGTAGGTAAGTTACATAGGTATGGTCATGCCCTGGTAAATTTTCAGAAATAATCAAGCAATATATAATAGAGTTGCTTCACAAACTGAAAATATGACAAGAATAAAAGATTCGATGATGACCTCACATGGTTTGTTTAAGAGAGCTCAAATTTTGTGGAGAGTGATTATTTGAGCATATGGAAGATTTGAAAAAATATATGATCATTTGGGTAAGCCTAGCTAGTACTTACTTCACAAAGCTTCTCTCTAGATAGAAACTTTGGAAATTGCATGAGGAAGATTTACTAGGAAAATGGAGCTAAATATTATCATGTGGCAATGATTTGGGTATGGAAGAGTGCCCAAAAAGTCTGAGGGTAATAGGAGGGGTCTAGATGACACTTGCTTTGCAATGTGCCAATCTGGCCGTAAAATAGAAATTGAACCTGGGCTCACATAGATGATTTGATTGAGCTGCAATTCGGAGGAGGGTGATAATTTGGGCATATGAAGGCACTTTATAAATTTCATGCCATTTGGATATATAAAAATGGTAGTTCCTTCACAATGCTTTCCATTGAACAGAAAATTGGGAAACATATTGATGGAAAATGGTTAAATTAAATTATATAAAATTTGGTGGAGGGAGATTCTATGGGCAGGTGTAACACCCCAGATCCGATGCGCCAGGTGTCCGCCAGTTATTCGCCGTCGTTGCCATGTCATTTGCTTGCGTGTGGCACTTTGCCATGTCATCATTTGCATTTTATCATGTCATCATGTGCATTTCATTTTGCATACATGTTCGCCTCATGCATCCGAGCATTTTCCCGTTGTCCGCTTTTGCAATCCGGCGCTCCTATGTCCTCCGGCGTCTCCTCTTCTCTCTTTTTGTGCGGGTGTTAAACTTTCTCGGAATGGCCCGAGGTTTGCCAAGCGGCCTTGGTATAGCACCGTGAACCGCTGTCAAGTTTCGTGTCATTTGGAGGTCGTTTGGTACTCCAACAGTTAACAAGATAACCGCAAAGCCTCTTTGTTTCCAGCCCAACACCCTTCCAAAGTGGCCCAAAACCCACCAAACTCCCTCCATGCTCTTGGTCGCTCGATCACGATCGCGTGGCAAAACCGCTCCTCATTTGGACACTCCTAGCTCCCTCTACCTATATAAACACCCTCCTCCATTTTCGGTCCAAACCTAAAACTTCCCACTCCTTGCGGACGTGTCGTGTCCCCCACGGACACGCCCACCGAAGCGTCACCCGACGAATCGGGCGCGACACGTCGGCCGGTCGCCGCCCGCCCAACCGAGAGCGCCACGTAGGTTCTTCACAGCCGCCGCCGCCGCACCGCGAGCCAGGTCGAGGTCTGGTCGCCCCGCGCCCGTGCCCGCCGCCGCGCCTGCTCCGCCGGCCTGGCTCATCGCCGCCCGCCCCGCCGGCTTCGCCGTCCTCTGGTCCCACAGCCGCGACCCGCGCCCGTCCGCCGGTGGCCGCCGCCGCCGCCTGCCTCGCCTCCTCCAAACCTCGCCGCCGCCCGGCGACCGCCGCCGCCCGCCTCACGCTCCGGCGCCGCCATCTCGCCGCTCAGCTGGGCCGCGCCCCGCGCCGCCGCCTCCCTCCGCCGCCTGCCTGCCGCTCTTCTCGCCGCTTCGCCGCCGGATCCGGCCTCCGCAGCCGGATCCGGCCAGATCCGCCGCCCCCGACCCTTCTCCGGCGATACCCCGGCGAACATCGAAAACCGTGCAGTTCTGAGGTTGACCCCGTTTATTCCTCCAAGTCCCCAGAATTCTATCATTTTCATGCATTTTCATCACATCACTTCTCCGCATCCGTAGCTCCGTTTTGCGCGTGTAATATGTCAAATTGTTCGTCTCGAAGAGTACATGATTTCACTCCATTGCATCATTTGCATTTGAGCTCATCTTGATGCCCGAAATGTTGTTGGAAGAAGGCTTCAGATCGTTAGTTCCAGTATCTTATCAGCTCGAGCTCTTTTGTCATTTTTGCCATGATTTATGTGTGCATCCTATGAGTATGAGCTCTACATGAATGTTGGACTAGACCATGCCATCTTTCCAGAGGTGTTGACCTTGTATTTTTGTAAGTTGTGTGCTGAGTGCATCGAGCTTGTAAAGTAGGGTAGTTGCTGTTGCTGTTTTCCTGACAGATTCTGTAATATTTTGATGCCATGTTAACATGCTTCCACTAATCAATCCATGCATAATCTTGAGATGCTCTATAAACATGTTTTGATATACATGTCTTGCTCTATCCATTAATGCCCTTGGTTGCAATTATAGCCTTCTGGAACATGTTCATTTCTTGCTCCAAAGTTGCTTGAAAATGTTTCCTGGCAGACTGTTGGCATGAGATTCAATTTTCACGAGGTCGTTGTAGTTGATCCGTGTATGCTATGATGTTGTTCTTGCCATGTATAGCTCCTATGCCATGTGTTCGTGATGGGTGTATGCTTAGTTTATCATGAATTGCTCTGTAATGAGTGCATCGAGCTCACGAACATGCCATGTTGAATCTGTTTTGCCATGTCCTGATATTTCACTAAGTCTGAAATCTGTTATAAAACTTGCAATGTTTACATGGGTGCCATCATTTCTTAAGGTCCTTTTTGGCTTATGGTCAGTAAGGGACTATTGATATATGCTTTGAGTAGAATCATGTCATGCCTTGCTTTGCTATTATAAGTTCCTGTAGCATGTTGTTTGCTTGCTCTAAACATGCCTTCCTGATGTTAATTCTGGCATGCTAGTATTTTCACTAAGTCTGTGAACACGATATTTTGAGCACTTTCACCATGCTTGTTCGAACATGTTATGATGTGATTTAGCCGTAGCTCAGTGTTCCTCTTTGTTAAGCATCTCCTGTAGTTCTCTGCCATATGCTTTGCTTTTATGTTGGGGTGCTGTAGCATAGTTTCTTGTTGCTTACTAAGTAGCATCGGGTACATTAAACGCAGATTTGCGTCATTCTTGTTTTGCTTGTCATTTGCAAACCGTGCATCCGATTCGGTGATCTTTATATCGATTTCACCCAAATCATCTCATCTTTCCAGCGGCATACTTGGTTTGCCAAGTTGATGCCCGTTCATCATTTTCCTTCCGGAGCATACCTATGCATTGCATATCACATCTCGCATAGCATGTCATGTATTGCATCATATTGCTTGTGCATTGTTCCTTGTTTGATTGTGGTTCCGTTGCTTGTGTTCTTGCTTTGGGTAGAGCCGGGAGACGAGTACGTGAACGAGGAACCTGTTGAGAACGCCTACGAGGATCAAGCCTTCGACAACTCTGAGAACCTTGCAGGCAAGATGATCATACCCTCGAAATCACTTCTATCTTAGCTTGCTAGTTTGCTCGCTCTTTTGCTATGCCAATGCTGCAATGCCTACCATTTGCTTGTCAGCCTCCCAAATTGCCATGTCAAACCTCTAACCTTTGACACCATTCCTAGCAAACCGTTGATTGGCTATGTTACCGCTTTGCTCAGCCCCTCTTATAGCGTTGTTAGTTGCAGGTGAAGATTGAAGTTTGTTCCTTGTTGTAACATGGAGATGTTGTTCCTGGCTGGAACATGTTTACATGTTGGGATATCACAATATATCTTATTTAATTAATGCATCTATATACTTGGTAAAGGGTGGAAGGCTCGGCCTTATGCCTGGTGTTTTGTTCCACTCTGCCGCCCTAGTTTCCGTCATATCGGTGTTATGTTCCCGGATTTTGCGTCCCTTACACTTGGGCTATAATGGGAACCCCTTGACGATTCGCCTTAAGTAAAGCTTCTCCAAAATGCCCAACATTGGTTTTACCATTTGCCTCACCTAGCCCTTTTCTTTCCCTTGGGTTCTGCAGACTCAAGGGTCATCTTTATTTTAACCCCCCGGGCGGTGCTCCTCGAGTGTTGGTCGAACCGAGCTACTCTGGGGGCCACCTCGGGAAACTTGAGGGTTGGTTTTACTCGTAGCTAGACTCATCTGAGTGTGCCTCGAGAAAGAGATATGTGCAGCTCCTATCGGGATTTGTCGGCACATTCGGGCGGTGTTCTTTGGTTTAGTTTTACCTGTCGAAATGTCTTGTTGTACCGGATACCGAGTCGATCGGAGTGTCTTGGGTGGAGGTCTATTCCTCCGCTGACCGTGAGAGCTTGTCATGGGCTAAGTTGGGACACCCTGCAGGATTTGAACTTTCAAAGCCGTGCCCGCGGTTATGTGGCAGATGGGAATTTGTTAACGTCCGGTTGTAGAAGACCAAGTTGACCTTAATTAAAATACATCAACCGCGTGTGTTACCGTGATGGTCTCTTTCCGTGAGTCCGGGAAGTGAACACGGTGTTGGAGTTATGCTTGACGTAGGTTGCTATAGGATCACTTCTTGATCATACTTTTGTCGACCGTGCTTTGCCTTCTCTTCTCGCTCTCATTTGCGTATGTTGACCACCATATATGCTAGTCGCTTGCTGCAGCTCCACCTCATGCCTTTACCTTACCCATAAGCTTAAATAGTCTTGATCTCGCGGGTGCGAGATTGCTGAGTCCCGTGGCTCACGGATACTCCCAAAACCAGTTTGCAGGTGCCTATGTTACCGAGCAGGTGACGCAACCAAGCTCAAGGAGGAGCTCGATGAAGATCTTGCCTGTTGTGTTGTTTCGTTCTAGTTGATCAATAGTGGAGCCCAGTTGGGGTCAATCGTGGACCTTTGTCGCATTTGGGGTTCTTCTTTTATTTTGGTTCCGTAGTCGGACCTTGATTGTATCTGTATGATGTAATGCTTTATTCATGTAATTGTGTGAAGTGGCGATTGTAAGCCAACTATGTATCTTTTCCCCTTATGTATTACATGGGTTGTGTGAAGATTACCTCACTTGCGACATTGCTTTCAATGCGGTTATGCCTCTAAGTCGTGCTTCAACACGTGGGAGATATAGCCGCATCGAGGGCGTTACAAGTTGGTATCAGAGCCGACCCTCGCGATACACGGATGGTTGCGACAGTCTTGGTCATGTTGTTCATGACATTTGTGACCCGTCGTGGCACACGGCATGGCACATGTACGGATCGGATGCATGAGACGGTTGTGCCAAGAGGGAACGTTCTGTGGCCCGACGAGGACGTCGGTTCCTCCGAGTGGATGTGTATGTAATAGCACGGCTTATTAGGGATGATAGACTACTCATATCAATAAGGAATTCCTTCTTTTCCGGATCCCATTCGACGTAACTCCAAAGTTAAGCGTGCTCAGCTTGGAGTAGTTTCAGGATGGGTGACCGACCGAAGATTGCTCCGGTGCGCACGAGTGAGGACAAAGTGCGCAGAAAAGACTAGTATTGATCTGTGGGGCCAGTCTAGATCCCGCCAGGAGTAACGACCACCGGCGGGTGTGTCCGGGGCGTTACAGCAGGGTCATGTCCTGGTAAATTTTCGGCAATGATAAAGCAATATAAAATATAGCTGCTTCACAAAATGAAAATATTACCAGAAACAAAGATTGGATGGTGAGCTCTCATGAATTGTTATATGGGGCTAAAATTTTGTGGAGAGCTATGATATGGACATATATAAGATGTGGCAAAAATTCAAATCATTAGGATATGCATAGCTAGTACTTCCTTCACAAAGCTTCTAGGTGAACGAAAACTTTGGAAATTTGCCGAGGAAGATTTACTAGGCAAATGGAGCTAAATTTTGTCATGAGCCAATGATTTGGATAAGAAAGAGTGCCCAAATTTTTTCGGGCAATCAAGAATACATAAATAACACTTCCTTCACAATGTGCTGTTCTGAACAGAATTGGAAAATGAATATTGTTGAATTATTTTTAACTAGGCAAGGAAGGTTTTTGACATATTTGATGAAGATATGATCCAAAGAATTTATTAGAATTTTTTGGGAATTTTGGGGATAACAGAAATATAGGTTGCTTCACAACCTAGGACAAAAATTGACACATGGACATGACACGTAGGCAGAACTAATGAGGTGGCGCCTAGTCATCGCAACCAACCACAATTTACAAGGTTATTACCATCTATATTGGTCGTGATCAGCTAGAAATAAGGCAGCACACCAGTGTTGTCGGCTTTAAGACCATTTCATGTAAGCAAATTACGACCTTTCTAACCAAAATGGAAATTATGGTTGAGGGTTTGGAGCCCTCCAAACAGCTTTCGACCAATTGGTCTCAAATGGTCGTAGATTTATGACCATTTCTTCCAGGGTCACTGACAGAAGGTCACAAGTTGACATATTTCTTGTAGTGCGAGGGGGGATGGCGGGCGCGGGCGCACCTGCCGAGGGGCCTCGGTGCCCGCAGGCACCTCCACGGCGGTCCTGCAACCGTGGCGAGGCACGAAGACGGCCCGCTGTGGCCTGTCAGGTCGGGGGTCACGCTGGACGCCGCCACGCGGAAGGCGGCCATGACCTCCCAATAGTCCTTACCGCGCCAGAAGTTGCGGCGGCCGCGGATGTTTTCTTGGCCGCCGGTGTGGCTCCGGAGCTCCTCCTTCATCGCGCTGGGCCCCGGCATTGCAAAGCCGTCCCTGTTGATCTTCCAGTTGCATGGACAACGACAGCCCGGTGGCACGGGAAGCAATACCGGTGGAGCTCCACCGTCTCCGGCCCACCGATGCTGGTCGGCCAGGCGCTAGGGACATCGTAGTTGTCGCTGTCGGTGCTGCTGTTGCCGCGGTAGAATGCGATCGCCGGGTCGTCAGGGGAGGGGGTCAGGTGTGAGAAAGGCCGGGTGCGAGGGGCGTCGGGGGTCTGGTGTGAGGCCATCGGAGGGGGCCCAAGGCTTTATATAGCCGTCCGGGGGCGATGGGAGGTGGGCGGCTGGCTTCAATCGCCATTAGTCCCACCTCGGGATGGGACGGGGACGGGACGCGACGGGACGGGGCGGCGTAGCGGTAGGCCACAGGACGGGGCGGCGGGGCGAAACATGAGGCGGCAGGCGGCAGGACGGGGCAGCGGGGTGGAAGACGAGGCAGCGTGCGATGAGGAGCTGTTGGGGAACGTTGCATGGAAAACAAAAAAAATATACGCACACGCAATGATCTATCCATGGAGATCCATAGCAACAAGGGGGATAGAGTGTCTATGTACCCTCATAGACCATAAGCGGAAGCGTTTAACAACGCGATTGATGGAGTCGAACTTCTTCGCGCTCCAATCGATCAAGTACCAAACGCACGGCACCTCCGCGTTCTGCACACGTTCAGCTCGGTGACGTCCTCCGCCTTCTTGATCCAGCAAGACGGTGAGGTAGTAGATGAGTTCTGGCAGCACGACAGTGTGGTGACAGTGATGGTGATGTGACCTCCGCAGGGCTTCGCCTAAGCACAACAAAAATATGACCGAGGGAGTAAACGGTGGACGGGGGCGCCGCACACGGCTAAGACAATGTTGTGGGCTGTTGTGGCGCTGGGCTGTTGTGGTGCTATATAGGGTCGCGGTATTCGTCACACCGGGTGAGGAATAGTTATTCTTCATCCCCTCTCTATTTTGATGTCAATGCACCATATTTTAGGTTTCTAAATTTTGTCTTATTTCATACATAAAAAGATAACGTAAGAAAATATATACTCGCCATAAAAAATATATTATGTTACGTAAAATTACGAACATAAAAACGTAGTGTAAAACATACATAAACTGCGATATTTCTGATCTTATAACCTTTTCTTTCTTTTCTTATACCAAGTTTTACGTAGTGAATCAATATGAATGTAACGGTTTGTATTTCAAACGTAATTTATTTATGAAGCGATCGTAAGATTACTTCGGGTGAAGAATAATTTATTCTGTATCCTGGGTGATGAATAGTATTACTATATATATATTTATATATATAGGTGGGGGGAGGAGAGGCAGCCCCTAGGGCGCCCCAAGTGGCCGGCGGCTACCCTAGGTCACCTGCCTAGCCGCGCCCCCCTCTTTCCTTATTCGAACATGAGGGGAAAGGAAAGGGAGATGGCTGCCTTAGGGCGCCTCCCCTTTCCTTCCCTCCCTCCTTTGGTGGGTGGGCAGGGAGTAGACGGGCGCACCAGCCCCTTGTGGGCTGGTATGCTCTTCCACTTTTGGCCCATAAGGCCCAATAACATAACGGGTCTGCCTGGAACCCCTTCCGGTGACCCGATACCTCCCGAAACACTTTCGGTGTCCAAATACCATCATCCTATATATCAATCTTTACCTCTCGACCATTTTGAGACTCCTCGTCATGTCTGTGATCTCATTCAGGACTCCGAACAACATTCGGTCAACAAATCATATAACTCATACAACACTATATCGTCAACGAGCGTTAAGCGTGCGGACCCTATGGGTTCGAGAACTATGTAGACATGACTAAGACATCTCTCTGGTCAATAACCAATGGCGGAACCTGGATGCCCATATTGGCTACTACCTATTCTATGAAGATCTTTATCGGACGAACCATTATGACAACATACATAATTCCCTTTGTCCATCGGTATGGTACTTGCCTGAGATTCGATCGTCGGTATCTTTATACCTAGTTCAATATCGTTAACGGCAAGTATCTTTACTCGTTCCGTAATACACCATCTCGTAACTAACTCCTTAGTCATTTGCTTGCAAGCTTGTTATGTGTGTTATCGAGAGGGCCCAGAGATACCTCTCCGATACTCAGAGTGACAAATCCTAATCTCAATCTATGCCAACTCAACAAACACCTTCGGAGATACCTGTAGAGCATATTTATGATCACCCAGTTATGTTGTGACGTTTGATAGCACACAAGGTATTCCTCCGGTATCCGGGAGTTGCATAAAATCATAGTCGGAGGAATATGTATTTGACATGAAGAAAGCAATAGCAATAAATTGAATGATCATTATGCTAAGCTAACAGATGAGTCTTGTCCATCACATCATTCTCCTAATGATGTGATCCTGTTATCAAATGACAACACATGTCTATGGTTTGGAAACCTTAACCATCTTTGAGCAACGAGCTAGTCTAGTAGAGGCTTACTAGGGACACGATATTTGTTTATGTATTCACACATGTATTTAAGTTTCCGATCAATACAATTCTAGCATGAATAATAAACCTTTATCATGAATAAGGAAATATAAAATAACAACTTTATTATTACCTCTAGGGCATATTTCCTTCAGTCTCCCACTTGCATTATAGTCAATAATCTAGTTCACATCGCCATGTTATTAACAGCCATAAGTTCACATCGCCATTTGCTTAACACCCATAGTTCACATTGTCATGTCACTAATTCCCAAATAGTTTACTAGAGTCAATAATCTAGTTCACATTGCCATGTGATTAACACCCAAAGATCACTTAAGGTGTGATCATGTTTTGCTTGTGAGAGAAGTTTAGTCAACGGGTCTGTCACATTCAGATCCGTATGTATTTTGCAAATTTCTATGTCTGCAATGCTCTGCATGGAGCTATTCTAGCTTATTGCTCCCACTTTCAATACATATCCAGATTGAGACTCGGAGTCATCTGGATCGGTGTCAAAGCTTGCATCGACATAACCCTTTATGACGAACTCTTTACCACCTCCATAATAGAGAAATATTTCCTTAGTCCTCTTAGGCAACTAAAGATAATTTTGACCGTTGTCCATGGTCCACTCCTGGATCACAATTGTACCCCCGTGCCAAACTCATAGCAAGGCACACAATAGGTCTGGTACACAGGATGGCATACTTTATACACTAGTACAACGAGGTGCTATACAAACGGTTTTTAACCCCTTTCCGCGACGGCATTTGGAACCGTTGCCTAGTGAGTGTGGGTGATAGGGGGTCCTTCCCATGCGACCCAGAAACCGTCGGGAATATGCCCTCCTGGCACACACTCAGCAAAATGAGGTCGTGTGCGACCGGCGAGTGATCAAATACAGTAATACATATAGTAGTGCGAAAAAAATACAATTATACAGGCGAAATCATTTCCGATAATAAGTACATCCCACACAACCAGTCCTCGCTAAACTTTTCCATTCGTATATACATCCCACACAGTCGCTCCAAGGAAAACGTTTCTGTTCGCAGGTACATCACACACAATTTTCCCCGTTAAATCGTTTGTGATAGCATTTCCATTGCACACAGTATTAACATTTTTATCATTTGCGTTATTGAATACATCACACACGATGCGTATAAGAAACTGTGTGGCAAAAGTTGTCCATCAAAAACAGTTTGAAGCGGATGTCGTGTATGATTGTCCATTAATCCAACATGGTTTATTCCTAGAAACTGTGTGCGTTGCCTGAGGTCATCGCCCACAGTGTTTTCTCAATAACCATTTGCAATAGAAAAACCCAATTAGTAGGCTAATTATCCTATTATTAATAATCCATTTATTAATCTAATTGACATTTCATATTAAGCACACAATATATTTCATTTTCATAATTGAAATACGTCGGAGTACAACATCATATAGCTTCAGCACTCAGCTACCCCATTACACAACTGCACCAGCACCAAGTTTCACATGCAACATCTATAACCTTTCAAAATTATCATCATAGACAATACATAGACAGATGTATCTCATCTGGAAAACTACTGAAGAAGAAGGCGAATATTGAGCCTTCATTGATGTTGAAGGTCTTTGCAACTTTGGGCCAGTGCCTGTGGATGATTGACCGTCCATCCTTCATCCTATTTAGGAACACTTCAATATTGAACCATGGGTATTGTATGAATACCTTCCTCGCCTCCTGACCATACAGGTGGTTGAGAGGTAATCATCAGTGAACTGTTTTGGAAAGGCATGAAAACAAGGATGTGCATAAATATCTTCTCTATATTGGAAATGGGGCAAAGGAATGGAAAAGGCAAGGTATAATAGTTAGTACCATCCTGTAGTGAACTGATGTCTTCTTCATTGTGCAGACAAAGATCTTGTTGTTTTTTTGTCGCTAATTTCTTTATCCTAACAATCTTTCTGAGTTTCTTGACTTGACTGATATTCATGGATAACCCATTCTCCATATGCAAAAAGGGTCAAACAGTGGGCCAAAACCTCTGATAGCAGGACCTACATGTGCAAGACCAAATTGTTAAAAACTTAAATATTAGAATGGTTCCTGCAATTGCATAATAATGTGCTATTAGACAATGGACCATGCACGTGCTAACCTTGATTGTAAACCTTAGTGCTTCCCATTGTTTCCCTGCAACACATATAAGGTAGTTAGTCATCAGGTTAAGTAAGGGTTCGCATGCTATCAGTAAAATATGTTGATGAAAAATAAGCACATTGCATATTCATTAGATTAATTCAAGCCACATGGAAAACCCATTTATCCAAACCAAGCATGATTAAGAACTAGGAAATATAGCACTTGTATATGTTTCTCATGTATTAAGTCCAGCCAAATTTGATTTATTCCTCACATGCACAACAATACAAAATTCTAGCCACAACAATTGGACATCGCATTGCAGAATTGAACCAAGAAGTTAACTAAACACCACAACAAATGGACCAAACATTAACTGAGCACCACATTGCACAATATAACATACTCCTAATAGAAGACCAGAGAGTTAACCAAACCAAGCATGCTTAACAACTTGGAAATATAGCAATTGTATTTGTTTCTCATGTATTTAGTACATCCAAATTCAATTTATTCCTCACATGGTATACGATAACAGAATGCACCCACAACATAAAACAATTGAACATTGCATTGCAGAATTGAACCAAACAATTATCTAAACACCACACCAAATGAACCAAACGTCCACTGAGCACCACATTGCACAATATAACGTACTCCTAATAGAAGGTCAAATAGTTAACCAAATGAAGCATGGTATACAATAACAGAATGCACCCACAACTATTGAACATCGCATTGCAGAATTGAACCAACCTGTTAACTAAACACCTCAACAAATGAACCAAACGTTAACTGAGCACCACATGGCACAATGTATAACCAAACCAAGCATGCTTGAAAACTTGGAAATATAGCATTTGTATTTGTTTCTCATGTATTTTGTAAAGATAAATTCAATTTATTTCTCACATGGAAGAAAATACAAAATTGCAGCCTGAAGAATTGAACATCACATTTGCAGAATTGAACCAAACAGTTAACTAAAGGCAACAACTAATTAACCAAACATTTAATAAGTGAGCACCACACTGCACGACATATAGAAAATATACGGTAGAGCAACATATTGCATGATAAAATTAGATAGCACAATGCACTAGAATTTGTTAAGGAAAGGCAGGAGCAGCACACGTAACTCGTAAACCGAGCATGCTTAACCGGTGTATCTAGCAAATGGCAAGGTGCTCCTCCAAGATCTGGGGGTCAGCATGAATGGCATCCATCGTGACCTCATCTGCACGTGCAGCCGCGATTTGCTTCTCTGCTGCCAAATGCTCCTTGAGATCCTGGCTATACTACGTGCACCGTGGCTTAGGGCGGCACTTATTTGGTGGAGGGGTCGGTGATTTGGGTGGAAGATGTGGCGCCGATGGTCGGGGCATGTGGGATGTGGAAGGAGGAGGAGATGGGATCGGGTGTGGATTACCTGCCTGGGTAGACGAGGCCGAGCAGCCTGAAGGAGGGTCACCGGAGAGGAGGCGGCGCTGCAAGCAAGGAGTGAAGGTTTCAACTTGGAAAGGAAGGCGGAAATAGGGGAAATGTGGCTTTTGATAAGGGGGATAGGGAGGGGACATAAATATTTTCGCGGAATCCGAAAATTTGGAATCGATTCAGCGAAAAAACTAGCGCGCAAAGTGTCATCAGACTTCAGAACTGTGTACAATATGTGAACATAAAAAACGATTCAGATAGCTCAACCCGTGTGTGATGAGTTTGAACGTCAAAAATATTTGTTCAAATTTCCCTAGTTACAGTGCTCATCCATGTCATTGCACAATTTGGGTACACAAAGGAGACTACAACACACCTGATTACAGTGTCAACATAGAACAACAGGAGTGTTGTGTTAAATTTTAGAGTTTTTAGGGGTTGGTTTGGACATTTTTATATATTAACTGGGTTTTCTAGGAATTTTATGTGGATAATTAAAATTTGAACTACGTGCACATGCTCTAGTGTATATAAATTGGTTGCATAATCAAATCTGTGTCCTTGATTGCATGCTTAGGTCTCATGCAAGAAATGAGAATGAATGTCAAACACCCTGCCACCGTCACTCGGCCGCAAACATTGAGATACCTGGTTTTTAAATTCTAGTAAATCCAAAACTCATCTGAAATTCACGAAACTTGGCATGCCATCATGGAGCGGCATCAACATGCAGTGGTAAATTTTTTGTCCCATTTGGATCAGGTTTGGGTATAAGCTTCTCACAACAAGCGTGATGGTTTCGGTAGGGAACGTGCCACCTTTGCGGACGAAACAATATTCTTTGCCTCTTATTGCTTTCAAAAAATTTCTAGTGTCAACATAGAACAACAAGAGTGTTCTGTTAAATTTTGGATTTTGTTCGGGGTTTGTTTGGACATTTTATACATTAACTTAGTTTTCTAGGCATTTTATGTGCATAATTCAAATTTCAACTACATGCACATGCTCCAGTGCATATAAATTGGTTGAAAATCAAATCGTTGTCCTTGGTTGCATGCTTAGGTCCCACGCAAGAAATGGGATTGAATGTCAAACACCCTGCCACCGTCACTCGTCTGCAAGCATTGAGATACTTGGTTTTTAAATTCTAGTAAATCCAAAACTCGTCTGAAATTCATGAAACTTGCCATGCTATCATGGAGCGACATCACCATGCCGTGGTAAATTTTTTGTCCCATTTGGGGCAGGTTTTGGTATAAGCTTCTCACAAACCAGAGCTTCTCACAACAAGCGTGATGGTTTCGGTAGGGAACGTGCCACCTTTGGGGACGAAACAGTATCCATTGCCTCTTATTGCTTTCAAATTTTTTCTAGTGTCAACATAGAACAACTGGAGTGTTGTGTTAAATTTTGGAATTTTTCAAGGTTCGTTTGGACATTTTTATACATTAACTGGGTTTTCTAGCCATTTTATGTGCATAATTCAAATTTGAACTACATGCACATGCTCCAGTGCATATAAATTGGTTGAAAAATCAAATATGTGTCCTTGGTTGCATGCTTAGGTACCATGCAAGAAATGGGAATGAATGTCAAACACCCTGCCACCGTCACCCGACCGCAAACATTGAGATACCTGGTTTTTAAATTCTAGTAAATCCAAAACTCGTCTGAAATTCATGAAACTTGGCATGCTATCATGGAGCGGCATCAACATGCCGTGGTAATTTTTTTGTCCCACTTGGGTCAGGTTTGGGTATAAGCTGCTCACAAACCAGAGCTTCTCACAACAAGCGTGATGGTTCCGTTAGGGAACGTGCCACCTTTGGGGAGGAAATGATATCTGTTGCCTCTTATTGTTTTCAAAAATTTTCTAGTGTCAACATAGAACAACAGGAGTGTTGTGTTAAATTTTGGAATTTTTCAGGGTTTGTTTGGACATTTTTATACATTAACTAGGTTTTCTAGGCATTTTATGTGCTTAATTCAAATTTTAACTACATGCACATGCTCCTCTGCGTCGGCGTGTGCTGTGGCCACAGCTGCGGTAAGGATCGTTGCATGCTGGATGAGGCGCTCCTTCTCCTCCCGCAGGAACTCGATGTAGTGTGCAAGGTCCACTACAAAAAAAAAGACACATCCGTGACATTTTGGGCCGAACGAATTTTTTTTCTGTCATACATATGACACTTCTATGACGATAATTGTGACAAAACCCGGTATCATCATAGATGTGGTGGGCTCCTACTTCTATGACAAAAAATCATGACAGAAAATGGGTTTTTCATCCTGGACGGGCCGGAGACGCAGCTGCATGACATTCTTTGGGCCGTCCATGACGGAAAAAACCATGGTAGAAGCGAGGGGAGGAAAATTTCGTGGAGTTACTGTTATGGTAGGAGGTCGAAGCGAGCGATGCGCTGCTTTCTCGTCTGTGTACGCTGCGTGTGTGCGAGGCATTGGCTCTAACTGAACCCGAGCGAGGCGTTGGGCTCTAACTGAACCCGAGCGATTGTAATGCAGGCTACGTGTTACTAAACCCGAGCGATCGATCGATGGCTGTTAGCTGAACCCGATGGAGTGATTCCTTCGCTACTTCTGCTAACTAAAGTCGATCGATTGGATGAACAGTGAGCATTGCGGGGGTGGATGAACCGTGAGCGGTGGTGTTGCCTCTGGATGAACAGGAACCCGTGGTGTGGAGGGCTGGATGAACAGTAGACGATGGAGGGGTGGCCGTGGAGGGGTGGTTGAACAGGACCCCGTGGTGTGGAGGGCTGGATGAACAGTAGACGGTGGAGGGGTGCCCGTGGAGGGGTGGTTGAATAGTAGCCGTGGAGTAAGCGCCGCGGTGGAGGCTGGATGAACAGGAGCCCGTGGAGGCCGGAGGAGGTCGACGGTGGAGATGAACAGATCCGTGGAGTCCTGCTTTGTGGTACGCCACACCCTCCCGGCGAACAGACCCCGCTTGACCGTGGCGCCCAACACAAGTCCGTATTGTCCATTTTGCGGCACGACACACCCTCCCGATCAACAGACCCCGTTTGACCGTAGGAGGTCCGCTTGTCCGTTTTGAAGTATGCCACACCCTCCCGATCAACAGACCCCCATTTTGACCGTAGGAGGTCCGCTTCCTCCGCTTTTGCGACGCCAAACCCGTCCCCGATCAACAGACCCTGCTCAACGTAGGGAGGTCTGCTTCTCTCTGTTGTCGGTACGCCAGCCTTGTTTCCATCG
This sequence comes from Aegilops speltoides, assembly GCA_021437245.1. Taxonomy (NCBI): domain Eukaryota; kingdom Viridiplantae; phylum Streptophyta; class Magnoliopsida; order Poales; family Poaceae; genus Aegilops; species Aegilops speltoides. Next base: position 348,080,513 of record CM038143.1, on the reverse strand, counting down.
CTGCTCCGCCCAAGCCTCCCGGCGAACACGACCATGCATTCCATTCGACCCAGCCGGTTGGCTCCCCATGAACATGACGACGATCTTTGTTTCTCCGCTCCGACCCAGCCATGTACGTATCGCGCGAGTAGGCGTTCGAGACCCGCCAGATGTACACATACGTGGCGTATTTTCTTTCTTGCACCGCCGTTGTATGCGTGACGTGTACATGCTACGTGCGCGCCTCTACTATGACACGTGCGCGCCTCTATAACGACTAGTATGTACGTACACGTTCGCGACCATAATGACAACACTACATACGCTTCGACCAGGTGGGTCCCGACTGTCAGGCACTTCCTTGCGTGCGAAAATGTAGCTGGTGGGTCCCGGCAATCAGAGGGGCGAATTGTTTTTTTTTTTGCCCGGACGCACTTCCTTGCGTGCGAAGGTGTAGCTGGTGGGTCCCAGTAGTCAGGGGGAAACATTTTTTCGCAAAATACGGTGGCCCGTCCGGTGGGTCCCCGCTGTCAGGTGGAGGAATAATTGTTTTCCGCGCAATAAGGAGGCACTTCCTTGCTGCGGTCGTGGACCCAGCTGTCAGCCTCTCCACATACAGTCCACGTCCGATGGAAGTCGTTCCTTGACCACGTTGACCACGCCAGGCCATGCGAGCACCAGGGCGGTGGACGACGGCGAGGCCTAGGAAGGGGAAGACGGGGAGCCGGGGAAGACGCGGCAGTGGAAGCCCGCGCTGAGAGGAGTACAAGGGTTCACTGGTTCGGCTGCGGTGTGAGGCTGCCGTCGTCGTAGGGCCTGGCCAGCGGTGGGAATAGTAAGGGGTGGTGAGGCCTCCGGCGGCAAAGACATACGCCACGGAGGCGGGAGCATGCGGCACGACCGGCCGCTTTGGGCGGCTGGAGCAAGAAGACCAGAGGTTGAAGAAGCACTACGGCCGTTGGATGGACATCGTACGGTCACAGGGCGTTACTAAGTTTGGGCTACATATGGCCCAACTATACTGTAGGCCTTTAGTAGGCCGAAAGAGATAGCGGGCTTGTACTGGACCACGAAGACCATGGGTCGCTAAGAGGCCGAAAGTCAGGTCATATTGTAAATGGCCCAACTGTGTTGTGGGCCTTTAGCAGGCCGAAAGAGAAACCGAGCTGGTATTGGACCATGAAGGGCATGGGTCGTTAAAAGGCCAAAACTAAGGTCCGACTACAAATGTCCCAACTCATTTATGGTCCGTTAACAGGCCGAAAGGCATACAGGGCCGGGAATTGGTCCAACACTTAAATGGGTCACTAAAAGGCCAAAACTCAGGTCCGACTACAAATGGCCCAACTGATTTATGGGCCGTCAACAGGCTGAAAGTGACACCGGGCCAGAAAATTGGCCCAACACTTAAATGGGCCGCTAAAAGGCCGAAACTTAGGTCCAACAACAAATGGCCCATCAGATTTATGGGCCGTCAACAGGCTGAAAGACACACCGGGCCAGAGACTAGCCCAACATTTAAATGGTTCGCTAAAAGGACGAAAGATGTACATCCTGAAAATTGGCCCATCCATTAAACGGCCCGTTAACAGGCCGAAATCTCATCGGGCCAATATTGTGCCCAGATATATAGCAGGCTGTTAATGGGCTCGAACTGACGATGGGCTGCAATGGTGTCAAATCTTTAATGGGCCGTTGACGGGCCGAATTGGTACATCTCGTATGGGCCGTGGGCTTAAATGGACCTGACACAAGTAGGTCTTATATGGGCTGGCCTGCTAATTTTTACTGGGCTGGCCTTTTCACAGGAATGGGCCTCTATTGGGTCGTGCCACGTGTCAACGTATCCTAGGCGTCTTCCGTCCAATGAGTGAATGACATCTGTCCCAACGATGAGCAGACACGTGTTTCCTCCAGCCAATGATGATTTTACACGTGGAAAATCCCCATTGGTCGGGGCTGTTAACGGGTTATCGGATCCAAAACCCGACCCGATAGCTTAACGGCGTTCGCTACGGTGGATGCCACGTGTCGGTCACCCTTGACGAAAGCACTTCTGTGACGCGCGATTTATCGTCATGGAAGTGGACACTTCTATGATGATAATTTTGGTAATGTCATGGAACACTTCTACGACAGCACATGTATGACTATCTTGATTCTGTCATAAATTTTTCATGGATGTACATGCATAACAAAAAACGCGACCTACTGTGACAAACATGTATCATCACGGAAGTGTATTTTTTCTGTAGTGGTCGTTGACGCATGTGCGTGCCTCCACCTCCTCTTTCCTCCTTCAGGCAGCGGTGGCGGAGCGGGTGATGATCCCGGCGGTCGACGGTGGGTTGGCGGCCACGGCGACCGATGATGGGGTGGCAGACATGTCAGGACCCCGACTCAATGCCACATCGATCTAGCATGTAACACCTCATATCACTTTGCGGCCTCACGCACGGTATCCCCACGGTGTCGCCTTACCTTTGCCGGGACCGTTTAGCGCTTTTGGCACACGATATGATAGTGTCGCTAGCATCCATATGATAAGGAGCCCGGCTGACATGGCTAGTCAGAAACCCAAAGTGGCACTAACTTACGTGGACAGCATACATGACCCGAAGAACGAACGTGTCGGCCATCGGCGAGTGAATCCAGTCTGTAGCATCGGGCTAACAGACTCCGGTATTCATCGCGTGACATTTCCCGAAGGACGTATACAAGAACGAAGAAGGACACATGCCGCCAACCTCGTGTTCCGAGCAAGAGCAAGCTACCATGGCTCGATGGAAGCACTAGGAGACATTTCCGTAAGAGAGGCTACTAAGAATAAACAACTAGATAGTCGATCCCACACATAGCAATACACATTACACGTCGCATAACATGCAAGTATGTGCTGTACAACATGGCATCACAAAGATAACTCAACAACTCACATAGATAAGGGCTCAAGAGCCATCATAGCATTTATTGCAAACAGGGTCACAAGACCCATCATACAGAGCATACAAGCAACAAGCGGAAGCATTACATGTCCGCAGTGCAGACATCTACAAATGAAAAAGGTCAAGAGCCCGACTATCTACAACATCCGATCAAGATCGTAGCTGAGGTACAAGCTACTCGTCAAGTCCACGAGAACACTAGTAAGACCAAGTCTCCGCCGCAAAAACATAAATAGAGCACCATGAGTACAAAGGTACTCAAAGAAGACTTACATCGATCCTATCATACATGCACTTGTATCAAGAGGGTAATGTGGGGTTCATTCAACAAGCCAGCTTTGACTCGATGGCTATCCTGTTCTACGACTACCAGAACTTCTTTGAGGTGATATGGCGCACACGAGTCCACTAATCACCACACAATACACTACTATGGATTCATCCCCGTCTCCCTACGAGAAGGCCATCCATAGTACTCACACTTTTCTTGAGCATTTTATTGTATCCACTTCAAGTTATCTATGTACCATGTAAGCATCCAAGAAGTCCATATCCGCGACCCGCTATTCAATAGATCATGTTAACCTGCAGGGTGTACTTCTTCACACACGCCTCGCCACTTACCACCATGTACACGCTGTATCTCGGCAACCTTCAAGCGGAAGCTTTGGCGAGGAGTCGGCCACGACCGACTAACCACACAAGACTCTAGCCCAGGTTTATCGCCTATTCGGTTTCATCCGCAAGGAGATCCGCCGGGTGTCGCCATGGCCCCAAACGATGTGTGCAGGGTTCCCGAGCCCACCATCCGGTGCCACTCGGTACACCAGAGCCACGTGTTTAGTCTGTCCTAAGCCCACCTGCCGGGTGCCACTTGGTAGAAAAATAGCACTACCTACAAACACCGAAACTAGTTGCGACTCTGGACAGAGACCAAGTTGGTTAATAAGTCGAGAGGGTCGAGTTACGAACCCAATGTGTGGTAGTATCGAGTCATTGGACAACATACATAGAACTCAAGGCTTAAGGACGGTTCCAAAGAGACAACCCACCATGTACTCCTACATGGCCTCTCACCGCTACCTTTACCAAATCGTGTTCACACGCTCACTCTCGACATCGTAACATAGAGCATTGTACTCCAATTCATTCCCGATGAATCGGACGACACAACTCTAAGCAATAGCAGGCATAGCATGGTAGGAATACAACATGGCTCAATCAACTCCTACACATGCTAGTGGGTTTTAACTATTTACTGTGGCAATGACAGGTCATGCAGAGGAATGGGTTCAACTACCGCAGCACAATGTAGCAGATGAATCGTTGTTGTCCTAATGCAATAACTGAGAGCAGGAGCGAGAGCGTAGGATTTTATCGGAATGAACAAGGGGGGTTTGCTTGCCTGGTATATCAACAAGGAAGGCACTGCTTCATAGACAGGTATTCTGGAACGGTCTCCGGAGCAGGACCTATCGAGTAGGAACAGTGTCGGCAATCAATACACAAACATATGCAACAATATGATGCATGAACATGGCATGAAGATGTGATGCTGTTTGAGCTAATGCAGCTAGTATTCATTTGGTTTGAAGTCCATTTGAGCCAAAGGTTCAAATGCATCTCCAAAATAAGCTCTTTATATAAGCCATTATAGTGTTTCACTTGTACAGCAGGTATAACTTGGTTTTTCATGCATGAAACTGGTACAGATGGATAGGTTGCATTTTTCTGATAATTTTTCATATATAAATTATTTCAATCTGAGCTACGGTTGAATTTCTATGAATTTTTGAAGTTTAAATCATTTTCTGGAATTTCCTGATTTATTTTAATTCCAGAAACTAGTTAATTGCGTCAGCACTGCATCATGCTTGCGTCAGCAGGTCAACGGTGCTGACCAGGTCAAACCAGACGTGTGGGGACCACACGTCAGTGACATTGGGGTTAACCCCAGGTCAAACCTAGGCTGATTAGCTTTGACTAAGCCCTGGGGCCCACTGGTCAGTCTCAGGGGGGGTAATTAGGTGTGGGTTAAGCACTAACTAAACCGCCATGTCAGCGCCCGCCGGATTTGGCCGGCGGCGACCAAACCGCGCGGCGGTGCTTCGCCGGAACGCGCTACAGGCGGCGGAAAAGCGCGCGGGGACTACCAATCGGCAGCCCGCGCTCGACCGCATCCACAGGGCATAGGGAGGTCGCGACGGCGGAGTCTTCGCCGGAGCAGAGCTCGCGGCGGTGGCCGGAGCTCGGGCTCGAGCGGCACGCGGCTACAGCAGACGGGGAGGCCACCGAGGGCTCAAGGCACCCTCGTGGCACCGTGAGCACGGTGGCGTGCTCGGTTGCGGCTCGCGGTGGCTAGGGCGACGGCGGCGACATGGACGGCGGCGAGAGGCTTCGCCGTGGTGGGGAAAGGCTACGGCAGCGTCGCTAAACGGAGAGAGGGGAACGGGCAGGAGCTCACTGCGGTTCCGGTGGCGTCTTCGGCGAGCTCGGGGAAGCGCTGCAGACGGCGGGGCGGCAACGGAGATCCGCGGCGGTCGGAGGCGATGACGATGGCGATGGCGGCGCTCCAGGGCATCCGGCGCCATGCGTCTCGTCGAGGAGGCGTAACCCACAGCGGCGGAGCGCGTGGACACGACGGAGGGACGAGGGAGGCGATGGCAGCGGCGCAACGGCGAGCGGTGGCGGCGGCAGCGTTGGGCACGTGGGAGAGAGAGAACCGTGGAAGGGGAGGAATGAGAGAGAGGGAGAGAGGTGCGGGGCGTCGCGTGGCGTCGTTCCAGGCGTCCAGGGCGACGAAGGGGGAAGCAGGAGGTGGCCGGGCGCGTGGCCGCGGCCGGCTGTGGCGCGGGCACGCAGCTGCTTGGCGAGGGGGAGAAGACGACAGAGGAGGAGGTGGGCTGGGGGCGGGCTGGCGGTGGCTGCCAAAGCCGCATGATCTTGGGCCAACACAGGAGCTAGGCGCCAGGTAAGTCTCCCTTTTTAATTCTGTTTTCTGTTTTTGTTTTCTGTAATTTGTTTTGATTTTGTTTAAAATACTAAATCATTTAATTTACTTATGCCAAATTTTGCAGGAGCTAGTTATATTATTCCAGAGCTCCTTAATAAATGACATAATTTTTGGAGATATATTATATATATAACATTTATATATCCAAGGCAAAATAATTACTGGATTAATCCAAATGCCCAAAATAAATACTTATGAGCTCCTAAAAATATTGGTTTGATTTTTATCTCTCTCCAATATTTTCAGAGTGCAACATGAGCATTTTCTTGGACCCTTTTGGAGAAATTTTTATTTGGGTCATTTTGGTCATTTCTAAAAATGATTCTGAGGGTTTCACAAATCCTCATTTCACATTTAAATGAAATTTAAACATGATGCACAAATGACTAGCTACTCTAGGTCATACCAGAACTAGGGGCGTGACAACTCGCCTCACTTGAAAAAATCTCGTCCCCGAGATTCGTGGGTCGACGGAAAGAAAGCGGGTACTCGAATGAAGACGATCTTCTCGCTCCCAAGTAGCTTCTCTCTCGGAATGATGAGACCACTGAACCTTGAGAAACTTGATGTTATGACGTCGAGTGACACGCGCTGCTTGATCAAGAATGCGAACCGGGTACTCTCGGTATGTGAGGTTATCTTGGAGATCAAGTGCTTCGTGGTCCACTCCGCGGATAGGATCCGAGAAGCAACGCCTGAGTTGAGAGACGTGGAAGACATCATGAACTCGAGAAAGATGTGGGGGTAGTTCCAATTGGTCGGCAACCTCTCCTCGTTTAGCGAGAATGCGAAAAGGACCAATGTAACGAGGAGCCAACTTGCCCTTTATACCGAAACGATGGGTACCCTTCAAAGGAGTAACCCGAAGGTAAGCTTTGTCGCCAACTTCATAAGTCATATCCTTATGATGACGATCATACTGGCTCTTTTGACGAGACTGGGCTGTTTTCAAATTCTCACGAATGATGCGAACTTGCTCTTCCGCCTCTGGATCATGTCCGTCCAAAGAATTGTCTTTCACCGTTTCGACCAGTTCAACGGTGTTCGACATCTTCGCCCATAGAGAATCTCAAAAGGAGCTTTCTTGAGACCGGATTGATAGCTATTGTTATAAGCAAACTCGGCAAAAGGAAGACATTTCTCCCAATCCATACCGAATGAGATAACGCAAGCTCTAAGCATGTCTTCGAGGATTTGGTTGACCCTTTCCACCGACCACTCATCGAGGGTGGAAAGCGGCATCAAGGAAAGATGGGTTCCCATGGCGGTTTGGAAACTCTCCCGAAATGAGAAGTGAAAAGACCGCCACGGTCTGAATTGATCTCTAGTGGAACACCATGAAGTGATACTATTCGAGAATATATAAGTCACGAGCTGACCGGGCAAGGATACTCTCTCGAGCATGTAGGAAGTGAGCCACTTTGGAAAGACGATCAATGACTACGAAGATAGCGTTATTCCTCTCTTGGTCCCGGAAAGCCGTGATGAAGTCCATACCAACTTTATCCCATTTCCATTCAGAATAGCTAAAGGTCAAGGGTGCCAAGAGGTCTTTCATGCTCGCTTTAACGCGACGACAAACGCCACAATTAGCAACGGTCAGCGATTTCTCTCTTCATCCTAGTCCACCGTAACCTCCGGCGAGGTCCCGATACATCTTAGTACTACCGGGATGAATCATGAGAGGAGATTCATCGCCTCCTTAAGAATCGGTTGTCGAAGATGTTGCTTCTTGGGAACCACCAAAGGTTCCCAAAGAAAACGACACTCGATCATCTATAGAGAAACTACCAGCAATACCCTTGGCAATGTTTCTCTTGATCCGGGTAATCCCCGTATCATGCTTCTAGGCTTCTATGATATGATCTACAAGAGTAGGTTTCGCCACCAAGGTAGAAAGGAATCCGTGAGGAGCAATGTGAAGGTTAAGCTTATAGAATTCCTCATGGAGAAGTGGTTGACCCTGCTGCAACATGAGATTGTTGCAATAGGATTTACAGCTTAGCGCATCAGCCATGACATTGGCTTTGCCTGGGGTGTAGGTAATCCCTAAGTCGTAATCTGAGATCAACTCCAACCAACGTCTTTGCCTAAGGTTCAGATCTGGTTGGGTGAAGATATACTTGAGACTCTGGTGATCGGTGTAGATCTCGCAACGTTTACCAAGAAGGTAATGTCGCCAGTCTTGAGTGCATAGACTACGGCCGCAAGCTCTAGATCATGTGTAGGATAATTCTCCTCGTGTGGATGCAACTGCCGAGATGCATAGGCAATCACATGACGATCCTGCATAAGAATGCAACCTAGTCCTGTCGTGAGGCGCCGCATGAGATAACAAAGTCTTTAGTGAAACCGGTGGCACAAGTATGGGAGCAGAAGTCAGCGCCTTTTCGCCTCAAAAACAGACTCACACTTGTGGGGACCACTCAAACTTTTTATCTTTCTTGAGAAGTTCCGTGAGGGGTTTGGCTACTTTGGAGAAGTTTTCAACAAAGCGGCGACAATAGCTGGCTAGACCAAGGAAACTTCTAACTTGTTTAACGGTTTCAGGTGGATTCCAATCAAGAACGGCCTTAACTCTCTCGGGATTGACAGCAATGCTCTTACCAGAGATTACGTGGCCTAGGTAGGTCACTTCTGGCAACCAAAATTCACACTTGGAGAACTTGGCATAAAGGCGGTGCTCTCTGAGCTTTTCTAACACAAGTCTAAGATGTTCGGCATGCTCTTGCTCGTTCTTCGAGTAAATAAGAATATCATCGAGGTAAACCACGACGAATTTATCTAAGTACTCCATAAAGATCGAGTTCATCAAGCGGGAGAATGTAGCTGGAGCGTTGGTTAGACCGAAGGACATGACGGTGTACTCGTACTGACCATAACGAGTGACAAAAGCTGTTTTAGGAATGTCCCCATTTCTGATCTTGATTTGGTGGTAGCCTAACCTCAAATCCATCTTGGAGAAGACTAAGGATCCAGCGAGCTGATCATACAGATCGTTGATCCTGGGGAGCGGATATTTGTTCTTTATTGTGACCAAATTAACGGGACGATAATCTACAACCATCCGGTCCGTACCATCCTTCTTCTTGACGAAGAGGACGGGGCAAGCCCAAGGAGAAGAACTAGGACGGATGAAACCCTTTTGCAAGGACTCATCAAGTTGTTTCTTAAGCTCGGCTAGTTCTAAGGGTGCCATCTTGTAAGGTCTCCTAGAGATTGGAGCGGTTCCTGGGATAAGATCTATGACAAACTCTACATCTCTGTCAGGTGGAACACCTGGTAGTTCCTCTGGGAAGACATCCGGGAAGTCACGGACTACCGGGATATCTTCAAGGTCTGGAAGAGGGCTGGCATTAAGAGAATAGAGTTGGCGCTTTGCAACTCTGGTGGAGACAGTGACTATCTTGCCAGATGGGTGTGTAAGCTGAACAGATCTGGTGTAACAATCAATCTTGGCATGATGATCTGTCATCCACCCATACCCAAGATGATGTTAATATCGAGGACTTGAGGGCTACAAGTGATGCAAGAAATACAAGTCTATCAACAAGGATTTCATTACCATAGCTGATTCTGGTAGTTTGCCATCTAGACCCTGGGGTTTGAATTTCAAGTGGTGTTGGCATATCACAAAATGACATGTCGTGCAAACGAGCATAGCCTTCTTAAATGAAAGAATGAGATGCTCCAAGATCGAATGTAACCGATCGCCGGATGACAATTGACAAGGAGTGTACCAAGAACGACATCCGGATCATCATGAGCGTCTTTAGTCGAGACGTGATGCACACGCCCGTTCGCTGGGGGCTGACTTGACATCGATCATCTTGCGTGATGGCTTAACACAGCCAACAGCCTTCTCGGGCTGGGGTGGAGCATAACTAGTCCGAGAGCAATCCGCAGCATAGTGTCCGGCTTCCCGCATGTGAAGCAAGTCCTCGGTTGGATGTGGACCGCACTAACAAGCGGTCTACCAGTAGGCCTGGGTGGAGCATACGACTGAGCTGGGGAAGGCACCACATAGGATGGCCTCGGTGTATATCCAGAAGGAAGAGCAGAGTTCGGAACCCAAATCCGGCGCTTCTGAGAACTGGAGCCGGAAGAAGATCCCAAATCACGGGTGTGCTTACGAGACTCCTCGTAAGTGAGTTGAGCTGTCTCTGCATTAATGGCCTTGTTCACAAGAGCTTGGAATGTATCACAATGATGCAAATGGAGATCACGACGCAACTTGGGTTTGAGACCCTTCCGGAACCTAGCCTGCTTCTTGGCGTCCGTGGACACCTCTTCTGATGCATAGCGGGCAAGGTTCTCAAACTCTCTGCTATAAGCATCAACAGCCATCTTATTCTGGGTGAGACTACAGAACTCTTCTCTCTTGCGATCGATGAGGGCCTGAGGAATGTGATGCTCGCGAAAAGCCTCAGTGAAATCCCTCCAGGTAGGAATCTGGCCAGCTGGAAGCATAGCCTCATAGTTCTGCCACCAAAGACTAGCAGGACCTTCTAGGTAGTATGTGGCATAGGTGACCTTGTCATCTTCAGCTACGTTCGCAGAACGCAACTTATGAGTGATGCTACGGAGCCAGTCATCTGCATCGAGTGGCTCAATAGAATGATGAAAGGTGGGTGGGTGCAAGCGAATGAAGTCGTGAATGGTCACAGATCCTTTGAACTGATGTGCGGTGTTCTCCTCGATACGTGCCAACAAGCGGTTAGACTCACGCTTGTTTCTCTCCATCTCTAACATGAACTCTGTCAACGAAGGCTGGTCGGGAGGATCCTCATCCCTACCATCTCCGTGGTTCTGGCTACGAGCAACAGAGCTTCGCTTAGCTGATGACATCCTGAGAACGAAACCAAGGACGGAATCAGCATCATCTATAGGCTATAGAATGTAGGATAAGGAAATTAGTAACTCTCGAACTCCTAGGGCAATTCCGGCAGCATAACGGCAGTAAAATGCTCAGAATGAGACATCCTGCTAAAATGGGGTAGTAACATACTCAACATCATCACTCAAGGTTCTGGGATAGTACTAAACAGACTACACCGGAAGTACTCGAAAACTGGAATATGACTCTGATCAACCAATCCTAAGGGACTACAGAGTAGTAACACGTGATCCTAATAGACGGAAGATAAAGCCTAGTTCCTTAACCCCGTAGGAAAGATAGGATGACTCAGATCAGAAGGCCATGAGGTATAAGGAGTAAAAGAGCCTTACGTTCCTTCCCACAATCAATTCCCTTACATAACTAAAGAATTTCTAGACTCAACTTCGACCAGTTTGGCTTGGTAATCCTATAGGCAGTCAGGCTCTGATACCAAAGCTGTCAGGACCCCGACTCAATGCCACATCGATCTAGCATGTAACACCTCATATCACTTTGCGGCCTCACGCACGGTATCCCCACGGGTGTCGCCTTACCTTTGCCCGGGACCGCTTAGCCTTTTGGCACACGATATGATAGTGTCGCTAGCATCCATATGATAAGGAGCCCGGCCGACATGGCTAGTCGTAAACCCAAAGTGGCACTAACTTACGAGGACAGCATACATGACCCAAAGAACGAACGTGTCGGCCATCGCCGAGTGAATCCAGTCTGTAGCACTGGGCTAACAGACTCCGGTATTCATCGTGTGACATTTCCCGAAGGGACGACGTATACGAACGAAGAAGGACACATGCCGCCAACCTCGTGTTCCGAGCAAGAGTAAGCTACCATGGCTCAAAGGAAGCACTAGGAGACATTTCCGTAAGAGAGGCTACTAAGAATAAACAACTTGATAGCCGATCCCACACATAGCAATACACATTACACGTCGCATAACATGCAAGTATGTGCTGTACAACATGGCATCACAAAGATAACTCAACAACTCACATAGATAAGGGCTCAAGAGCCATCATAGCATTTATTGCAAACAGGGTCACAAGACCCATCATACAGAGCATACAAGCAACAAGCGGAAGCATTACATGTCCGGGTACAGACATCTACAAATGAAAAAGGTCAAGAGCCTCGACTATCTACAACATCCGATCAAGATCGTGGCTGAGGTACAAGCTACTCGTCAAGTCCACGAGAACACTAGTAAGACCAAGTCTCCGCTGCAAAAACATAAATAGAGCACCATGAGTACAAAGGTACTCAAAGAAGACTTACATCGATCCTATCATACATGCACTTGTATCAAGAGGGTAATGTGGGGTTCAGCTGCAACAAGCCAGCTTTGACTCGATGGCTATCCCGTTCTCGACTACGAAACTTCTTTGAGGTGATATGGCGCACACGAGTCCACTAATCACCACACAATACACTACTATGGATTCATCCCCGTCTCCCTACGAGAAGGCCATCCATAGTACTCACACTTTTCTTGAGCATTTTATTGTATCCACTTCAAGTTATCTATGTACCATGTAAGCATCCAAGAAGTCCATATCCGCGGACCCGGCTATTCGAATAGATCATGTTAACCCTGCAGGGGTGTACTTCTTCACACACGCTCTCGCCACTTACCACCATGTACACGTCGTGTATCTCGGCAACCTTCAAGCGGAAGCTCGGGCGAGGAGTCGGCCACGACCGACTAACCACACAAGACTCTAGCCCAGTTTTTATCGCCTATTCGGTTTCATCCGCAAGGAGATCCGGCCGGGTGTCGCCACGGCCCCAAACGATGTGTGCAGGGTTCCCGAGCCCACCATCCGGTGCCACTCGGTACACCAAGCCACGTGTGCCTAGTCTGTCCCCAAGCCCACCTGCCGGTGCCACTTGGTAGAAAAATAGCACTACCTACAAACACCGTAAACTAGTTGCGACTCTGGGACAGAGACCAAGTTGGTTAATAAGTCGAGAGGGTCGAGTTACCGAACCCAATGTGTGGTAGTATCGAGTCATTGGACAACATACATAGAACTCAAGGCTTAAGGACGGTTCCAAAGAGACAACCCACCATGTACTCCTACATGGCCTCTCACCGCTACCTTTACCAAATCGTGTTCACACGCTCACTCTCGACATCGTAACATAGAGCATTGTACTCCAATTCATTCCCGATGAATCAGACCTGACACAACTCTAAGCAATAGCAGGCATAGCATGGTAGGAATACAACATGGCTCAATCAACTCCTACACATGCTAGTGGGTTTTAACTATTTACTGTGGCAATGACAGGTCATGCAGAGGAATGGGTTCAACAACCGCAGCACAATGTAGCAGATGAATCGTTGTTGTCCTAATGCAATAACTGAGAGCAGGAGCGAGAGCGTAGGATTTTATCGGAATGAACAAGGGGGGTTTGCTTGCCTGGTATATCAACAAGGAAGGCACTGCTTCATAGACAGGTATTCTGGAACGGTCTCCGGAGCAGGACCTATCGAGTAGGAACAGTGTCGGCAATCAATACACAAACATATGCAACAATATGATGCATGAACATGGCATGAAGATGTGATGCTGTTTGAGCTAATGCAGCTAGTATTCATTTGGTTTGAAGTCCATTTGAGCCAAAGGTTCAAATGCATCTCCAAAATAAGCTCTTTATATAAGCCATTATAGTGTTTCACTTGTACAGCAGGTATAACTTGGTTTTTCATGCATGAAACTGGTACAGATGGATAGGTTGCATTTTTCTGATAATTTTTCATATATAAATTATTTCAATCTGAGCTACGGTTGAATTTCTATGAATTTTTGAAGTTTAAATCATTTTCTGGAATTTCCTGATTTATTTTAATTCCAGAACTGCGTCATGCTTGCGTCAGCAGGTCAACGGTGCTGACCAGGTCAAACCAGACGTGTGGGGACCACACGTCAGTGACACTGGGGTTAACCCCGGGTCAAACCTGGGCTGATTAGCTTTGACTAAGCCCTGGGGCCCACTGGTCAGTCTCAGGGGGGGTAATTAGGTGTGGGTTAAGCACTAACTAAACCGCCATGTCGGCCCTTGGATTTGGCCGGCGGCGACCAAACCGCTGGCGGTGCCGCCGAACGCGCTTCATGAAGCGGCGAAAAGCGACTACCAATCGGCAGCCCGCGCTCGACCGCATCCACATGGGCATAGGGGAGGTCGCGGGGTCGGCGGAGCTCGCCGGAGCAGAGCTCGCGGCGGTGGCCGGAGCTTCGGGCTCGGCGGGCACGCGGCTTACAGCGTCTGACGGGAGGCCACCGAGGGCTCTGCGGCACCCTCGTGGCACCAGGAGCACGGTGACGTGCTCGGTTGCGGGCTGCGGTGGCTAGGGCGACGGCGGCGACATGGACGGCGGCGAGAGGCTTCGGCCGTGGTGGGGAGAAGGGCTACGGCAGGCGTACGGCTAAACGGAGAGAGGGGAACGGGGCAGGAGCTCACTGCGGTTCCGGTGGCGTCTTCGGCGAGCTCGGGGAAGCGCTGCAGACGGCGGGGCGGCGACAGAGATCCGCGGCGGTCGGAGGCGATGACGATGGCAATGGCGGCGCTCCAGGGCATCCGGCGCCGTGCGTCTCGTCGAGGAGGCGTAACCCACAGCGGCGGAGCGCGTGGACACGACGGAGGGACGAGGGAGGCGATGGCGCGCAACGGCGAAGCGGCGGCGGCGGCAGCGTTGAACGCAGTGGGAGAGAGAACCAGGAAGGGGAGGAATGAGAGAGAGGAGAGAGGTGCGGGCGTCGCGTGGCGTGCTCCAGCGCCCGAGGCGACGGGGGGGAAGCGAGGAGGTGGCGGGCGCGGCATGACCGGCCAGTGCAGCGCGGCACGCAGCTGCTTGGCGAGGGGAGAAGACGACAGAGGAGGAGGTGGGCTGGGCTGGCTGGCCACTGGCTGCAGAACAAAGCCAAGATCTTGGTTGCAACCACAGAGCTAGGCGCCGTAAGTCTCCCTTTTAATTCTGTTTTCTGTTTTTGTTTTCGGTAATTTGTTTTGATTTAGTTTAAAATACTAAATCATTTAATTTACTTATGCCAAATTTTGCAGGAGCTAGTTATATTATTCCAGAGCTCCTTAATAAATGACATAATTTTTGGACATATATTATATATATAACATTTATATATCCAAGGCAAAATAATTACTGGATTAATCCAAATGCCCAAAATAAATACTTATGAGCTCCTAAAAATATTGGTTTGATTTTTATCTCTGTCCAATATTTTCAGAGTGCAACATGAGCATTTTCTTGGACCCTTTTGGAGAAATTTTTATTTGGGTCATTTTGGTCATTTCTAAAAATGATTCTGAGGGTTTCACAAATCCTCATTTCACATTTAAATGAAATTTAAACATGATGCACAAATGACTAGCTAGTCTAGGTCATACCAGAACTAGGGACGTGACAAGACACGACCACCACCTCCCACCTTCGGGCCACAGGGGGCGGAGCGAGTGATGGCCATGGTGGCCGGCAGTGGGGTCGCGGCCACGACGGCCACCTCCCACCTTCGGCCGCGGCGGCAGTGCAGGCGATGGCCCTGGCTTTCGACGGTGGTGTGGCGGCAACAGCGGCCGGCAACAGCTGCCGACGGGCAGTGGCGGCTCAGCGTGTGGTGGGTGTTCCGCACACACCCAACAGGGACGCCACGCGCACTACACTACGCCGGGGACTGCGCCGCCGCCGCGGTGTAGCCTCCCAGCTGGTGAAGGAAATATGCCCTAGAGGCAATAATAAAGTTATTATTTATTTCCTTATATCATGATAAATGTTTATTATTCATGCTAGAATTGTATTAACCGGAAACATAATACATGTGTTAATATATAGACAAACAGAGTGTCACTAGTATGCCTCTACTTGACTAGCTTGTTAATCAGAGATGGTTATGTTTCCTAACCATGAACAAGGAGTTGTTATTTGATTAACAAGGTCACATCATTAGTTGAATGATCTGATTGACATGACCCATTCCGTTAGCTTAGCACACGATCGTTTAGTATGTTGCTATTGCTTTCTCCATAACTTATACATGTTCCTATGACTATGATATTATGCAACTCCGCTTACGGAGGAACACTTTGGTACTACCAAACGTCCACAACGAATCGGGTGATTATAAAGGAGTACTACAGGTGTCTCCAAAGGCGATGTTGGGTTGGCGATTTCGAGATTAGGATTTGTCACTCCGATTGTCGGAGAGGTATCTCTGGGCCCTCTCGGTAATGCACATCACTTAAGCCTTGCAAGCATTACAACTAATGAGTTAGCTGTGAGATGATGTATTACGGAACGAGTAAAGAGACTTGCGGTAACGAGATTGAACTAGGTATTGATACCGACGATCGAATCTCGGGCAAGTAACATACCGATGACAAAGGGAACAACGTATGTTGTTATGTGGTCTCGACCAATAAAGATCTTCATAGAATATGTAGGAACCAATATGGGCATCCAGGTCCCGCTATTGGTTATTGACCGAGACGTGTCTCGGTCATGTCTACATTGTTCTCGAACCGTAGGGTCCGCACGCTTAAGGTTTCGATGACGGTTATATTATGAGTTTGTGTATTTTGATGTACCAAGGAGTTCGAGTCCGGATGTGATCACGGACATGACGAGGAGTCTTGAAATGGTCGAGACATAAAGATTATTATATTGGGCGGCTATATTCGACACCGAAAGGTTCCGGAAGTTTCGGAGAAAACCGGAGTGCCGGGAGGGGTTACCGAACCCCCGGGAAGTAATGGGCCTTAATGGGCCAAGAGGAGAGAGAGAGGCCGCACCAGAGGTGGCGCCCCCCATGGGGAGTCCGAATAGGACAAGGAGGGGGCGCCCCTTTCCCTCTCCCTCTCCCTCTCCTTCCTTCCCCTTCCTCCTTCCTAGTTGGATTAGGAAAGGGAGTCCTACTCCCACTAGGAGGAGGACTCCCCCTCCTGGCGCGCCTCCTAGGGCCGGCCGCCCTCTCCCTTGCTCCTTTATATACGGGGCAGGGGGCACCCTAGAACACACAAGTTGATCCTTGAGATCGTTCCTTAGCCGTGTGCGGTGCCCCCCTCCACCATAATCCACCTCGGTCATATCGTTGCGGTGCTTAGGCGAAGCCCTGTGTCGATAGAACATCAAGATCGTCCACCACGCCGTCGTCTTGTGGAACTCTCTCTCCACGGAGCTTTGCTGGATCGGAGCCCGAGGAGCGCCACCGAGCTGTACGTGTGTCAAGAACTTCGGAGGCGCCGGAGTAACGGCGCTGGGATCGGTTGGATCGCGAGGAGAACGTCGACTACTTCCTCTACGCCAGATCGCTTCCGCTTCGGTCTCACGAGGGTACGTGAGACAACACTCTCCCCTCTCGCTGCTATGCATCACCATGATCTTGCGTGTTCGTAGGAAATTTTTGAAATTACTACGCTCCCCAACAAAGGCCATCGAGCCTAGGTTTTTATGGTTTGATGTTTTGCACGAGTAGAACACAAGTGAGTTGTGGACGATACAAGTCATACCGCCTACCAAAGATGTCATACTTTGGTTCAGCGGTATTGTGAGATGAAGCGGCACGGACCGACATTACGCCAGACGCTTACGCGAGACTGGTTTCACTGCTACGAGCACTCGTGCTTAAAGGTGGCTGGCGGGTGTCTGTCTCTCTCACTTTAGTTGAACTGAGTGTGGCTACGCCCGGTCCTTGTGAAGGTTAAAAGCGGAGTCTATTTGACAAACTATCGCTGTGGTTTTTGATGCGTAGGTAAGAACGGTTCTTGCTAAGCCCGTAGCAGCCACGTAAAATTTGCAACAACAAAGTAGAGGACGCCTAACTTGTTTTTGCAGGCATGTTGTGATGTGATATGGTCAAGACGTGATGCTATATTTTATTGTATGAGATGATCATGTTTTGTAACCGGTTATCGGCAATCGGCGGGAGCCATATGGTTGTCCCTTTATTGTATGAAATGCAACGCTACAGTAATTGCTTTACTTTATCACTAAGCGGTAGCGATAGTCGTAGAAGCAATAGATGGCGAAACGACAACGATGCTACGATGGAGATCAAGGTGTCGCGCGGTGACGATGGTGATCACAATGGTGCTTGGAGATGGAGATCACAAGCACAAGATGATGATGGCCATATCATATCACTTATATTGATTGCATGTGATGTTTATCCTTTATGCATCTTATCTTGCTTTGATTGACGGTAGCATTTTAAGATGATCTCTCACTAAAATTATCAAGAAGTGTTCTCCCGAGTATGCACCGCTGCCAAACTTCGTCATGCCCGCACACCACGTGATGATCGGGTGTGATAAGCTCTCGTCCATCTACAACGGGTGCAAGCCAGTTTTGCACACGCGAATACTCAAAGTTAAACTTGACGAGCCTAGCATATGCAGATATGGCCTCGAACACGGAGACCGAAAGGTCGAGCGTGAATCATATAGTAGATATGATCAACATAAGATGTTCACCATTGAAAACTACTCCATCTCACGTGATGATCGATTATGGTTTAGTTGATTTGGATCACGTGATCACTTAGATGACTAGAGAGATGTCTGTCTAAGTGGGAGTTCTTAAGTAATATGATTAATTGAACTTAAATTTATCATGAACTTAGTCCTGGTAGTATTTTGCAAATTATGTTGTAAGATCAATAGCTCGCGTTGTTGCTTTCATATGTTTATTTGAGATGTTCCTAGAGAAAATTGTGTTGAAAAATGTTAGTGGCAATGATGCGGATTGGATCCGCGATCTGAGGTTTATCCTCATTGCTGCACAGAAGAATTATGTCCTTAATGCACCGCTAGGTGACGACCTATTGCAGGAGCGTATGCGCACGTTATGAACGCTTTGGCTAGCTCAATATGATGACTACTTGATAGTTTTGTGCACCATGCTTAACGGCTTAGAATCGGGACTTCAAAGACATTTTGAACGTCATGGACCATATGAGATGTTCCAGGAGTTGAAGTTAATATTTCAAGCAAATACCCGAGTTGAGAGATATGAAGTCTCCAACAAGTTCTATAGCTAAAAGATGGAGGAGAATCGCTCAACTAGTGAGCATGTGCTCAGATTGTCCAGGTACTACAATCGCTTGAATCAAGTGGGAGTTAATCTTCCGATAAGATAGTGATTGATGAATTCTCTAGTCACCATCACCAAGTTAGTAGAACTTCGTGATGAACTATAGTATGCAAGGGATGATGAAAATGATTCCCGAGTTTGTCATGATGATGAAATCGATGAAGGTAGAAATCAAGAAAAACATCAAGTGTTGATGGTTAACAAGACCACTAGTTTCAAGAAAAGGGCAAAGGGATAGAAGGGAACTTCAAGAAGAACGGCAAGCAAGTTGTTGCTCAAGTGAAGAAGCCCAAGTCTGGACCTAAGCACGAGACTAAGTGCTTCTCCGCAAAGGGACTGGTCATTTGGAAGCGTAACTACCCCAAGTATTTGGCGGATAAGAAGGATGGCAAAGTAAACAAAGGTATATTTGATATACATGTTATTGATGTGTACTTTACTAGTGTTTATAGCAACCCCTCGGTATTTGGTAATGGATCGGTTGCTAAGAGTAGTAACTCAAACGGGAGTTGCGTAATAAATGAAACTAGTTAAGGGTGAAGTGACGATGTGTGTTGAAAGTAGTTTCAAAATTGATATGATCATCATCGCACACTCCCTATACTTTCGGGATTAGTGTTGAACCTAAATAAATGTTATTTGGTGTTTGCGTTGAGCATGAATATGATTGGATCGTGTTTATTGCAATACGGTTATTCATTTAAGTAAGAGAATAAACTGTTGTTCTGTTTACATGAATAAAACCTTATATGGTTACACACCCAATGAAAAATGGTTCATTGGATCTCGATCGTAGTGATACACATATTCATAATATTGAAACCAAAAGATGCAAAGTTAATAATGATAGTGCAACTTATTTGTGGCAATCGCTTTAGGTCATAATGGTGTAAAGCGCATGAAGAAACTCCATGCCGATGGGATTTTGGAATCACTTGATTATGAATCACTTGATGCTTGCGAACCATGCCTCATGGGCAAGATGACTAAGACGCCGTTCTCCGAACGATGGAGCGAGCAACCGACTTATTGGAAATAATACATCTTGATGTATGCGATCCAATGAGTGTTAAGGCTCATGGCGGGTATCGTTATTTTCTGACCTTCACAGATGATTTGAGCAGATATGGGTATATCTACTTGATGAAACATAAGTCTGAAACATTTGAAAAGTTCAAAGAATTTCAGAGTGAAGTGGGAAATCATCGTGACAAGAAAATAAGGTTTCTACGATCTGATCGCAGAGACAAATATTTGAGTTACGAGTTTGGTCTTCAATTAAGACAATGTGGAATAGTTTCACAAATTCGTGCCACCTGGAACACCACATCATAATGGTGTGTCCGAACGTCATAACCGTACTTTATTGGATATAGTACAATCTGTGATGTTTCTTACCGATTTACCAATATTGTTTTGGGATCATGCATTAGAGACAACTGCATTCACGTTAAATAGGGCACCATCTAAATCCGTTGAGACGACACTATATGAACTGTGGTTTAGCAAGAAACCAAAGTTGTTGTTTCTTAAAGTTTGGGGCTGCAATGCTTATGTGAAAAAGTTTCATCCTGATAAGCTCAAACCCAAATCGGAGAAGTGCGTCTTCATAGAATACCCAAAGGAGACAGTTGGGTACACCTTCTATCACAGATCCGAAGGCAAGACATTTGTTGCTAAGAATGGATCCTTTCTAGAGAAGGAGTTTCTCTCGAAAGAAGTGAGTGGGAGGAAAGTAGAACTTGATGAGGTAATTGTACCTTCTCCCTTATTGGAAAGTAGTTCATCACAGAAATCTGTTCCTGTGACTACTACACCAATTAGTGAGGAAGCTAATGATGATGATCCTGTAACTTGGATCAAGTTACTACTGAATCTCGAGGTAAACCAGAGTGAGATCCGCACCGAGTGGTACGGTAATCTTGTTCTCGAAGTCATGTAACTAGACCATGATGAACCTACGAACTATGAGGAAGCGATGATGAGCCCAGATTCCGCGAAATGGCTTGAGGCCATGAAATCGAGATGAGATCCATGCATGAGAACAAAGTGTGGACTTTGGTGGAGTTGCTCGATGATCGGCAAGCCATAGAAAATAAATGGATCTTCAAGAGGAAGATGGACGATGATAGTAGTATTACTATCTCAAAAGCTAGACTTGTCAAAAAGGTTTTGACGAAATTCAAGATGTTGAATACAATGAGATTTTCTCACTCGATCGATGCTTAAAAGTCTGTCCGAAACATGTTAGCAATTGCCGCATTTTATGAAATCGGCAAATGGATAAACAAAACTACATTCCTTAATGGAGTTATTAAAGAAGAGTTGTATGTGATGCAACCAAGAGGTTTTGTCGATCCTAAAGGTGTTAACAAAATGTGCAAGCTCCAAATGATCCATCTATGGACTGCAAGCATCTCGGAGTTGGAATATACGCTTTGATAAGTTGATCAAAGCATATAGTTTTATACAGACTTGCGGTGAAGCCTGTATTTACAAGAAAGTGAGTGGGAGCACTACAATATTTCTAATAAGTATATGTGAATGACATATTGTTGATCGGAAATAATGTAGAATTATTCTGCAAAGCATAAAGGAGTGTTTGAAAGGAGTTCTTTAAAATAAATACCTCAGTAAAGCTACTTACATATTTATCATCAAGATCTATAGAGATAGATCAAGACGCTTGATAAGTTTTTCAATGAGTACATACCTTGACAAGATTTTGAAGTAGTTCAAAATGGAACAGTCAAAGAAAGAGTTCTTGCCTGTGTAACAAGGTGTGAAATTGAGTAAGACTCAAAACCCGACCACGGCAGAAGATAGAAAGAGAATGAAAGTCATTCCCTATGCCTTGGCCATAGGTTCTATAAAGTATGCCATGTTGTGTACCAGATCTATTGTATACCCTACACTGAGTTTGGCAAGGGAATACAATAGTGATCTAGGAGTAGATCACTGGACAGCGGTCAAAATTATCCTTAGTGAAATAAGGATATGTTTCTCGATTATGGAAGTGACAAAAGGTTCATCGTAAAGTGTTACGTCGATGCAAGTTTTGACACCGATCTGGATGACTCTAAGTCTCGATCTAGATACATATTGAAAGTGGGAGCAATTAGCTAGAATAGCTCCGTGCAGAGCATTGTAGACATAGAAATATGCAAAATACATAACGGATCTGAATGTGAAAGACCCGTTGACTAAGATTGTCTCACAAGCAAAACATGATCACACCTTAGTACTCTTTGGGTGTTAATCACATAGCGATGTAAACTAGATTACTGAATCTAGTAAACCCTTTGGGTGTTGGTCACTTGGCGATGTAAACTATGGGTGTTAATCACATGATGATGTGAACTATCAATGTTAATCACATGGTGATGTGATCTAGATTATTGACTCTAGTGCAAGTGGGAGACTGAAGGAAATATGCCCTAGAGGCAATAATAAAGTTATTATTTATTTCCTTATATCATGATAAATGTTTATTATTCATGCTAGAATTGTATTAACTGGAAACATAATACATGTGTGAATATATAGACAAACAGAGTGTCACTAGTATGCCTCTACTTGACTAGCTTGTTAATCAAAGATGGTTATGTTTCCTAACCATGAACAAGGAGTTGTTATTTGATTAACAAGGTCACATCATTAGTTGAATGATCTGATTGACATGACCCATTCCGTTAGCTTAGCACACGATCGTTTAGTATGTTGCTATTGCTTTCTCCATAACTTATACATATTCCTATGACTATGAGATTATGCAACTCCCGTTTACCGGAGGAACACTTTGGGTACTACCAAACGTCACAACGTAACTGGGTGATTATAAAGGAGTACTAGAGGTGTCTCCAAAGGCAGATGTTGGGTTGGCATATTTCGAGATTAGGATTTGTCACTCCGATTGTCGGAGAGGTATCTCTGGGCCCTCTCGGTAATGCACATCACTTAAGCGTTGCAAGCATTACAACTAATGAGTTAGCTGTGAGATGATGTATTACGGAACGAGTAAAGAGACTTGCCGTAACGAGATTGAACTAGGTATTGGATACCGACGATCGAATCTCGGGCAAGTAACATACCGATGACAAAGGGAACAACGATGTTGTTATGCGGTCGACCGATAAAGATCTTCGAGAATATGTAGGAACCAATATGGGCATCCAGGTCCCGCTATTGGTTATTGACCAAGACGTGTCTCGGTCATGTCTACATTGTTCTCGAACCGTAGGGTCCGCACGCTTAAGGTTTCGATGACGGTTATATTATGAGTTTGTGTATTTTGATGTACCGAAGGAGTTCGGAGTCTCGGATGTGATCATGGACATGAC
The DNA here is from genome assembly GCA_021437245.1 of Aegilops speltoides. Taxonomy (NCBI): domain Eukaryota; kingdom Viridiplantae; phylum Streptophyta; class Magnoliopsida; order Poales; family Poaceae; genus Aegilops; species Aegilops speltoides. The sequence continues at coordinate 348,057,235 of CM038143.1, read as the reverse complement.
GAGGAGTCTCGAAATGGTCGAGACATAAAGATTGATATATTGGACGGCTATATTCGGACACCGGAAAGGTTCCGGAAGTTTCCGGAGAAAACCGGAGTGCTGGAGGGGTTACCTGTAGGATCGAAGAAGGTGAGAGTGTCTAGAGGGGGGGTGATTAGACTACTCGACAAGATAAAACTTATCCCTTTTGACAAAGACAAGTTTTTGGTAGATTTTGCATATCACACAAGTCAAGCAACTTACTACACATGCAATTCTAAAGTATGGGCAGCGGAAAGTAAATTGCACAAGTAGTAAAGAGGAGTGGAGAAGATCAAACGCAGTTTGGAGACACGGAGATTTTTCTCGTGGTTCCGATAGGTGGTGCTATCGTCAATCCACGTTGATGGAGACTTCAACCCACGGAGGGTAACGGCTGCGAGAGTCCACGGAGGGCTCCACCCACGAAGGGTCCACGAAGAAGCAACCTTGTCTATGCCATCATGGCATACGCCCACGGAGGACTAGCCTTACTCGGGGTAGATCTTCACGAAGTAGGCGATCTCCTTGCCCTTACAAACTTCTTGGTTCAACTCCACATCTTGACGGAGGCTCCCAAGCGACACCTAACCAATCTAGGAGGCACCACCCTCCAAAAGGTAATAGATGGTGTTGATGATGATGAACTCCTTGCTCTTGTGCTTCAAATGATAATCTCCCCAACACTCAACTCTCCTCACTGATTTGGCTGTGGTGGAAGAAAGGATTGAGTGGAAAGCAACTTGGGAAGGCTAGAAATCAAGTTTCATATGGTGGGAGTGGAGCAACTTGATCTCAACACAAGGGTAGGTAGTTTTCTTCTCGAAATGTAAGGTAGGAGTGGTAGTTCTTTCGATGGCTCTCTCCACGAATGAAGAGGAGGTGGAGGGGTATTTATAGCCTCCACACAAAATCCAACTGTACACACATTTGACCAATCTCGGTCGGACCGAAGTTGACAACTCGGTGAGACCGAAAGTTCAAATCTTGTGAACGTTGGGATTTTCGTGGGACCGAAAATACAATCTCGGTGAGTCCGATTCTTCCAAAGACTAGGGTTTGCCAATCTCGTGGGACCAACTTTATCATCTCGATGACACCGATTTGATGACGAAGGTTCTGAAGCTTGGCAACACTAGTTTCGTGAGACCGAGTTTAGAATCGGAAAATCCGAAATATCTAGGGTTTGGCTTTGTGGTGAGGTGGTTCATCTCGGTGTGGTGAGTTTAGGAAATTGGTGGGACTGAGATTACTTATGAGTGTATGTTGGAATGAAAGATTGCTGATAGTTTGGGAGATGTATCACTAAGCACTTGAGCAACCAGATCATCAACATAACCTCATCCCCTTTTAATAGTATTGGCTTTCCTATAGACTCAATGTGATCTTGGATCACTAAACCAAAAATGTAGTCTTGAGCTTTTGCCAATGTTTTCCTTAGCATTTTGAGGGGTCCACCTCTTCAGTCCTTTTGCCATGCCAATGTGATTGACCTTCCTGAAACATACTTGATAAAAGCATTAGTCCAACCACAAAGTATGTTGTCATTAATTACCAAAACCACCCAGGGAGCAAATGTGCTTTCAATATCCCCCTTTTTGGTAATTGATGGCAACACACAAAACAAGACATCAAAGCTTACTGAAAGAAAGACAGAATTATCACTAAAGCTTTGACAAACATGTAGTCCACAGGCTCCCCCTACAAGTGTGCAAGATTTTCATAGATTATGGTTTTGGACTACCACAAGCACACAAGAGAAAAAAGCAAGATGTGCTACATGCAGCTTGGCTATATGCATCGAGCGATGAAAGGAAGTAAGTGATAATGCATATGTGCATGGTGATTTCTTGCAAACAAGTATTCACAAGCAAGTCACCATCATGCACATTCTGCAGATGCATGTACTTACCTTGAGGTTCCTTGGCATTGTACCAAGAAATAAAACTTGGGAAAACAAGGTTAGATAACACAAGAGTATTTCTTCAACCAACAGAAGAACATCAAGAGTACCAAGCCAGGATGACATGTGTAAAGAGTGTCTCATATTGAGCACAAGCTTGAATCAGCAAACATGTCTCCCAAAACTAAAAGATTTTCAATGAACTCTGAGAGATTTTGCTTTCCATAAGATATCAAATGTGAGAGCAATGAAAGCAAAATCAAAAGAATGATGCCAAAAGTAATATCCAGTGTGGAACACGGCAAAGCTTTGATGTGATTCTCTCCCCCTTAAGATAAGATTGCTCTTCTTCTCCCTTTAAATCTTCTCTTCTCCCCTTATCTCCCCCTAAATCTTCTCCCCCTTTGACATCAAGTGCCGAAAAGGACAGCCAACTAGGAAGGTCAGGAAAGATGGAAGAAAGAAGTGGGATCCTTAAGAATCACAACAGGGCAATAAGAATTATGCATAGAGAATCATTGAGTGGAGCTGCAGAAGATGAGATCCTGAAAGAAAATCGGTGACACCAAAGTGTGATGGATCGGTGGGTCCGAAAGTCAGAGACTTAGGGCAGATCCTTTTTGGGTCAGACCGAAATTTTTAAGTCGGTGACGCCGAGTTTAATTCCAAGGAAATATAGAAATAATTCAGCTCACTTTGCAAGGAATGTTTCAAAAGATTTGCAATGAATTTGGAAATGATTTGCCAGGAATTGATCAGAGCCAAAAGGATATTCACAAAGACAGAAGAATAGAAATGAAAAGATTGCTAGATGAAGTTTTTTTTATGAAAACATAATGAGAAAACATAGGAGCAACTAGAAAGACTGCAAAAACATATGAACTTCATCTAGGTAGGGGTCGGCGACTAGGTCACCTATGTTTGAGTATTTTGACTTAGGAGTCAAATGAGAACATTTGATCATAGGTCATACTCATCATTTAAGCTCAAAATGGGGTTGCCATTTTTCGATTAAGCATTTGATGTGATCACATCTTATGAAGCTGCTTGTACTCATGACTTTGAGCAAAGCTTCTTAAAGATGTGAAGAACATACCTTGGGCTTGTTGTTGCTTTACTCATGTAGGTGAACTTGATGTAGATGCTCATAGAATGTGAAGTTGAAGCACCATTTTCAATTGTGTAGTTCATCTTCCTACATGGGTTAGGCAAGCAAGGAAATACTCAAGAATATCCAAGATGACAAGAGTGAAATACTAGATGTATAAGGTGTCAAAAAGGATATGTGGAATTTTGTTCCTTGAACTCAACATCCCAAAGGGCTAGATACTTGGTCAATGACAAGATTACTCATGATTTGAGTGTGTGGTAATCTTGTGGAATGTAGATCATCCAAGTACCTGCAAGGAGTTAGATGCAATACAAGGAGGCAAGTGTGTCCAAGACATATGATCATCATCATAATATAAATATCAAGGATTAGTCAAGTAGGCTCATGCCTTGCATGCATCAATGGAGTTTTCACTCCAAGTTTGAAGCATCAATGATGTTCAACTCACTCCTTAAGCGACAAAACACTTTCTCATCAAGAGGTTTTGTAAAGATATCAGCAAGTTGTTTATCAGTATGAACATGCTTAAGATTGATGTCACCCTTGGCAATGTGATCACGAATAAAATGGTGACGAACTTCAATATGTTTAAATGCGAGAGTGTTGCACGGATTGTGTCCAATCTTAATCGCACTCTCATTGTCACAAAGCAAGGGAACATGTCTCGCATGTATCCCATAATCCTAAGCGTTTGTGTCATCCATAGCAATCGAGCACAACATGAACCAGCAGCTATATATTCTGCTTCGGCAGTAGATAATGATACCAAATTTTGTTTCTTGGAGGACCAAGATACAAGGGATCGACCAAGGAATTGACACGTACCCGAAGTTGACTTTCTATCAACCCTGTCTCCGGCATAGTCCGAGTCGAAATAGCCAACAAGATCGAAAGAGGCCCTCTTAGGATACCAAATGCCAAAGTTTGGTGTGTGTATCAAATATCTCACAATTCTTTTAACAGCTTTAAGATGACATTCTTTAGGGGCTGCTTGATATCGAGCACACATGTATACACTCAACATTATGTCAGGACGAGAAGCACAGAGATATAGTAGAGAACCAATCATGGATCGGTAAACCTTTTGATCAATAGGTTCTCCATCTTTAGTCAAGTCATTATGTCCACTAGTAGGCATGGGGGTTCTCATACCTTTGCTTTCTTGCATGTTGAACTTCTTGAAGAGATCCTTGGTGTACTTTGTTTGTGAGACAAAGGTACCCTCCTTAGATTGCTTGATTTGCAACCCAGGGAAGAATTTGAGTTCACTCATCATGGACATCTCATACTTCTCCGACATGAGCTTTCCAAACTTCTCGCTAAAATGAGGGTTAGTTGAACCAAAGATAATATCATCAACATATATTTGGCACACAAATAGTTCACCATCAACCCTTTTAGTGAATAGCGTTGAGTCTATTTTACCAATCTCAAATCCTTTTTCAAGCGAAAGCTAGTCAAGATTTGTACCAAGCTCTAGGAGCTTGTTTAAGACCATAAAGAGCTTTGTGCAATTTGTAAACATGATTAGGCTTTTAGGATTCACAAATCCGGAGGTTGTTTCACAAATACTTCCTCCTCAATTTCACCATTTAGGAAAGCACTTTTAATGTCCATTTGATAGAGAGTAATATCATGGTGGTTGGCATAAGCAAGAAGAATGCGAATGGACTCAAGTCTAGCAACGGGGGCATAGGTCTCACCATAGTCCATACCTTCGACTTGTGTGTAACCTTGAGCTACGAGACGAGCCTTGTTGCGGATGACTTGTCCATCTTCATCTTGCTTGTTCCGAAACACCCATTTGGTTCCAATGATGTTTTGATCATCCTTGGGCTTCTCTACCAAAGTCCATACATTGTTCCTCTTGAAGTTGTGTAACTCTTCATGCATAGCGTTCACCCAATCCGGGTCTTCAAGTGCTTCTTCTACCTTCATAGGTTCAAGACTAGAGATAAATGAGTAATGCTCACAAAAGTTAGCTAAGCGAGTTTTAGAGCGAGTAATTCTCCCGGAGTCGATGTCGTTCATCATTTGTTCCACGGGATGATTTTTCTTGACTCTTGCTCGGACTCGGGATAGCTTTTGTTGTGGTTGTGGTTGAGCTTCCTCATCATCCTCATCTTCCTCTTCTTCTTCATTGTTGTTGGTGTTGTCTTGAGGTGGTGGAGAAGGAGGTTGTGGTGGATCTTCTTGTTGCACTTCCTCATCTTGGTGAGTTTCACTTGTGGAAGCCTCCATGTTGCCTTGAGGTTCATCTTGCCGTGAGGTAGGGGCTCCACATATGTAGATGAGGTACTCTCCTTCACTTCCATGGGACGGATCTTTCCAATAGATAAATCTTGAATGGCTTCCGATGGGTCCTTGTCTCCTACATCAATAGGCATTTGCTCTACTTGCGAGCCATTAGATTCATCAAACTTCACATCTACCGTCTCTTCAACCTTTCGGTGAAATTATTGTAGACACGGTAGGTGTGAGAGTTTGATCCATAACCGAGGAAAAGCCTTCATGAGTTTTAGGAGCAAATTTAGACCGACGATGCTTATCAAGGATATAGCATTTTGAACCAAAGACACGAAAGTATCCCACTTGGGGTTTGTTACCGGTGAGGAGCTCGTATGAAGTCTTGCCGAGGAGCTTGTGAAGATAAAGCCTGTTGATAGCATGACAAGCTGTCTCGACGGCTTCTCCCCAAAAGTGCTTCAGTGTCTTGTATTCGTCAAGCATCGTTCTCGCCATCTCTATCAGCGTTCGGTTCTTCCTCTCAACACTCCATTTTGTTGAGGTGTGTACGTAGCCGAGAACTCATGTAGAATCCCTTCCTCATCGAGAAAAGAGTCCACATGGGCGTTCTTGAACTCCGTTCCATTGTCACTCCGAACTTTCTTGATCTTCACCTCAAATTGATTTTGGGCCTTTCTAGCAAAGGTTTTGAAGATTCTCTGAACCTGCGATTTGTCATCAAGGAAAAATACCCACGTAAATCTGGAATAATCATCAACTATAACTAGACCAAAGGAGTTACCACCAAGGCTTTTGTAAGCATTGGGACCGAAGAGATCCATATGAAGAAGCTCAAGCGGTCTCCTTGTGGTCATGATGTTCTTCACGGATGACTTCCACCTACTTGTTTTCTGCCTGACAAGCACTACAAAGTCTATCTTTGTCAAAGAGAACATCTTTAACACCAAGAATATGATCACCTTTGATTAGCTTGTCTAGATTACGCATACCAACATGTCCAAGCCTTCTATGCCACAACCAACCTTTAGCAGATTTAGCAATGAAGCAAGTTCTAGGTTGAGCTTTCTTAGTGAAATCAACAATATATAGATCACCTCTACGGATGCCGGTAAAAACCATGTTATGATTGTCACGACGAAAGACTTGGCAATCTACTTTGGTGAATAGCACATTGAATCCAAAGTCAGCTAATCTAGACACGGAAAGTAAATTGTATCCAAGTGATTCAACAAGCATGACATTTTGAATAGAGCTATCATGAGATATGGCCACCTTACCAAGGCCAAGTACCTTACCCTTGGAGTTGTCTCCAAAGGTCACATACTTGCGTGGACCATCGTTCTTTGCAAGCTCTCAAAACATGTCTTCGTCTCCGGTCATGTGATCGGTGCATCCACTATCAAGAATCCACTCTTTTCCACCGGATATGTAGTCTCTCAGATTTGCCATAAGATTGAGACTCTTCATGATCTTGTCTAGCTCGGTGTCCGAATCAGAGTAATCGTCATCATGCTCATGCTCATCATCATATCGACCCATAGATTGTTCATCATCAACTCCTAGGTCAATTTGACAACAACTTGCATTAGTTTTGTCAATGTGACAATAATCATCGGAATGCAATACAAGAGCATTTCTAATTAGATCATTGATAAGACAAGGATCACCCTTCTTTTTCATAAGATCACGAAGCTCAAAGAAGCATTTATCAAAGTTGGGATCATTGGGGCGCATCATATCAAATTCAATAGTCTTGTATAGAATTTCATCAAGACCTCTCAAAGAGTAGTCCGGATAAAGTTCTTCCAAGAACTTCCACATGGCATAGGCGCACTCAAAGTTTGTGACAAGCTTAAGCAAGTTATCGGGCAAACCTCTAATGATAAGATTTACAGTTCTAAGGTTCTGAAGCAAATCAAGCTCTTCATCCATGGTAGGGTGCAAGGGGTCAAATGGAGGCACATATGGGGATTCAACATATTTGCAAAGTTATACATCTTAAAGATAATAAGCATTTCAATCCTCCACGAGTTATAGGACACCCCATCAAGAATAGGCACTCTATGGCTAACACTCCCAAACGTAGACACGTCCATCTTCCTCCAATGGTGTGTAAACCAAAGCAATGGAGACCAAAGCTCTGATACCAATTGTAGGATCGAAGAAGGTGAGAGTGTCTAGAGGGGGGGTGATTAGACTACTCGACAAGATAAAACTTATGCCTTTTGACAAAGACAAGTTTTTGGCAGATTTTGCATATCACACAAGTCAAGCAACTTACTACACATGCAATTTTAAAGTATGGGCAGCAGAAAGTAAATTGCACAAGTAGTAAAGAGGAGTGGAGAAGATCAAACGCAGTTTGGAGACACGGAGATTTTTCTCGTGGTTCCGATAGGTGGTGCTATCGTCAATCCACGTTGATGGAGACTTCAACCCACGGAGGGTAACGGCTGCGAGAGTCCACGAAGGGCTCCACCCACGAAGGGTCCACGAAGAAGCAACCTTGTCTATGCCATCATGGCATACGCCCACGGAGGACTAGCCTTACTCGGGGTAGATCTTCACGAAGTAGGCGATCTCCTTGCCCTTACAAACTTCTTGGTTCAACTCCACATCTTGACGGAGGCTCCCAAGCGACACCTAACCAATCTAGGAGGCACCACCCTCCAAAAGGTAATAGATGGTGTTGATGATGATGAACTCCTTGCTCTTGTGCTTCAAATGATAATCTCCCCAACACTCAACTCTCCTCACCGATTTGGCTGTGGTGGAAGAAAGGATTGAGTGGAAAGCAACTTGGGAAGGCTAGAAATCAAGTTTCATATGGTGGGAGTGGAGCAACTTGATCTCAACACAAGGGTAGGTAGTTTTCTTCTCAGAAATGTAAGGTAGGAGTGGTAGTTCTTTCTGATGGCTCTCTCCACGAATGAAGAGGAGGTGGAGGGGTATTTATAGCCTCCACACAAAATCCAACCGTTACACACATTTGACCAATCTCGGTCAGACCGAAGTTGACGTTGGGATTTTCGGTGGGACCGAAAATACAATCTCGGTGAGTCCGATTCTTCCAAAGACTAGGGTTTGCCAATCTCGGTGGGACCGACTTTATCATCTCGGTGACACCGATTTGATGACAGAAGGTTACAGAAGCTTGGCAACACTAGTTTCGGTGAGACCGAGTTTAGAATCGGAAAATCCGAAATATCTAGGGTTTGGCTTTGTGGCTGAGGTGGTTCATCTCGGTGTGACTGAGTTTAGGAAATCGGTGGGACCGAGATTACTTATGAGTGTATGTTGGAATGAAAGATTGCGATAGTTTGGGAGATGTATCACTAAGCACTTGAGCAACGGATCATCAACATAACCTCATCCCCTTTTAATAGTATTGGCTTTCCTATAGACTCAATGTGATCTTGGATCACTAAACCAAAAATGGAGTCTTGAGCTTTTGCCAATGTTTTCCTTAGCATTTTGAGGGGTCCACGTCTTTAGTCCTTTTGCCATGCCAATGTGATTGACCTTCCTGAAACATACTTGATAAAAGCATTAGTCCAACCACAAAGTATGTTGTCATTAATTACCAAAACCACCCAGGGAGCAAATGTGCTTTCATTACCGGAACCCCCCGGGGAAGTAATGGGCCTTAATGGGCCAAGAGGAGAGAGAGAGGGCCGCACCAGGAGGTGGCGCCCCCCCCCCTGGGGAGTCCGAATAGGACAAGGAGGGGGCGCCCCCCCTCTCCCTCCTCTCCTCTCCTTCCTTTCCCTTCCTCCTTCCTAGTTGGACTAGGAAAGGGAGTCCTACTCCCACTAGGAGGAGGACTCCCCCCTCCTGGCGCGCCCCTCCTAGGGCCGGCCGGCCCTCCCCTTGCTCCTTTATATACGGGGCGGGGGCACCCTAGAACACACAAGTTGATCCTTGAGATCGTTCCTTAGCCGTGTCAGGTGCCCCCCCCTCCACCATAATCCACCTTGGTCATATCGTTGCGGTGCTTAGGCGAAGCCTGCGTCGATAGAACATCAAGATCGTCACCACGCCGTCGTCGTCTTGTGGAACTCTCTCTCCACGGAGCTTTGCTGGATCGGAGCCCGAGGAGCGCCACCGAGCTGTACGTCTGTCAAGAACTCTCGGGGCGCCGAGTAACGGCGCGCTGGGATCGGTTGGATCGCAAGGAGAACGTACGACTACTTCCTCTACGTTGTGATCGATTCCGCTTCGGTCTACGAGGGTACGTAGACAACACTCTCCCCTCTCGTTGATATGCATCACCATGATCTTGCGTGTGCGTAGGAAATTTTTTGAAATTACTACGTTCCCCAACAGCTGGAGCTTTCCTCTAATGACGGCAGAGTGGCTGAGTGACGACGACGGATCGGTGCCATTAGCGATTGTGGGAGAAGCAGACGAGATAAGCTACAGGGAGGGCGGGGAAAATGCGACGCAGGACTCGCCGGCCGTGAAGTTTTATATAGTAGGCCGGTAAGCATTGGGATTTTCGGGGATTTCATCGAGTCAGGCGGGAAGCTTGTGCGGGAACCTGCGAGGTTGCGCGGGAACGGGGTCACTAACGATTCATTGGCGCCACTTCGAACCACCGTTTAGCCAAAAGAACGCCCCCGCGCACTGCGCAAGCTTATATTTGTAAGCTGTCAGCGACAGCGGGGTGACAAGACATGCGAGAGGAGGACGAAAGGACACGTACACATACCGTTAATACAAAAAAAACATTTGAGATTTAATTACCTACTATACCGGTACCCCCGTCCTGGTTTATAAGCAGGATTTAACTAATAAAATACGAATGCATGTCGCCAAAGATTATATCGTTGGATTCGTAATTGAACATAGTTTCCAGTTATACAATTTTTGTAACATGCATTAACATTTTGTTTGTTAAATTTAAGGTTGTATACCAGCAAGCGTTTGCCCGCAACACACACAGCTTATTCCATCACAAACATCTCGGATGGATTAACTGTATGCCACGTATCGCACACGCAACTCTAATCTGATTTGTGCTTGATTTCTCCGACATCGCTCATGCAGTTCGTCTTATTTGCCACGTATCATTGTGCCGGCCTCTTCTCACGTCCCTCGGCAAGCTCTGCTCGCCGTTAGGCGCCGCAACGCGCTGTGCTCGGCTTGTGGACAACTTTTCCTTGCGTGTTCAACTGCTATATGCATATATATGGTTGCTCGCCATTGAGGCGACCGTGGAGCGCTCTGTTCGCGTCCCTCCGCGCGCGCTCTGCCAGCGGTTGGGCATGCCCACGATCACGTCGGGGGGCCCATATGCATGTGGTTGCACCGCATGCGTTGCCCCGTAATGCAGTTACGTGCAGCACGATGGAGTTACGCGCTGCAAATTAGAACTACCATTAGGGCTTGCCGATATTCCAGGCCGTCCGCCTTCCCCTTTAATTCCCGCGACCATTATAACCTTAGTCTCTTCAACCTTTCGATCGCGCCCCACAACACAACAAGCACACCCATGACGACACATAGAGAGGGGATGTTCAGTGGCGCTCCAATGGAGTTTGGTGAGCATAAAGTGGAGACCCACGCGAGGGAGACGGATCTCTCGGTGGTGTACACCATCGACCCGGCCGTGGTGGACGACTGCATCAACACCGTTGACCAGTTGCTTGCTTGAGACAAGTACAAGGTGGTCGGCATCGACCTCCAGTACACCACCGGTCGTCCCGACATATATCAAAAGGTTGCCATCGCCCAGTTGTGCGCGCATCATCATGTCCTCATATACCACTACTGCATGGCCACAGAGCCTTGCGACCGTTTCACCAGGTTTGTCAACTACACCGACTACAAGTTCGCCACGGTGGAAACCACCGACGATGTAAAAGCGCTCAGGGTTACGGGCTTGGCCTGCCAGAACCTTGTTGAAATCCGTGAGCACTACAGGGTCTGGGACTGCACAAAGAAGGACTCCCTGGTTGAACTCGCCTCGGCCATCATCGACCCATACTACGAAAATATGAAGCAGGATGCCAACAGATCATGTCCCGTATCCTGGCATGGCGCCTGGACGCGGAAGTTGGATGAACCTCACCTCTAGTTCGCGACCAAGAGCATAACATTTTATGAGATGCACAGGCGGATCGTTGACATGAGGAAGTGCCTTGTTACGGAGATCAACGAGGCTGGATCGAGCCACAACCAAAGCAAGCGTCACAAGAAGTAGATGATGATCAAATGATCGTTTATCCTAGTTAATCATGCATGTAATATATAGTTTACTTTGGTGTGTGGAAATGACATGTGTGTAGTAGCCACCTATGTAATTATGCATGTAATTGTTTACTTTGGTGTGTGCAAATGCCATGGTTGTAGCAGCCACCTATGTAAGTAGATGTTTAATTTGGTTATGCAACCATGTCCTTATAAGTGTGTATACATATATATGTTGTTGTTCTGTATGCAATCCCATCGCACAACACACATGTCTTATTAGCAGCAATTGTCTGTGTTATTATCCGTCTTCGCACACATTTCTGATTACGGACATGTTTGCCGCGTACCACACACATCTTGTTATATTGAACCGTTTATGTTCTCTTGTCTCAACGCAAATAGTTCATCCAAGTGAACCGCATGCCGTATATCACACACACCTTGATCTGGCTGACCGTTTCTTTTGTGTTTCCTAATCACAAACAGTTCATCCGAGTGAACCGTATGCTGTATATTGCACACACCTTCATATGGGTGCCCGTTTCTTTTGTTCCTCCTCATCGCAAACAGTTAATTGAACTGAGTCGTATGCCCTACATCACACACACAACTAAAATCTGAACCATGTTTGATGCATCCGTCATCGCAAACGTTTTGCAACTTTTTTAACGGTTTTTTACACCACCATTTGTGATTATTGCATCGCACACAGTTTCGTTGAAGGGTCTCTGATCGTACTGTCGCGCTAGCAGCATCCTGCAGTAGTGATAGAACCTATGGCTAAGGCATAGGGAATGACTTTCATTCCCTCTCTATCTTCTGCCATGATTGGGCTTTGAGTCTTACTCAACTTCACACATTGCAACACAGGCAAGAACCCTTTCTTTGACTGATCTATTTTTGAACTACTTCAAAACTTTATCAAGGTATGTGCTTTGTGAAAGTCTATTAAGCATCTCGATCTATCCCTATAGATGTTGATGCTCAATATATAAACAACTTCACCGAGGTTTTTCATTGAAAAATTCTTATTCAAGTACCCTTTTATGCTATCCAGAAATTCTATATCATTTCCAATCAATAATATGTCATCCACATATAATATCAGAAATGCTACAGAGCTCCCACTCACTTTCTTGTAAATACATGCTTCATCATAAGTCTGTATAGAACCATATGCTTTGATCACCTCATCAAAGCATATATTCCAACTCCGAGATGCTTGCACCAGTCCATAGATGGATCGCTGGAGCTTGCACACTTTGTTAGCACCTTTAGGATTGACAAAACCTTTTGGTTGCATCATATACATCTCTTCTTTAATAAATCCATTAAGGAATGCAGTTTTGACGTCCATTTGCCAAATTTCATAATTATAAAATGTGGCAATTGCTAACATGATTCATACTGACTTAAGCATCGCTACGGGTGAGAAGGTCTCATCATAGTCAGCTCCTTGAACTTGTCGAAAACCTTTCGCGACAAGTCGAGCTTTGTAGATGGTGACATTACCATCAGCATTTGTTTTCTTCTTGAAGATCCATTTATTCTCAGTGGCTTGTTGATCATCGGGCAAATCCACCAAAGTCCACACTTTTTTCTCATACATGGATCCTATCTCAGATTTCATGGCCTCAAGCCATTTATCGGAATCTAGGCTCATCATAGCTTCTTCATAGTCTGTAGGTTCGTCATGGTCTAGTAACATGACTTTGAGGATAGGATTACCATACCACTCTGGTGCGGAACGTGCTCTGTTCGACCTACGAGGTCTAGTAGTAACTTGATCTGAAGTTTCATGATCATCATCATTAGCTTCCTCTCTAGTTGGTGTAGGCATCATGGGAACGGATTTCTCTGATGTGCTACTTTCCAAATTGAGAGAAGGTACAATTACCTCATCAAGTTCTACTTTCCTCCCACTCACTTCTTTCGAGAGAAACTCCTCTAGAAAGGACCCATTCTTAGCAACAAGGATTTTTGCCTTCGAATCTGTGGTATAAGGTATACCTAATAGTTTCTTTCGGGTATCCTATGAAGACGCACTTCTCTGCTTTGGGTTTGAACTTATCAGGATGAAGCCTATTTGACATAAGCGTCGCATTCCCACACTTTTAAGAAACGGCAGCTTAGGTTTCTTGCCAAACCATAGTTCATACGGTGTCATCTCAACGGATTTATACGGTGCCCTATTTAACGTGAATGCGACTATCTCTAATGCATAAACCCAAAACAATAGAGCTAAATCGGTAAGAGACATCATAGAACGCACCATATCCAATAAAGTATGGTTACGACGTTCGGACACACCATTACGCTGTGGTGTTCTAGGTAGCATGAGTTGTGAAACAATTCCACATTGTTTTAAATGAAGGTCAGACTCGTAACTCAAACATTAAACTTTATTTTCTTGTTACGACGATTCTCCACTTCACTCTGAAATTCTTTGAACTTTTCAAATGTTTTAGACTTGTGTTTTATACACTTGATATACCCATACCTACTCAAATCATCTGTGAAGGTCAGAAAATAACGATACCCGCCGCGTGCCTCGACACTCATCAGACCGCATACATCAATATGTATTATTTTCAATAAGTGATTAGCTCGCTCCACTATTACGGAGAACAGAGTATTAGTCATCTTGCCCATGAGGCATGGCTCGCAAGTATCAAATGATTCATAATCAAGTGATTCCAAAAGTCCATCTGCATGGAGTTTCTTCATGCGCTTTACACCAATATGACCTAAACGGCAGTGCCACAAGTATGTTGCACTATCATTATCAACTTTGCATCTTTTGGCATCAATATTATGAATATGTGTATCACTGCAATCGAGATTCAATAAACATTCACATTGGGTGTATGACCATAGAAGGTTTTATTCATGTAAACAGAATAAGAATTATTCTCTAACTTAAATGAATAACCGTACTGCAATAAACATGATCTAATCATATTCATGCTCAACGCAAACACCAAATAACATTTATTTAGGTTCAACACTAATTCCGAAGGTAGAGGGAGTGTGCGATGGTGATTATATCAACCTTGGAATCATTTCCAACACACATCATCATCTCGCTTTTAACTAGTCTCTGCAACTCCTGTTTCGAGTTACTAATCTTAGCAACTGAACCGGTATCAAATACCTAGGGATTACTTCGAACACTAGTATTATACACATAAATAACGTGTATATCAAATATAGCTTTGTTCACTTTGCCATCCTTCTTATCCGCCAAGTATTTGGGGCAGTTCCGCTTCTAGTGACCATTTCCTTTGCAGTAGAAGCACTCAGTTCCAAGCTTGGGTCCAGCTTTGTGCTTCTTCATGGGAGTGGAAACTTGCTTGCCATTCTTCTTGAAGTTCCTTTTTCTTTCCCTTTCCCTTTTCATTGAAACTAGTGGTCTTATTAACCATCAACACTTGGTGCTCTTTTCTTGATTTCTACCTTCGTCGATTTCAGCAGTGCGAAGAGCTCGGGAATCGTTTTTGTCATCCCTTGCATATTATAGTTCATCACGAAGTTCTAGTAGCTTGGTGATAGTGACTAGATAAATCTGCCAATCACTATCTTATCTGGAAGATTAACTCCCACTTGATTCAAGTGATTGTAGTACCCATACATTCTGAACACATGCTCACTGGCTGAGCTATTCTTCTCCATCTTGTAGGCAAAGTACTTGCCAGAGGTCTCATACCTCTCGACATGGGCATGAGTCTGAAATACAATTTCAGATCTTGGAACATCTCATATGCTCCGTGGCGTTCAAAACATTTTTGAAGTCCCGGTTCTAAGCCGTAAAGCATGGCACACTAAACTATTAAGTAGTCATCCTATCGAGCTTGCCAAACATTCATAACATTTGCATCTGCTCCTATAATAGGTCTGACACCTAGCGGTGCATCAATGACATAATTCTTCTGTGCAGCAATGAGGATAATCCTCAGATCACGGACCCAGTCCGCATCATTGCTACTATCATCTTTCAACTTAGTTTTCTCTAGGAAAATATCAAAAAAATAGGAGCTATATCACGAGCTATTTATCTACAACATAGATATGCAAAACTATCAAGACTAAGTTCATGATAAATTAAGTTCAATTAATTAAATTACTAATGAACTCCCACTTAAATAAACATCCCTTAAGTTTATCTAAGTGATACATGATCCAAATCAACTAACCCATGTCTGATCATCATGTGAGATGGGGTAGTCATCAATGGTGAACATCTCTATGTTGATCATATCTACTATATGACTCATGTTCGAACTTTTGATCTCCAGTGTTCCGAGACCATGTCTGTACATGCTAGACTCGTCAAGTTTAACCCAAGTATTCTGCATGTGCAAAACTGTCTTACACCCGTTGTATGTGAACATAGAGTCTATCATACCCGGTCATCACGTGGTGTCTCGAAACGACAAACCGTAGAAACAATGCATACTCGGGGAGAACGCTTTTATCTTGAAATTAAATGAAGGGATCATCTTATAATGCTACCGCCGTTCTAAGCAAAATAAGATGCATAAAGGATAAACATCACATGCAATCAAAATATGTCACATGATATGGCCAACATCATCTTGTGCTTTTGATCTCCATCTCCAAAGCATCGTCATGATGTCCATCATTGCCGGCTTGACACCTTGATCTCTATCGTAGCGTCATTGTGTCGAGGTCGTCATGCCAACTATTGCTTCTACAACTATTGCTAACGTATAGTTGGCAATAGTCATAAAGAAAAGCAATTATATGGCGCTTGCACTTCATACAATAAAGAGACAACCCTAAGGCTCCTTCCGGTTGTCGATATTAAAAAACATGGTCATCTCATACATCAACATATATCACACCATATCTTGACTGTCACGCCCAATATGCGACCCTATCTAAAAGGAACTCGAAGGTCCCACCAAGGATAGACCCGCATATTGAGACGCTTTTGCAAGGTGGATATCATTACATCAACATTACATAATAGATGGGGATACATACATAAGGCATACAATGCCACACGAATACAACAATACATCATACAAGAGATCAACATCTGACTACGGATGATACATAAACAAAAACTCAAACAATATCCACCCTGCTAGCCCAGGCTGCCGACCTGGAACCTATCCCCTGATCGAAGAAGAAGCAGAAGAAGAACTCCAAAACAAGCAACATCGCTCTCGCGTCAAGATCATCGCATAACCTGTACCTACAACTGTTGTTGTAATGTCATGAGCCACGAGGACTCAGCAATCCCATTACCATGGGTATCAAGACTAGCAAAGCTTAATGGGAAAGGAAGGGGTAAAGTGGTGAGGTTGCAGCGACTAAGCATGATATGGTGGCTAACATACGCAAATGAGAGCGAGAAGAGAAACAAGCGGAGCGGTCGTGAAGCTAGCCATGATCAAGAGGTGATCACGAACACCTACTTATGTCAAACGTAACACGAAACCGTGTTCACTTCCGGACTCGGCGAGAAGAGACCATCACGGCTACACACGCGTTGATGCATTTTAATTCGGATCTGGTGTCAAGTTATCTACAACCGACATTAACAAATTCCCATCTGCCACATAACGCGGGCACGGCTCTCGAAAGTTTATACCTGCGGGGTGTCCCAACAGCCCATGACAAGCTCTCGCGATCAACGAAGAATAGACCTTCTCCGGGAAGACTCGATCGGTCTCGGAATCGGTTTACAAGACATTTCGACAATGGTAAAACAAGACCAGCAAAGCCGCCCGATCGCCGACAATCCCGATAGGAGCTGCACATATCTCGTTCTCGAGGCAACACCGGATAAGCGAAGCGTCTGGTGCCGAGCGAATCCAAGTTGCCAAGGAATGGTCCCAAGACGGTGCTCTAGTTTGGACCAACACTTAGACAAGCATTGGCCGGGGGCTATAATAAAGATGACCCTTGGGTTAATTACTCCCAAGGGAAAAGTAGGTGGTGGTGAGGCAAATGGTAAAACCAAGGTTGGGCCTTCTTTGGACAAGTTTTATTCAAAGCGAACTGTCGGGGGTCCCATAAATCACCCGACCGCGTTAGGAGCATAAAATCCGGGAACATAACACCGGTATGACGGAAACTAGGGCGGCAAGAGTGGAACAAAACACCAGGCATAAGGCCGAGCCTTCCACCCTTTACCAAATATATAGACGCATTAATAATATAAGAGATATTGTGATATCCCAACATAACCCTATCCACCATGGAGCAATCTTCAACTTCACCTGCAACTAGCAACGCTATAAGAGAGGCTGAGCAAAGCGGTAACATAGCCAAGCAACGGTTTGCTAGGAAGGGTGTCAAAGGTTAGAGGTTCATGGCAATTTGGGAGGCTTGATGAGCAAAAGATAGGTAACGCAGCAAAGCGATAGAACGAAGCAACTAGCATAGCAATGATAGTAGTGAGATCCAGGGTAGCGGTCATCTTGCCTGAAATCCCGCAAGGAAGAAGAACAAGTCCATGAAGAAGACGAACGGATGAAGCCAACCAATCGTGAACAAACGAATCCTCACGATCGCATAGCGAAGCAGAACTAACAAGAAGAAGCACACAACATAGGTAAACACACCACACATGAACAAGGCATGATGCACAACAAGCATGATGCATGGCAAAGCTACATGAAGCTACTCATGGCAAGAGATTATGCAAACAAGAACAACACATCAAGGCAAGTTTAAATGAGGCCGGGAACAACATATAACAATTCCGGTAAGTCCTCATATGCATATTTCGAAATTGGTCCAGATCTGAATAAACCTTATGTTCAAGTTGTTAAACAGCAAGTTAAGATGCACCAAGATGATCTACACGAAATTCTAGTCAAGTTACATATAAAGTTCATTAGATTTGGAGCTACGGCCTAGAAGATATGAGCAAAACAAGTTAAACATGGCATTGATGCAAAATGCATACAAACATCAAGCAAACACCCCAAAACAAGGATGCAACATGATAATATGAATCAACATGCAAAATCAAGTAAGTTTCATATAGAGCACACTCAAAACGGAGCAACGGTTCAACACATACACTCTATACAAGTCATAGCAACAATCTGTCCATAACAACAACTAGGCATATTGCAAGCATCAAAACAACATGCTACAGCATCTCAACGTAATAAAAAAAGGCATGGGCATGAAGTACAGGTAAAGGACAACAAAACATGAACACTGAGCTACCTCCAGTAACTACTAGAACATGCTTAAAAAGACATGGAAAGATTGCAAATAATAACAGTTTCAGACTTATCAGGAAATAACATCAGGTTGCAATGTTTAGAGCTATCAAACAACATATTACAGGAAATTATCATGGCAAACAAAGGCATGGCATGATACTACTAAACGCATAGAACAAGAGTCCCTTACTGACCATGAGCCAAAAAGGCATAGAAAATATGATGGCACCCATGTAAACATGGCAAGTTATATTACAGATTCATGCATGGCAGGAACAACAATAAGTAGGCATGTTGGTGAGCTTGAACCACTCACCACGGAGAAATACATGGCATGGCAAGACAACCAACAGCAAGAAGACATGTTTGTGAAGCTAAGCATGGCAAGAACAAGTTCATAGGATGCTTGGATCACTAGCAAACAATCATGGAAACATTGAACTTAATGTTAACAGGCTGGCAGCAACATCATTTAGCAACTTTGGAGCAAGATAACAACAAGCTACAGCAAGCTATAAATGCAACCAGGGGCATGAATGGATAGAGCATAACATGTAGATCAAAACGTGTTTATAGAACATCTTCAGATTATGCATGAAATGACTTGCAGAAGCATGTTTACATAGCAACAAAATATAACAGAATTTGCCAGGAAAACAGCAACAGCAAGTGCCCTACTTAACAAGCTCAATGCACTCACTACACAAGTCACAAAAATACATGGTTTGCACCTCTGGAAATATGGCATGGCATAGATCAAAACACATGTAGACATCAACCTCATAGGATGCACACATCAATCATGGCAAAAATGACAAATGAGCAAGTTATAACAGTTTTAGCAGATTAACATCAACATGCACTCTTCCAACAGCATTTCGGGCATCAAGATGAGCTCAAATGAAAATGATGCAATGGAATGAAATGAAGTACTCGTCGAGACGAACAATTTTACATATTACACGCACAAAACGGCGATACGGATGCAGAGATACAGCATGATGAACATGGCATGATTATGCAAAAATATTCGGGACTTAGGGAAAATTTAGACCTCGAGGGGGGTTGGCTAGACGGACATGTCCGGGCTCCTCCGGACATGTCCGGCGCGGACAGAGGAGCAGACGAACAGGGAGGCTGAGGAGACTGGCCATGGCGGCGCGGCACTCCGGTGAGGTGGGGTCGACGAGGGGAGGTCGGGGAGGCACGGATCCCGTGGATCCCGTGAAGGCGAGGTCGACGGAGAGCTCCACGCCGGCGGCGGTCATCCATGGCGGCGGCGACGGATCCCTGCAGCAGAGAGGGATTAGAGGGAGAGGAGAGGGAGAGAAGGAGGGCAGGACGGCGGCGTGACCTGGTGGTGCGGCAACGCGACTCGCCGGCGACGGGGTTGAGGCGCGAAGGCGGGGCGGCGAGGTCCGGTGGAGGGCCGCACGGCTCATGTGAGGCCTTCAGGCGGCGGCAAGCGAGACGCTTGCAGAGAACGGCGGTGGCTGCTGGTCCGACCGGCCCCAGATGGGCTCGGCGGGCTGGCTTCCAAACAGGCCTACGCGCGGCGGGAGTCTGAGGGGCAGGTGGCGAGCGAGGAGAGGGCGAGAGAGGCTTCTGCGGCGGCGCCGGCCAGTGGGGGTGCGCCACTTGGCAGCGGTGGTTCTGGCCAGTGCGGAAAACGAGGCAGAGGCGGCGGCGCTGATGATTGGGACGCGGAAAGCAAGGAGGAAGGTGGAAGAAGGGCAAAAATGGCATGAGGGGGGTCTATAAATAGCAAAATAGCTAGGGTTTGAGGGTTTGGGGGCGTTTTGGGGCTTTTCGGAGCGTACGATCGCCATCGAACGGCTCCGGAGCGGAGAGGGACTAGGAGAGGGGTTGGTGGGCTGTGTAGATGGGCTAGGCTATAAGGAGAGAAGAGATAGCAGCCCGGCACGGGTTTTCGGAGACCGAAAACACCCGACGAATATACCGACTAAAATGCGGTTATAGGTTTAACGGTTGGGCAGTCAAACGGACTCCGAACGCGACGAAATTTGGCAGGCGGCCTGTCTACACTATAATAAGACCGCACGCCAACTTCACCCCATTCCGAGAACATTTTTATGCCACTTATAAATTAATATTTGGAGGTGCCGCGGGCGCGTGTGAGTGTGTCTGGACTCCGAACAACCAACGGAGAGAACCGGCGGAACCTGAACGGATGCAAGTTTTGAAAAACATGCAGATGAAATGCAGATGAGGACATGGCAAAATGCAACACGCAAGCAAATGACATGGCAACGACGACGAATAACTGGCAGACACCTGGCGCAACGAATCCGGGGCGTTACATTGACCATGTCACATCACAACATGCTCTGCAAAAACAAATTAGACGTCCTCTACTTTGTTGTTGCAAGTTTTACGTGGCTGCTATGTGCTTCTAGCAAGAACCGCTTTTACCTACACATAAAACCATAACGGTGATTCATCAAGTTTGTTGTTTTAACCCTCTTCAAGGACCGGCCGCAGTCAAATTCGATTCAACTAAAGTATAAGAAACAAACACCCGCTAGCCACCTTTATGCAAAACTAGTTGCATGTCAGTCGGTGGAACCGGTCTCATGTGTGTGGACATGTAAAGTTGGTCCAGGCCGCTTCATCCCACAATACCGCTGAATCAAAATAAACGTTGGTGGTAAGCAGTATGACTATCACCGCCCACAACTCTTTGTGTTCTACTCGTGCATATCATCTACGCATAGACCTTGCTCAGATGCCACTGTTGCGGAACGTTGCATGGAAAACAAAAAAATTTCTACGCACATGCAATGATCTATCCATGGAGATGCATAGCAATGAGCGGGAAGAGTGTCTACGTACCCTTGTAGACTGTAAGCGGAATAGTTTAACAACGCGGTTGATATAGTCGAACTTCTTCGCGCTCCAACCGAGCAAGTACCGAACGCACAACACCTCCATGTTCTGCACACGTTCAACTCGGTGACGTCCTACGCCTTCTTGATCCAGCAAGATGGCGAGGTAGTAGATGAGTTCCGGCAGCACGACAACGTGGTAACGGTGATGATGATGCGATCTCTGCAGGCCTTCGCCTAAGCACTACGAAAATATGACCGAGGGAGTAAACGGTGGACGGGGGCGCCGCACACGGCTAAGTCAATGTTGTGGGCTGTTGTGGCGCCCCCTCCCTCATACATATATAGGTGGGGGGTGGAAAGGCAACCCCTAGGGCGCCCCAAGCGGCCGGCGGCTGCCCTAGGGCACCTGCCTAGTTGCGCCCCCCCTCTTTCCTTATTTGAAAATGAGGGGGAAAGGAAAGGGAGATGGCTGCCTTAGGACGCCTCCCCTTTCCTTCCCTCCCTCCTTTGGTGCGTGGGCAGGGGGTAGAGGGGCACATCAGCCCCATGTTGGCTGGTGTGCTCTTCCCCTTTTGGCCCATAAGGCCCAATAACCTACTAGGGCTGCCCGGAACCCTTTCCAGTGACCCGATAAGTACTTGGTACCACCGAAACAGTTTCAGTGTCCAAATACCATAATCCTATATATATATATATATATATATATACCTCTCGACCATTTTGAGACTCCTCGTTATGTCCGTGGTCCCATCCGGGACTCCGAACAACATTCGGTCACCAAATCATATAACTCATATAACACCATATCATCAACAAACGTTAAGCGTGCGGTCCCTACGGGTTCGATAATTATGTAGACATGACCGAGACACCTCTCCGTTCAATAACCAATAGCGGAACCTGGATGCTCATATTGGCTCCTACATATTCTACGAAGATCTTTATCGGCCGAACCATTATGACAACATACGTAATTCCCTTTATCCATCGGTATATGCTACTTGCCCGAGATTCGATCGTCGGTATTTTTATACCTAGTTCAATCTCATTACCGGCAAGTCTCTTTACTCGTTCCATAATACACCATCTTGAAACTAACTCCTTAGTCATTTTCCTGCAAGCTTATGATGTGTATTACCGAGAGGACCCAGAGATACCTCTCCGATACTCGGAGTGACAAATCTTAATCTCGATCTATGCCAACTCAACAAACACCTTCGGAGATACCTGTAGAGCATCTTTATGATCACCCAGTTACGTTTTGACGTTTGATAGTTTGATAGCACACAAGGTATTCCTCCGGTATCTGGGAGTTGCATAATCTCATAGTCGGAGGAATATGTATTTGACATGAAGAAAGCGATAGCAATAAACTGAATGATCATTATGCTAAGCTAACGGATGGGTCTTGTCCATCACATCATTCTCCTAATGATGTTATCCCGTTATCAAATGACAACACATGTCTATGGTTAGGAAACCTTAACATCTTTGATCAACGAGCTAGTCTAGTAGAGGCTTACTAGGGACACGGTATTTGTTTATGTATTCACATATGTATTTAAGTTTCCGATCAATACAATTCTAGCCTGAATAATCAATATTTATCATAATAAATAAATATAAAATAACAACTTTATTATTGCCTCTAGGGCATATTTCCTTCAGGAGGCAGCAGAGGCGTGCGGCAGGCAAGGTGTTGACAGCGGTGGCACGACAGGCGAGGAGGCGGCAGCGGTGGCTTGCGGCAGGTGAGGAGACGGCAGCGGTGGCGTGCGGCAGGCGCGTTGATTGCTGGCGCGTGCAACCGCCTACGTGCATGCGGGCAACCGTGTTGGCTCCTCGGGCGGCGTGATTGACGGGGGAGGGGGGGCGACGGGATGACTGATGGACTGATAAGTTTTTGCGGGCAGGCGGGACCACCGGACAGAAAAAACAATTAGTATTCGTATACATACACACTTCGGGCGGGCGGTCTCTTTTTTAAAATATGCCCATCATGCCCTTTGTTAGAGCATCTCCAACAGCCGCGCTAAACTAGCGTCGCTTAGGCCGTTTTAGCGCGCGCGCAACACGGGGGGTCGCTTCAGCGGGCGCGCAAAAACGGCGCGCGCTATAACGGGTTGGGCGCGCGGTTGAAAACACTTACCCGCGCGGCGTATTTCAGCGCCACGGCTAAACGCCACGGCACACTCGGCGCTTCGCGCGCGACTCTCTCTCTCTCGTCAGACGCCTCTGCGCGCGCCGGCGCCGCGCCGCCACTCCACCCATGGACGCGCTACCGGCGCCCGCCACCTCATCAGACAGCCGCGACCCCCTGATCGCCGCCGCCGCCGGAGCTCGCTGAAGGCGTCTGCCTCATGCAGCGCCTCTTCTTCTTGCCGCCGCGGATGACCACGGCACCGGGTGGCGTCGCGCCGGCGCCGTCCCGTGCCGCCGCCGCACCGTCGAAGAAGGTCCCCAATGCGGCGCGGACAAAGAAGGGCAAAACATCCGCGAAGAAAAACAAGGCAGCGGACGGCTCCGGCACACGAAGGCGAGGGGAAAGAAGCGCGCGAGTTTGATGAATGTTTCAAACTCATTTTGATGAATGTTTGATGAATGTTTCAAACTCATTTTGTGTCCAAAATATCCATATATGCATAAATGTCCGTGAGTCGCTGCTAGCTGTATTTTTGCGTCTTTGGAGCGGCGCTGCTGCATTATAGCGCGTCTCTTTGGAGCCAGCCTTGATGTAGCTAAACCAACCCGCAAGGCCTTGCGCAAATAGGTTTTTTATGCTGGCGCTTTAGCCTGTTGTTGGAGATGCTCTTATGAAGGTGTATCGTACAATCTTGGCCGTATCTGTGTTGGAGGGGTTCACCGAAGCGGAAGCGTTGTTTCTATCCTTTGTTTGTTTGTTTCCAGGGACTTATTGGTTTAGGGACTTAAAAAAGTTCCTATAAGTCCCATCTAAACCAAACATGAGGGACTTATAGGGACTTAAAGTGGGCATTTGGGACTTATGAAATAAGACTCTCAAGGAGAAAGGGTGTTTGTTTCCAAGGACTTATTGGTCTAGGGACTTAAAAAAGTCCCTATAAGTCCCATCTAAACCAAACAGGAGGGACTTATAGGGACTTAAAGTGGGCATTTGGGACTTATGAAATAAGACTCTCAAGGAGGGACTTATAGGGACTTATAGTTGTCATATGGTCTTAAGGGACTTATAAGTCTCAGGAACCAAACAGGTAGGGACTTTTTAGGGACTTGAAACTTATAAGTTGGGACTAAAAAAAGTCGTAGGACTTATGAACCAAACAGGGCCTTATAGGGACTTATAGTTGTAATATGATCTTATAAGGACTTGTAAGTCTCAGGAACCAAACAGATAGAGACTTTTTAGGGACTCGAAACTTATAAGTTCGAATTGAAAAAAGTCCTAGAACTTATAAACCAAACATGGCCTAAAACGGCGGACGCTGCTGTTTATGCGCGCAGATTTTAAACAGAGAGCGTCCGTTGCACCGCCAGCAGTTTCCCCTCTCCTTTGGCTCCAATCTCCTCGAGGACAAATGAGGTCACGTCGCTCACGTTCCCGCGCCACCATCACCCCCCGCGCCCTCCCCTCCCGGACCTCTCTCCCCTCCCCCATTGGCCATTAATCCATCACGCACTCGGCCATTGCACAATCAACACCTCCTTCTCAGCGTCCCTACCGTGGCCTGCTCTGCTGCATACATTCTCGCCTTCCTCGATCCAAGCCCTGCAATCTCTGATCTGTTTCATGGCACTACGCGTGCTCTTCTTGATGCTGGCGCTCCTCGCAGCTGCCCGTGCCTCCTCCCTTGCCGCGAGCCTGGACGCTGCGTCGCTGCTCGCCTTCAAGTCGGCGTGCGCTGGAGCTGGGCGTGGCACTGGCACCGCCGCGCTCGATTCCTGGACGGAGTCCACTGACCCCTGCTCCGGCGAGTGGCGCGGAGTCACTTGCCTGTGGTCCTCCTCCTCATCCGCCACTTCCCGTGTCCGTCGTGTTGTTCTCGAGGGCCTCGGCCTTGCTGGGGATGCCGGCGCCATCGCGGCGCTCACAGATCTCCCTTCGCTCTCGTTCCTTAGCCTCAAGAACAACACCTTCACGGGATCGCTCCGTGATGTCGACTTCTCTCCCTTGGCGCCGCACCTCAAGCTCCTTTACCTCTCCGGAAATGGCTTCTCCGGGCGGTTCCCTGAGTCTATTCTACGACTTCGCCATCTGCGCCGCATCGACCTCTCCGGCAATCGACTTACTGGCACCATTCCGCCGGAGATCGGCCATCGCCTCCGCGCGCTCGTGACACTGCATCTCGCACGCAATTCGTTCGTCGGGCGCGTGCCCAGCTCTCTGGAGTCGATGCCGAAGCTAGCTGAGCTCAACGTCTCCGGTAACAACCTCAGCGGCCAGATTCCGAAGCACCTCGCGACGGCCTTCCCCGCGTCATCGTTTCTGGGCAACCCCGAGCTCTGCGGTGCCCCGCTGCGCCGCCGGTGCGACGGACAGCAGCAGAGAGTGCACACCAGCGGACAGGGGAGAAGGAGTTCCCACGACCGGTGGATGGTGGTGATGATCATGGTGGCGGTGGGCGCAGCTGTCGCTACCCTGATCGCCGCGGCACTGTGCGCTGTGCTGTGCTTGAAGAACAAGAAGTCGACGCGGCCGCGCGCCAACTCGCGCACCAGCTCGATGTCGACGTCGCGGGAGGAGACGGTGCGCTTCGACGGGTGCTGCGAGGAGTTCGACGTGAGGGCGCTCATGATGGGAGCCGCGGAGATGCTGGGCAAAGGCGCCGCCGCGACGACGTACCGCGTGGTCATGGGAGGCCAGCACGACGTGGGCGACGCCGGCGCCGAGGAGACCAAGGGCGAAGCGGTGGTGGTGAAGAGGCTGAGGAGGAGGGAAGGCGCGACCCGGGAGGACGAGGGCCGGAGGAGGGAACTGGCGAGGGAGATGGGCTCGTGGCGGCACGCCAACATCGTCGACCTGCGCGCGTTCTACGCGTCGGAGGAGGAGCTTCTCCTCGTCTTCGACTACATCCCCAACGGCAGCCTCCACAGTCTCCTGCATGGTAAGCAGCCCCATCAGCCATCGCCCTTGCGAGCTCGTTAGTCGTCACGTCTTTTTTCTAAGGGATGTCTGCACACGAGTGGATTCGACAGAGAACAGGGGACCGGCACGAGCCCCTCTCGACTGGCAGACGAGGCTGAGGCTGGCGCAGGGCGCAGCGCAGGGCCTCGCCTACCTCCACGGCGTGTCCGGCTCCAGGCTCGCCCACCGCCACCTCACCTCCTCCAACATCCTCATCGACGCCGGCGGCAGCGCGCGCGTCTCCGACTTCGCCCTGCTCCAGCTGCTCGTGCCGGCGCCGCCGCCAGAAAAGGCCCTGCAGAAGCAGGACGTGCGCGACTTCGGGGTCATCCTGCTGGAGATACTCACGGGCCGGTCGCCGGAGGACGGCAAGGTGGACATCCCGCGGTGGGTGCGGACGGTGGTGCGGGAGGAGTGGACCTCCGAGGTGTTCGACATGGAGCTGCTGCGGACCAGGGGCGCGGAGGACGAGATGGTGGCGCTCCTCCAGGTGGCGCTGCTCTGTGCCGCCGACGACCCGAGGGAGCGGCCGAGGATGGCTGTGGTGTCCAAGATGATCGAGGACATCAGGGACAGGGGGAGCAAGAGGAGCAAGTGCTCTGCTTCTCCATCGCAAGCTGGGTGTTCCTACGACTCGTCTCCTTGCGCGTCAGAGGGCACCACCAAGTCTACCACCGCCTCAAGCTCTTGATCCTGCGCACAAGTCACCTGCGAGTTGCATAGGAGGCCCAACTACGAAGTGGCCAGTGGTTATGTTTTGTAGTCAAAAAGTAGTATGCCATTTTTTAAGGGAACTGTTTGTGGCCGGGGCACCGGCCGAACCGTTGCGCCGGTCCAATCCACGCGCGCCTCCTCCCAGCCACTCGGCTAACGGCACGTAGGATGGGACCCTGCCCACGTGGGTCTTCTCCCACCTTTTTCTCTTCTCCCCGTCGCTCGTCGCTCGTCTCTCTCTTTTTCTCTGCTCCTTCTCAGGCCCCGCTGCCTTGGTCAATCGTCGTCGCCCGGAGGCCTCCCAGGCCGCCGCCGCCATGGGAATCAGCCGATCCGGCTGTCCTCGGCCAGATCCGCTTGGTTCCGCGCCACCGGAGCTCTGCCTACCTCGTCAGACCCGGCCACGCCGGAGCTGCAACCGGCCACGCCGGACTACACCCGCGGCACAAGTTTGCTGGATCGAGGTTACAACCATGGTCATTTTTTGCTACAACCGATGAGCCTCGGTGCTACAACCTGCATCGGTTTTTGCTACAAACGATCCGGCGAGACGACGGGGCGATTTGCTACAACCGTTATTGGTTTTGCTACTACCAATGACCTTTTTGCTACATCGGTGGCGGCGACGACACGGCATAACAAGGAAAAGCTGCAATCGTAGTTAATTTTGCTACTACCGACGAAGTTTTGTGCTACATCGATCAAGGCGGGCTGCGACCTCGTGGCGGCGGCAATGGTGATTTGCTGCAACCATAATAGGTTTTGTTACTATCGCCGAAGGTTTTGCTACAACCGCTGCGACCCGCGACGATAGCGGCGATGTGTTTTCTTTGCAACCGTAGTTGTTTTTTGCTCTGCGGTGAAGTTTTTGCTACATCCGTTCAAGCGGTCTTGATTAATGGCGGCCGTCGTCGATGCAATCCCTCGCAGCCAGCATCCACGGCGAGGGCGGCGGCGGAGCTACAACCATCGCAGTTGAGAGCTGCGATCGCGAGTAGAGTTGTTGCATGGGTCGGCGACAACGAGGACGGCCGGAGATGGTGGGGACCGGCGACGAGGACGGCGGGCGAGGGAGGACGGCGATGAGGAAGGCGGCGAGGTGGGGCTCGGCGACGAGATGGCGCAGAGAGGCGAGGCGCCGCGCCGTGCTCCCGGCGAGAGATGCGGATCTGGCCTGACCACGCGAGAAAGAAGCTGTTGGGGCGTTTTTTTAACCAGATCCAAAGGCTGCGCGGCTCACATCCAACGGATGGGGCTCGACCGGCCGAACGATTCGGCCGGCGCACCGGCGCCTATCGGTGCCCATTTTTTAAACCAACCCACAACATAGTTACACCAACCCACGCTTTTTAGTTTGTTATATAGTTTGTACCAATTATATCTTTTAAATCAAATATCCGATTCACAAACCATTTGAATATTATTAGTATTCACAATATTTAAATGTTCTAAACAAGATCAATTTTCAACATTTTTGAAAAAAAAATCAAATTCAAATTATGAAACTTATATGAAACTATTAAATGTGTGTTTCATTGTATTTTTTACATGTTTCATTCTTTTTTCATTACACGGTTTTGCTATTTTTTCATTCCGGATTTCAGTATTATTTCATGCAGGTTCCATTTCTATCTTTTGGGAGCTTTCAAATAAGTTTCATATCATTTTGTTAAATTATCTTTCATGGTTGGGCTGGGCACTAAAAGTGTTCTCTTCGCATATCATTTTATATGAAATCATTTTCAAAAACATCACAATTTTACATGTTTCTGTTATTGTTTCATTCCACAATTCATCCATGTCCCATCTCGGATTTGATATAAGTTTTGTTATGGCTTATTACATTACCGTTTGCATGCTTTTATTATTGGCTCACTCCGGTTCTCTAAGAAAGAATTAATTAGTGACACTGGTGTTACCCTTCAAGAAAAAAAAGTGAAATCAGAACTAAAAAGGAATAAAATAAATAAAGTTTTCCAAGTAACAATGAATTAGCGACATTGATATCACGCTTCAAAAAAAAGAAAAAAATTGACACAAGTTTCCGCTGAAATTGCACATTTTATAATAGGCGGGAATAAACATATAATAGTAAATTTCCACACTTTAGTATAATTTACACACATTGTATAGTACTTGTGTGTATACTTACAATAGTTTCTTATAAATGTTCTATAAGAAATAATAAATTAGTGACATTGGTATTACCCTTAAAAGAATAAATACAATGAAAAATAAAAAATTACATCAAAATTGCACTTTTTATAATTTGCAAGAATAAACATAATAATGAAATCATCGCACCCTTGTATAATTTGAACACATGTTGTATAGTACACACGCATATACGTATATACTCACCCAACCTCCCAAATACCGATAAAGAAAGAAACTCCGACTAAAAAACATAAAACAAAAGCAAACACGCATAAAACAGAAATAAAGAAAAATAGGCAAGGGGTAAAAGGCTTCAAGCCCAATAAAAAAATGACAGACCCAATATAGGGGTAAGTCAAAATTTAAGCCCAATCCGTCTTCGAATAACAACCAAAAAGACAACACAAATCTCAACACAAAGAATGCTAGACAATGATTCGATTGGTCCAATGCAACTTATACTAGAAGAACGCCCGTGCGTTGCAACGGGGCCACATTAACTTTAAGAGTTCAATATTACGACATTGGCGACCTTTTTTACCATCAAATCCTCTCACACACACTCTCTCTCCCCCTCCCTCTTCCTCACTCTCTCTCCTTCTCTCTCTCTCTCTAACACACACACATAGCCTATTCTTCCCGCCAATAAGAGTTACTCAATTAGCAATAATGTGTGGACTTGTGGTGAGTTTGACTGAACTAATGGATAGTGTGATATATTCCCCAATCATTTAACAATGGAATTTCAGAAATGGGAAGATTATGTAACACCTCAAGTCGTTAGCTACAGTGACCTCCCCCTAATGATGTCATGTCATCAGGCTTGCTAAGCCAAACTGCCACTTGATAAAAATCAAACCCAATTCAAATTTAAAATAAAGTCAAATAAATTATTTCGTCAAACAGTAAAACTAAAATGTTCACCATATTCTATAAATTCCACTGATCTTTGACATATTGAGCCCACCATTATTTGACCCAAAAATTAAATCTTATCAAATTAATAAGAGGTCCAACAGTAGTTAAAATAACCAGTTAAATATAAACCTAATTTTATGTATTTCCTTTTGGCCCCAAACTTTTTGTGCCACCTAAAAATATTGTGCTCGAATTGTGTGCATAGTTAACAAAATCAATTTAGTTGATATAAGAATAAATAGAAAATGGTGTTAAAAAGGAGAAACAGATTAGAATACATAAAAAACCAAAAGGACGATGAAAAAGGGGATTCCCCCTACCCCCGGGCCTTGCCACCGAACCGGCCCAGTGGTCCAGTCCCCGCACGGTCGTCTTCTCCTGTTCCCCGAGCCCGTCGCTACAGAGCCGGGCTCCCGCTCGACCACCTCGCCGGCATCGAAGGGGAATGGATAAGGGTGACGCCACCCACCTTGCCCCGTGGGCTCACTCCTCCTCGGCGCCCCCCAGATCCACTTCTCCTCCTCGCTCGCTCGATCCCGATGATCTGGGCGGTCGATGCCACGCCACCATGACCGACCCGTCCACACGGCCACTGCCCTCCCTCCTGGCTAGGAGCTTGTCGAGGAGCTCTGAATGCCTCTGCTACTTCGTCTACGCCAACCAGATCAAGTCCAGCACCCCCAGATCGACGTCGTTGCCGTCTTCTCAACCTTCGGCCACCGCGACATTGCCGTTCGATCTGCGCCACCCCAAGCTCCCATGTCTTCCCCTAGGGTGACATTTACACTGCTGTGATCTCCTCTTGCCTTTCCCCAGTTTCCCCTCTCGTTTGCTCTCGTTAGGTATTTTGCCGTGGCCGAGAACCGTCGTCTGCCATGGCCATTGCAGGGGTAGCCACTGAGCTCCTTGGATTTACCCCGTGGCACATGCCCACTCCTATGCGCGCCCATGCCCAAGCCTTCAGCTCTTCTTCCGCGCCCGTGGGGTCACTCCCTCTCTGGCTCTCCATGCCCACGCGCGCGTTACACACACGCGTCCGTCGCGCCCGCCGTTGCCATCATGCTCACCACAGCCACCGCACCACTTTGCCCCGCCTGACGCACACCCTGGTCGCGCGTCACACTCTCGCTGGCTGCGCTCGCCCCGTCTGCCGCCACATATCCTTCGCTCACCCATTGTCGCGCCCCCTCGCGCCTCCTCTGTCATGACCATCTTCGCCGCCGCCCCTCACACCACGCTGGTCGCATCTCTGCCCTCCACCGTCGGCCGCTCGCCTCGCATCTTGCATGCTTCTTCCCTCTTGCTATCGCTGCTCTACCATGATGCGCTTTGCGCCATGGCCTCGACACCGCCGTGGACAAACGTGGCGGAGGGATTGTCAATGGAGTACGAGGAGGAGGTGGCGGAGAAGGTGTGGAGAGGCAAGAGGTCTAGGGTGGCGTCAGCTGGCTGTTGTGAAGGTGATTATGCGAGAAGGAGCCAAAGCGGAAGGAGAGGTCACAATTGGAAAGAATCGCAAAAAAATCATAACCCGGAGATCTCATTCCAAAAAAATGCTAATATCGATGGAGGGGTGATTTCCTTCAATAGGTGGAAAATATTGGATGTTATCAAGGAAAGGTAAAAATTTAGGAAAGTTAGG
This sequence comes from Aegilops speltoides, assembly GCA_021437245.1. NCBI lineage: Eukaryota > Viridiplantae > Streptophyta > Magnoliopsida > Poales > Poaceae > Aegilops > Aegilops speltoides. The sequence continues at coordinate 348,025,169 of CM038143.1, read as the reverse complement.
ATTTTGAACTGATTTCTATGCAAATGGGGTTGCTTGTTTGGTAACATGATATCAGTACCTGCCCGTTTGTGACGTGTCTGATTAGGAAAGTTTGTAAATGTTAAGAAATTATTTATTGGGAGGAAAGTTTGTGACGTGTCTGTTATTTGTTTCCTAATACATTTCACTAATAGAGAAACCGATTGATTTAGATAAGTTAGAAAAGTTATATTCAAATCTATTATTTGTTTCTTAAAAATTTATTATTTGTTTCCTAAGACAATTGAACCAATAAAAGGAATCGATTGATATGAATAATTTAAGGAAGTTAGATCCGTGATTTGTTATACGTTAGGAAAGTCCTGGTTGTAATAAAGAGTGGAGAGAAAAATAAACCGATGGAGCAGAATGGGAGGGGGTGGTGGGAGGAGAGACGAAAATAAACCGTGGAGACTATTCACCAACTGCTCCAATAGGAGTAGAGATTATTTGGTAACATGATATCAGTACCTACCCGTTTGTGACGTGTCTGTTATTTGTTTCCTAAAACAAATTTCACTAATGAGAGAAATCGATTGATTTAGATAAGTTAGGAAAGTTAGATTCAAATCTATTATTTGTTTCTTAAAAAATTGTTATTTGTTTCCTAAGACAAATTGAACCAATAAAAGGAATCAGTTGATATGAATAATTTAAGGAAGTTAGATCTGTGATTTGTTATACGTTAGGAAAGTCCTGGTTGTAATAAAGAGTGGAGAGAAAAATAAACCGATGGACCAGGATGGGAGGGGGTGGTGGGAGGAGAGGCGAAAAAATCGGCGAAAATAAATCACGGAGACTATTCACCAACTGCTCCATTAGGAGTAGAGATACAGAGAGCAGTGTTAGAGCATCTTCAATAGAGGATGTATATGCAAAAATAACTAACTTTTGCATCTTCGATGGTCAAAAACACCTCTCCAATAGAAGGTGTAGATGCAAAATAAAAAACATCTCTCCCTCCCGGAGATGTAAACTACAACATCTCGCGGTGCAAATTTGCATCTTCACCTACAGGAGATGTAAAAACGCAACCGCCCGACAACTGCTCAACTGTCGTTCCATTCTCCAGTTATTTCGATCCATTTAGCTATTATATTTTTCTCATATTTGTGTGAGATTACCCTACACGCCTCCACGTGGGCCTTACCTAAGGGATGAGCGACATGGTGAGAACTGTCTCCGACCACCGACCCATAGAGAGGGCACCAAGACGAGGCTATCAGTGATGGTCAAGCGACATGGACCAATGCAACACCTCGATGATTTATTTTGCAAAAGGACTCGAATCTATTATAAAGGTTCACTAGACGTACAAAGCACCAGAAACATAATAAACATTACATCGAGATCTCTGGACCATCAGATGACTACTACCTCTGTCAAAACAAACCCCCTGACACTCCGCTGCCGTAACTGCCATGACGGAGCACCTTGAAGGTTAGCCCACAAACCTATGCTTATTTATGGGTAAATAATTCTAATCACCCAGCGGATCGCAGCTCTCGCATCCGCCGCCTTCTCCTCAAGCCACGTGGCCCATAGGATACCACTATTAGATTTGCAAGTGGCCCATTGTTGCAATCTTACCACCGTAACAATGGTCTGTTGCAGACCGACAAAGACAAAGGAGAGACGATAATGCGGTGACATCCAAATCACATGTGGTGATGCGCTTCGGCGCTGGCCCTGCCAACCTCACGCCTCACCGAAAAGGAGGATGACGGTGAGGTTACAGCCGGGGGTTAGGCGTGGTGGCCGCCATTGTCGCCCACTTCCACCACGAGCATCGGCCGCGTGCAGTGGGTCCACCTTGCCGAAGAAGAGGATGGCAGTGTGGCAACCTAGTTAGAGCAGGCACTCACCGACGGTGGTGCGCTGGCAGGGACGGGTGGTGCTGCTCTTCCCTCACCACCGTTCGATGGGAGCTCGCGGCGAGCGACTAACCATGCTTTTTTTCTTGCAACATCCTCCCCATTGCAAGAAAGATTCACTACTGCAGGATGCTGCTAACGCGACACTACGATCAGAGACCCTTCGACGAAACTATGTGCGATGCATAATCGTAAACGGTGGTGTAAAAAAACGTCAAAAAAGGTGCAAAACGTTTGCGATGACGGATGCATCAAACACGGTTCAGATTTTAGTCGTGTGTGAGATGCACGGCATACGGTTCAGTTCAATGAATTATTTGCAACGAGGAAGAAGAACGAAAACGGGCAGCCAGATGAAGGCGTGTGTGATATACGGCGTATAGTTCAATCGGATTAACTATTTATGATGAGGCGGAACAAAAGATACGGAAAGCTAGATAAAGGTGTGTGATATTGAGGGCATATGCTTTAGAAGGATTAACTATTTGCGATTAGGCAACAAAACAGAAACGGTCAACCAGATCAAAGGTGTGTGCGATTGATGGCATACACTTCACACGGATGAACTGTTTGCGATTAGCCACAACAAACAGAAACAGTTAGACAGATCAACATATGTGCGCTAGATGGGTACACATTCTAATTAAAAGAAGCATGTACATGGTAATAACAAGCGCGCATGGTTCTTGGAACAAGACGTGTGCTGACATTGCCTATTGCGGTGCACCAAACGCCACGTACGTGGCTGAGAAAACGTGCCCACGTTACACCGTCCGGGAATAGTGCCGCACTTAGAAATTATAGAACCGTCAATAAATTTTGAGCCTGCGTCTCATCACCTTCCAAATTGCAAACCTGTTCATACCGATCAAAACCTAAATGGTTTCCCGCTTAGGAGCGTATTAGTACTCGGTTATAAATACTACTACTCCAAGATGACTGCACATTCCTCCTCAACTCCTCATCCACAAAAAACAAACAAGTCATTCATCATCGTTCCCTTCTGTCTGCCATGGCCAGTGTGAGTTCTGGGTCGAGAAATTGCCACCAGGGAGAGGCGAGCATGGAAGCGGAAGCACGAGAGATGTCCCGCTTCACCATGAAAGCGGCCGACATGTCCCGCTGCGCGGCCCTAGCAGCACAGAGGTCCCGCCGCACCACCGAAGCAGCACGAAGTTCCCACTGCGCCGTCGATGCAGCAGACTAGTGCGGCCGCGCCGCGGAAGTAGCAGAGATGTCCGGCCGCACCGCGGAAGCAGCAGAGATGTCTTCCTGCGCCGCGATGGCTTGGGAAAATGTCTCGCGGGCAGGCGAGGACTCTTACAGGAGCATGCATGTGATCGTCCATAGCCAGATGGATCAGATCTCTGGCTAGGCGAGGTTGTAGGACGACATGAGAGCCTCGTTTGAACAGGCTACCGGCGTCATCCGACAACTAAGGGAGAGCAATGAGAAGCTCCAGGACGAGCGCAACCTGCTGAGGGCGAAGATCGTCCGAAGTGCGGAGCAGCAGGAGGAGACCACTGCCTTGTTGAAGAGGACCAGCATCATCGTCGAGAAACTTATGGACAAGAATGTTGTGCTGCGCATGAAGCGCAAAAGGCTGGTGGAGGAATCCATGGATGCTCTCAAGCAGCATATTGAGGACAGGAAAGAGCTCATTGCCGCTCGCCGGGGAGACTAGTTCCTGCAGCCTGCAGCAACGTAGCATGAAAGTAGAGATCAGCGAGTCAGATCGTTGTCTTCCTTCTTCTTTTGCCCTTGTGTAATTCGGGCGTTGCCGCATGTGGATTTTTTAATTCTGTTCCTAAATATGTATGAAAATTTATCCACCGTCATCGTCCTATATTCATCATGCTTGCTATAAGTCATAGTCGATGCTATATAGGTCCGTCGGATCTTACATCAAGATCCATGCAAAACTTTCCTTTCAGATTTTATTTTTCTCTCTTAAATCTCAGTCTAGTGAGACATAGCCACGCTGTGAAACAGGGGCTCAGGCGCAATTAATGGAGACATTGGGAGGGAGGTGTGGGGAGAATAGAGGTCAAAGGGCTCTCCTCCCAATGAGCATGTGCAGGGGTCTTATCGCATGCCTCCTGTACTCAAATAGCTACCCCGCACGACACCTTACAGCCAATAAAAAAAGGGGCGCATGGCAGCACGTAATTGGTAAGTAGAACACCCACGGTTTCAATAATAGTTGTGTTTTCGATTTGTAACATGACAACACTTGTTCCAAAATGACTTTGTTGATTTTTAGTGTGTGCGCCTTCGCAAATCGGACAAAAAAAGTACCACAACATGTTGGTGCCATGTCATGACACCATGGTAAGTTTAATGATTTTTAGACGTGTTTTGGATTTACAGGAATTAAAAAACGAAGTTCCTCAATTTTTCCGGTCGAGCTACGACGCCCAGATGTTTGAATTTCATTCTCATTTCTTGCATGGGACCTAGAAATTCACCCAAGGACACACGTGTGATTTTTCAACCAACTTTGGTGCACTGGAGCATGTGCTTATAGTTCAAATTTTAATTATGCACATTAAATGCCTAGAAATTCAATTAATGTATAAAAAGGCCAAACAAACCCGGAATAATTCCAAAATTTAGCACGATACTTCTATTTGGTCTAATCATGCGTGTAAACAAATTAAAGGCGGAGAAGGCGGTGTCGTATGTCGTTTAAGACACGGAGGTGACACGTTCCCTCTTGGAACCACGAGCCTTCTTGAGAAAAGCTCCCGTTTGCAAGAAGCTTATACCAAAGCTTGTCCCAATTCGGCCAAAAAAACTACCGGAACATGTTGGTGCCATGTCATGACACTATGCCAAGTTTCATGATCAGATGTGTTTTGAATTTACACAAATTAAAAAACCAAGTTTCTCAATCTTTCCGGCCGAGCCACGACGCCCAGATGTTTGAATTTCATTCCCATTTCTTGCATGGGACCTAGAAATTCACCCAAGAACACACATGTGATTTTTGAACTAACTTTGGTGCACTGGAGCATGTGCTTGTAGTTCAAATTTGAATTATGCACATGAAATGCCAAGAAATTCAATTAATGAATAGAAAAGGCCAAACGAACCCGGAATAATTCAAAATTTTAGCACGATACTTCTGTTTGGTCTAATCTGCATGTGTAAACAAATTAAGGTGGGAGAAGGCAGTGACCGTATGTCGTTTCGCACACGGAGGTGACACGTTCCCTCTCGAAACCACGAGCCTTCTTGAGAAAAGCTCTGGTTTGCAAGAAGCTTTTACCAAAGCTTGTCCCAATTCGGCCAAAAAACTTACCGCAGCATGTTGGTGCCATGTCATGACACCATGCCAAGTTTCATGATTTTCAGGCGTGTTTTGGATTTACATGAATTAAAAAACCAAGTTTCTCAATCTTTCTGGGCGAGCCACGAAGCCCAGATGTTTGAATTTCATTCCCATTTCTTACATGGGACCTAGAAATTCACCCAAGGACACACATGTGCTTTTTCAACCAACTTTGGTGCACTGGAGCATGTGCTTGTAGTTCAAATTTTAGTTATGCACATTAAATGCCCGGAAATTCAATTAATGTATAAAAAAGTCCAAACGAACCCGGAATAATTCAAAATTTTAGCATGATACTTCTATTTGGTCTAATCTGTCCGCGTAAAAAAATTAAGGTTGGAGAAGGCAGTGTACGTATGTCGTTTCACACAGGAAGTTGACATGTTCCCTCTCTGAACCACGAGCCTTCTTGAGAGAAGCTCTGATTTGCAAGAAGCTTATACCAAAGCTTGTCCCAATTTGGCCAAAAAATTTACCGCAGCATGTTGGTGCCATGTCATGACACCATGCTAGTTTCATGATTTTCAGGCGTGTTTTGGATTTACATGAATAAAAAAACCAAGTTTCTCAATCTTCACGATGCCCAGATGTTTGAATTTCATTTCCATTTCTTGCATGGGACCTAGAAATTCACCCAAGGACACACATGTGATTTTCAACCAACTTTGGTGCATTGGAGCATGTGCTTGTAGTTCAAATTTGAATTATGCATATTAAATGACCAGAAATTCAATTAATGTATAAGAAAGTCCAAACGAAGCCGGAATAATTCCAAATTTTAACACGGCACTCATATAGTTCTATGTTGCCTCTGTAAACAAAAGTAAGGGGGGAGGCAGCGTATATCGTTTCGAACACAAAGGTGACACGTCCCCCCTCGGGAACCACGAGTCTTCTCGAGAGAAGCTCTAGTTTGCAAGAAGCTTATACCAAAAACTTGTCCAAATGCGACCACTTTTTTTACCACAACATGTTGGTGCCATGAAATGACACCATGCAAGTTTCATGAATTTCAAGCGAGTTTTGAACTTCCAGGAATTTAAAAACCAAGTTTCTCAATGTTCTTGACCGAGCCACGACGCCCAGATATTTGAATTTCATTCCCATTTCTTGCATGGGACCTATAAATTCACCTAAAGACACACATCTAATTTTTCAACAAACTTTGGGGCACTGGAGCATGTGCTTGTAGTTCATATTTGAATTATGCACATTAAATGCCGAGAAACTCAATTAATCCATAAAAATGACAAATGAACCCGGAATAATTCCAAATTTAAACACGACACTCATGTAGTTGCATGTTCACTGTACATAAATGTTCTAGCAATTCAAACACCATCCTTTCCCTCCGTAACACCATTTTGTCTTTCAAAACATAATGAAAAAAATTAGGTATACCACAAACAGTTTACTAGAAAGAATCGTGTGGGATGCGATATAAAATATCTTGGCGCACTGTCTTGTCTGGCTTACGCAGGATGCGTCGTCGTCTACAGTCCATCGCCCCCGCTTGAACCACACTTGCGCCCCAATTTCTTGCAGCACCAAGCGAATTTTTTTAGCGCCGCAGAAATATCTATCTCCCCGCCCCCTCCCTCCCACCAAAAGCCACATTTTCACCGTTCCTCCTTGCTTTCCAAGTTCAAACCTTCACTGCTGCTTACTAGCAGCTCAGCCTCCTCACTGGTGACCCTTCTTCTTGCAGCGCTGCCTCCTCGCCGACCATCCTTCTTCTTGCAGCACCGCCTCCTCACCGGTGACCCTTCTTCTTACAGCGCGGCCTCCTCGCCGGCGGCCCTTCTTCTTGCTGCAAGGCCTCCTCGTTGCTGACCCTTCTTCTTGTTGCGCGGCCTCGTCAATATGGTAAGGTAATCCACACCCCACCCGCACCATCCTCCTCTTTTCCCATCCCACATGCCCCGACCGATGGCGCGACACATTTCGCTGAAATCATTGTCTCCCTCCTCCAATTAAGCGCCGCACACAAACATTCTACACGCAGTATAACGTGGAGCTCAGTAGAATCTGGCAGCGGAGATCGCGGCCGCACGCGCGCACGAGGTCGCTATGGCTGCCATGTGTGCCGACAGCCAGACTTGGAGGAGCACCTCGTCTTCGAGGCCACCGGCGACACTGCCACACGGTTGTCTACTTTAAAATACAGTTTATGCTGTTTTCTCGAGGCCACCGCCAATGCCTTCTAGTGATTTGTCCTCCGTAATGTTAATATGCAATCTGATGTTCAGTTTACAGTTTGGTCCTTTGAAATGTAATGTTCAGTTAACACTTTGGTCCTCTGACATGTAATGTTCAGTCAATAGTTTGGTCCAACAATTGCTACATTTCGTAGTAGTGTTCTCAAGCATTCTTTGTTTTGTTAACTGTCTTATCTTCTAGTACATGTTTCTATTCTACAATGTCGTGCTTAGTTAACTATTTTGGTTCATTTGGTTTGCTGTCCATTTAACTATTTGGTTTAGTTCTGCAATTTGATTTTCATTTGCTGTGGGTACAATTTTTTATAGTTACGCATGTGAAATAAATCAAATTTGGTTGTACTCAATACCTATTCTACTGATAGTATGACAAGTCTCAGTTAACCTGATCAAGATCTTCCTTATGTGTGTTGCAGGGAAACAATGGGAGACACTGTGGTTTACCATCGACGTTTGTTCAAGCATGGTCCTTTGGCTAATAGCACATTATTGTGTAGTTGCAGGAATCATTCTAATATTTAGGTTTCTTGCAATTTGGTCTTGCACATGTAGGTCCTGCTATGACCCACTGTTCGACCCATTTTGCATATGGGGAAATGAGATGTCCATGAATATCAGTCAAGTTAAGAAACTCAGAAAGATTATTAGGATGAAGAAACTTGCGAAGAATAACAACAAGATCTTTGTTTGCACAATGAAGAAGACATCAGTCAACCACAGGATGGTACTAACTCTTTTACCTTGTTTTTACCCCTTGTGCCATCAGTCAACTATAGGATGGTAATAACTCTTTTACCATGTTTGCATATCTTTCTTTTCAGTACTTTTCAAAGCACTTCACCGATGATTACCTCTCAAACCACCTACATGGTCAAGAGGTGAGGAAGGTATTCATTCAACACCCAGGGTACAATATTGAAGTCTTGCTGAAGAGGACGAAGGTTGGGCAGGCAATTATCCATAGCCACTGGCCTAAAGTTGCAAGGACATTCAACATCACTGAAGGCTCAACATTTGCCTTCCGCTTCTGCAGTTTCCCGGATGAGATTCATGTGTCTATTTACTGTGTATGATGCTACTTTCCAAAGGTTTTTGTTGTTGCATGTGAAACTTGGTGCTGTTGTGTAATGGCGGAACTAAGTGCGGAAGCTATCTGATGTAATTAGATTATGAAATCCTGGTTGTTGTTATATGGATATGAAATATCTGGTGTGTTTTTATAAGAAATATCAATTTGATTAGTACATGGATTATAAATAATAGGCTAATTACCCTGCTTATTGGGGTTTTCTATTGCAGACGGTTACTCAGACAGCATCATGGGTGATGAACTCAAACAACACGCACGGTTTCTAGAAAGTAGGCGTGTTCGATCAACTAACAATCACACACGGCTTCCGGCAGAGAACTATTTGCGTTAGGCCACCTTGCACAAACGTTTCCACACAAAAAATTGTGTGTGATATACATACGAGCGGAAATGTATTTCTAGGATTCACCATGTGGGATGTACATATGAACGGAAACAATTGGGTTTCGATGCCCCGTTAGATCGCACACGAACTCACTTTTCCCCAGCCAGTATGCCAGGAGGGCCTATCCCCGATGTTTTCTGCGTCGTGTGGGAAGGACCCCCCCTATCGCCCACACTCACTTGGCGACGGTTCCAAACGCCATCGCGGAAAGGGGTTAAAAACCGTTTGTATAGCACATCGATGTACCAGTGATTCTACAACACCATCAATGATGCAAGACTTTCTGGTGAAGATAAAAAAATTCTGCAACATTATTTCTGTTGAAAAAAATTGCAATAATATCTTTATTGCAAAAGTTCTACAGCATGAACTCGGTTGCAAATGTCTGAGCCAACATCATTGTTGTTGCAAAGATGGCGGCCGAATCTAATGATCATATCGCCAATGGTTTGCAAGGTGGCGGGTCTTTTAAAAAGATCCGCTGGCCGACACGTAGCGTTGCCCTTATGTCTTCGGGCCTTCTCCTTTGTCATTATATTATTTCTTCACTGCATCTTTGACTTGTTGACCATACTATGGTTTGGATTTTGTTAATTTGACTTGGCTTGACTTTTATGCGCATCTCCAATGCTGACCCGGAAACCTCCTGCAACCGTCCAGAGGCGCGCTATCTGGATAGTGGAAACCATCCAAAGCGGTCTTGTATCGGTCCGCGACGCGGTTCGGACGCGATTTCTCCCGCAAACAGGAGACAAATGTGCGAGAGGGGACTTTGTAGGAGCCGGACACACGAAATGGCGCTCTCCGCCTCCTGCCCCACCCAAAAGGAGGGCAGAGCCCGCGCTTTTGTAGCATCCGCACAGTTTTCGGCCAAAATTCTCCACTCTCTTATTTCTTTCCCCGCCACTCTCCACACAATTCCTACTCTTTTCTCCCAACCTCTCCTTCCTTCTATCTCCAACGCATGGAACCGTTGGAGATAGAGGCGGCAAAGGTGCCGGAGGATCCGAGCATCACGCTCGCCCGGAAGATCAGCTCAGAGATGCCACAAAATCGTCGTGTCAAAGAGAAGGCCGCAAAGGAGGAGAAGCTCAAGAAGCAGTTGGCTGCCGGTGGGCCTGGTGGTGCTAATGGGCATGGAGGTCATGGCGGACGAGGCGGTCGGTGCGGCCATGGAAAACATCGGCAGACGGTCGCACCGACAATATAGTCAACACCATGGTCGGATCCTTACAAGCCTTCGTACTACTACCCTGCGAAACAACTCAGAACTCCCACCGGTACGGTGCCTTACATCATCGACATTAACACGTTTCCACTTGATACGTCTCCAACGTATCTATAATTTTTTATTGTTCCATGCTATTATATTATATGTTTAGGATGTTTTATATGCATTAATATACTATTTTATATCTTTTTGGGGACTAACCTATTAACCTAGTGCCTAGTGCCAGTTGTTATTTTTACCTTGTTTTTTGGCTTTTAAGAAGGGAATATCAAATAGAGTCCAAACGGAATAAAATTTTCGTAATGATAGTTCTTGGACCAGAAGACACCTACATGACTTGGAGAGAGGGCCAGAAGAGTCCTAAGGAGACCACAAGCCCTCAGGGCGCGCCCTAGGGGGGCTCCCCTGGCTTGTAGGCCCCTCGGGAGTCCCCAATCTTTGCACTATAAATTCCCAAATATTCCCAAACCACCAGACGCATCCACAAAAATACTTTTCCGCCACCGCAAGCCTCTGACCTCGTGAGATCCCATCTTGGGGCCTTTTTCGGCGATCTGCCGGAGGGGGATTCGATCACGGAGGGCCTCTACATCAACCTTGCTGCCCTACCGATGATGTGTGAGTAGTTTACCACAGAACTACGGGTCCATAGCTAGTAGCTAGATGGCTTCTTCTCTCTCTTTGATCTTCAATACCATGTTCTCCTCGATGTTCTTGGAGTTTTATCTGATGTACTCTTCTTTTGCGGTGTGTTTGTTGAGATCCAATGAATTGTGCATTTATGATTAGATTATCTCTAAATATTATTTGAGTCGCCTCTAAATTCTTATATGCATTATTTGATAGCTTTGTATTTTTCTATGATTTATTAATTTGGTTTGGCCAACTAGATTGATCTATCTTGCAATGGGAGAGGTGCTTTGTGATGGGTTCAATTTTGCGGTGTCCTCTCCCAGTAACAGAAGGGACAACGAGGCATGTATTGTATCATTGTCATTAAGGGTAAAAAGATGGGGGTTTATATCATTTTCCTTGAGTTTATCCCTCCACATCATGTTATCTTGCTTAAAGTGTTACTCTATTCTTATGAATTTAATACTCTAGATGTATCCTGGATAGCGGTCGATGTGTGGAGTAATAGTAGTAGACACAGAACCGTTTCAGTCTACTTGTCACGGACGTGATGCCTATATTTATGATCATTTCCTTATATATCGTCATAACTATGAACGTTTCTATCAATTGCTCAACGGTAATTTGTTTACCCACCGTATGCTCTATTCAAGATAGAAGCCTCTAGTGAAACCTATGGACCCCTGGTCTATTTTCCATCATATATTTTCAGATCTATAAAACCAAACCCCCAAAAATACCTCACTGAGTTTTATTTACTTTTATTTCTTTTATATCTATCTCTATCAGATCTCATCCTTGCAAGTGACCGTGGAGGGATTGACAACCCTTTATCGCGTCGGGTACAAGTGTTTGATTGTTTGTGTAGGTACATATATTGGGGACTTGCTTGTACCTCCTACTGGATTGATACCTTGGTTCTCAACTAAGGGAAATACTTATCTCTACTTTGCTGCATCACCCTTTCCTATTCAAGGGAAAAATCAATGCAAGCTCAAGAAGTTGCAGGAAGAATTTTTGGCGCCGTTGCCGGGGAGGTTCTATATCAAGCCTACCAAGTTCCTATCATAAACTCTCATCTCTTGCATTACACTATTTGCCATTTGCCTCTCCTTTTCCTCTCCCCCAGTTCTAAAACGTTTTCAGAAAAACACAAAATATTTGCCCTTTTATTCGCCTTCTTTCCGTTTGCCTTTATGTCTTACTTGGTTTGTTTGCTCGTTTGCTTAGCATAATTGTGTTTATTGCAATTCAGAAGAAAAGAGATTTATGGATCCTCATCTACTTGCTAATATTTTTAGAAGACCCAAATATGATGAACCAATTGCTAGTGAGTTAAGTGCACTAGATTATCTTTATGAAGTTTTGCATAAAATTCGTGAATCTGAAATTTGTGATGAGGTGTTAAAAGAAGAAATTTATAAAGTGATTCATGATAGCTCCTTGAATAAAAAGCATGATTGCAATGATGTTATTATAAATTCCATTAATGTCAATGATATGCAAACCCAAAGCTTGGGGATGCTAACTTTGCTATGTCCACCACTTGTTGCAATGATCATGATTGGGATGATTCTTCTTATGATCTTGAAAATTTATTTAAACCCCATGATGAATATGAGATTGATAATAGTTTATGCAATAACATTGTAAGTGGGATTGGAAGAGTGTCAACTCTAGATAAAAGTAATCCCACATACTTAGAGAACATTCAATCTTATGAATTTTCTGATAAAAGTGGGCTTGGAGAGGTCATGACTTTATTTGACGATAATCCCACTATTTTGGAAGAGTGTCAATTTTGGAAGAGAATATGTTATGTGATAGCTATATTGTTGAATTTGAATATGATCCCACATGCAATTATTATGAGAGACAAAAATATGGTTGTAGAAATTTTCATGTTACTAAATTACCTCCCTTCATGTTGAGATTGTCTATGTTTCTTCCTCCTTGCGTACGCTAGTTTTTGCTTGCATTCATAATTTGTTTGCTTATAAAATTCCTATGCATAGGAAGTATGTTAGACTTAGATGTGTTTGTCGCATGCTTTATGATGCTCTCTTTGTGCTTCAATTCTTGTCTTTGATGTGAGCATCAATGAAATCTCAATGCCTAGCTAAAAGGCTTTAAAGAAAAGCGCTTCTTGGGAGACAACCCAATATTTTTCTTTCCTGTTTTTAAATAAATATATTATCTAGCCTATGGTTAGATGTGTTATTTATGTTTTAATTAGTGTCTGAGCCAAGTAAGACCTTTGGGATGATCTATGGTGATAGTTGATTTGATTTTGCTGAAAAATAGAAACTTTTGCGTATAGTAGCAGAATTTTGGTAATTCATAGGAACCTGACACGGTTCTGAAATTTTTACACAAGATTGATATAGAAATTTCCTAAGTTGTACTAATTTTTTAGAATTTTTCGAGTTACATAAGTTTACGAAGTTTTTTGATTACTACAGAATGTTCTGTTTTAGACAGAATATGGTTTCATTGTGTTCTTTGCTTATTTTGATGAATTTATGGGCAGTATCGGGGGGTATGAACCATGGAGAAGTTGAAATACAGTAGATATAACACCATTATAAATTTAGAATGAGTTCACAACAATACCTAAGTGTTGATTTGCTTTTCTTATACTAACGGATCTTACGAGTTTTTTGTTGTGAAGTTTTCAAGTTTTTGGTAAACTCCAAATGGCTCTACCAAGGATCCCACAAAGTTCCCGAAACCAAGTTTCTCAGAAAAGGCCTGGTATCCATCTACTCACAATAATTTGTGATGGACTATGGAATAAGGAGTGGCAAGAGACTAAGCTTGGGGATGCCCAAGGCACCTCAAGGTAATATTCAAGGACAACCAAGCATCTAAGCTTGGGGATGCCCCAGGTGGCATCCCCTCTTTCATCTTCAATCCATCAGTAAATTTACTTGAGGCTATATTTTTATTCACCACATGATATGTGTTTTGCTTGGAGCATCTTGTATGATATGAGTCTTTGCTTTTTAGTTTGCCACAATCATCCTTGTTGTACACACCTTTTGAGAGGGACACCCATTAATCATGAATTTATTACAATACTCTATGTGCTTCACTTATATCTTTTGAGCTAGGCTGTTTGCTCTAGTGCTTCACTTATATCTTTTTAGAGCACGGCGGTGGTTTTATTTTATAGAAATTGATGAACTCTCATGCTTCACTTATATTATTTTGAGAGTCTTAAACAGCGTGGTAATTTGCTTAGGTTGTGAATTTAGTCCTAATATTACGGGCGTCCAAGAGGTATATAATAAAAACTTCCATATAAAGAGCATTGAATATATGAGAAGATTGATTCCTTGCATTTATTTTGAGATATAAAGATGGTGATAATTGTAGATTGGTAGAAATACTTGTGTTAAAGTTTGTGATTCCCGTAGCATGCATGTATGGTGAACCGTTATGTGATGAAGTCGAAGCATATTTATTTTTTGATTGTCATCCTTTGTGTGGAGGTCGGGAGCGCACAATGGTTAACTCCTACCAACCTCTCCCCTAGGAGCACGCGTGTAGTACTTTGTTTTGATGGCTAATAAACTTTTGCAATAAGTATGTGAGTTCTTTATGACTAATGTCGAGTCCATGTATTATATGCACTCTCACCCTTCCACCATTGCTAACCTCTCTAGTACCGCGCAAATTTTGCTGGTGCATTAAACCCACCATATACCTTCCTCAAAACAGCCACCATACCTACCTATTATGGCATTTTCATAGCCATTCCAAGATATATTGCCATGCAACTTCCACCATTCCGTTTATTATGACACACACCATCATTGTCATATTGTTCTCATATGCCTGAGGCATTCATCTAGAGTCATATCTTTGCTCAAGTATTGAGTTGTAATTCTTGAGTTGTAAGTAAATAAAAGTGTGATGATCATCATTATTAGGGCATTGTCCCATGTGAGGAAATATGATGGAAGCTATGATTCCCTCACAAGTTGTGATGAGTCTCTGGACTTTAAAGAAAATAAAAGAGGCCGAATAAGCCCAAATAAAAAAAGAGGCCAAAGAAGCCCAAACAAAAAAATGAGAGAAAAAAAGAGAAGGGACAATGTTACTATCCTTTTTGCACACTTGTGCTTCAAAGTAGCACCATGTTCTTCATGATAGAGAGTCTCTTATTTTTTTCATTTTCATATACTAGTGGGAATTTTTTTATTATAGAACTTGGCTTGTATATTACAATGATGGGCTTCCTCAAATTTCCCTAGGTCTTCATGAGAAATCAAGTTGGATGCACATCCACTTAGTTTCTTTTTGAGCTTTTCATACACTTGTAGCTCTAGTGCATCCGTTGCATGTCAATCCCTACTCACTTGCATCGATATTGATTGATGGGCATCTCCATAGCCCATTAATTTTCCTAGTTGATGTGGACTTTCTCCTTCTTTTTGTCTTCTCCGTAACCACCATATTCTACTCCACCTATAGTGCTATATCCATGGATGACGCTCATGTATTGTGTGAAAGTTGAAAAGGTTTGAGAACACTAAAAGTATGAAACAATTTCTTGACTAACATCAGGGTTGTGCATGATGAAATAGTTTGTGTGATGAAGATGGAGCATAGCCAGACTATATGATTTTGTAGGGATAACTTTCTTTGGCCATGTTATTTTGAGAAGACATGATTGCTTCATTAGTATACTTGAAGTATTATTGTTTTTATGTCAATAATAAACTTGGTTTTGAATCTTATGGATCTGAATATTCTTGCCACAACAAAGAAGATTGCATTGATAAATATGTTAGGTAGCATTTCACATCAAAAATTCTATTTTTATCATTTACCTACTCGAGGACGAGCAGGAATTTAGCTTGGGGATGCTTGATACGTCTCCAACGTATCTACAATTTTTTATTGTTCCATGCTATTATATTATCTGCTTTGGATGTTTTATATGCATTTATATACTATTTTATATCATTTTTTGGGACTAACCTATTAACCTAGTGCCCATTGCCAGTTGTTGTTTTTTTCCTTGTTTTTGGATTTTCCAGAAAGGAATATAAACCGGAGTCCAAACGGAATAAAACTTCCGCAATGACTTTTCTTGGACCAGAAGACTCCTACATGACTTGGAGAGAGGGCCAGAAGAGTCCCGAGGAGACCAGCTTGTGGGCCCCTCGGGAGTCCCCCCACCCTAATCTTTGCACTATAAATTTCCAAATATTCCCAAACCACCAGAAGCGTCCACAAAAATACTTTTCTGCTGTCGCAAGCCTCTGACCTCATGAGAGCCCATCTTGGGGCCTTTTCCGGCGATCTGCCACAGGGGGATTCGATCACGGAGGGCCTCTATATCAACCTTACTACCCTACCGATGATGTGTTAGTAGTTTACCACAGACCTACGGGTCCATAGCTAGTAGCTAGATGGCTTCTTCTCCCTCTTTGATCTTCAATACCATGTTCTCCTCGATGTTCTTGGAGTTCCATCCGATGTAATCTTCCTTTGCGGTGTGTTTGTTGAGATCCGATGAATTGTGGATTTATGATCAGATTATCTATGGATATTATTTGAGTCTCCTCTGAATTCTTATCATGATTTGATAGCTTTATATTTCTCTTCGATTTACTAATTTGGTTTGGCCAACTTGATTGATCTATCTTGTAGCAGAGAGGTGCTTTGTGATGGGTTCAATCTTGCGGTGTCCTCTCCCAGTGACAGAAGGGGCAGCGAGGCACGTATTGTATTCTTTACACTAAGGGTAAAAAGATGGGGTTTATATCATATTGTTTGAGTTTATCCCTCTAGATCATGTCATCTTGCTCAAAGCATTACTCTGTTCTTATGAACTTAATACTCTAGATGCATGCTGGATAGCGGTCGATGTGTGGAGTAATAGTAGTAGATACAAAATCGTTTTGGTCTACTCGTCACGGATGTGATGCCTATATTCATGATCATTGCCTTAGATATCGTCATAACTATGCGCTTTTCTATCAATTGCTCAACAGTAATTTGTTTACTGATATGTCTCCAACGTATCTATAATTTTTGATTGCTCCATGCTACTTTATCTACTGTTTTGGACTATATTGAAGGAAATATGCCCTAGAGGCAATAATAAAGTTATTATTTATTTCCTTATTTCATGATAAATGTTTGTCATTCATGCTAGAATTGTATTAACCGGAAACATGATACATGTGTGAATGCACAGACAAAACAATATGTCACTAGTATGCCTCTACTAGACTAGCTTGTTAATCAAAGATGGTTATGTTTCCTGACCATGAACAAAGAGTTGTTATTTGATTAACAAGGTCACATCATTAGTAGAATGATCGATTGACATGACCCATTCCATTAGCTTAGCACACGATCGTTTAGTATGTTGCTACTGCTTTTATCCATGACATATACATGTTCCTGTAACTATGAGATTATGCAACTCCGTTTACGGAGGAACACTTTGGTACTACCAAACGTCACAACGTAATCGGGTGATTATAAAGGAGTACTACAGTGTCTCCAAAGGCGATGTTGGGTTGGCGTATTTGAGATTAGGTTTTGTCACTCCGATTGTCGGAGAGGTATCTCTGGGCCCTCTCGTAATACACATCATGAAGCCTTGCAAGCACTACAACTAATGAGTTAGTTGTGAGATGATGTATTACGGAACGAGTAAAGAGACTTGCCGTAACGAGATTGAACTAGGTATTGGATACCGACGATCGAATCTCGGGCAAGTAACATACCGATGACAAAGGAACAACGTATGTTGTTATGCGATCGACCGACAAAGATCTTCGTAGAATATGTAGGAACCAATATGGGCATCCAGGTCCCGCTATTGGTTATTGACCGAGAATAGTTCTAGGTCATGTCTACATTGTTCTCGAACCGTAGGGTCCGCACGCTTAAGGTTTCGATGATGCTTATTATGAGTTTATGTATTTTGATGTACCGAAGAAGTTCGAGTCCGGATGTGATCACGGACATGACGAGGAGTCTCGAAATGGTCGAGACATAAAGATTGATATATTGGAAGCCTATGTTTGGAGTTCGAATGGTTCCGGTGAAAACAGAATTTACTGAGTACCGGAGGTTACTGGAACCCCGGGGTAAATGGGCCTCGGTGGGCCTCGAGGGAGAAGAGGAAGGGCCGGCCGGGGGGTGGCCGCCCCCCCCCAGTCCGAATAGGACAGGAGGCGGCGCCCTCCTCTTCCCTCCCCCAATCCTATTCCAACTAGGAAGGGGGAGTCCTACTCCGGTGGGAGTAGGACTCCTCCGCCTCCTCTAGGCCGGCGGCCTCCCCCTCCCTCCTTTATATACTGGGCAGGGGGCACCCTAGAACACACAAGTTTGATCTACGGATCGTTCCTTAGCCGTGTGCGGTGCCCCCTCCACCATATTCCACCTCGGTCATACCGTCGCGAAGCTTAAGCGAAGCCTGCGCCGGTGAAACATCAAGATCGTCCACCACGCCGTCGTCTTGACGGAACTCTCCTCGACACTCGGCTGGATCGAGTACGAGGGACGTCATCGAGCTGTCGTGTGTCAAGAACTCGGGCGCCGAGTAACGGCGCGGGATCGGTCGGATCGCGAGGAGAATGTCGACTACTTCCTCTATGTTGTGATCGCTTCCGCCGGGTCTACAAGGGTATGTGGACAACACTCTCCCCTCTCGTTGCTATACATCACCATGATCTTGTGTGTGCGTAGGAATTTTTTTGAAATTACTACGTTCCCCAACAGTGGCATCCGAGCCTAGGTTTTTTATGCTTTGATGTTTTGCACGAGTAGAACACAAGTGAGTTGTGGGCGATACAAGTCATACTACCTACCAGCATGTCATACTTTGGTTCAGCGGTATTGTGAGATGAAGCGGCCCAGACCGACATTACGCGTACGCTTACGCGAGACTGGTTTCACCGCTACAAGCACTCGTTGCTTAAAGGTGACTGGTGGGTGCCTGTCTCTCTCACTTTAGTTGAACCGAGTGTGGCTACGCCCGGTCCTTGAGAAGGTTAAAACGGAGTCTATTTGACGAAGTGTCGTTGTGGTTTTGATGCGTAGGTGAGACTGGTTCTTGCTTAAGCCCGTAGCAGCCACGTAAAATTTGCAACAACAAAATAGAGGACGTCTAACTTGTTTTTGCAGGGCATGTTGTGATGTGATATGGTCAAGACGTGATGCTATATTTTATTGTATGAGATGATCATGTTTTGTAACCGGTTATCGGCAATCGGCAGGAGCCATATGGTTGTCGCTTTATTGTATGCAATGCAATCGCCTGTAATGCTTTACTTTATCACTAAGCGGTAGAGATAGTCGAGAAGCATAAGATTGGCGAGACGACAACGATGCTACGATGGAGATCAAGGTGTCGCGCGGTGATGATGGTGATCATGGTGGTGCTCCGGAGATGAAGATCACGAAGCACAAGATGATGATGACCATATCATATCACTTATATTGATTTGCATGTGATGTTTATCCTTTATGCATCTTATCTTGCTTTGATTGACGGTAGCATTATAAGATGATCTCTCACTAAATTATCAAGAAGTGTTCTCCCGGTATGCAC
Organism: Aegilops speltoides; assembly: GCA_021437245.1. Taxonomy (NCBI): domain Eukaryota; kingdom Viridiplantae; phylum Streptophyta; class Magnoliopsida; order Poales; family Poaceae; genus Aegilops; species Aegilops speltoides. The sequence goes on along the minus strand of CM038143.1, from coordinate 348,005,801 downwards.
CGTTGCCAAAGTTCGTCGTGCCCGGACACCACGTGATGATCGGGTGTGATAAGCTCTCGTCCATCTACAACGGGTGCAAGCCAGTTTTGCACACGCAGAATACTCGGGTTATACTTGACGAGCCTAGCATATGCAGATATGGCCTCGGAACACGGAGACCGAAAGGTCGGCGTGAATCATATAGTAGATATGATCAACATAAGATGTTCACCATTGAAAACTACTCCATTTCACGTGATGATCGGTTATGGTTTAGTTGATTTGGATCACGTAATCACTTAGATGACTAGAGATGTTTTTCTAAGTGGGAGTTCTTAAGTAATATGATTAATTGAACTTGAATTTATCATGAACTTAGTACCGATAGTATCTTGCTTGTTTATGTTTGATTGTAGATAGATGGCTCGTCTTTGTTGTTCCGTTGAATTTTAATGCGTTCCTTGAGAAAGCAAAGTTGAAAGATGATGGTAGCAATTACACGGATCGGGTCCGTAACTCGAGGATTATCCTCATTGTCTGCCGACGTAAGAGTTACGCCTGGATGCACCGCTAGGTGCCAGAACTCTTCTTGATGTAACCGACGACGTTAAGAACGTCTGGCGAGCAAAGCTGATGACTACTCTATAGTTCAATGTGCCATGCTTTACGGCTTAGAACCGGGACTTCAACGACGTTTTGAGCGTCATGGAGCATATGAGATGTTCCAGAGTTGAAGTTGATATTCCAACAGAATGCCCGGATTGAGAGATATGAAGTCTCCAATAAGTTCTATAGCTACAAGATGGAGGAGAATAGTTCGTTAGTGAGCACATACTCGTAATGTCCGGGTACTACAATCACTTGACACAATTGGGAGTTAATCTTCCGGATGATTGTGTCATTGATAGAATTCTTCAATCACGCCACCAAGCTACAAAGGCTTCGTGATGAACTATAATATGCAAGGGTTAGTAAAGACTATACCGAGCTCTTCGCAATGCTAAAGGCTGCGGAGGTAGAAATCAGAAGGAGCATCAAGTGTTGATGGTCAATAAGACCACTAGTTTCAGGAAGAAAGGCAAAGGGAAGAAGAAGGAACTTCAAGAAGAATAGCAAGCAAGTTGCTGCTCAGGAGAAGAAACCCAAGTCCGGACCTAAGCTGGCCGAGTGCTTCTACCGCAAGCGCATAGTCACCGAAGCGGAACTGCCCCAAGTACTTGGCGGATAAGAAGGATGGCAAGGTGAACAAAGGTATATGTGATATACATGTTATTGATGTGTACCTTACTAGAGCTCGCAGAGCACCTGGTATTTGATCTTGGTTACATTGCTAATATTTGCAACTCGAAGCAGGGACTACGGATTGCGAACACTAGCAAAGGACGAGGTGACGATCGGCGTGGGAAATGGTTCCAAAGTCGATGTGATCGCGGTCGGCACGCTACCTCTACATCTACCTTCGGGATTAGTTTTAGACCTAAATAATTGTTATTTGGTGCTGCGTTGAGCATGAACATTATATCTGGATCTTGTTTGATGCGAGACGGTTATTCATTTAAATCGAGAATAATGGTTGTTCTATTTATATGAGTAATATCTTTTATGGTCATGCACCCTTGAGGAATGGTCTATTTTGATGAATCTCGATAGTAGTGATACACATATTCATAATGTTGAAACCAAAAGATGCAGAGTTGATAATGATAGTGCAACTTATTTGTGGCACTTGCCGTTTAGGTCATATCGATGTAAAGCGCATGAAGAAACTCCATCTTGATGGACTTTTGGAGTCACTTGATTATGAATCACTTGGCACTTATGAACCGTGCCTTATGGGCAAGATGACCGAACCCGTTCTCCGGTACTATGGAGAGAGCAACAGATTTGTTGGAGATCATACATACTGATGTATGTGGTCCGATGAATGTTGAAGCTCGTGGCGGATATCGTTATTTTCTCACCTTCACAGATGACTTAAGCGGATATGGGTATATCTACTTAATGAAACATAAGTCTGAAACATTTGAAAAGTTCAAAGAATTTCAGAGTGAAGTTGAAAATCATCGTAATAAGAAAATTAAATTTCTACGATCCGATCGTGGAGGTGAATATTTGAGTTACGAGTTTGGTCTACATTTGAAACAATGCGGAATAGTTTAGCAACTCACGCCACCGGAACACCACAACAGTAATGGTGTGTCCGAACGTCGTGTCGTACTTTACTTGGATATGGTGTGATCTATGATGTCTCTTACAGATTTACCGCTATCGCTTTTGGGGTTATGCTCTAGAGGCGGCCGCATTCACACTTGAATAGAACACCGTCGAAATCCGTTGAGGCGACACCTTATGAACTGTGGTTTGGCAAGAAACCAAAGTTGTCGTTTCTTAAAGTTTGGGGATGCGATGCTTATGTGAAAAGCTTCAACCTAATAAGCTCGAACCCAAATCGAGAAATGTGTCTTCATAGGATACCCAAAGGAGACAGTTGGGTACACCTTCTATCACAGATCCGAAGGCAAGACATTCGTTGCTAAGAATGGATCCTTTCTAGAGAAGGAGTTTCTCTCGAAAGAAGTGAGTGGGAGGAAAGTGGAACTTGATGAGGTAATAGTACCTTCTCCCTTACTTGAAAGTAGTTAAATCACGAAACCGGTTTACGAGACATCTATACCAAGTAGTGAGGAAGTTGATGATGTTGATCATGAAACTTCAGATCAAGTTACTACGTAACCTCGTAGATCAACCAGTAAGATCCGCACTGAGTGGTACGGTAATCCTGTTCGGAAATCATGCTACTAGATCATGATGAACCTCACGAACTATGAAGAAGCGATGGTGAGCCCAGATTCGCAAAATGGCTTGAGGCCATGAAATCGAGATGGGATCCATGTATGAAAACAAAGTATGGACTTTGGTTGACTTGCCCGAGGGTAGGCAAGCAATAGAAAACAAGTGGATCTTCAAGAAGAAGACCGACGCCGACGGTAATATTCTATCGTTTATAAAGCTCGACTTATCGCAAAAGGTTTTCGGCAAGTTCAAGGGATTGACTACGATGAGACCTTCTCACCAGTAGCGATGCTTAAGTCCATCCGAATCATGTTAGCAATTGCCGCATTTTATGAAATTTGGCAAATGGATGTAAAGACTGCATTCTGAATGGATTTACGGAAGAAGAGTTGTATATGATGCAACTAGAAGGTTTTATCGATCCAAAGGAGCTAACAAAGTGTGCAAGCTCCAATGATCCATCTATGGACTGGTGCAAGCATCTCGAGTTGGAATAAACGCTTTGATAGTGTGATCAAAGCATTTGGGTTTGTACTGAGACTTTTGGAGAAGCTCAGTATTTACAAGAAAGTGAGTGGGAGCTCAGTAGCATTTACGATATTATATGTAGATGACATATTGCTGATCGGAAATGATATAGAATTCTGGATAGCATAAAGGGATACTTGAATAAGAGTTTTCAATGAAAACCTCGGTGAAGCTTCTTACATATTGGGCATTAAGATCTATAGAGATAGATCAAGGCGCTTGATTGGACTTTCACAAAGCACATACCTTGACAAAATTTTGAAGAAGTTCAAAATGGATCAAGCAAAGAAAGGGTTCTTGCCTGTGTTACAAGGTGTGAAGTTGAGTAAGACTCAATGCCCGACCACTGCAGAAGATAGAGAGAAAATGAAAGATGTTCCTATGCTTCACCATAGGCTCTATCATGTATGCAATGCTGTGTACTGACGATGTGTGCCTCGCTATAAGCCTAGCAGGAGGTACCAAAGTAATCCAGAGTGGATCATCGGACAGCGGTCAAGAACATCCCGAAATACCGAAAAGGACTAAGGATATGTTTCTCGATATGGAGGTGACAAAGAGCTCATCGTAACGCAGTTACGTTGATGCAAGCTTTGACACCGATCCGACGATTCTAAATCGCAGACCGGATACGTATTTACACTAAACGGAGGAGCTGTCGGTTGGTGCAGTTCTAAACAAAGCGTCGTGGCGGGATCTACATGTGAAGCGGAGTACATAGCAGCTTCGAAGCAGCTAATGAAGGAGTCGGATGAAGGAGTTCATATCCGATCTAGGTGTCATACCTAGTGCATCGGGTCCAATGAAAATCTTCGTGACAATCTCGAGCAATTGCCTTAGCAAAGGAATCCAGATTTCACAAGAGGACCAAACACATCAAGAGACGCTTCAATTCCATCCGGACTTAGGCCGTGGGAGACATAGAGATTTGCAAGATACATACGGATCTGAATGTTGCGCACCGTTGACTAAGCCTCTTCCACGAGCAAAACATGATCAGCACCAAGACTCCATGGGTGTGAGAATCATTACTATGTAATCTAGATTATTGACTCTAGTGCAAGTGGGATATCAAGGAAATATGCCCTAGAGGCAATAATAAAGTTATTATTTATTTCCTTATTTCATGATAAATGTTTGTCATTCATGCTAGAATTGTATTAACCGGAAACATGATACATGTGTGAATGCATAGACAAAACAATATGTCACTAGTATGCCTCTACTAGACTAGCTTGTTAATCAAAGATGGTTATGTTTCCGACCATGAACAAAGAGTTGTTATTTGATTAACAAGGTCACATCATTAGTAGAATGATCTGATTGACATGACCCATTCCATTAGCTTAGCACACGATCGCTTAGTATGTTGCTACTGCTTTTATCCATGACATATACATGTTCTGTAACTATGAGATTATGCAACTCCGTTTACGGAGGAACACTTTGGTACTACCAAACGTCACAACGTAATCGGGTGATTATAAAGGAGTACTACAGTGTCTCCAAAGGCGATGTTGGGTTGGCGTATTTGAGATTAGGTTTTGTCACTCCGATTGTCGGAGAGGTATCTCTGGCCCTCTCGGTAATACACATCACTGAAGCCTTGCAAGCACTACAACTAATGAGTTAGTTGTGAGATGATGTATTACGGAACGAGTAAAGAGACTTGCGGTAACGAGATTGAACTAGGTATTGGATACCGACGATCGAATCTCGGGCAAGTAACATACCGATGACAAAGGAACAACGATGTTGTTATGCGGTCCGACCGACAAAGATCTTCGTAGAATATGTAGGAACCAATATGGGCATCCAGGTCCCGCTATTGGTTATTGACCGAGAATAGTTCTAGGTCATGTCTACATTGTTCTCGAACCGTAGGGTCCGCACGCTTAAGGTTTCGATGGCGGTTATTATGAGTTTATGTATTTTGATGTACCAAGAAGTTCGAGTCCCTGATGTGATCACGGACATGACGAGGAGTCTCGAAATGGTCGAGACATAAAGATTGATATATTGGAAGCCTATGTTTGGAGTTCGAATGGTTCCGGTGAAAACAGAATTTACTGAGTACCGGAGGTTACGGAACCCCGGGGTAAATGGGCCTCGGTGGGCCTCGAGGGAGAAGAGGAAGGGCCGGCCAGGGGTGGCGCGCCCCCCCCCCAGTCCGAATAGGACAGGAGGGGGCGCCCCTTCCTCTCCCCCCTCCCCCAATCCTATTCCAACTAGGAAGGGGGAGTCCTACTCCCTGGGAGTAGGACTCCTCCCGCGCCCTCCTCTAGGCCGGCCGGCCTCCCCCTCCCTCCTTATATATCACAGGCAGGGGCACCCTAGAACACACAAGTTTGATCTACGGATCGTTCCTTAGCCGTGTCGCGTGCCCCTCCACCATATTCCACCTCGGTCATACTGTCATGAAGCTTAGGCGAAACCTGCGCCGGTGAAACATCAAGATCGTCCCACGCCGTCGTCTTGTGGACTCTCCCTCGACACTCGGCTGGATCGGAGTCGAGGGACGTCATCGAGCTGTCGTGTGTCAAGAACTCGGGCGCCGAGTAACGGCGCCGGATCGGTTGGATCGCGAGGAGAATGTACGACTACTTCCTCTACGTTGTGATCGCTTCCGCTTCGGGTCTACAAGGGTATGTGGACAACACTCTCCCCTCTCGTTGCTATACATCACCATGATCTTGTGTGTGCGTAGGAATTTTTTTGAAATTACTACGTTCCCCAACATATATTGGGATTTATTTTCCACTTTTATATTATTTTTGGGACTAACCTATTAAACGGAGGCCCAACCCAGAATTGTTGTTTTTTGCCTATTTCAGTGTTTCGAAGAAACGGAATATCAAACGGAGTCCAAACGGAATGAAACCTTCGGGAATGTGATTTTCTCACCGAACGTGATCCAGGAGACTTGGACCCTGCTCCAAGGAACAAAAGAGTCGATCACGAGGGTGGGCCCCCCCTAGGGCGCACCCCCCTGCCTCGTGGCCCCCCTGCTGCTCCACCGACGTACACCTTCCTCCTATATATACCTACGTATCCCCAAACAATCAGAACAGGAGCCAAAAACCTAATTCCACCGCCAAGAACCTTCAGATCCACGAGATCCCATCTTGGGCCTGTTCGAGCTTCACGGAGGGGCATCCACCATGGAGGGCTTCTACATCAACACCATAGCCCCTCCGATGAAGTGTGAGTAGTTTACTTGAGACCTTGGGTCCATAGCTAGTAGCTAGATGGCTTCTTCTCTCTTTTTGGATCTCAATACAATGTTCTCCCCCTCTCTCGTGGAGATCTATTCGATGTAATCTTCTTTTTGCGGTGTGTTTGTTGAGACCGATGAATTGTGGGTTTATGATCCAACTTATCTATGGATAATATTTGAATCTTCTCTGAATTCTTTTATGTATGATTGAGTTATCTTTGCAAGTCTCTTCGAATTATCCTTTTTGGTTTGGCCAACTAGATTGGTAGTTCTTACAATGGGAGAAGTACTTAGCTTTGGGTTCAATCTAGCGGTGTCCTTTCCCAATGACAGAAGGGGCAACAAGGCACGTATTGTATTGTTGCCATCAAGGATAACAAGATGGGGTTTTTTATCATATTGCATGAATTTATCCCTCTACATCATGTCATCTTGCTTAAGGCGTTACTCTATTTTTAACTGAATACTCTAGATGCATGCTGGATAGCGGTCGATGAGTGGAGTAATAGTAGTAGATGCGTAATCGTTTGATCTACTTGTCTCGGACGTGATGCCTATATACATGATCATACCTAGATATACTCATAACTATGCTCAATTCTGTCAATTGCTCAACAGTAATTTGTTCACCCACCATAGAATATATATGCTCTTGAGAGAAGCCACTACTGAAACCTATGGCCCCCGGGTCTATTCTCATCATATCAATCTCTATCACTTTATTACTTGCTTTGTTTTTACTTTGCCTTTTACTTTTCACTTTGCATCTTTATACCAAAAATACCAAAAATATTATTTATCATCTCTATCAGATCTCACTCTCGTAAGTGACCGTGAAGGGATTGACAACCCCTAATCGCGTTGGTTGCGAGGAGCAATCGTTTTGTGTAGGTACGAGGGACTTGTGCGTGGTCTCCTACTGGATTGATACCTTGGTTCTCAAAAACTGAGGGAAATACTTACGCTACTTTGCTGCATCATCCTCTCCTCTTCGGGCAAATCCAACGCAGTGCTCAAGAGGTAGCATTTACCCACCGTATGCTCTATTCAAGAGAGAAGCCTCTAGTGAAACCTATGGCCCTCGGGTCTATTTTCCATCATATATTTTCAGATCTATAAAACCAAAAACCCAAAAATACCTCGCTGAGTTTTATTTACTTTTATCTCTTTTATATCTATCTCTATCAGATCTCATCATTGCAAGTGACCGTGGAGGGATTGACAACCCCTTTATCGCGTTGGGTGCAAGTGTTTGATTGTTTGTGCAGGTGCATATATTGGAGACTTGCTTGTACCTCCTACTAGATTGATACCTTGGTTCTCAACTGAGGGAAATACTTATCTCTACTTTGCTGCATCACCCTTTCCTCTTCAAGGGAAAAACCAACACAAGCTCAAGAAGTAGCACCACTCTTCTCCGAGCATTCTTCGCCGCAACTCGTCCGGGCTTGGTCGTCGGCCGGGGAGTGCTACTTCTTGAGCTTGCATTGGTTTTTCCTTTGAAGAGAAAGGGTGATATAGCAAAGTAGAAATAATTGTTTCCCTCAGTTTGAGAACTAAGGTATCAACCAGTAGGAGGAACACACAAGTCACCAATGGTTGCACCTACACAAGCAAACAAATACTTGCACCCAACGCGATAAAGGGATTGTGTTTTGCTTGGAGCGTCTTGTATTATTTGCGTCTTTGCTTGTTAGTTTACCACAATCATCCTTGCTGTACACACCTTTTGAGAGAGCCATACATGAATTGGAATTTGTTAGAATACTCTTTGTGCTTCACTTATATCTTTTGAGCTTGATAGTTTTGCTCATAGTGCTTCACTTATATCTTTTGAGCGTGGTAATTTTTGCTCTAGTACTTCACTTAGATCTTTTAGAGCACGGTGGTGGATTTGTTTTAAAGTAACTATTGATCTCTCATGCTTCACTTATATTATTTTGAGAGATGTTAATAGCATGGTAATTTGCTTAATATTAATATACTTGGTATTCAAGATATGCGAAACTTTCTTTTGAGTGAATTGAATACTAAGATAAGTTTGATACTTGATAATTATTTTGAGATATGGAGGTGATAATATCAAAGTCGTGCTAGTTGAGTAATTGTGAATTTGAGAAATGCTTGTGTTGAAGTTTGCAAGTCCCATACCATTCACGTATGGTTAAAGTTGTGTAACAAATTTGAAACATGAAGTGTACCTGGCTTGTGCATCCTTATGAGTGGCGGTCGGGGACGAGCGATGGTCTTTTCCTACCAATCTATTCCCCTAGGAGCATGCGCGTAGTACTTGATTTTTGATGACTTCTAAATTTTTGCAATGAATATATGCGTTCTTTTTACTAATGTTGAGTCCATGGATTATACGCACTCTCACCTTTCCGCCTTTGCTAGCCTCTTCGGTACCGTGCATTGCCCTTTCTCACCTTGAGAGTTGGTGCAAACTTCACGGTGCATCCAAACCCGTGATACGATCGCTCTATCACACATAAACCTCCTTATATCTTCCTCAAAACAGCCACCATACCTACCTATCATGGCATTTCCATAGCCATTCCGAGATATATTGCCATGCAACTTCCATCATCATCATCATGACATACTTTACTTTTGTCATATTTCCATTGCATGATCATGTAGTTGACATCGTATTTGTGGCAAAGCCACCATGCATTATTTTTCATACATGTCACTCTTGATTCATTGCACCATCCCGGTACATCGCCGGAGGCATTCATTTAGAGTCATATCTTGTTCTAAGTTTTGAATTGTAATCCTCATGTTGTAATCAATAGAAGTGTGATGATCATCATTATTAGAGCATTGCCCAAACAAAAAAAGAGAGAAAGACCAAAAAAAGAAAGGCCCAAAAAAAGGGCAATGGTACTATCTCTTTTTCCACACTTGTGCTTCAAAGTAGCACCTTGTTCTTCATGTAGTGAGTCTCATATATTGTGCTTCAAAGTAGCACCTTGTTCTTCACGTAATGAGTCTCATAAGTTGTCTTTTTATACTAGTGGGAATTTTTCATTATAGAACTTGGCTTGTATATTCCTACGATGGGCTTCCTCAAATGCCCTAGGTCTTCATGAGCAAGCGAGTTGGATGCACACCCACTAGTTTTTCTTTTGTTGAGCATTCATAGCTCTACACTACTAGGGAAAAGCCTATACACAGAATCTTAGCAGCAGCGAGGCTCAAAAAGGAGCGCTGCTGCTAACTAGTAGTAGCGCGTGTGCGGGAAACTCGCTGCTGATAAGGATTTAGCGAGAGCGCCGCTCGGCGAAACGCGCTGCTACAAATATCGACAAAGCGGTGTTCACCTAACTCTAATTAGCAGTAGCGCGGTCGCGTGAACCGCGCTACTGCTAAGGATGTAGTAGTAGCGCGCTTTTTCTGAGATCGCTGCTGCTAAATTTCAAATTGTGACACTTTTTTGTCCGAGTTAGCAGTAGCGCCGTATCCCAAAGCGAGCTGCTGCTAATTCCTTAGCAGCAGCGCATTTTAGATCCCGCGCTACTGCTAACCCGCACTAACCCACCACCTTTCCCCACCCGTCCCTCCCCTCCCCCTCCTCTCTTTCCCTTCCCCCTACCTCCCCCTCCCCCTCCTCTCTTCCCTTCCCCCTACCTCCCCACATGCTCCCATTCTCACTCTTCTTCTTCCTCAATACTTCTCCCCCATTACTCTCTCTCTTCTATCCACCTTTCTCTCTCTTCATTACTCCTACCTAACTACACCACCTCCATTAATGCATCTCCTTTCTCTTTTTCCTTCCCCTCCACTAGTTGAAGTTGTCTCCTCCCAAATTAGGTAGCTAGGTAGATGTAGGATTTAGTTAAGTGACCTATTTGCTCCCTAACTAGATCTATCTTTGTCAAGAAGAGCTTTGTGCACTTTTGATCTCCCTACAACATCATCTCCACTGTGCTCGATCTCGATCGAGATAGAGGTGATGAAAATTTCATGCTTTTGCAAAATGGAAATATGTTTATGTGTGTGTGATATGTTTGTGGAAATTGTGTGTGTGGCATGAGTTGACGCCAAATTGTGCTTTTGAGTTGCCTATGTTTTGCGAAATGTCGATTTATTTCCGTTTGGCTAATTCCGCAAACTCTAGATCCATATATGTCCTATTTTTAGGAAGGTCATGCCAAATTTTTTATGACTTTGATGCATGCTTGCATTTTTATAATCAATTTGTTTATTATTACCGTGCGAGTTGACGATGGTCATTGGAGCGATGGTGGACAGGTGGTTGCGATCGGCGATGCAGACATGAAAGAAAATAACCGGACAGAGGTTTTATGTCCGTGTCGAAAATGCAAAGGAATAGTTTGGCTCGACCCCCATGACGATGGTCGTCGTGTCGGCCTTTGCTCATGACCGGTTTCATGGATGGCTATACTCGATGGATAATTGAAGATGAGGATGACGATGTTGAGGATGCCGACGGGGCATGCAATGATGACACGGGGCAAGACGAAGAGATGATCGATAATGGCGGCGGGGAAGAGGCCGGACATGGCGGCAGATAAGGGGCCGGACATGGCGGAGGAGAAGGGGCCGGACATAGCGGCGGAGAGAACGACATGGACTCCACGCAGCAGAGTTCGTTGGTACTAAGTTCAATTGTGTGGGACCCTCATGTTCAAGCATTGCTTCGCAAGAAGACGAGTACTGAGAGAGTTGCTTCTAGAGAGGAGGCTAAGCTGGAGCAACTGGTGGTAGACTCGAACACTCCATTGTATGATGGTTGCAATCCTGAGGTGACCCGCTTGAGTTTCACGCTCCAACTCCTGAAGACGAAGGCTAAAAACAAATGGACCAACACTAGCCTCGATGAGCATCTCAAGTACCTAAAGGATGTTTTTCCCGCGGGTAATCTATGTCCTACTAGTGTTGATGAGGCCAAGAAGATCGTGTGCCCTCTTGATCTGCCACACGTTAGATACCATGCATGCATCAACGATTGCATAACTTATCAGAAGGAGCACGCGGAAAAAACAAGTTGTCCGGTGTGCAATGCTTCTCGATACAAGAAGGCCGGGAAGAAATGTCCCCAGAAAGTTGTATGGTACTTACCGATCACTCCCGCCTCTCGTGAGGTATTTTGTAGATCCCAAGGAAGCTAAGCTAATGCGCTGTCACGCGGAGAGGAAGAAGCCCGACGATGGAGATGATCTGAAGCTGAGACACGTGAAGGATGGAAGCCAGTGGAGAGCGTTGAACAGCTTCTATCGGTATTTTGAATGTGATGCAAGGAACATCGTGCTCGGCGCATGTACCGATGGCATGAATCCGTTTGGCAACCAGAACACCAACCATAGCACATGGCCCATGTTTGTATGGATGTACAACCTCCCCACGGTTGTGCATGAAATCAAATACATTCACATGAGCATGCTTATTCAAGGGCGAAACAACCAGGAAATAATATTAATTTGTATTTGGGGCTACTTCAAGAGGAGTTAGACACGTTATGGAAAACACCGCCCAAGACATGGGACGCCAAACAAAGGTGAGTATTTCAACATGAGAGCAGCTGATCACGATAAAGGCACGACTATCTCGATTCACGGATATGTGGCGGGCCGTGTGCCATGGATATTGCGAATGCACGCGATGCATGGATGATACGATGTCTCAGCAGCTAACGTCAAGGAAAGATGGCGGGTCTGGGAAAATTGTGTACATGGGGCATCGAAGATGGCTTGAACAGGACGACCCGTGGAGAAACCGTGGAGATCTATTCAATGGTCACGCTGAGCATCGAGGACCTCCACGTAAGCGGAGCGGTGCCGAAATCGATGAGTTGTTGAAAAACTAGAAGGAGTGCCCCGCGCCAGGAAGACGATGAGAAAGGCGCCGGAGCCGCTGCTGAAGGTATGCAAGACGAGGTCTGTGTTCTGGGACTTGGAGTACTGGCACAATCTCAATACACCTCATTGCCTTGATCAAATGCATATCTGTAAGAATGTCCTTGAGAGCTTGCTTGCAACACTGATGAACATGCCGGATAAGACCAAGGATGGGCCGAAGGCAAGAAAAGACTTGCCAGATTTGAAAATCAGGGAAGATCTGCACATGCCGCCCTGTAAAATGTCAGACGAGACAGAGACGGAGACAGAGGCACGGGAGAAGAAGGGCAAGAAAATAAAGAAAGAGGATTATTGCCCCCCTTCTTGCTTCACCTTAAGTCAGGCTGAGATCAATCAATTCTTTAAGTGCCTTACCGGAGTCAAAGTTAGTTCCGGTTACTGTGGCAAGATAAGCAGATATCTAGACACGGACAAGAAAAGGTTCGGCGGGATGAAGTCTCATGACTGTCATGTGATGATGACCCAGATACTACCTGTTGCCCTTAGAGGGATAATGGACAAGCACGTCCGTGACACGCTTATTGGTCTCTGCAACTTTTTTGACATCATCTCTCGAAAGTCGATCAGTGTGAAGCATCTCCAAAGGCTACAGGAAGAGATCGTTGTGATACTAAATGAGCTTGAGATGTACTTCCCGCCCGCGTTCTTCGACGTGACGGTGCATCTGTGTGTCCATATTGTGGATGACATAATAGACCTGGGGCCGTCATTCTTGCACAACATGATGCCGTTTGAGAGGATGAATGGGATCATCAAAGGATTCGTTCGTAACATGTCCTGTCCGGATGGAAGCATCGTCCAGGGCTATTTGGCACAAGAGTGCATCTCTTTCTGTGAGAATTTTCTATATGGGCAAACCAGCCACCTGGTGTTAGTGTTGGTTTGCCCGTTAACAAGCACGATGGGAGGCTCAAAGGAGATGGTCACTGCAATGGTCGCAGGGAACTGCACGTGGCATACTCAGATCGACGCAGCGACTTTGACAGAGCAAACTTGGTAGTGCTACAACACCTAGACGAGGTAGATCCTTTCGTGGCACTGCACAAAGAAATTATCGCAAAGAAGTATCGTGACCGGGGTATGCAAGACGGACGCCGGTTACTAGAGAGCACAACTCCACTTTCTGCATTGGTTCAAAGAGCATATTATTGCTAATCCCGCGAGGAGGGCTCTAAGGACGGATTGCTCATATCGCCTTAGCACATGGCCCTCGCCCAACCTCGTAACCTATCGGGCATATGATATCAATGGATACACGTTCGCACGGAGGCCAAAGATATGGACAATGATGATCGAACTCGGGGTGACGATGGAATGCATGACCGGCAGCGATAACGGCAAGAATCAACGATTTTATGGAAGGGTCGAGGAGATCCGGGAGCTTGACTACTCGATCTGCACAACACGACGATGGCCCGTGTCGATGGGCTAAGAATGTCGAAAGAGAAAGCCGGATGTTCACTACCATGACTATACCCGACGCCAAGAGCGCTACCGTGAACGCTATCGCAAAATACGAGCCATCGGTACACGCTAAGCACGTGACACAATGCTTCTTCATAACTCACCCGCGCAATCCCAGCCGTGTTGTCGTGAGGAGAGGCAAAAGGAACATCATTGGAATGGATGGAGTCGCCAACGAGGAAGACTATGATCAGTACGGCAACCCAATGAGGGAAGATGACGATGATGATGAAGTATACGTCAAAAGAAGAATTAATACTACATTACCTAAGAAAAATCGTACTCCATGGAAAAGGCAAAGTCACAATGAGGGGCTCAATTATTCTTCGACGAACAAGAAGGGAAAGAAGCTGACTCAAAAACAAAAACGTCAGCACTGAGGAAACGTATATTATCGGTCCAATGATGTGTAATATATATATATATATATATATATATATATATGTTCCTATTTTGTATACACACTTAGCCATTATTATGCATGGGTCCAATGATGTGTAATATATATGTTCCTATTTTGCATATATATTTAACCATCAGATGATGCAATATATATCGCCCTCCCGTCGTTCACTGCCCTCGGGAAATAAAAGTGGGATAAAATAAAGAAAAAGAAAAAGGAAAACTGGCAGTAGCGACGTTGTAGCAGTGCGTTTTCCATAAACCGCTGCAGCTATTGAATTTAGTAGTAGCGAATTTTCTCCTAAACCGCTACAGCTACTGAAGTTAGTAGCAGCGCGTTTTGACATAATGCGCTACTGCTACGTCCACTTAACCCAAAATTCTCACTCGCCCTGCTTCATCCCGCCTTTTCCCCCAAAATCCTCACTCTTTCTTCCCCGTCGCACCGCCACGCCTCGACCCGCCCTCAAGCGCTCGCCCCGACTCACGGCACCGGCGCTTAGCCTCGACCTCGGCGCTTCTCCGACCCGCCCTCGACCCGACCCGGCACCGACGCTTAGCCTCGACCCCGACGCCGCCTCGACCCGGCACGCTCGCCCCGACCCGTCGGCCCTCGCCTCCCTCCTCTCCCCTCCGGCCGTCGTCGCCTGCCTCCTGCCCTGCACCCTTTGTAAACCCCCCCCCTCTCTCTCTCTGCTAGGGTTCTTCGGTTATGTTAATTAGGTTATCTATTTAGTTATGAATTTAGCTAGGTTTCAAAATTAGCTAAATTTATATGCAAAATTGAACTGGACATGTGATATGTGCATATGTCATGTTTTGGACATGTCATGTTTGGAAAATGATCCGAGTGGCCTATGTTACGCCGAATGTTGATTCACTTTCGTTCGGTGAATTTCAGCGCCGATATGTCCATTTTTAGCAAAGGTCATGCCAAATTTCCGTGAATAAAGGCATGATTTGTGCTACATAGTTGGCATATCGAGTCTTGGCACATAGATTTCTTTTATGTCATTTCTCATTTATTCATACTATTAGAAATAAATGAGGACACTTAATCATAGGAAACATGTCGAACAACGAAGAAACCGGGCCTCCCGACCAAGATGCGATTTAGATGGATTATGAGGGTGAATAAGAGTACCTCGACTATTTGATCGCTAAGCAAGGTTTGCGGTCGGCCTCGATGATGGTATCGACGCCGACATCGACACCGATGGCGCCAGACACGATGGCGGCACCGAGACCGTGGGGAAGGTACCGGCGGGAAGGTACCGATGGGGAAGGTACCGCCCCGATGCCGCTACCGAAAAGAGGAAGCATAAGAAGCAGAGGATACGAAACCTAACAAACTAGGGATTGGACGACTTTTGATCACAAAGATGGCACCGCAAGTTTGAGCCGTTATAGCCAAGAACCTCGCAAGTGCTATGGGAACCAAGTAGGATGCATCCTACGGAATGCGCGAGCATCAACGATTTATGACTTAAGGAGTAAAGAACATTTGACGCAGCTTGCTCCTAACGGTTGCACAAGAGATTCAAGTTCCCGGACCGGGATGATAACATAGAACAACCGTGGGATGATCCAAGATGAAAAAGATTAACAATCATGCCATGGGCATGTTCAAGAATGATTTGGCCTCCGGAAAGGGAGGGTGAAACGAGCTATTGAGGCTGGTGAACCCCGCCCAAGATTCTCGAGGAAAATCCGACACTTACTAAGAGGAGTTTGAAAAGTTCAAGGACACTTGCGCTACCGAGGCAGCCAAGGCTAAGGCTGCGAAATTCAAAAGCCTTCAAAAAAGGAACACGAGGAAGCATTGCTCGAAGCCGTGGCTACCTCGGTAAAAGGCCCATATGGGATAAGGAGGACGCGAACGTGAAGCCGCGGGTCTCCTGCACTTCTTCGCAAGTTCACCAACCCCTAGCATGACTTCATCGGGGCCCGCCACAAGTGGGACAAGGAGAAAAAGGTTTTTACACGACAAGATCACGAGGAAATTGATTAGACTATCGAGAAGCAACACCGGCTTGCAGCCGAAAGCCCTACTTCTTCGATGAGGCCCAAGTGGGACACCCTCTCAACCGGCCTTGAACGAACTTAAGGGACTCCCTTTGGACCAATGGCATAATATGGTCGTGTGTGCACGGCGCCGAGATGGCGCCACGTGGAAGGTGTTTTACAACGACAGCCCGGAGGCCAAGAAGCGTAAAAAGAAGTTTAGTCAGCGGACATCGACGCAAAGGTGAAGCTTGCGGTCAACAAAAAGCAGCCGAGGACGCCAAAAAGCAGCCGAGGACAAATATGAGTTGCTACAAAGAAAATCAATGCAGTTAGAATCGCTGCAGAAATGATTTTGCTACTAACTTGGTTCCACTTATCATCAACTGGGCGAAGGAAAATCCAGACAAGGCGGTACATGATTTCCCGATGCCCAGTTTCGTTGTGAGCAACTCCATGAACAACAACACCATCGCACCATCACTTGCTCAAGCAACCGGGCGTCCTCTCGCAGCCGCTCCCGCTCATAGCAGCCTGTCGGTGTCAAAACCGGCGGATCTCGGGTAGGGGGTCCCGAACTGTGTGTCTAGGCGGATGGTAACATGAGACGAGGGACACGATGTTTTACCCAGGTTCGGGCCCTCTTGATGGAGGTAAAACCCTACGTCCTGCTTGATTAATATTGATGATATGGGTAGTACAAGAGTGGATCTACCACGAGATCAAGGAGGCTAAACCCTAGAAGCTAGCCAATGGTATGATTGTTGTAATGGAGGTTATGTCCTACGGACTAAAGCCCTCCAGTTTATATAGACACCGGAGAGGGCTAGGGTTACACAGAGTAGGTTACAATGGTAGGAGATCTACATATCCGATCGCCAAGCTTGCCTTCCACGCCAAGGAAAGTCCCATCCGGACACGGGGCGGAGTCTTCAATCTTGTATCTTCGTAGTCTTGGAGTCCGTGGACGATGATAGTCCGCTGTCCGACACCCCTAGTCCAGACTCCTCAAGAGTAGCCCTAACCTCGCTTCAATGACGATGAGTCCGCGCGCATAATGTTCGGCATTGCAAGGCGGGTTCCTCCCTTAAATAATCCAGAGAAGATCATGAACACCAGGATAGTGTCCGGCTCTGCAAAATAAATTCCACATTCCACCGTAGAGAGAATAAAATGTACACAAGTTCAATCTGCTCACGTATTTTGCGGTGTGACGTCACACCACTACCAAGCCTTTACTTGAATCGTTTTTTATTATACCGCCTCAGCGCATTTAGCGAAGCGGTTTCCTTGGCACATCTTGTCGAAGCAGAGATCGTGTTCCCCTTATTTCGGGATTCTCATCAATACGGACGTGGGTAACCCAACCACGCCATTGATGGTGGTGCTTGGGAGATAAGCGAGTTTTACCAGGCTAGTGGGGACGCATAGTCTTTGTCCGCCTATATAAGGGATAAGGATTCACCTTTTCACCTACGCCTTCTTCCTCCTTTGCTTATCCATCTCCGCGCACTCGAGCTCCAGCGCCCAAGTTTACGCATCTCGTCTCAACCTTCTCCGACCATGTCCGGAGCGGGAGGCAAGTGGTTGGCCTCCACCGTTAAGGAGGAGCACATCACAAAGCTGCGCTGACGCGGATACCTTTCCGCGACGTCGCGCACTACCGCCCGACGAGGGCAGCTCATCCCCACCCCCAGCGCCATGAGAGGGTCGCTTTCCTCCCCACTTCCTCCGCTGGATGGGCTTTCCACTTCACCCCTTTGTCCGGGGCTCATGTTCTACTACGGCCTGGATTTCCATGATCTGGCGCCGAACTTCATCCTCAACATCTCGGTGTTTATCATCGTGTGCGAGGCCTTCCTCTGCATCCAGCCCCACTTAGGCTTGTGGCTCAAGACCTTCAATGTCAAGCCGAAGGTAGTGAAGGGCACTCAAGCGGAGTGCGGAGGCGCCATGTTGGGCAAGATGCCCAACGTCCTTTGGTTTGAAGGGGTCTTCGTGGAATCCGTCAAGGGGTGGCAGTCGGGGTGATTCTATATCACCGAGTCTCGAGACCCTACGTGGGCGGCGGCCCCCGAGTTCAGATCTGGCATCCCTACGCAGCTCACCTCCTGGAAAGAGAAGGGCTTGCTGTGGGGCAGTTCGAAGGAGCTGACGGACTCAAGCCCGTATCCGTAAGTGGTGAATAAGAAGCTCAGGCTGGTTAACGTGGTCCAAGTCATGCTCGTCCGCCGGATTCTCCCATGCCAAGAATGGGCATTCAATTTGTGGGAGTTCAATCCAGAACAACACCAGGCGTTGAGCGGGCTCTTCGACACGACGTACGAAGGCGCCTGGAGGGTGCTGTTCAAGGGCGCCGAAGCCCCTGCATCCGCGACGGAAGATCGCGGATTTCACTCGCAGCGTCCAGCTGACGATGTAAGTGATTCTACCCCTTTACGGGACACTTATTGTTAATAGATTGATTCTAAGCGGGTTTCAATCTCCCTTTTCCTTTGACAGGAATGGATGAAGAAGGCCGAGCAGCTCATCTGCCTGGCTCCCATGCCGAAGACCAGTGGGCGCCCATCTAGCGGGCTATCGGTCCTGCACCGCATGTGGTGCCGAGAAGAAGGCCAAGAAGGTGGCCACGGGCACTCGAAAGAGTTCCCGTTTTCAAGTCTCCGACGACTCCGAGGCGGACTCCTCCCCCGAAGATGAGGAGGAGGAAGAAGACTCTCTCCCAGAGGAGGGAGAGAGGAAGAGGAAGGCTTCCCCAACATGGGAGGCCGAAGGGTCCAAGAGGGGGAGAACCATTCCCCCGGACAGCTCTGCCAACACCAACATTGGCGGCGAAGAGTGGCCTTCAAGGGCCAGGCCTCTGGCGAGATCGTAAGTATCCGGATCCCTGAATGATTTGTAATTTCTCCTTTGTGTCACATAGTGTCCTTCTAATGCCGCATGCTGCCTGCAGTCCGGCCGATGATGATCTCCCCGCTTCATCGAGCGGGTCATTGGCTCCGTCGGATGTGGATTCTATCCCGACTGCCTCCACCCCTCGCACCGATGAGGATGCCGAGGTGGGATCCCAGAAAGGGACCCATCAGGAGGAGGCTCCGGAGGCGCCGCAAGGCAGCCTCCCGGACTTTGCGCTGGACTCTACGCAGGAACCTGCAGTGGTTCCGGAATCGGGCAAGCGGCCCCTTCGCAAGAAGGGCAAGACCGTGACGCCGGCGGCCTCCGTCCAACCGGAGGCGCCGGACAACTTGCTGGAGGCGCTCCAAGGTGACTCCATTGAGGAAGAACACCGCACTTTGTTATGAGTGCGGTGATTCGAAGGTTCACTTCGCCAAGAGCGGGCCGACCGAAGCTTCGCATAGCCTTCTAACAGCTTTGAGGTAAGAAGTTAAAATTATGTAATGTAATACCGCATAGACAAGAGCCTCGATGCTCGGTCCGGTGTTCAAAAGAAAAGCCGGACCGAGGATCTAAAAAGATATACGCAGGTTGCTAAAAGTATGTCAATATGGGTTTGCAGTCAGTCTTGCCGACCTCTGCCAGACCGATCATGAGGTTGGTGCATTGAAGCAAGATCTCGAGCGGTCCGAGCGAGAGCTCGGCCATGCCAAGAAGCAGCTCGAGTACAAAGAAGGTGAGTAACACCACTTTGAAAAGTTACCTTACAGAAAAGGATTTAGGTTGCAATAAGAGAATAACAAGGATAACATGGGTACTGCAGGGCCACGAACAAGGTGGCAGCCCCAGAAGAGGCTGTGTCCGCGTCAACGCATAATCGCCGCGAACGGGCAGAGCGAGAAAAGCAGGAGGCACGGGTGGCGGAGGTGCGGCAGGAGCTCCAGGCTCTCATGGATAAGCATGAGAGTTTGGAGCGCGACTCAAAGACTCGAGAGTCCGAGCTCGCCTCGGCTCTCGAAAGTGCCAAGTCCGCCAAGGCCGAGGCCCGTAATGCCCTTCAGGAAGTTGACGATATGAAGAAAATAGCGGCGGGTAAGGCATTTTTCATGCAAAGCAAGCATGTTAATGTAAACTACCTGACACTTACCCGAATTCGGAGCTCTCTAGGGGCGTTTGCAGATCTGCCTCACAGTGTATCCGATGCTACCGCATTCTACCATGGCGAGGAGGGGAGCTCAACGGAGAAGGTCTTCGGTCTCAAGACGCCGAGGCGCCATCCGGTGCTTTCTAGCGACCAGTGAAGCACTGGTCGAGCTCCTAAGGTAGCCGAGGAGGCCATGAAGGGCCTTATAGTCCGGCTGTGGCCTGGACAGGCCATGCCTGGGAGCTACTTCGGCCTCATGCGGCGGCTGGTGGATGCGTGCCCCTGGGTGGATGTCATCAAGCGCTCCACCTGTATTGAAGGTGCACTGGGGCAGGCTGGATGCGGAGAGCCTTCTTACTGACCCGCCGCCAGCGGGCAAGGAGTATCGTACGCCCGAAATGTACTATAAGACTGTCCTGAAGGGTGCCCGCAATATTGCGGATGAGTGCCCCAGAGATGTAATTATTGAGTAAACTCGCTATGTATTATCCTGTGCGCTAAAAACTTTGTTCATATGCGCTATGCAACTCTTGTTTAATTTAAAATATTACCTTCTGTGCGGCCGTTTATAAAATCTGAGAGATGGCAAGTCGTTGGCTTCAGCCCCCAAGCCACGAGTGCTGGGGTGTTCGGGATAAACTTGAGCACTCTTGTTCCCATTTTTGGGTCCATCTAGAGAGGCGCTCAACACAACGAACAAGGCAACCGGACTTATAATGCTTGAACACTCTCACTTAGCCATAGAATTCTATAATTTTAAATTTCGGTGAAGCCCCTAGTATTCGGAAGACCGAATTCGGGGCGCTATCCACGCCTTCGCCGGAAATTATCCGGTGCTTACAAGTGGCATAAGTCTTTAGGGACCCAAAAGACCTCTCGAATAGCGACCAGCCTCGCCTTATCATGCCGCCGTTTTAGCTTTCTCCTCGAGGCGCCGCCCAGCTCAACCGCCAAATCATAGTGGTTCTCCCAGTGCCACCTTAGCCGACAGAACGGAACGTAAGGCACGAAAACGTGGGAGCCGGGCAAACCCAACTATTGACCCAAGACATGATTCGGAGCCGATTCATATAATGCTATAAGTTTGGGGTGCCGCACTTGTGAAAGTGTTCGGACTTATCACACCATAATGTGGGGAACATAATCCCCTGGTGTATTCGTCCGTACCAAAATATACGGGTGCACGATGTCATTGGTGAACATATATGTAAAGTAATGCAATAACAGGCAAAAAGTGCTGCATTATTTATTCAAGGGATTCTGCTATGAGTGCGGAAATGATACAAATAGTGCGGTAAGAAAGGGATTGGACTAATTAAACATGTCCCCCTCCAGGGGTGGGCTGCGTACTGGTGTGTATAATCAAATTTAATGCTCGTAGTGGAGACCACCTGAGTATTCGTCGTAGCCTTCTTTCCTTCCTGGCTGTTGCATCGTGAGTTCGGCGGGTTCACCGCCGGACAGGACCTCTGGTGAACGGAGTCCTGTGTATGAAAAGAAGAAAAAGGATAAAAAAGAGCGACACACTTGGGAGCCCCTGGTGTGGTCGAGCCGCACTCTGGGTTTGTTGTGGTCGTGCCCCTCCCCCTAGGCCCATGGTATCTCCAGAGCGTAATGATGTACGCGGAGGGTTGGTCTTGCAATTATGCAAGGGCTGGGGTTGGGGCCGCATTGCTACGTGTGCTCGGAACGTGCCAGGTGGTCTTGGTTGATGTTGCTCCGGGCCCGTTTGGCCGTGTCCGGCCGTTTAACGGCCGGACTCGAAAATTGCCTTAGAAGGCTGCTCTGTACTTCTGCCGTGAGAGCCGCTGTATGTTCCTCCGTTCAGAGGGAGCGTTCCATATTTCCATTGACCGTGATGACTCCACGAGGGCCTGGCATCTTGAGCTTGAGGTATGCATAATGCGGCACCGCGTTGAACTTTGCAAACGCGGTTCGTCTGAGCAGAGCGTGATAGCCGCTGCGCAATGGGACTATGTCAAAGATTAACTCCTCGCTCCGGAAATTGTCCGGGGATCCGAAGACCACTTCTAGTGTGACTGAGCCTTTACAATTGGCCTCAACACCTGGTATGACGCCTTTGAAGGTCGTCTTTGTAGGTTTAATCCTTGAGGGGTCTATGCCCATCTTGCGCACTGTATCCTGATAAAGCAGGTTCAGCACTCTTGCCGCCGTCCATCGACTCTCGTGAGGTGAAATCCATCGGCGATTGGGTCTAAAACCAATGCGGCGAATCCGCCATGGCGGATACTGGTCGGATGATCTCTTCGATCGAAAGTGATTGGGCAAGAGGACCATGGATTGAACTTCGGGGCGACTGGCTCCATCGCATATACGTCCCTTAGTGCATGCTTCCGCTCCCTCTTGGGTACATGGGTTGCGTATATCATGTTCACCGTCCACACTTGTGGGGGGAAACCCTTCTGCCCTCTACTGTTCGGCGGCCGGGTCTCTTCCTCGTCATCGCTATGCAGCCCCTTGTCATTGTTTTCGGCAATTAACTTGCCTGCCTGCTTGAATACCCAACAGTATCTGTTGGTGTGATTAGCTGGCTTTTCGGATGTGCCATGTATCTGTCATAAGCGATCGAGTATTCGGTCCAAATTGGACAGACCCGGAGTGGTTCTTTTGAATGGCTTCTTCCGCTGACCGGGTTTAGAGCCTCGGAATCCGGTGTTGACCGCCGTATCCTCCTTGTTGTCGCCGTTAATGCGGCGTTTACTTTTGTTTCGACGCGACCTGCCATTGTGGTCCTTAGTATCCGGACTGCCAGAATTTTTACTGAGGTTGTTGCTGCGAGCTAGCCAGCTGTCTTCTCCCGCACAGAAGCGGGTCATTAGAGATGTGAGGGCTGCCATGGATTTCGGCTTTTCCTGTCCTAGGTGCCGGGCTAGCCACTCATCGCGGATGTTATGTTGCGAGGGCCTCTGCATCCGGACAGTCGACGATTTGATTTTTCTTTATTAAGAACCGTGTCCAGAACTGTCTGGCCGATTCGCCTGGCTGCTGAATTATGTGGCTTAGGTCATCGGCGTCTGGTGGTTGCACATATGTGCCCTCAAAGTTGTCGAGGAATGCGGCTTCCAGGTCTTCCCAACACCCAATTGACTCTGCGGGCAAGCTGTTAAGCCAATGCCGAGCTGGTCCTTTAAGCTTGAGTGGGAGATACTTGATGGCGTGGAGATCGTCGCCGCGGGCCATATGGATTTGAAGGAGATAATCTTCGATCCAAACCGCGGGGTCTGTTGTGCCATCGTAGGATTCAATGTTTACGGGTTTAAACCCTTCAGGGATTTGATGATCCATTACTTCGTCAGTGAAGCATAGCGGGTGTGCGGAGCCTCTATATTGAGCGATATCACGACGTAGCTCGAGGGAGCGTTGTCTGCTGTGTTCGGCCCGGCCGGAGTTGTCGTATCCGGCGCGACGGTATTCGTCGTGGGTCGTGGGGCGCCCACGTGATCCGTAGATGGATCTGGATTGCCTTGCTTTGTCCTCCAATATATCTCGCAAGTCCGGCGTGTTCCCTCTTGGCTTCGTACTTTTGGAGCGATGCCGGGGTATGGTCTTGGTGGAGGGCCTGGATGCCTCTCTGTCGCAACCATGGGTTGGTCGGTCAGCCGTATTGTGCGCTGGTGATGAAGGTATGTATGCTTCCTCCTCTAATTGGGGGAGCAACTTGCGTTTTGGGTAGCTTTTGGAGGGGCGTTCGAGTTCGTACTCTTCGGCCGCGAGGACCTCGGTCCATCGATCGGCCAGCAGGTCTTGATCAGCTCGAAGCTGCTGCTGCTTTTTCTTTAGGCTATTTGCCGTGGCGATAAGCCTGCGTTTAAAATGCTCTTGTTCGACGGGATCCTCTGGCACGACGAATTCGTCGTCGTTGAGGCTTGCCTCGTCTCCGGAGGGAGGTATGTAATTATCATCCTTGACCTCTTCGTCTGCCGCTCTCTCGTGAGGGCTTGCTTCACGATCCTCCCGCTGAATCTTCTGGAGGGGATTGTCTTCGACCTTTATGCAGGGGGTTATTATCTCCTGTGCGGAATCTCCATTCTTCTTTGTGGCGGGATTTAGAGCGGCGCCGCTGACGTCGGCGCTTGGGCTGTTTCTTTAGGGAATCTGCTTCCGCTGCTTCTTCGCCGTCCCCACCTTTTGGGGTGTCCACCATGTATATGTCATATGACGAGGTGGTCTTCCAGTTCCTCAGAGGCGCTTAGCTCGGTTCGTCTCCGGCATCGTCGTCCATACCGTCGATGTCATCGGAGTCATAGTCTAGCATGTCGGTTAGATCGTCGATAGTGGCTACGAAGTGGGTGGTGGGTGGGTTCTGAATTTCTTTGTCGTCCGCATCCCAACCATCCTGGCCATAGTCCGGCCAGGTCTCTCCGGATAGCGAGAGATGTTTTAGCGAATTTAGGATGTCGCCAAAGGGCGAGTGTTGGAAGATGTCCGCGGCGGTGAACTCCATGACCGGCGCCCAATCAGACTCGATTGGCAGGGGCGCGGGAGGTCCGGCGTCCGGCAGGGAGTCCGGAACCTCGGAGTTATGAGCTTTGCAGGGGACAAGGTTAGTGTTCGGCTCCATCGCCGTGGAAGTTGCAGCCCCCGAGGCAGTGTCCAGCCACCGGTCCTCGATCTGGGCGATGGGCTCCGGACTGAGGGCCGGCGCGGATCCGTGTGCGGCAACCAAGGCACTGTCCGACGGCAGAGCTAAATCGTGCCCATCGTGACAATGCGGCACGCTCGGCTGTGGCTCGAGCCGGTCGAAGATCAAGTCCCCGCGGATGTCAGCCGTGAAGTTTAGGCTTCCAACGACGACAGACAGCCGGGCGTAGCTTTCGATCTGCTCCAGATGGCCAAGTGAATTAGCCCGTAGTGCGAAGCCGCCGAATACGAAGATTTGTCCGGGGAGAAAAGTCTCACCCTGGACGGCGTTGTTGTTGATTGAAGAAGTCATCGAGCCTATCGGTGACGACACAGA
Source organism: Aegilops speltoides (assembly GCA_021437245.1). NCBI lineage: Eukaryota > Viridiplantae > Streptophyta > Magnoliopsida > Poales > Poaceae > Aegilops > Aegilops speltoides. Next base: position 347,980,515 of record CM038143.1, on the reverse strand, counting down.
GGAACTCTCAATGAAAGCACCAATGTCGGTGTCAAAACCGGCGGATCTCGGGTAGGGGTCCCGAATCTGTGCGTCTAGGCGGATGGTAACAGAGAGCGAGGGACACGATGTTTTACCAGTGTTCGGGCCCTCTTGATGGAGGTAAAACCCTACGTCTTTGCTTGATTAATATTGATGATATGGGTAGTACAAGAGTGGATCTACCACGAGATCAAGCAGGCTAAACCCTAGAAGCTAGCCTATGGTATGATTGTTGTAATGGAGGTTATGTCCTATGGACTAAAGCCCTCCGGTTTATATAGACACCGGAGAGGGCTAGGGTTACACAGAGTCGGTTACAATGGTAGGAGATCTACATATCCGTATCGCCAAGCTTGCCTTCCACGCCAAGGAAAGTCCCATCCGGACACGGGACGGAGTCTTCAATCTTGTATATTCGTAGTCTTGGAGTCCGGCGGACGATGATAGTCCGGCTGTCCGGACACCCCCTAGTCCAGGACTCCCTCACAGCCCGTCCTCAGTCTCAGGCGCGCTAGGTGGGCCTTCGTCTTTGGCTGAGCTCGACGCCGTCACGGTAATTACATGTCGCACCAACATATATATATATATACAATATTCCATTTTTGTTGCCTTTCGGTTGTTTTACACCACAGACATATGTGTTTGCAGGTGAAAGAAACCCCGTGCACCATACTCTACTTGATCAAAGGCCAAAAGGTGGACGTGCGAAAGGGGATGATAATGGACACCTCTCAACGCACGTTCCACAACCAGCCGATCCCCGCTGGGCACTTTAGGGTTAGCTTGACCAGTGTGAAATCGGGGCACGAGGATTTGCCTCCTCCAGTACAGCATGTGGGAGCGGGCGACGAGACCCGCCAGCAGATTGAAGCTGCAAGAATTGGGTGCTGCTATGGCGAAGAATCTTATTAAATGCAGGAGCGGCGAGAGCACACAATAACTACCACACATCAACAAGCATGTGCGGAGACCACCACCCGCCTACGCAATTACCAGCTCTGTAGTGCGGGTGAGGCGGCGGACGACATGATGAAGGGGTGCAATAGTCTTGGCTGATGTAATTTCTCTGTAGAGAACAGAGAATGGATGATGAGACGGAGGTCGACCCTATGGATTACCTCAATACAAGCAGTATGATCGTGACATAGATATGATGAGTCAACCATATGACTAATCGGGCTATCGACTTGCTAATGAGGATATGGATGATATGCCCGGCAGGGTCGTACCATGGATTGCAAAAGTCTCTCTTGAAATCCTCATAGGACACGCTCAAGATGCCGCCTCAATCTGAGCTCAACTAGCGGGCGCGAGGGTCGTCTGATGCTTAGCCCGGGAACATCAAGGGGCAGGGGTTAAGGAAGGGCTGGAAGGTGTGCCCAAGAAAAGGAGAGGAAGAGATCGGGAAGGTAATCGCCTCAAACAAGCCATAGCACGTAGCAGCCAGACGATGCATTACGAAGGCGTGTACCGTGAAAGGTGTGGTCATGTTCCATCTCACGGGCGAGCCGATGCTACCGCCAAAACATTGGAGGCACTATCGAGGAATCTCGGGAGATCGCACGACCATGTCTTTGTCGAGAAAAGCCTACTAGCCTCAAAGGATCCAAGATATCCGACATCTGCGGCTCGTGTGCACGAGGAAGTGCTACGTCGACACATGGCCCATGGAGGTGTTCTTCTGCGGTTTGACCATATCTTTGAGATGTTTCTAACAAGGCGGCTTGATTTTACTATCGTCGCCTTTTTGCGCTACATATGAGCTCCGTCATGAAGAGTGAAGAAGTCTCGCAAATCGTGTGGCGGATCCGTACTACATGCACGAGTCTTTCTTGAGTCTCGGCGACTTTGGCGTGAAACGCTAGGGAGTACCTCCAAAACTTCATGGATGCAGAATAAGGACCGGAAATTGTCCTCGTGCCTTATCATCCAAAGTAAGTCGGTTCTGACAACCCTTTCGTACATTTCAATCATTCCTTCTCTCTCATATGGGGAATAATTTGAGGTGTCTTTTCCCTTGACAGGGCGCCGTCCTTATCGTTCTTTATCCGCAAGTCTCCCCGCGCCGTGTATTTTGACCCTTCCGGATACTACGAGAAAAAGGACTACACCCACATAATGAATATTCTAGATGATGCTCTCCAAGGCTTCACTTTAGAGGTGTCCACGTGCGGATCAGAAACAAAGGAACAAGAAGATGGGTTTCACGCATAAAACTAACTTCTCCTGCATCCATGTCCCAAAACCAAGCAAGAAGGATGGATTCTACATCGTCCATCTCATGATTCAGTTCAACACGGATCACCAAAAGCTTCGCATTAACAGCAGAAATGATGATCATATCCACAAGTGGCTAGAATCTCATGGAGAAGCGAATTATAAACTTAGAGATGACTTCTTTCGTATCCAAAGCGACATTGCGACGATCATCATGAAAGAAGTCGTCGATGAGAAGGGGATGTTCCACCACTGTGACGCCCGGATATTTAAGCTACAGTGAACCTCCGCTCAGGATGCCATGTCACCTCGATTACTGTTGCTAGTCTCACGTTAGTTCGAAACCGATTCAAAATTCAAATTCAAAATCAAGCAAACAATAAATGTTTTCAAATGTTAAAACTAAAATGTTCGGTGCGAGCCAAATAATGCATAGGTAATTGTGGTGGAGAAACCACACTTTTATAAAATCTTTAGATGCTCAAATGGGAATGAAACAACAACATAACCAATTTCATAAATGCCTTTTGTTAATTATAAAATGTGAAAATTATTTTATTTAGGGGTTTAAACTTTGGTAACAGAGGTATAATAAGTAATACTGAATTTGGTACAACTTTTATGTTTTTATAAAACTCAGATAAGATGGGACTAGAAATAAAATAGTAAAGAAAAAAAATAAATAAAAATAAAAGACTAAACATGATTAGAAAAAAAACAAAACAAAGTAAAAGCCCCCTCCAAACTGGGCCTCGGCCCAGCAGGCTACAGGGCCGCCAGGCCGGCCCAGCCGCACCCCACACCCTCTCCCTTATCCACCCCACTGGGGGAAAACCCTAACCACCCACCCCACTCACCCCACTCCTCTCTCCCCCTCCCCATTCTGGATCGGGATCGGGCACCCGACGCCCGACGCCCCGGCTCGCCCCCGCCGTCTCACCGTTCGCCGGCGACCGCCCCGTCCTCATCTCCTCCCCATCATTCCTTCGTGGCCGAGCCGCACCCGCTTGTCGTCGCCGTGTGCCACCACCGCCGCCCGAAGGCCCCCTCGTCGCCGACCATCGCCGCCGCTCGGATCGCCCTCCGCCTCGCGTCTCCGACCTCGTCGCTCGCCTACGCTGGACCTCCTCCTCTACGTCGCCGTCGTCCTCGTCCTCCTCCCCAAAGGCTCCATCGAGCCTCGCCGACCCTCGCCTCTGCAACGCCGGTGAGGCCACAGCCTCCCTCTCCTCTCTCCCTCTCATTGCGTCGCGTGCCGCACCCGTTCGCCTGCTCGACCAGTAGCCTACCACGCACTCTGTGCGCCCAGCCTTCTACCCTTCCAACCAGCCAGCCACGGCGCTGTCGCCCCTTTGCCTACACTGCCTTACCTCGCGACACCTTGCCGCGTCCTTGGTCGCCGTCGTCGTCAGGGGCCTCATCCCACTCCTTACGTCCGCCCTCCCTTTGGCGGCCTCTCTCCGCCAACCACCAGCGCCGCCTGCTCCGACCATCGGGCCGGGCCGTCTTGCCCTTGCCTTGGCGCCTTGTCGGTGGCGCTCGTCGCCGATCCACCGGCGCCAGTGGCAAGGCGCCCTCTAAGGCGCTTGGGCCTATGACATATGGGCCCCTCCAACAGAACGTTTTTTTTTAAAAGAGTAAATAAAAATAATAAATAAATGAATAAATAAATAAATAATTTAATTAATTCTGATTAAATTAACTCATTAAGGTTAATTAACCTAATTAACTAGGTTAATTAGCTAAATTAATTCATATGACAGTGGGGCCCACCCCCTAATTAATTTTGATTAGATTAATTAAACTGGTTAATTAACATGTGTCACTGACCAGTAGGACCCACTGGTCAGGTTGACCAGTCAACCCTGTTGACTGCTGATGTCAGCATGACATCATGCTGATGTCATAAATACGTTTTCGAATTAAATTAAATAATTAATTAAATTCCAGAAATTATTAAAATCTTTAGAAAATCATATCTTTTAATCCGTAACTTTCGGATTAAATTATTTTCAACATGAAAGTTGCTCGAGCAGCGAGGCGAATCCGGATATGCAGCCGTTAAATCGCCACACATCCTAGCATAGCAAACTCGCAACTTTCCCCTCGGTTCATCTGTCCAAAACGCGAAACAGGGATACTTTCCGAATGTTTCCCCTTCACCGGCATCACCTACTACGCGTTAGGGCACACCAAACACCGCGTATTGCCTTGTTACGCTTTGTGATGCTTTGTTTGCTCTGCTATTTATTGTGTTCCTCTCATTACTTCTTTCCTAGAGACCCGAGACCGGCGCCGCTGCTACCCGTCACGACTATGGAGTTGTGACCCCCTCCTTCTTGTCGAGCAACCAGGCAAGCCCCCTTGATCACGAGATATCGCCTATTCTCCTCTATCTGCTTGCATTAGAGTAGTGTAGCATATTCTTGCTTTAGTTAATCCTATTCTGATGCATAGCCTGACATTGTTGCTACATCTGTTGATACCTTACCTGCAATCCTAAATACTTAGTATAGGATGCTAGTTTATCATCATTGGCCCTACATTCTTGTCAGTCTGCCTTGCTATACTATTGGGCCGTGATCACTCGGGAGGTGATCACGGGTATATACTATACATACATACATACTACAGATGGTGACTAAAGTCGGGTCCGCTCGAAGAGTACCCGCGAGTGATTCACGGATTGGGGGCTGAAAGGACCTTTGTCCCGACGGCCCTCTGTGTGGATCTTTGTGGCGGAAGCGGCAGGCGCAGTTGAGGCCACCTAGGCGAGAGGTGGGCACAGGCCTGATCGGCGTCATGGTTGCTTCATAATAACACGCTTAACGAGATCTTGGTATTTGATCCGAGTCGGCCATTTGGTCTATCGCACTAACCATCTCGTGGGAGTAGTTATGGGTATCCGGCGTCGTGGTATCGGCGAAGCCTTCTTGGCGTCGGACGACGAGCGGCGCGCGGATTGGGCTGGAACGCCACTAGGCTAGGTGCGCTTCCGCCGCCCTACATAGCGTCTTGAGTGTGCTTTCGAGGCGATGGGCCTGCACCCTGCACGCTTAGGTTTAGACCGGCGTGTTTGACCTCTCTGTTGTGCCTAGGTGGGGCTGCGGCGTGTTGATCTTAGAGGCGGGCATGACCCAGAAAGTGTGTCCGCCAAATGGGATCAAGCGTGTTGGGTTATGTGGTGCACCCTGCAGGAATTAATCTATTGAATAGCCGTGTCCCTCGGTAAAGGGCGACCGGAGTTGTACCTCGACCTTATGACAACTAGAACTGGATACTTAATAAAACACACCCTTCCAAGTTCCACAGACAACCCGGTGATCGCTTTTCCGCAGGCGACGAGGAGGATCGCGGGTAGGATTATACTATGCGATGCTCTTGGAGATGCTAGTTGGAGATGCTACTTGGAGATGCTACTTGGCGATGCTACTTGGAGGACTTGGTCTACTCTCTTCTACATCTTTGCAAGGCGGAGGCTGCGAGCGTAGTCTTCAACAGACTAGCTATCCCCTCTTATTACGGCATTCTGCATTCGGTCCACCGATATGGCCTCCTTACACATATACCCATGCATTGTAGTATAGTTCCTTGCTTACAGTACTTTGGATGAGTACTCACGGTTGCTTTCTCCCCTTTTCCCCTTTCCCTTCTACGGTTGGCGCAACGGATCTTTGGAGCCAGAGCGACGCCACCGTCGATGACTACTACTACTGGGAGGTGCCTACTACTACGTGCGCTGTCTTGGCGGCGACCGGGAGTAGTTTAGGAGGATCGAGCGGGAGGCTGCGCCTCTTCGATCTGTATCGATTGGTGCTAGCCTTCTTAAGGCAAACTTGTTTAACTTATGTCCGTACTCGGATATTGTTGCTTCCACGACTTCGTCTATGATCGAGCACTTGTATTCGAGCCCTCGAGGCCCCTGGCTTGTATTATGATGCTTGTATGACTTATTTATGTTTTAGAGTTGTGTTGTGATATCTTCCGTGAGTCCACGATCTTGATCGTTACCGTTTGCGTGCATGATTAGTGTACGATTGAATCGGGGGCGTCACAAGTTGGTATCAGAGCCGACTGCCTGTAGGAATCCCCTTCCCAACTCCTTGGCCGAAGTCGAGTCTAGACTTTACAAAACTTTTACTAACATGGCTGTGCGGCCCATGGGCCCACGTCGCCATTGGGTGGTATTAGGATCTTTTACTCCTTGTCTATACTCTGGGACTCTGATCTCTCCTCTATTCGGGTTAAATGATTTTACTAAATCTAACTCTAGGTTCTCGTAACTACTTCCTCCCGGAGAACCATTTGATACAGGTGATCGCCCGATGCACTAGAAGATTCCGAAGTTACTCTCCGATGTTCCCTCGATACTTGTGCCCACGGCCTTTGCAAATTCCCTGCCAGTGTATATCGTTATGGGTAACTACATACACTTGCCCTTTCAATCAATTGATCTTGTTATTACAAGATACCTGAAATACCGGATATTACGAGGATCGTTTGTGTCTGCTGCCTTGCAGCTCCTTTTCCTCATGAATACACCTGCAAATAATTCCTCACACTTATCGAGTATCTGCTCATTTCCAGTTGTTTGTGTGTTTCACAAAAGTCTTCGAAATACTTTTCGATCCTTTGATAATCCTTAGCAGCTTGTTGCTCTACAAATACCTGACTGCTTGCATTATGGTTATTTTCCATATGTTTAGCAATATTCACGAGCATCCCTTGTCACTGTCATTTTGAGTCTTTGACTCAATATGTTTGTGAATGCTCGCAATCATCAATCCAATCGAGAATTCATCCTTCCGGCTCAGACATCATTTTAAACATGAGCTGGTTCTCGACCAATCGGATTGCCACGGTTGTACCCCTAAGTCTCATAACTTATCCATCCTTAATCAAACCATTTGCTTGATCCCTTGATGGAAATCATAATTCTTTGCATTTGAGCTTGAATTAGTCGGATGTTTCTATAATCGAGATCTCCTTGCATTCTTCTTCCTCTCGGTTGGGTGCGATACTCCCATCAGCTTTGTTGTGGATCGCCCGATCCATTGTTGGATTTCATCCGACATCGGCCTTCATGTTCAATAACCTTGTGAGCCTTTCCACGGGTATATAACGCCTTTGGTAAATTGTATCCTCTGCTTTGACAACCATGCTCTACTTTTGAGCTTGTGTTATTTATACGAAGTTAAGTGGTATATGTTCCTAAGAAGCCTCGTTGGGTTGAACCTATGCATTCCTTAATATGTGTGAACTCGAAAGTTTTCACGAGTCATACTCTTCTGGTATTTTGCTAGATGAAGTTTCAACACTACAACTTCTTCGAAAGTGAGAGGTGAATGGAAGGTTATACATTGAAGAAGTGGGAGTCAACCTTGAACTTTGTGTTCATGCCCATGGACACGATGTGGAACCTACCATAGAAGCTTCTTGTTATAATAACTATTTCGTTGATATAATATCATCTAGTATCTGTGGATTGATCTTTTGCAATCGTGGTTCCGACCATGTTCTCCTTTAAATACCATTTCTCGTGCAAGTTTAAGCACTTGTCATCTGTAGAGCAATACCCCAGTCCAACCTCTGCTTTGATCTGACGTCGAGTATTACCCCCCTGGTATCTCGAGATTATAATGGAACTGCATAACTTCTTATGAGTTCTTCATCAAGTGCTACCTTCCCACTGATTCCAATTTTTCATGGGCTCTGAGTTATTAAACACTCAAAGGCACCGATAACTGAATCGAGTCTGCACTACGGTTCAACAACTTTTGATAATCTTCTTTAAGTACGAGTTTGTACCCGATCGCGTCATTTCTAGCCTGTTCGGCTACATCCTTACCGTGCTAATTTTAATTATGCTACTTGGTTCTTCCCGGAGCACAATTTTCGACGATGAGCTAAGCTTACGTCGATTTTTCCTCGTCTTATCATTTCACCTTGAACAACAAGCTTGATTTCAAGTTTGTGTCGTATCCGTGGTTCAAAAAAAAAATCTTTTGCTGCATCAGTCCTTTTACTTGATGTAGTGGATGTTCGATTACATCTTCATGAAACCTCTCGATAAAATTTGTGATGATCATCATCACCATTCTGTGCTCTTCCAGGATATCAATCAAATTCATGATGGGAAATACCATCCTTGCCCCTCGATGATTGTGTTATCATCGACAACATTCTTGCCTTCCCCCAACACAAACTTGTTCATGTTATGGATGGTACCTGCTATCCAGCTTGTATGATGTTCTACATTGAAGTATTATCATCTGTTAGGTCAAGAATGTCGTGAGGATTACTCCACCTCTTAAGAATTCTTGGTATCGTGATACTTCTCTCCATCACCATTCTTTCTTGGTCCTCGTGTTGATTCGATCGTGATGTTTGGGTTCTGCCCTTCTAGCAACCATATTGCTTTGAATATTATGGTCGGCCGTTCACTCTTAGACCATTTATTATTATTGAATCACCATTCTGACATTGGTCGTGCAACCCAACCCATATTTCGGGTGTACCTTTCAACCAATGTTTAATTGTGTATGTTTTCCTCGAGCATACATCATGATACCATTTGATCTGACAAATGTTATCTCCTTGTTCACATAATTGTGGAAATCCAGCTTTTGATAATCTCGATAAATTGTCGCTGATTTCCATCAGCCACCCCATCATCCTCTCCTTGGTTTAATGATGATGAATCCTTGTCTTCGAACTCACTTCCATAGTCATTTCCCGAGAATCTTGCAATGTCATTTCGCCAATTCGTGTCACACCTTTCTTCTCGGACATCCACGAGTGAGGTATCATGACACCAAGCGGATCTGAAACTTCGATCGGATATGATGGTTGGGACAACTTTTCACGAGATATGATGTTGGTCCTTTGATGACCCGGTAATATGATGTCATGCCTAGCACCCCCCCTGGCTGGAGGGCCTATCATTATAATTTCTTTTGCAAGGATAACTATTCTTCCTGAAGGAAATTGTAAAACTTATTCTATAAGTTATTCCTGATGAATCCTCTGAGTATCCAAAGTCTGACCTTTGCTTGAAGACCATGCAATGCTATCTCGAAGCATGTTTGTGGTACTCCGATTTTCAACAAGAACATTTAAAGCCCAATGCTAAATGTTTCTTGATCAATTATCCAAACACCGCTGTATGGGTAATGTCATGAAAATTTTCTCCCCTACCTAAAGAGTTTTCTACATTATATCCTGTCATGGATATCATGCTCTGCTTGTCCTTGGGAAGGATATACCCTTGAATTATGTGTTTAAACACATTTTCCTTTCCATTTTCCGTTTAATTTGATAATTGTATTTTCCTTTCCATTGGTTGGTTTAACGTTTCTTCTGATCTTTATGATCTAAGCAATAATATTCTCCTGCTTATGTAAACACCTCAGTGTACAACTCTATCAGTAAGACCATGTTACTATTGTTGATGACATTTTGGTAACCATCGATGGACGAGAACTTTGCCTACTAGTCCGCCTCGTTCAACGAGCAGGAAAATGGTTCTCTTCGTCCCCCACCCTTGGTACATATGTTGTTGCTGACATGACCGACATACTATCCTCTGACATGCCTTGCTTACATGATCGTGCAAGATGTCACCGACCTTCCTACATTTAACCACATGGTGGGCCCATAACCCACAGTTCCAAAGGATCGAAACCTGACTCTCCTGTACACCTTGTTGACAAAGTTATCCCTTGCTCTTGGTTTCATAGGTAATTCGCGAGCCACCTTCCTAGTGCTCTATTCTCGTATGACGCTATACTTTCGCTGCTCTGAATCCCTTTCTCACTCTAGTTCAGACTTTGAGCAGCTATCTATCCGCTTGGACCCTCTCATTGTACCTTCGTACCTTACTCTCGATGTATTTTATTTGTTCAAATCGAGAGATAATCTTATGCTCATTCATGGGTTAACCCTAGAATGTTTCCCTCATAAGCGATACATCATAGCCGAGCTGCCCTTACCTATTAAATAAAATGCGTTGGAGTTCGAAGAAAAGGATGACTTCATCATGATGACCTGAAGCTGAGCTATGAAGACATCAACGTTGGATCGACCTCTTTGAGAAGAGCAACCAAGTCCGAGAAGACTCGTTAGAATTTCGTAACCAAATCCGTTCCCTCTTACTCCCCCTCTTAAATCTCGGGACGAGATTTCTTGTAGTGGAGGAGAATTGTGATGCCCGGATATTTAAGCTACAGTGAACCTCCGCTCAGGATGCCATGTCACCTCGATTACTGTTGCTAGTCTCACGTTAGTTCGAAACCGATTCAAAATTCAAATTCAAAATCAAGCAAACAATAAATGTTTTCAAATGTTAAAACTAAAATGTTCGGTGCGAGCCAAATAATGCATAGGTAATTGTGGTGGAGAAACCACACTTTTATAAAATCTTTAGATGCTCAAATGGGAATGAAACAACAACATAACCAATTTAATAAATGCCTTTTGTTAATTATAAAATGTGAAAATTATTTTATTTAGGGGTTTAAACTTTGGTAACAGAGGTATAATAAGTAATACTGAATTTGGTACAACTTTTATGTTTTTATAAAACTCAGATAAGATGGGACTAGAAATAAAATAGTAAAGAAAAAAAATAAATAAAAATAAAAGACTAAACATGATTAGAAAAAAAACAAAACAAAGTAAAAGCCCTCCTCCAAACTGGGCCTCGGCCCAGCAGGCTCTGAGGCGCCCGAGCCCGCCCAGCAGCACCCCACACCTCTCCTTATCCACCCCACTGGGGAAAACCCTAACCACCCACCCCACTCACCCCACTCCTCTCTCCCCCTCCCCATTCTGGATCGGGATCGGGCACCCGACGCCCGACGCCCCGGCTCGCCCCCGCCGTCTCACCGTTCGCCGGCGACCGCCCCGTCCTCATCTCCTCCCCATCATTCCTTCGTGGCCGAGCCGCACCCGCTTGTCGTCGCCGTGTGCCACCACCGCCGCCCGAAGGCCCCGCCGTCACCGACCATCGCCGCCGCTCGGATCGCCCTCCGCCTCGCGTCTCCGACCTCGTCGCTCGCCTACGCCGGACCTCCTCCTCTACGTCGCCGTCGTCCTCGTCCTCCTCCCCAAAGGCTCCATCGAGCCTCACCGACCCTCGCCTCTGCAACGCCGGTGAGGCCACAACCTTCCTCTCTCTCCTCCCTTCTCTGCATTGCCACCGCGTTCGCACCCCGTTCGCCCTGCTCGACCCAGCGGCCACCACGCACTCTGCTCTGTGCATTGCCCATGCCTTCCCGCTCCAACCAGCCAGCAGCCACGGCGCTGTCGCCGCTACTTACCTACCGCCGCCGTCTACCTTCGCGACACCTTGCGTCGTCGCCGGTCGCTGCTGCCGTCCGGTGGCCTCATCCCACTCCTACTACGTCCGCCTCCCTTCAAGCGGCGGCCTACTCCCTGACAAGCCCGCCTGCTCCGACCATCGAACCCGGCGTCTTGCCACGCTTCCCCCATGGCGCCTTGTCGGTGGCGCTCGTCGCCCGATCCACCGGCGCCAGAATCAGCCGCTCTAAGGCGCTTGGGCCTATGACATATGGGCCCTCCAGCAACGTTTTTTTTAAAAGAGTAAATAAAATAATAAATAAATGAATAAATAATTAATTAATTTAATTAATTCTGATTAAATTAACTCATTAAGGTTAATTAACCTAATTAACTAGGTTAATTAGCTAAATTAATTCATATGACAAGGGGCCCACCCTAATTAATTTTGATTAGATTAATTAAACTGGTTAATTAACATGTGTCATGACCAAGTGGGACCCATCGGTCAGTTGACCGATCAACCACATTGACTGCGATGTCGACATGACATCATGCTGATGTCATAAATACGTTTTCGAATTAAATTAAATAATTAATTAAATTCCAGAAATTATTAAAATCTTTAGAAAATCATATCTTTTAATCCGTAACTCGGATTAAATTATTTTCAACATGAAAGTTGCTTTCGAGCAGCAGAGCGAATCCGGATATGCAGCCCGTTCGTCCGCCACACATCCCTAGCATAGCAAACTCGCAACTTTCCCCCTCCGGTTCATCTGTCCGAAAACGCGAAACACCGGGGATACTTTCCCGAATGTTTCCCCCCTTCACCGGCATCACCTACTACCGCGTTAGGGCACACCAAACACCGCGTATTGCCTTGTTACGCTTTGTGATGCTTTGTTTGCTCTGCTATTTATTGTGTTCCCTCTCTGTTACTTCTTTCCGGTAGACCCCGAGACCGACGCCGCTGCTACCCAGTACGACTACGGAGTTGACGACCCCCTCCTTCCTGTCTGAGCAACCAGGCAAGCCCCCCCCCCTTGATCACCTGATATCGCCTATTCTCCTCTATACTGCTTGCATTAGAGTAGTGTAGCATATTCTTGCTTTAGTTAATCCTATTACGATGCATAGCGACATTGTTGCTACATCTGTTGATACCTTACCTGCAATCCTAAATACTTAGTATAGGATGCTAGTTTATCATCATTGGCCCTACATTCTTGTCAGTCTGGCTTGCTATACTATTGGGCCGTGATCACTCGGGAGGTGATCACGGTATATACTATACATACATACATACTACGATGGTGACTAAAGTCGGGTCCGCTCGAAGAGTACCCGCGAGTGATTCACGGATTGGGGGCTGAACGGACCTTTGTCCCGACGGCCCTCTGTGTGGATCTTTGTGGCGGAGCGACAGGCAGTGTTGAGGCCACCTAGGCGAGAGGTGGGCCCGCCTGATCGGCGTCATGGTTGCTTCATAATAACACGCTTAACGAGATCTTGGTATTTGATCCGAGTCGGCCATTTGGTCTATCGCACTAACCATCTCGTGGGAGTAGTTATGGGTATCCCGCGTCGTGGTATCGGCCGAAGCCTTCTTGACGTCGGCGACGGCGGCGCCGGATTGGATCGAACAGCTACTAGGCTAGGGTGCGCTTCCGGCCGCCCTACTTAGCGTCTTGAGTGTGTTTCGAGGCGATGGGCCTGCCCTGCGCGCTTAGGTTTAGACCGGCGTGTTTGACCTCTCTTTGTGCCTAGGTGGGGCTGCGGCGTGTTGATCTTCCGAGGCGGGCATGACCGGAAAGTGTGTCCGCCAAATGGGATCAAGCGTGTTGGGTTATGTGGTGCACCCTGCAGGAAGTTAATCTATTGAATAGCCGTGTCCCTCGGTAAAAGGACGACCGGAGTTGTACCTCGACCTTATGACAACTAGAACTGGATACTTAATAAAACACACCCTTCCAAGTTCCACAGACAACCCGGTGATCGCTTTTCCATGGGGCGATGAGGGGAGGATCGCCGGGTAGGATTATACTATGCGATGCTACTGGAGATGCTAGTTGGAGATGCTACTTGGAGATGCTACTTGGCGATGCTACTTGGAGGACTTCAGTCTACTCTCTTCTACATGCTTCAAGACGGAGGCTGCCAGAAGCGTAGTCTTCAACAGGACTAGCTATCCCCCTCTTATTCTGGCATTCTGCAGTTCAGTCCACTGATATGGCCTCCTTACACATATACCCATGCATTGTAGTATAGTTCCTTGCTTGCGAGTACTTTGGATGAGTACTCACGGTTGCTTTCTCCCCTTTCCCTTCTACGGTTGGCGAACGGATCTTTGGAGCCCAGAGCGACGCCACCGTCGATGACTACTACTACTTTGGAGGTGCCTACTACTACGTGCAGGTGTCTTGACGGCGACCGTGAGTAGTTTAGGAGGATCCTGCGGGAGGCTGCGCCTCTTCGATCTGTATCCCGGTTGGTGCTAGCCTTCTTAAGGCAAACTTGTTTAACTTATGTCCAGACTCGAGATATTGTTGCTTCCCCGACTCGTCTATGATCGAGCACTTGTATTCGAGCCCTCGAGGCCCCTGGCTTGTATTATGATGCTTGTATGACTTATTTATGTTTTAGAGTTGTGTTGTGATATCTTCCCGTGAGTCCCTGATCTTGATCGTACACGTTTGCGTGCATGATTAGTGTACGATTGAATCGGGGGCGTCACAACCACGGCCCTATATCGCGAGCTGACGTTCGAACTCACATAGGCATGCAACGTCTAGACCTCACGCCGTTCAAGAAGCTAGGGTTCGTCCTCGATGATATGGAAGGATGGAACTTCTAGTGATTTATGATGCCGATGATGATGATATGTGTCGGTTGAACTTGTATACTTTTTGTAGCGATGAAACTTTGTGATGTCCACGGTCCCTGCCGAACTTGCGTAACGCTACTTTGTTAGTTTGCGTACGATGACCTGCGTACCTCTAGTTAATTAATTTGCGTCTTCAGATATGTTGCATCTAGTTGCTAACCCTTTCTTTTTCGGTGTTGCTCTAGTGTATTTTGTTGCATATATATGATTGTACATCCTCTTCATTAACATGCATCTCTAACAGGTACCTAGTTTCTTGATGGCGAGATGGAAATGCTATGTCATGTACAAAGGGAAGGTTCCGGGGGTGTACAACGAATGGCATGAGTATCAGCCGCAAGTGAATGGGTTCACGGGCGCCAGCCATAAAGGCTTCAAAAGCAGGCAAGAAGGAGAAGCTAGTTACTTGAGGTTCACACTAGCGCGAGAGAGGACTCATAACCGCCACCTCATGTACTGCATAGTTCCGCTCTCACTCATAGTGATAGCACTTCTTGTGTATACCTTTGTTTAGATGGATGACGTTGTTGTAGTTGCAAGTATTCGAGACTTGCATGTATCGCTATTTTCGAGATGATGACAAGATATCACTTTGTGTTGGATGATGATTATGATGAGACTATTTGTATGTACATGCTATGATTACATTTGTGGTCTCGCAGGCATTTGTATGTGTATCATAATGACATTTCTATGTGCTAAAGATTCTCCTACAAAGCCTGTTCAAATACAAAACAAATATGCCAAAAAACTACTTAAATTAGCGATGGCGAGTGTATAAAAGTTAGCGAATACCCTCGATAGCGATGGCGCGTCCGAGCAAAGCGCTTAGCGCTACTAGCGATGCGAGCTTCCTCTAACTGCTGCTTTGCTACACTTGTGTAGCGATGGCGCCCGTGTGCACGCTTCTTGCTATCGCTAGCTGTAGGGCCTTATTAGTAGCGCCTGTACCCGCGCTACTGATACATCTAAAACCCGCGCTGCTGCTAGCCTTTTCCCTAGTAGTGCTAGTGCATCCGTTGCATGGCAATCCCTACTCCTCATGTTGACATCAATTGATGGGCATCTCCATAGCCCGTTGATTATCCTCGTCAATGTGAGACTTTCTCCTTTTTTGTCTTCTCCACACAATCCCCATCATCATATTCTATTCCATCCATAGTGCTATATCCATGGCTCACGCTCATGTATTGCGTGAAGGTTGAAAAAGTTTGAGATTATTTAAGTATGAAACAATTGCTTGGCTTGTCATCGGGGGTATAGAAGTTGGGAACATCTTTGTGTGACGAAAATGAAGCATAGCCTAACTATATGATTATTGTAGGGATGAACTTTCTTTTGCCATGCTATTTTGAGAAGACATGATTGCTTTGATTAGTATGCTTGAAGTATTATTATTTTTTATGTCAATATGAACTTTTGTCTTGAATCTTTCGGATCTGAATGTTCATGCCACAATTAAGAAGATTTACATTGAAATTATGCCAAAGTATCACTCCGCACCAAAAATTCTTTTTATCATTTACCTACTAGAGGACGACGAGAATTAAGCTTGGGGATGCACGATCGTCTCCAGCGTATCTATAATATTTGATTGCTCCATGCTACTTTATCTACTGTTTTGGACTATATTGGGCTTTATTTTCCACTTTTATATTATTTTTGGGACTAACCTATTAACCGGAGGCCCAACCCAGAATTGCTGTTTTTTGCCTATTTCAGTGTTTTGAAGAAACGGAATATCAAACGAAGTCCAAATGGAATGAAACCTTCGGGAACGTGATTTTCTCACCGAACATGATCCAGGAGACTTGGACCCTGCTCCAAGGAACAAAAGAGTCGGTCACGAGGGTGGGGGCCCCCCCTAGGGCGCGCCCCCTTGCCTCGTGGCCCCCCTGCTGCTCCACCGACGCACTCCTTCCTCCTATATATACCTCGTATCCCCAAGCGATCGAGCAGGGCCAAAACCTAATTCCACCACCGCAACCTTCTCAGATCCACGAGATCCCATCTTGGGGCTCGTTAGGAGCTCACGGGGGGCATCCACCACGGAGGGCTTCTACATCAACACCATAGCCCCTCCGATGAAGTGTGAGTAGTTTACTTGAGACCTTCGGTCCATAGCTAGTAGCTAGATGGCTTCTTCTCTCTTTTGGATCTCAATACAATGTTCTCCCCCTCTCTCGTGGAGATCTATTCGATGTAATCTTCTTTTTGTGGTGTGTTTGTTGAGACCGATGAATTGTGGGTTTATGATCCAACTTATCTATGGATAATATTTGAATCTTCTCTGAATACTTTTATGTATGATTGAGTTATCTTTGCAAGTCTCTTCGAATTATCCTTTTTGGTTTGGCCAACTAGATTGGTAGTTCTTGCAATGGGAGAAGTGCTTAGCTTTGGGTTCAATCTTGCGGTGTCCTTTCCAAGTGACAGAAGGGGCAGCAAGGCACGTATTGTATTGTTGCCATCAAGGATAACAAGATGGGGTTTTTATCATATTGCATGAATTTATCCCTCTACATCATGTCATCTTGCTTAAGGCGTTACTCTGTTTTTAACTTAACTAGCAAAAGAGCCCGTGCGTTGCAACGGGAGAAAAAAATATCACACACTCTTAACCCAATAACCATAATATGTTCATGCCCTTTGTTTTAGCGAGGCATCATTTTTATGTTGCCGCTTATCCTCCTTCTCACCCTCAGTGGCCTCAGTGTTCTCACACACCAAAGTGTGTTTGAATGTTGTTTTTCCCCTGCCAGTTTTTTCAGAGGTGCTCATGTGTGGTTATCGATGTTTTCTTTCGTCTCTTTATGATTTTAGTGGCTGTTTATTTGCAATCTAGATCGTCGCGGTACGAAAGAAAAATGGACGTGCCCTATACGTTACAAGTTTGCTTTTAAAATAATATTTTAAAATATTTAATAGGCAAAATAACATCATATTCAAATTCTACATATTTTTCTATTCAAATTTCATATATAACATGTTAAAATCGGAGTTACGGTTTAATAGATATGGATAATTAAGAAAAATATTTGTTTGACTTAAATATCTTCCAAAATAATATTTAAAAAATATTTAACAAACAAAATAACATCATATTCAGATTCTACACATTTTTCTAATCAATTTTCATATATAACATGATAAAATCAGAGTTACGGTTTAAAAGATATGGATAATTTAAAAAAACATTTGTTAACTTATATATGATCGGCGGGTGAATTATCTAATACGTCAGGGGGGTTTCCGTAAAAATGTAAAATAACGGTTCGGTTATGACTTAAGTGTGTACTGCGGGTTAATTCATGAAAAATGCAGGGGGTTTTCTGCAAAAATGCGTGACGGACGGCCGAAACCCAATTTGCTTTATTATTAGGTAGAGATACTCTAGATGCATGCTGGATAGCGGTCGATGAGTGGAGTAATAGTAGTAGATGCAGAATCGTTTCGATCTACTTGTCTTGGACGTGATGCCTATATACATGATCATACCTAGATATACTCATAACTATGCTCAGTTCTGTCAATTGCTCAAAGTAATTTGTTCACCCACTATAGAATATCTATGCTCTTGAGAGAAGCCACTAGTGAAACCTATGGCCCCCGGGTCTATTCTCATCATATCAATCTCTATCACTTTATTACTTGCTTTGTTTTTACTTTGCCTTTTACTTTTCACTTTGCATCTTTATACCAAAAATACCAAAAATATTATTTATCATCTCTATCAGATCTCACTCTCGTAAGTGACCGTGAAGGGATTGACAACCCCTAATCGCGTTGGTTGCGAGGAGCTATCGTTTTGTGTAGGTACGAGGGACTTGTGCATGGTCACCTAATGGATTGATACCTTGGTTCTCAAAAACTGAGGGAAATACTTACGCTACTTTGCTGCATCATCCTCTCCTCTTCGGGGAAATCCAACGCAGTGCTCAAGAGGTAGCATTTACCCATCGTATGATTTATTCAAGAGAGAAGCCTCTAGTGAAACCTATGGCCCTCGGGTCTATTTTCCATCATATATTTTGAGATCTATAAAACCAAAAACCCAAAAATACCTTGCTGAGTTTTATTTACTTTTATTTCTTTTATATCTATCTCTATCAGATCTCATCATTGCAAGTGACCGTGGAGGGATTGAGAACCCCTTTATCGCGTTGGGTGCAAGTGTTTGATTATTTGTGCAGGTGCATATATTGGAGACTTGTTTGTACCTCCTACTGGATTGATACCTTGGTTCTCAACTGAGGGAAATACTTATCTCTACTTTGCTGCATCACCCTTTCCTCTTCAAGGGACAAACCAACGCAAGCTCAAGAAGTAGCACCGCTCTTCTTCGAGCATTCTTCGCCGCAACTCGTCCGGGCTTGGCCGTCGGCCGGGGAGTGCTACTTCTTGAGCTTGCGTTGGTTTTTCCTTTGAAGAGAAAGGGTGATGTAGCAAAGTAGAGATAATTATTTCCGTTAGTTTGAGAACTAAGGTATCAACCAGTAGGAGGAACACACAAGTCACCAATGGTTGCACCGACAAAAGCAAACAAATACTTGCACCCAACACGATAAAGGGATTGTCAATCCCTTCACGGTTACTTGCAAGGATGAGATCTGATAGCGATAGGTATAAAAGATAAATAAAAGTGCAAAATAAAGTAAAGGTAAATAAAATGCAGCAAGATATTTTTGGGTTTTTTGTTTTATAGATCTGAAAAATAATATGATAAAAGATAGACATGGGGGCCATAGTTTTCACTAGAGGCTTCTCTCTTAAAAGAACGTGTACGTCGGGTAAACAAATTATTGTTGAGCAATTGATAGAAAAGCGCAAAGTTATGACGATATCTAAGGCAATGGTCATGAATATAGGCATCACGTCAGTGGCAAGTAGACCGACTCCTGACTGCATCTAGTACTATTACTCCACACATCGACCGCTATCCAGCATGCATCTAGTGTATTAAGTTAGCAAGAACGGAGTAACGCCTTAAGCAAGATGACATGATGTGGAGATGTAGATCCAATCAATATGAATAAACCCCACCTTTTTATCCTTAATGGCGACAATACAAATACATGCCTCACTACCCTTTCTGTCACTAGGTGAGGACACCGCAAGATTGAACCCATTACAAAACACCTCCCCCATTGCAAGAAAAATCAATCTAGTTTGCCAAACCAAATCAATAGATCGGAGACAAATACAAATCTATATTAATCATGCATAAAAGAGTCCAGAGAAGACTCAAATAATATTCATAGATAATCTGAAAATAAATCCACAATTCATCGGATCTCAACAAATGCACCGCAAAAGATGATTACTTCGAATAGATCTCCAAGATCATCGAGGAGAACATTGTATTAAAGATCAAAGAGAGAGAGAGAGAGAAAAAGTCATCTAGCTACTAGCTATGGACCCATAGGCCTGTGGTAAATGTTGGGGAACGTTGCAGAAAATAAAAAATTTCTACGCATCACCAAGATCAATCTATGGAGTCATCTAGCAACGAGAGAGAGAGGAGTGCATCTACATACCCTTGTAGATCGCGAGCGGAAGCGTTCAAGAGAGTGGGGTTGATGGAGTCGTACTCGTCGTGATCCAAATCACCGATGATCCTAGCGCCGAACGGACGGCACCTCTGTGTTCAACACACGTATGGTTGGGAGAGACGTCTCCTCCTTCTTGATCCAGCAAGGGGGAAGGAGAGGTTGATGGAGATCCAGTAGCACGACGGCATGGTGTTGGACGCAGCGGGGATCTCGGCAGGGCTTCGCCAAGCTCAGCGAGAGGGAGAGGTGTTACGGGGGGGAGAGGGAGGTGCCAGGGGCTTGGGTGCGCAGCCCTCCCTCCCCCCCTCTTTATATAGGGGCCCTGGGGGGCGCCGTCTCCTAGAGATCCAATCTCAAGGGGGGGCGGCGGCCAAAGTGGGGAACTTGCCCCCCCAAGTCAGGTGGGGCACCCCCCACCCCCAGGGTTTCCAACCCTAGGCGCAGGGGGAGGCCCAAGGGGGGTGCACCAGACCACCAGGGGCTGGTTACCTTCCCACTTCAGCCCATGGGGACCTCCGGGATAGGTGGCCCCACCCAGTGGACCCCCGGGACCCTTCCGGTGGTCCCGGTACAATATCGGTGACCCCTGAAACTTTCCCGGTGGCCGAAACTGGACTTCCTATACATAAATCTTCACCTCCGGACCATTCCGGAACTCCTCATGACGTCCGAGATCTCATCCGGGACTCCGAACAACTTTCGGGTTACCGCATACTAATATCTCTACAACCCTAGCGTCACCGAACCTTAAGTGTGTAGACCCTACGGGTTCGGGAATCACGCAGACATGACCGAGATAGCTCTCCAGCCAATAACCAACAGCGGGATCTGGATACCCATGTTGGCTCCCACATGTTCCACGATGATCTCATCGAATGAACCACGATGTTGAGGATTCAAGTAATCCCGTATACAATTCCCTTTGTCAATCGGTACGTTACTTGCCCGAGATTCGATCGTCGGTATCCCAATACCTCGCTCAATCTCGTTCTGCGCAAGTCACTTTACTCGCATCAGTAATGCATGATCCCGTGACCAACCACTTGGTCACATTGAGCTCATTATGATGATGCATTACCGAGTGGGCCCAGAGATACCTCTCCGTCATACGGAGTGACAAATCCCAGTCTCGATTCGTGTCAACCCAACAAACACTTTCGGAGATACCTGTAGTATACCTTTATAGCCACCCAGTTACGTTGTGACGTTTGGTACACCCAAAGCACTCTTACGGTATCCGGGAGTTACACGATCTCATGGTCTAAGGAAATTATACTTGACATTAGAAAAGCTCTAGCAAACGAACTACACGATCTTGTGCTATGCTTAGGATTGGGTCTTGTCCATCACATCATTCTCCCAATGATGTGATCCCGTTATCAATGACATCCAATGTCCATGGTCAGGAAACCGTAACCATCCATTGATCAACGAGCTAGTCAACTAGAGGCTCACTATGGACATGTTGTGGTCTACGTATTCACACATGCATTAAGATTTCCGGATAACACAATTATAGCATGAACAATAGACAATTATCATGAACTAGGAAATATAACAATAACCATTTTATTATTGCCTCTAGGGCATATTTCCAACAGTAAACTACTCACACATCATCGGAAGGGCAGCAAGGTTGATGTAGAGGCCCTCCGTGATTGAATCCCCCTCTGGCGGAGTACCGGAACAGGTCTCCACATGGGATCTCACGAGGACAGAAACTTGCGGTGGCGGAAAAGTATTTTTGGTGTGCCCTCTGGTATACGGGAATATTTGGGTATTTATAGAGTAAAGATTAGGGTTGGAGGAGCATCATGGGCCCACAAGCCTTGGGGCGCCCCCCCTAGGGCGTGCCACCTGAGCTTGTCGCCAACTGGTGACCCCTCTGACCCCCTCCCAAAGGTTCCTGGATGTCTTCTGGTCCAAGAAAAATCCTCAAAAAGTTTCGTTCCATTTGGGCTGCATTTGGTATTGATTTTCTGTAAAAGACAAAAACAAGGGGGAAAATAGCAACTGGCGCTTGGCACTAGGTTAATAGGTTAGTCCCAAAAAATGATATAAAATAGCATAATAGTGCATATAAAACATCCAAGATGGATAATATAATTGCATGGAACAATAAAAAATTATAGATACGTTGGAGACGTATCACCCCCCTAGGGCGCGCCTCCCGAGCTTGTAGCCAACTGGTGGCCCCTCTGACCACCTCCTGAAGGTTCCTGGGTGTCTTCTGGTCCAAGAAAATCCTCAAAAAAATTCGTTCCGTTTGGTATTGATTTTCTGTAAAAGAAAAGAACAAGGAAAAACAGCAACTAGCACTTGGCACTAGGTTAATAGGGTAGTGCAAAAAATGATATAAAATAGCATAATAATTCA
The DNA here is from genome assembly GCA_021437245.1 of Aegilops speltoides. Classification (NCBI taxonomy): domain Eukaryota; kingdom Viridiplantae; phylum Streptophyta; class Magnoliopsida; order Poales; family Poaceae; genus Aegilops; species Aegilops speltoides. The sequence goes on along the minus strand of CM038143.1, from coordinate 347,958,162 downwards.
TATAAAACATCCAAGATGGATAATATAATAGCATGGAACAATAGAAAATTATAGTACATTGGAGACGTATCAGGGAGCAGATGGATGGCCGCACGCTGTTTGCTGCAATGCCCAAAGCGGGGGAGCCGACATACATTGCAGACAAGGAGATGCTCGACATCATCAACAATGGAGGCGAGCGAGGAGGAGGGGGCTATGAGGACGGGCAGGTGGAAGACTCGGATCCCACCCAGTCTAGCAACTACCAGCAGCAGCAGTCCTACACCCAGACCGGCGATAACACACAACAAAAACAACATTGGGCTGTCGGAGATCAGCATCTAAAGGGGAAGGAGGAGGAGGAGGAGGGCGATGACAATTATCCGGATGATGCAGTCGGCGATCCGAAGAATAAGGGTAGAGGGGAAAGCTTCAACATGCGGGAGGACAAGCTGTTGTGCAATGCATGGTTGGCCACTAGCGTTGATCCTCTCTACAGCATGGAGCAAAAGGGCACAACCTTTTGGAGGAACATTCACATATGGTTCCATGAACACAAGCGTTTCGCACCTACTCTAACGCGGCCATCCGCAACTGTGAGTGAAAGCCCGTCAACCATCGATGGTACACCATCCAAGAGGTCGTGTCCAGTATTGCGGCCACTTGAAGCATTTCATCGCAAGGTGGCCTAGCAGTGCACAAATCACCGAGCAAGTAAGTTGATCACTAGACGGATATGCTTTAGTTTAGTTGATCACTAGCGGGACATGTATTGTTTTGTTGCTCACTAGACGGATATGCATTGTTTCACTTTGTAGCCTACTCGTGCTTGTGTGGTGTACAAGAAGTTGGCGAAGAAGTCCTTCACCATCATGCATTATTGGTTGAAGTTGAATGGGCAACTGAAGTGGAACATTTTCATTGCTAAGACCGCTGCCCAAGCCAACGAGGAAGAAACCAGTCACCCTACCGACCCAACCCAAGGACTGCCGATGCAAGTTAGAAGAAATTTACGGGACAAGAAGTGGGAGGAGGAGAGGGCGAAGCGAGAAGGTATGGCGGCCAAGCTGACACAAAGGTTCGGGGACATCTTGGCAAAGAAGGAGGAGGCATGCATGAGGCGCTCGGACATCAAGGAGGAGAGGAAGGCGGAGAGGTTCAAATAGTTGATGGAGGCGACGGAGAATCAAGCTCGAAGAGAGGAGGACCATGATCGAAGAGAGGAAGGCCACGCTTGAGGAAAAGAGGGTCAAGATCGCCGCCAATGCAAAGGACGCCAAGATGTTGACCTTGAATGTCAACTCTTTGGATGCTGACGCCAGAATGGTCATGCAATCCGTCTGCTACCAGATGATGTAGTGGCAGAAAGATGAGATGGTGGCAGTGGACAATGAGGACGCGACGGAGGCAGACGCGGACACGGAGGCTGCCTACGCGGCAGCGATGGCACCTCCATGACCGGAGAGCAGATGCTGGGATTGCCCGTCCGGCAGGGCAGAAACACACGGACTGCTGGACGGATGTTCTTTTAGATTTGCGCATGTAAAAACTAAGCATATTTGCCTCTTTTTGCTTGTGACCGGGGATGCGATCGAGCGCAGGTATGATCAGGCTCATTGTGTGGATCGGCGTACATCTGAATTTGAATTTACTGGCGGATATATACATGATACAGTTGGATGGAGGCCTCCCGCATCTGTATCCGCGGACTAGTCCCCCCTGTCCGCGGACTGATGCGGGAAAAAAATTGCAAGTTGTCGTTGAAGATGGCCTAACCATTAAATGTCATCTAGTTTCATGTGCTCATATTTGGATCTTTTTCGAAAATACCATATCTATTGTAAAGATTCACCGGAAATACAAAGCACCCCAAACATAATAAAAATTTCATCGAGGTCTATGAACAACCGAACAGCCACTGCAGCCACCAGAATTAGCTGCCGATGCGCCGTTGTCGCTGCTCCCATATTGGAGCCGGCCTGACCTTGTCGACGATAGCCCAGAAGTCTTCGCGCACATGCCTGTAAGGACCAGCATTTAGGAGCCGCATTCGTCTTCATTGAATCCATAAATCGATCTGAAGACGAACCTGACGAATCCTTGAATCGATCTGAACATAAACCCTAACCTCGCCGCTCCGAGAAGCTGACAGGAATCTACACCGAAGGTCCGTCTATTCCGTCCCGACGAACGAATTTGAGGAGGATCGCAGCCCGAAAGAGTGACTCGAAGAAGAAGCGCCGCCATCCGTCCGAGCACCACCCTCGCGAACCTATCTAAGCCGAGCCACTAGGAATACTCTCTTTGCCACCGTCCGTCAGAGCGGCAGGTGGAGGGAAGGCGAATCCACAGACTCGCCGAGAAAGATCGAATGGAAGAAAGTTCTCTCTAGTCACCCTGCGAGAGGGGAAAGAATTATGTCCCTCGTATCTGGATCTTGAATCGAGATCTTACAAACAACAAGACCGAACTCAACCAACCGACGCATGCAATTCAAATAAGTTGCTAACATCTATTTGTACACAGTTAATCTTGAAAAATCTTGCAAATGTTCTAGACTATTCAACTGAAATATCTTCCCACGAAATTTGACCACCATACGAGTTCTTTCGTTTCGCTGATCCATTTTTTCATGGTAACGTGTCTTTTTTTACTTCTCATTTTTATTGAGAAGGGTATCGCTCCACTTGGTCTGTGTGTGCTTTTTCTTGTGTAATTTATGCGGTGTTACTTTTTGTGATGGTAGCCCCGCTTTGTGGCACAACGTCACCACTTGCCCAACGTTTTCCTTTTGGTTTGTTGGAGAATTAGTGGAGTCCACCGTCCAAAGTCATTTGTTTGTTCCATCAATAATTTGACACCACTGCATACTCCCACTAGCCACTGTCCATATCGTCTGTCTTTTTGTTTGTTTCTACAACGACGGAACTTGCTATGTACACAACCATTTTGTACTCCACAGCAACAGGTCCGGTTTAATAAAAACTGAACTGTATGTCATAGGTTCTGGATATACTATAGTCGATATGAAACAACAATGGTTAAAAAAAAGTATCTTCACACGTCAGTACTCTGTGTCCGTACCGTTCTATAACAGATGTGACTTTTCGTTAGAAACTTCTAACCTATTCATTTTTAATCATAGTTGTACAAAGAACACATGTAATAAAAATTACAATCAGGTCCGTGGACCACCTAACGATGACTACAAGCACTAGAGCAAGTCAAAGGCGCGATGCCGCCGTCAGCACCCCTTCCGCGCCAGAGCCGGGCAAACCTTAAGTCGGGAAGTCGATGTGCTAATCCTGCATAGGAAAAGCACCACAGCAGGAACCATCGTCGATGAAGAAAGTCAAAGATCAGAAGGATCAAACATGTAATCAGTCAAACGAAGACGAATGAAGATCGGATCCAAACAGATCCACTGAAGGCCAGCACAGACCAAATCCCGCGAGATCCGACGGAGACACACCCCCACACGCCCTCCAACGACACTAGACACACCATCTGTACAGGGATGGAACGTGGGAGACATTATTCCTACTGAGGGACATCGCCGTCGCCCCACAGCCCCAACCAAGATGCTGAACCTAACAAGAACGAAAACAGAGACCCTCCCGCCAGCGGGGGCAAGGTCCTCCGCACCTCCATGGCCCAAAGACCATTAGAGATGGGGCGGACCGGCGGCGGCGCCGACGGGAGGAGGAAAGCCTGAGATCTTTTCTTGTGGAAGGAGGAAAGAGAAGGCCTTTACGTTATTGTTATTGAAACCTATTAATAACACATGTGGCTATTAAGAAACTTAGGCTTCGTCTAAAAATGTTTATTATCAAAAGTTAAAAATTATTTCAAAAGAAACACACCAATCAATTATTTTGAAAAATGGTTTAGCACTTAGGGAAGTAGTTACTAAGAAAAAGCAATTTGTGACGAAACTAGTATTCCTCATTTCAACCAGGATAAGAAGAATTACTCAAAAAAACAGAATAAGAATCAGCTAGGAAGGACAGGTAACTAGTGTAAGTTGATTTTCGGGGAGGTCTCACAACTCGGGCGGACAGGCAAATAGGATTTTCATTTTACCGTCAGCACCGCCCCCCACCTGTCTCATCTCCTAGGGACTTAGATCTTTGCCCTTGCCGATGGGTGGCTCCGTTTTTATGGTTTTTTTCTAGTTTGATTAGGGTTTGTGTCCTATTCAAGAAGCGGGGCTTTGGCGACTCCCTGAAGATGGAAAATGATTATCCCCACCTAGCCCCGTCTCGGTTGTACGTATAGAGTCATTGAAGGGCGTGTGCAGGTGTTCACCAACGGATCTTGCGGGATCGGTCGGTATTTGTCTTCGATGGATATGCTTCGATCAGGTCTTTGTTTATCCTTGTTTGTCTGCGTTCATGTCTACAGGTTGGAACCTTCTGTTCTACGGTTATCTTCACCAGCAATGGTTGTTGTTCTGGAGCATTGTTCCTATGGGGCCTAAGCACAACAACTTCTCGATTGTCTACTATAAAAAGGTTTGCCTCAACTTATGAGTTGAGATGTGAAGGATCAAGATCTTGAGAGAATGATTAAAGATAACAATTATATGTATGGCTTGAAGATAAGATCATGATGAGCTTATATGTTATGTCATGGTTGAACAAGTCTTCAAGCAAGTAATACAAGTAAGGAATTCATTGTGCGTCTCGAGTGATTGTGATGGGGCATGAATAATAAGAGCAAGTGATGACCAATTTGATATTCATGGAGAAACCCGATATGGTCATGAGAGAATAGAGATATTGGTGATCATGTCTAGAAGCAAGGAAGTGAAGTGAAGGTTCGAATGGACTTCAAGACACTAGGATTGAGCATGGAGTAAAGTAAAGGTTGAGCAAGATACAACTCAAAGATCGGATTCTATATGGTCCACACACAAGAGCAAATGATGTACCACATGGGATCTCGTGGTGTGGTAAGAGAAATTGTGAATTGCTTTGTCGACTAACCCATAATATGTGTTTTATATGTTTATGTGGTTCAGGTGATTCTCATGGGCTTGCATCAAATGAAATATTTTAGGTAGCTCATATGAGGATGGCATCAAGTGAACATGGTCACGAAGGTTGATAATTAAGGGCAAGTTCAAGATAGGCATTCCAGGGAACACATGCTTGAAGCTTGAAGATGATCACATGATGAACATGTGAAGGTCCATATAGGCATGATTGATGCATGTGGAGATGTTATACAAGACAATGCTTCTCATAAGGGTTATATGGGAGCTATCTGAAGTCTTCACCAAGTGATGTGGTCAAGATTGCACATCCAACTTGAAGCAGGCGTGAATGTCACCATCAAGATCAAGTGAAACACTCAAGGAAAAGGTATAACTTAGCAAGGTTTTCCTAGTTTTACCAGTCCCATGGTGCTTGGTGGGAGATCGGATTGCAGGATTGATAGTCGTACTATCAAGAGGGGCTTTCGAGATAGTACTTTGATCACGTTGTGCGTAGAGTGCTCAAACCTTTACATCTATTGTGTCATCCTTTTTGGTTGATCTTGGATGTTCGTTTGTGTGAGGACCTTGGGCTTGTCAAGTGCTTGAAAACGAGAACACGATCATACAAATCAAAAATTGTATGAGAAAGTTGTGCATGTTTTACTATCGGGGTGAATGCTATTTTTTGAGGGCCGGAAATTCCGGCTTTTAGAATGTTGCAGAAATCCCGCCAAAAGGGCCCCCGAAAGTTCCAGCCTACTTTTGTGTGTGTATAATGAGTATATTCGGTCGCCGACTATATAAGGTTCCCTTCTTCCCCATCTAGGGGGGGGGTAGATTGAGATTTCCTCTTCTTTTTGAGCTTTGTCCTCCTCCCTCAAGACTCAAAACAACATTGCATTTGGGGGGCATCCCATGAATCTCGGATTCATTTATTGATCTCCTCCATTTGTTTTTATTCTCTTCCATCCCTCCATGCCATGGGCTACTTTGCTAAGATTTGAGAGGAGGTGTGAGCGTTCTTGTGTTCCTGCTTGGCATTTGTTGCATCAGTTTGAGCTCTCCATGTTGATTTGTTCGAGTAAGAGCCTGTGAGCTTGTTAACTCTTGGATACTCTTAGACGGTTTGGTGGTTTTTGCATCGGCGCCCTCTTCATGGAGATTGTGAAGAGACTCGAGTTGCTCCTTTGTGATAATTGTGAAGTGGTCGTGGATCTTGCCACCTACAGAGTGGAGGAAGAAGCTAACCGTAGTGGTTGGGAATTGCCTTCGTGTTGATATATCAAGGACAATAGAGCAAGCATTTGCGGTGTTGGTGTGCCTTCGTGGTAACACCCATCCCTCCAACGAAACCTGGAGAATTGGTCGATACTTAAACTTCATAAACATATATGTAGTCTTATGTCTCCTTTACTTTTGCTACTATTGTTATATCTTGTGCTTAGTGTGACTGCTAACTTACATCATTTATTTCTATATCTTGTGATATAACTTGTGTAAACTTGTAGTGTTTACTTGAGCTTATGTGTATCCTTAAGTTTGTATATCTTATGATATACCTAGTGTAAGTTTGTGCAACTTACTTGTGCTTGCTAGTATCCTCACTGTTATCATCGTGTTTAGCTTTAAGTTGTTGCCGCACTTAATTGAGTCTAGCATATTTACGATTTTTATTTGAAAAATATCCGCCTAGTTAATTTATACATTAGGATAAAGCAAAATACGTAAAAGTTTTTAAAGCGACTATTCACCCACCCCTCTAGGAGACATCATAGTCCTTTCAACAATGCCCATTCAAGATCGAATTGGGATGGTTATAGCCGGATGGCTTTGTGGACTTAGTTAAGAATGTATGAAAAGTCATACCTACTTCTGCATAGAGCCTCGCCTATAACAGGTTCAAAATGGGCATCAATGATGACCTGACTGCCCGTCACTGATAACTCAAATCTTGTAATTAGCTATGAGTGACGAGCGATCGTCGTCACTAGTATGTCCTACCCATGATGATTAGGCTAAATGTGCTCGTCTCTAATTCACCACCCAGGCCAAGCCCACTTTGCTTATTGAAAGTGCAACCAATCCCCGCATGGTTTTGGTAATTCATAACAACATATAGCTCATTGAACTAGTATTCTTTCAAGATCAATGTTTCAGAAAGTTCAATGGTTGGTATGGCATGGACTAGAGATGTGGACACCTCAAAATGCTAAGGACACATATTGGCAAAAGCTCAAGACACTACATTTTCATTTTAGTGATCCAAGATCACATTGAGTCCATAGGAAAAGCCAATACTATTAAAAGGGGATGAGGTGTTGCTTAATGGCTTGTTTGCTCAAAATTCTCATTGATATGCTCCAAAAACCCTCAACCACTTTCTCATTTCCACATATGTCCTAAACCTAAAGTCAAACTCAGCCCCACCAATTTGATCTATCTGGCGCCACCGAGTTAACTTAACATAGCCATATCCGCAAACCCTAATCAATTCGGTCTTACCGATAGAGATCTCGGTCTCACCGAGATGGGATTGCAAACTCTCTGTTTCCCTTCGTAACGTTTCGGTCTAACCAAGATGAGCGATCGGTCCCACCGAGTTCGCAGTGCAAACTCTCTGTTTGCTTTTCGTAACATTTCGGTCTCACTGAAATGAGCGATTGGTCCAACCGAGTTTGCCTGACCAAGTATCTGTTTGCTTATTATTGAAATCGGTCTCATCGAGTTCATGTGATCGGTCTCACCGAAATGAGGTTTTGCGCTAGCCCTAGCGCATCGGTCTCGCCGAGTTGATGTTGTCGGAACCATCGAAAAGCCTAACATTCACATTTTGAACCAAGTCGGTCTCACCGAGTTTCACTATTCGGTCCCACCGAGTTTGGTAAACTGTGTGTAATGGTTAGATTTTGCGTGGAGGCTATATATACCCCTCCACCCCCTTCTCCATTTGAGAGAGAGCCATCAGAACGTGCCTACACTTCCACTACTCATTTTCTGAGAGAGAACCACCTACTCATGTGTTGAGACCAAGATATTCCAATCCAACCACAAGAATCTTGATCTCTAGCCTTCCCCAAGTTGCTTTCCACTCAAATCATCTTTCCACCATAGCCAAATCTGTGAGAGAGAGTTGAGTGTTGGGGTATCATTTGAAGCACAAGAGCAAGGAGTTCATCATCAACACACCATCTATTACCTTTTGGAGAGTGGTGTCTCCCAGATTGGTTAGGTGTCACTTGGAAGCCTCCGTCAAGATTGTGGAGTTGAACCAAGGAGTTTGTAAGGGCAAGGAGATCACCTACTTCGTGAAGATCTACCCAAGTGAGGCAAGTCCTTCGTGGGCGATGGCCATGGTGGGATAGACAAGGTTGCTTCTTCGTGGACCCTTCGTGGGTGGAGCCCTCCATGGACTCGTGCAACTATTACCCTTCGTGGGTTGAAGTCTCCATCAACGTGGATGTAGGATAGCACCACCTATCGGAACCATGCCAAAAGTCTCCGTGTCTACATTGCGTTTGCTCCCTCCAAACTCCTCCCCTTTACCTTCATATGCAATGATTTACATTCCGCTGCTATACTCTTAGAATTGCATGTGTAGGTTGATTGCTTGACTTGTGCTAAGTTACTAAAATCTGCCAAGACTTAAAATTGGGAAAAGGCTAGATTATTATTTGGTCAAGTAGTCTAATCACCCCTGGACATATTTTCGATCCTACAAGTGGTACGAGAGCCTTGGTCTCCATATGCCTTGATTTCCATAGCTTTAGTGATCATAGCCTTGGTTTCACAACCTAGGAGAGTATGGCGTCTAGCGAGGGAAATTACCACCATAGAGGTCCTTACTTTGATGGCACTAATTTTGCTAGTTTGAAGCATAAGATAAAAATGCATATTCTTGGAAATAACCCCGCCGTTTGGGCTATTGTGTGTATTGGTTTGCAAGGTGAATTCTTCGATGGGAGAGAACCAAATCATGAAGCAACTGTAGAAGAGTTGAAGATGCTGTAATACAACGCTCAAGCTTGTGATATCCTCTTCAATGGATTGTGCCCCGAATAATTCAACAAAATCAGGCATCTTGAGAATGCAAAGGAAATTTGGGATACTTTGATTATGCATGAAGGAACCGAGTCCGTCAAGGAATCCAAGTTGGATGTGCTTCAAAGTCAACTTGACAAGTTCAAAATGAAGGATGGTGAAGGTGTCGCTGAAATGTACTCTAGGCTTGCTCTCACCGGCTTAGGAAGTGAAGAGATGACTGACAGATTCATCATCAAGAAGATCCTAAGAGCCTTGGATGGAAAATATGATACCGTGTGCACATTGATCCAAATGATGCCCAATTACAAAGATCTCAAGCCAACAGAAGTCACTGGAAGAATTGTTGATCATGAGATGTCACTCAAGGGTAAACTTCACAACATGTCTAGTGGTGCTTATAAAGCCTCATGTGATGCTCCTGCCACATCAAGTGAAAAACAAGTCTTCAATGAGGAATTGATCTTAATGGTGAAGAACTTCAACAAATTCTACAAGAGTGGAAGCAAAGAAAGAAGCTCCAAGTCAAGATCCTACCATGACAAAAGATCTTCTAGTCATGAGCGAAATTGCAACAATTGTGGAAGACCCGGACACTACTCCAATGAGTGTACGGCTCCCTACAAGAGAAGAGAAGACTCACCTAAAAGAAGAAGTAGAAGAGAAGAATCACCTCCAAGAGAGAGAAGGAGTAGAGATGATCGTTGTGAACGAAGAACCTCTCACAGAAGCAAGGGTTCGGAAAGGAAGGACAAGTCACCAAAGAGCTAAACAAAACAAAGACAGCAAGCTCATGTTGGTGAATGGGTATTCGGTTCTGACTCTGACCACCACTCCGAGAGAAGTTATCACTCCGACTCCGAATATACCCAAGATGAAGGTGTTGCCGGTCTTGCACTTTGTCAACCAACTCCTATGACATATTAGACTCACCAAATGAAGGAATTGGAAGATGCTTCATGGCTAAAGGCCCCAAGGTATCACACCCCGAGTATATTGATTTCAATAGTGATGAAGATGATTTGCTAGGTGATGATGAGTTACTTGTTGACAATGCTAGTGACGAAAACTATGATGAAACTGTTATTAATCATGCTAATCAAGACGAAACGAATGACAAGGATAATAAGGAGATTGAGCATATAACTAAAGGACTAAACACTCTTAAGTTAGCTCATGAAACTACTTCAGAAGATCATCGAGAACTTTTAAAAACTCATGAGAACCTACGCTTCGAGAAGCTCAACCTAGAGCAAGAACATGGGTTCTTAAAAGCCATCAATGATGATCTTCGGAAGAAAAGTTCTTCTTACATTGCCAAGCGTTTACTCTTGTCTACTTACGTGCCACAAGTAAAATCTAGCAACAAGAGTAAGAAAGATTCTTCTTCTAGTAGTAACAATAATCATGCTAAATCCAATATTGTTGCTTCTAGTAGTTCTCTTGATTCCACTAATGATTCTCTTAGCCAAGTTATAGTTGAGCAACAAAATAGCTTATTGAAGGGAATTATAGAGAAAGGTGTTTACAAGAGCCTTGCCGGAAGTAAGAAATTTGAGGAAATTGTACAAGCAAGGAAGGCACCGGAAGAATCAAGGTGTTGGTTTTGAACGAAAGTTCAATGCCAATGGAGTTGAGTGGGAAGAAAATCAATACCCCAAGACGAAGTTTGTTCCTCAACAAGAGAATTATGATCCTACTTCCTTCAAGGGGACACAAGCTCAAGATGATCTTCCACCACAAGACCACAAGCTAAAAGGCAAGGACAAGCTTCAAGAGGAGATTGATCCATTTGAAGAAGCTCCAAAGGCCTTGGTCAAGTGGGTTCCCAAGTCTACCTCAAGTTCTACTTCATCAAGTACATCTACAACCCCAAGGATTCCCATCAAGATGATGTGTATCCCGAAGAAGAAGAACTAGAGAGTTCTTGAGGGTGACTCTGCCAACATACTTCACTCATATTCATTTTGGCAAGAACAAGTGCAATCATCTTCCACATCTTGCACTAGTTCAAGGATTCACAAACCCTCTTGTTAGTAAGTCAAGGGACAAGGTAACTTAATGCTTTCATGTACATCATCTTGTGTGTACCTCACTCTATGTCTATGGATATCCTTGCTTGTTCCTTGTGGGACTAACCCATGTAGATATTGAAAAAGTGCAACTCACTCCAATGGATTGCTCCAAATGATCTACATCAATATTGAGCATCCACATCTTCAACATCTACATGAAGTCATCATCGGCAAAACCCAAGGTTAGTTCATCCCTCTAAAAGGGGATATCATATCTAGGAGGAGCTTTACTCTAAGAATTGAGCTAAAGCAACTCTAATGGTGTGAACACAACAATGCTTTATGTAAAAGTGGTAACCCCACTTGTGCTTAAATGATGAGTATGACCTATGATGAAATGTTCTCATTTGACTCCTAAGTCAATATACTCATATAAAGATGACCTAGTCATCGCCAATTTCTTGATAGATGCTAGAATATTTGTGCATGATTTGCCACATATTTAATTTGGTATCTTATTGTGTGAGCATGTTGGTTGCATAATGTTTCTCCATTCGAGGACATTCATTTGTTGTTTTGATTGTTTGGTCTTTTCTTTTGCCAAATGGATGGACAAGAATGCCTAAGTACCCCCTCTAGCTATCTATGTTTTTCGCATCTCAAACTCTATTCATGCTACATCACAAAGTTTTATCAAGTCAGGTTCGAACCCTCTGGGTAAGGAGCACTCAGAGCCACTGATTCGTCATAGACTTATACTTCCAAAACCTCTTGATGTATTTCGGTCTGACCGATTCATTCCTTTCGGTCATACCAAGTTCATTAAGTTGATCTAGGTTTCAATCTCGATGCAACCGATTTGAACACTTCGGTCTCACCGAGTTGCAGTACCCGCTTGTGATTCTGCATCTCGGTGCCACCGAGTTGTTCCACTCGGTCACACCGACAGGGTCTGGATATATGTACTCACAAGTCGAATTTTTGGAACTCTCTCCAAAACCCTTCACACGCGATGTCTAGCTCTGCCGACTCGAGGTCTCTGGATCATCGCCTCCATAGCCATCGACCCCCTGCCGCTGGTCTCCGCCGTTGTCGCCGTAGCGAGCTCACCACCAAGTTAGGGTATGAGCTCGATCCCTATGTGCAATCTTTTCATCTGATTCCTGCATTTAGGACAATGCCATGAATCTTACCAACTTTGAAACACTTATATCCAATCAAAAACCTCATTAGATTAGTTTTGATTCGAAAACTTAGGGCTAGGTTTCCACCGAACTCATCTCGGACCGACCAAGTTGTAGAAATGGTCTCACCGATTTGGCCCAGGCCATTGCACTTGTGATTTTAGGTCTGACCAAATCTTGCAAATCGGTGTGACCGAGTTCAGATCTCTGTGAAACCCTAGCAATCTCGAGGTCACCGAACTGTGTCTCGGTCTGACCGATTTCACCAGTTTAGACTCTGAACATTGCTTCGGTGTCACCGAGTTCAACAAATCGGTAGCTCCGAAATGACTTCTGTAGAAAACTAAACTAAGTTTTGGCTCATTTGTTTTGCAAAGTCTCTACACTTTGTGATGCTCATCCACTCTGCCTCACTCTCATCTATATCTATTCACAGGGTCAGCCTTGACTTTCAAAGAATGTCGACAACAAAGGATGTGACCGAATCGACCGAGGAACAGGTTCAGATGAGTGAGGGCACTAGTTCCTCTGAAAGCAGTTGTGATGATGGGAGCAAAAACACTCCCAACAACCTGCCAAAAGCTGCAACTAGGTAGAAGAAGAGTACATCAGATTCTGAAGATGAGGATTTTAAGGTTGATGAGGAGGTCACTTCCAAAAAGAAAGTGGTCAAGAAAGAGTCTGGCACTACTGCTAACACCAAGCCAGGAATGAAGAAGAAAGCTCATGCCAGAAGGATTCCTATGTCCAAATCCAGAGCCTTAACCTAGGAAACCATGGAGTTCACACTTGAACTAAAAGAGGCTGGTGAGGGCAAGAAGAGAAAGGAGAGGGTCAAAAAGACCATGGCCAGAGTTATTGGCAGATCTTCTATGATCAGAGATCCAGATGATGAGGAAGAAGAGCAAGATGCACCTCCTGCAAAAACTCAGAAATTGATGGGGGATGCAATACGGTCAGGGGCTGCTCCATCAAAAGCCCAAGATTGCCCCCAATGCTGCTACTCAAGCCCCCAAGAGATCCACCAGGAACATTCCAGCTACTAATAAGAATAAGGCCCCAGTGCCTAAAGAGGAAGAAGAAGAGGAAGGGCAAGTGCTTAGAAAATTGAAGCCCAAGATTCCTGACCATATGATGACACACATCTAGTGGATGAGAACATGAAGATAAGGAAGAATGCAGGTCTCAGGCTATGGAGGCAGACAGACCCATATGCCATAAGAAGGAGGATTACTGTTGACTACAGGTTCCATACAAAGGAACAACAAGACTTCTATGAGATTGTGCTCCTAGACAAGAAGCCCATAGTCAGTGACATGAGATGGGTTGACTGGAAGTTCATTGATAGCAATGAAGACCATTTCCTAGGAGTTTATGAGAGTTTCAGATCAACAGGAGCTTATGCATTTGTTGATCAGAAATTGACTAAATGGAATGATGAGCTGATCATGCAGTTTTACTCTACAACACACTTTTACCCTGATGGTAAAATTGTTTGGATGACTGAGGGTACTAGGTACCAATCTTCAGTTGCTGAGAGGGCAAGCTGATTAATGACCCATAAGAGCATGAGGAGGACACTGATGTGTATGCCAAGCCAAGAAAAGGACACGACTCTATGGCTCACATGTAAAAGGGAATTCCAGATGCTGCCTTGGACACCCACAAGTTTGGGTCAGTTTACTATATGCTGTCAGGTCTGCCAACAATCAACACTATCCTCAGACACACTTTGCTGCACAAGTCTGGAGATGACGGGATGGTTAGAGGGCATTCAACAAATTTGCTGCATATGTTTGATGTGCCTGAGAAATTCAAAGTGATGACATTGATTGTTGAGACAAGCAGGAGGACTAATGCTGACCAAAGGAGATCATGTGGCTATGCTCCACATATTCAGATGCTCATCAACTCCAAGATGGGCAAGGTCATGTATCTCTTGGACAAGAAACATCTTCCCATGCTGCCCGAGTTTGAAGACAATGTAGTTGTCATGGATCCATCACATCCCACATCTGTGCAGGCTCAGGAGAAGAAAGAAAAAGCAAGAGCAGAGAAGGCAGCCAAGACACCAAGTGCTGAAGAGGCCTCCCATATATTTCTAAAATCCAAGCAAGATCAACTAGGTTATCTCATTCAATCCACCTTGAGGATCGAGAAAGGATTGGAAACCCTGACTCAAAATCAAGAGAGTCTAGAGAGGATCATCGAGACTAGATTTGATGATCTAGACTTGAAGGTCACAGAGATCCAGACTGCAGTTGAGCAACTCCAGGATGAAGCCGAAGAGAGAAGAGGGAGTGCTACCACTAAAGCTTTTTAGAGAGTGCCAAGGGCACAAAGGTCTGCAACTGTGCCAGCCAGTGACACAAGGGTTACTACATCAGCACCAACAGCTATAGCCTCTGTTGTTCCTCCAGTTGCAACTCCACCAGCTCCTCAGACCTCTTCGGATGCATTCGTTGCAGGACTCCTCTCCACGCCACCTTCGCACTCTGGATCTCGCGGAGATCATGCTTAGAGAGCCGCATAGCACTATGCATTTTCAAGCTTTTTGGTAACTTGTTGCCAAAGGGGGAGAAAGTGTATAGATCATAGACTTCGAGAGAGAGAGTGTGTGTGTTTGCTTCTTTTTACCACTCTTGCTACTCTATTTGCTTTGCTTGTTTGTGTGATACATTTTTTTATGCTTGTGTGTGAGATACTTCTATGAGCATATGTTTGATCATATCATACTTTAATGCTCATGCTTAATGATGATATTCTATCTCTCATGTATGATCATTCATATCTTGTTGGTGATGAGTGCATATTTCATATTCTATCATTTTGAGCGCTCCACCAAGATGTATGTGACATGGAAGAGTGACCCATGATCCTAATTGATTGTGCATTTGCATTCAAAAGCAAATTTCAAATAATGCACAGATTTAGGGGGAGCTCTTGCTTATCACATACTTCACAAAGCGACGATGTACTTCATTTATATTATCATGTCTCGAAGCTTTGATCCATATGTTGTCATCAATTACCAAAAAGGGGGAGATTGAAAGTGCAACTAGTCCCCGGGTGGTTTTGGTAATTCATAACAACATATAGCTCATTGAACTAATATTCTATCAAGATCAATGTTTCAGAAAGTTCAATGGTTGGTATGGCATGGACTAGAGATGTGGGCCCCTCAAAATGCTAAGGACACATGTTGGCAAAAGCTCAAGACTCTACATTTCCATTTTAGTGATCCAAGAACACATTGAGTCCATAGGAAAAGCCAATACTATTAAAAGGGGATGAGTTGTTGCTTAATGGCTTGCTTGCTCAAAATGTTGAGTGATATCCTCCAAAAACCCTCAACCACTTTCTCATTTCCACATATGTCCTAAACCTAAAGTCAAACTCGGCCCCACCGATTTGATCTATCAGGCGCCACCGAGTTCACTTGACATAGCCATATCCACAAACCCTAATCAATTCGATCTTACCGATAGGGATCTCGGTCTCACCGAGATGGGATTGCAAGCTCTCTGTTTTCCTTCGTAATGTTTTGGTCTAACCGAGATGAGCGATTGGTCCCACCGAGTTCGCAGTGCAAAATCCATGTTTCCTTTTTGTAACATTTCGGTCTCACCGAATGAGCGATTGGCCCCACCGAGTTTGCATGACCAAGTCTTTGTTTGCTTATTACTGAAATCAGAGTCACCGAGTTCAAGTGATCGGTCTCACCGAGATGAAGTTTTGCCCTAACCCTAGCGCATCGGTCTCACATAGTTGATGTTGTCGGTCCCACCGAAAAGCCTAGCGTTCACATTTTGAACCAAGTCGGTCTCATCGAGTTTCACTATTCGGTCCCACCAAGTTTGGTAAATTGTGTGTAACGGTTAGATTTTCTGTGGAGGCTATATATACCCCTCCACCCCCTTCTCCATTTGAGAGAGAGAGCCATTAGAACATTCCTACACTTCCACTACTCATTTGCTGAGAGAGAACCACCTACTCATGTGTTGAGACCAAGACATTCCAATCCAACCACAAGAATCTTGATCTCTAGCCTTCCCCAAGTTGCTTTCCACTCAAATGATCTTTCCACCATAGCAAAATCTGTGAGAGAGAGTTGAGTGTTGGGGAGACTATCATTTGAAGCACAAGAGCAAGGAGTTCATCATCAACACACCATCCAATACCTTTTGGAGAGTGGTGTCTCCTAGATTGGTTAGGTGTCACTTGGGAGCCTCCGTCAAGATTGTGGAGTTGAACCAAGGAGTTTGTAAGGGCAAGGAGATCGCCTACTTCGTGAAGATCTACCCAAGTGAGGCAAGTCCTTCGTGGGCGATGACCATGGTGGGATAGACAAGGTTGCTTCTTCGTGGACCCTTCATGGGTGGAGCCCTCCGTGGAGTCGCGCAACCATTACCCTTCGTGGGTTGAATTCTCCATCAACGTGGATGTACGATAGCACCACCTATCGGAACCACGCCAAAAATCTCCGTGTCTACATTGTGTTTGCTCCCTCCAAACTCCTCCCATTTACCTTCATATGCAATGATTTACATTCTGCTGCTATACTCTTAGAATTGCATGTGTAGGTTGATTGCTTGATTTGTGCTAAGTTGCTAAAATCTGCCAGGACTTAAAATTGGGAAAATGCTAGATTTTTATTTGGTCAAGTAGTCTAATCACCCCCCCCCCTCTAGACATACTTTCGATCCTACACTTATGAATGGCATGATACATGTTCATGCCCATCATTGGTATCTTTAGTTTAATAATAATAATTAATCAAAACAACCTAAATAAAAATTCATTCCATTTCATCAAAATAACAAAAATAGATATTTCATTCCATTCCATCAAAATATAAATGTTTGTACTATATCTTTGGAGGAGTACATAACTACACCAACATCAGCGATCGATGGAAATAGGGGTAGCCAAAAGGTAACTCTGAGCCGTGTCCAACTGAAGGTAAAGGCATATGCTCTAATTCGCAAGATTGTTGAATAAGGGAAAGGAATATGCTAAAGATGATTTACCAACACACGAAGTGCATAAACACACCACTTAAGCCTACCCCCTTGTGAAATTACAAACGACATCACCTAAATAGGAAATCATCCTATTTGGAGGAGATGTAGAACCAAAATCTACCCCAAACCCTAACCCTAAATCCCAAGGGTCGGCTGGTGCCGAAAACACAACTCAGGCACATCCACAATTTTACTAGACTGACACACAAGCAAAGCTCTTCCACTCCCTTTGATCACCAGATGCTTACATACAACAAGGTAAACACAACAAAACATAACTTACCTAGCAAACAATGCCAACTATGAAGTAAATTATACTAAATGAGTATCAACTTACTATGAAGTAAACTTGACTAAATGAGTATCAACTTACTATGAAGTAAGGCGTTGACTGATCTATCTTCTTCCCTAGCGAGAATGTGGGTCCCGTCACCCTCCGCCTGTCACTCCAACGACGGGAGGGGGTGGGGACCCCAAGGTTTTGATCTGGTGGTGGGTAGTGATAGGGTCAGGAATAAAGTTAGGCTTTGTCTCCGATCGATGTGGCAAGATGATGGTGTCGTTGCTGGCGTGAATAAGGTCTTCCCATCTCGCCCTCGTTTCGGTGGTGCTTCTTCATATCATTGGGAGGCATGTGGAGGATGGTGTGTCCTATGATCTTGTTGTGCCGCTCTAGTTTTTTCGTCTGCAGATCTGTCTCAGTGGCAATGTCCGACGTTGTAGACAACGTGGTCGTGCGTCCAGTGGCAAAGCGTGAACCAAATACAAGGG
This sequence comes from Aegilops speltoides, assembly GCA_021437245.1. Lineage (NCBI taxonomy): Eukaryota > Viridiplantae > Streptophyta > Magnoliopsida > Poales > Poaceae > Aegilops > Aegilops speltoides. Next base: position 347,940,170 of record CM038143.1, on the reverse strand, counting down.
AGACCAAAAGAGTTAGCAAGATTAGGGAGGCCGAATGATTAGTAGGGAGTTTATGCCTAGGAGGAGCTTATCCTTGCAAATTTCTCATGGAAGGGGTGACAGACTCTCCTTGGTCGGTGCTCCGCCAGTGCGTGCGTCTCGATCCTCTATCTTCAATTCTGACCGATAAAGGTTGGACAACCTCGACCTCATTGGTAGTGTGCGACATTTGTGTTTCTGACTTGTGCGGTAGCAAATAACATAAATTACTTAGTACTCCCTCCGGTCCTTTTTACTCCGCATATCATATTTGTGATAAGTCAAACATTACAAAGTTAGACCAAATTTGTATTGAACAATATTAACATCTACAATACCAAATATATACACCATGAAACTACATTTCATAACGAATCTAACATATTGATTTATTGATTTGGCACTGTGAATGATGACTACATTTCATATATATACCACGAAACAATATTAACACCTACAATAGTAATACCTACCGTGAAACAATATTAACACCTACAATACCAAATATATATACCACGAAACTACATTTCATAACAAATCTAACATATTGATTTGGCACTGTGAATGATGATACTTTTTTCTATATGTTTGGTCAAAGTAGAGATACTTTGACTTTGGACCAAACTTACATGCAGACTAAAAATGACCGGGGAATACTTAATAGGAGTTCGTTAACTAAAATGATATCCAAAATAATTATTTGTAGCAAGCCCTGCCAATCAAATTCTTTAATCAGATAACTAAAAAGAACGTTGAATGAAAGATGAAAAGCTTTCTAAAAAAATATTAGCGGACGGAGGTTGGTGGAACAACGACATCCGGCCTCCCACCCTCACGGGTACCCAGAGATTCTTTCACGGTAGGTGATCCCAACCATCGTCCGGGTCTGCTCCACTTGCAGGCGTCCATCGCACACCAAACCCACGCCGGTCACTGACGCCCCAACCCAGTTCGACCTTCCTACCCACGACGAGTGTGCGCGCCTGGGCAACTCACGCCATCCCCACGTGTTACCGCTTCCTGGACCGGATCCAACATGCATCCCGTCGGCCGTGGCGTCGCGCTCGCCAGCGCCGCACCCGTTTGGCGGCTCCCCCCTTGGCACCACGCCATGCCACCGGGTCGGACGCCGCAAAAAATGCGGCCCGGCGGGCAGCGATCTCCACAGAAATTTCTGCGGCGGGAGGGGAGATTGGGGCGGAGGAAAGCGATAAGGTCCAGGCAGCATTGCAGCGCCGGAGTTGGGACGCGCGTCGATAGTGTCGTCCCTCCCTCCCGCTCGATCGTCGATCCATCCATCCGCCCATCGTCTTCCTCCCGACGATACCTCCGCCCCGGCGCCCGTTCCCACTCTACTTGCCCGTTTCTGTGGCTGGGCCTCTTATACCGGCCGCGGCTCGGCCCCTCGTCCATCCAAACGCCATCCTCCTCCCCGCCTCCCGTTGCCGATCACCACTGTCAGCGCCCACGTCACTCTGAGACCTCCCTCTCGTGCCGTGCTCTCCACCTCACTCCCACCCCAGCGGCAGAGGGGGAGCCGAACCGAACGCGCCGATATATATTGGCCAACCAAAACCAAATCACACTCCGTAACCAAGCCACACCCGCTCTTCTCGCCAGGAGCGGAGGCCACCCACCTCCCACCCCATCCATCCCCGCCGCCGCGCGCGTCCGTCCTCCCTAGTCCAATGGAGCGCGCACGCCGCCTCGCCAGCCGCGCGCTGCTGCGCCGCCTCCTCGCGGCCTCCTCGTCCGCCACGTCCCCGGCCCCGTCCCGCGGCGTCTCCACCCTGGCGCCCAAGCCGGCGGCCGGGTCGCGCCCCCGCGCGCGCCCGGCCCACCAGTACACGCCCGGCCGGCCCGTCTCCGTGTCGGCGCTGCAGCCCAGCGACACCTTCCCGCGGAGGCACAACTCCGCCACCCCCGCCGAGCAGGCCGTCATGGCGTCCGAGTGCGGCTTCAACACCCTCGACGCGCTCATCGACGCAACCGTCCCGGCCGCAATCCGCGCGCCGCCGATGCAGTTCACCGGCAAGTTCGACGCCGGCTTCACCGAGTCGCAGATGCTCGAACACATGGCGCACCTCGCCTCCATGAACAAGACCTACAAGTCCTTCATCGGGATGGGCTACTACAACACCCACATCCCGGCCGTCATACTGCGCAACCTCATGGAGAACCCCGCGTGGTACACGCAGTACACGCCCTACCAGGCGGAGATCGCGCAGGGCCGTCTCGAGTCGCTGCTCAACTACCAGACCATGGTCGCTGACCTCACCGGCCTGCCCATGTCCAACGCCTCGCTGCTCGACGAGGCCACCGCCGCCGCCGAGGCCATGGCCATGTGCCTCGGCATCGTCAAGTCCAAGAAGAAGACCTTCCTCATCGCATCCAACTGCCACCCGCAGACCATCGACATCTGCCAGACGCGTGCCACCGGCTTCGACATCAACGTCGTCGTCTCGGCCGCCAAGGACTTCGACTACAGCAGCGGCGACGTGTGCGGCGTGCTTGTGCAGTATCCCGGCACGGAGGGGGAGGTGCTGGACTATGCCGAGTTCGTCAAGGACGCGCACGCGCACGGCGTCAAGGTGGTCATGGCCACTGACCTGCTCGCGCTCACCACGCTGCGCCCGCCGGGCGAGATTGGCGCCGATATCGCCGTGGGCTCCGCGCAACGGTTCGGCGTGCCCATGGGGTACGGCGGCCCGCACGCTGCGTTCCTCGCCACCTCCCAGGAGTACAAGCGGTTGATGCCCGGCCGCATCATCGGAGTGAGCGTCGACTCCAGCGGCAAGCCCGCGCTCCGCATGGCGATGCAGACCAGGGAGCAGCACATCCGGCGAGACAAGGCCACCAGCAACATCTGCACCGCGCAGGTACGCGAGCACCCCACCCACTCACCAAATTGCCCGATAGTGACAGCACAATTTTCATTTAAGAGTTCGTGCTACCTCATATGGGTGGGTTAGTGGGCGAGCATATCGTCATAAATTAGTGATTCATTAGATACTTTCACTTTATAGGCGTTGCTCGCCAACATGGCGGCTATGTATGCTGTCTACCATGGGCCTGCTGGCCTGAAGGCGATCGCCGACCGTGTCCATGGCCTGGCTGGTACTTTCGCCCATGGTTTGAAGAAGCTCGGGACAGTGACAGTGCAAGAGTTGCCCTACTTCGACACGGTCAAGATCACTTGCGCCGATGCTAATGCGATTGCCGAGGAGGCCCGCAAACACGAGATGAACCTTCGCGTTGTCGACGCAAACACGGTTCGTTTTCAGCTGATTTCTGCTGTGTTCCACTCCAACCGAATCAATTCTGAGTTTCGAGCATTAATTTCGAGTGTGATATTGTAGATCACCGTTGCCTTCGATGAGACCACCACCTTGGAGGATGTTGACAAGCTGTTCAAGGTTTTCTCTGGTGGCAAGCCAGTAAGTAGTCACTCCACCAGTGCATAATCCGCGTGCTTCATGTCAAATTATGTCGCAGTTCTAAATGATGTTCTGGCAACAACGCTTTCAGGTGGACTTCACAGCTGAATCCATCGCACCTGAGGTCTCAAGCTCAATTCCTCCTAGCCTTGTGCGCGACAGCCCCTACTTGACTCACCCAATCTTTAGCATGTACGTTTGTAGTCAAATTTTTGCATCTTTTGCGTCAGTAATCTTATTTATTTATTTCCAAACAAAAGCATTGTGCACAGAGCACGTACTCCACTAATTTGTCAGAATGATTGGAACAAAATGAATATATGTTGTGGCCTTGCAGGTACCACACTGAGCACGAGCTCCTCCGTTACCTGCATAAGTTGCAATCCAAGGATCTCTCACTGTGCCACAGTATGATCCCTCTTGGTTCTTGCACCATGAAACTAAATGCTACCGTCGAGATGATGCCTGTCACCGATCCTAAGTTCGCCAACATGCACCCATTTGCCCCTATTGATCAAGCTGCAGGCTATCATGTATGGACCATTTAGCACTTATTTAGTTTCTAATGAAAAAACTAAAAATATAACATTTTTCTGAATTGACTTGTTTTATTATGAAGGAAATGTTTGACAACCTGGGCGATCTGTTGAACACCATCACTGGTTTTGATTCGTTCTCTTTGCAACCGAATGCTGGTGCTTCAGGAGAGTATGCCGGACTGATGGTTATTCGGGCCTACCACAAGGTATGTCATGATAAACACGCCGTGCTAGTTCTGTTGCTTTATTTAGCACTCTTTGTTTACGAACCATGTGCAAAAAATGCAGGCAAGAGGAGACCACCACCGAAATGTCTGCATCATTCCTGTCTCTGCGCACGGTACAAACCCTGCAAGTGCTGCTATGTGTGGAATGAAGATTGTTGCCGTTGGAACTGATGCCAAAGGTAACATTAACATTGAGGAGTTGAGGAAAGCTGCTGAAGCAAACAAGGACAACCTGTCTGCTCTGATGGTACTGTTTATACGCTCTGTCAATATGAGGGTTGCAACCTCAGTGTTACTCTTTCAGCTCAGTTGTTCATTACTAAATTTTGAGCTACCATTCTGAATCTATACTATAGACTACTATATTAAGTGTGATGGAGCCATTAGGAGACTTGCAGCTTCTAATCTATTACAGTATATTTTAAAACATTTACTATTCAGGGCTAGAATTACCGCATTAATCAGAAGAAAAAGAGAAAAACCTATACTGCCTCCTTTCATGCGTTCAGATTTTAGTGGTGTAGAATAATTAATTTGATGGAAGCATGTTATAGCATCTAGCCACACAACTTGCATGGGAAATTGGGTTAGCGTATGTTAAAATGGAAATCAGACAACTGCTTCATATAACCTTTTGCGGGAAGCTATTTGAATTAATTGACATATAATAGAAGAATATGTCGAAATACATTATTTTGTGTCACTATATTTTGAAGCTACATATGGTTGATGAATAGGAGTAACTCTTCTTTTAAGAAAGTGATTAAGAGTAACTTACTTGGAACATGGAAAATGTTGAGTTCGGGAGTTTATTGAAGAAATCATTGCATCATTTTGTGCCAAGAATAACAGAATGTTGTGTGATTACCTTATTCTTCAGGTTACCTATCCTTCAACCCATGGAGTCTACGAAGAAGGCATTGATGAGATATGCAGGATTATTCATGAGAACGGCGGTCAGGTCTATATGGATGGAGCTAACATGAACGCTCAGGTTAGTTCACTGCACTTTGTTATGCCACTTTTTCTACTTAATCCTTATGCAATTGCCCCCTTCAAGTGTTATATACTAATACATGATGTATGATGGTCCACAGATTGTATTCTTTTATCTACTTGTTATTTGTTATGTTAAAAAAAGGTGATTATTTGTACTTATCCAGTTTATGGATACTAAGCTATGTTTTCTGTAAGAAAATACTTCATCCATCCTAAAATAAGTGTCTCAACTTTGTACTAACTTTAGTACAAAGTTGTACTAACGTTGAGACACTTTTTAGGACAGAAGGAGTTGAGTTCACCTGAACCTAAACTTTTTTAACTGAAAATCTGAACCTAATTGAGAAACTGTGATCTGGTAATTTCAGATATCTCATACTACTATGTATCCTACAGAGAAAGACAATTCTCTTTAACCTACTTTTTTTTACAGGTTGGGTTGACAAGCCCTGGTTTTATTGGAGCAGATGTTTGCCATCTTAACCTTCACAAGACATTTTGCATTCCACATGGTGGAGGTGGTCCTGGCATGGGTCCTATTGGTGTCAAGAAGCACTTGGCGCCATTTTTGCCATCTCATCCAGTGGTAGGTATCCTGATTTTTAATGTTATCACTGCAAATAAAATCATATTATTTAGATCTCCCTCCTAATAAAATATAAAGAACAGATGAGCTTTCTATTTGGTGGCCTGCTGTCTCTTTGTATTATTTCATTTTGCATGATTAAATTATTAAGAAAGTGTTTGGTGATGATGTGTTAACTACTCGAACCATGGCTTTAGTGCTGAGTACTATAACCAAAAGAATGAATCTTAATTTCTTTTGCTTGACTTTTCTCGTTTCATTTAAAAGAAAATGGAGCTGCATCATCAGACTAATTTGGCAATTCATTAGATCCCCACTGGTGGCTTCCCTCTTCCTGAGAAAACCGACCCTCTTGGTTCCATTTCTGCTGCTCCATGGGGATCTGCTTTGATTCTTCCAATTTCGTACACCTACATAGCCATGATGGGCTCTCAGGGACTCACTGAAGCTTCAAAGATTGCTATCCTGAACGCGAACTACATGGCAAAACGTCTGGAGGTACTTGATGTTACCCATGGTCATACATTGCATGGCCTTTACTAAAAATATATTTATTGTTGAACTACTTTTCTAATATGTAACGAATTTTGCAGAAACACTACCCGGTTCTTTTCCGTGGAGTCAATGGAACTGTTGCCCATGAATTCATCATTGATCTAAGAGGGTTCAAGGTACTTGTCCGAATCATGTGAGCACTGGTGCCTCATGTTTATCCATATCAATTCACATACTGGATCTTGGAAATTTTGACAGGCAACTGCCGGTATTGAGCCCGAGGATGTGGCGAAGCGCTTGATGGACTATGGGTTCCATGGACCAACCATGTCATGGCCTGTTCCAGGCACACTTATGATTGAACCCACTGAGAGTGAAAGCAAGGTAAACATGTCTCCTCCTGCTTGTAGTTGCACTTATGGTTGGTGTTTGCATTAGCTTACTGGCACTTCATCTATCTTGCAGGCTGAACTAGACAGGTTCTGTGATGCCCTTATTTCTATCAGGGAGGAAATTGCACAGGTAGAAAATGGCAAAGCAGATGCGCACAACAATGTCCTGAAGGTAATCTACTTCGAATGGTCTCCGGTCTCTGTAACCCAACAGTTTGAGCTTTTGGGCTGAACTGTTTGGTGCAGGCAACTCAATGGCACATGAACTGAAAAGTTGACTCGTCCTTCCCGTTTTATTACGCAGGGCGCTCCTCACCCACCCCAACTCCTGATGGGTGACGCATGGACTAAGCCATACTCTAGGGAGTATGCTGCGTTCCCGGCGGCGTGGCTTCGGGGTGCCAAGTTCTGGCCAACAACATGTAATGATAGTTCCAAAGCCTTCACACATTGCTTACAATTTATTCTTTGACATACAAACTAATAATCTCTCTTATGCTCTTGCCAGGTCGTGTGGACAACGTGTACGGGGATCGCAACCTGATCTGCACTCTGCAGCAGGCGTCCCAGGTGGCGGAGGAAGCTGCAGCTGCCACCGCGTAATCTTCTGATGATGACGATCCTGGTGTGTGAAACAGTGTCAAGAAGTTATCATGCTTCCTGTAGGAGGGAAGCATGCTTGCTTCTAAATCCCTCATGTACTGTATATATTCTCCTCAAATGCCACCTTCTCATGTATCCCCTGTACCCCCCACTGCCTCCCCATTCCCATTTAAAAGTGAAATTAGCTATATTGGCTAGCATTTCTACTCTTCTCTGAATACAGGACAAATAATGGAGCTCTGTTTTGATGTCCTAGCCATACACGGAAAGAAAATCTAGTTATTCTCAGATTGTGTACTCTTATACTCCCTCCTTCCGAAAATACTTGTCATCAAAATGAATAGAAGGGGATGTATCTAGATGTATATTAGTTTTAGATACATACCTTTTTATCCATTTTGATGACAAGTATTTTCGGACGGATGGAGTATATCCATAGATACTGTTGATAAATTGAGCCTAAAGGTCAGCCATTCGCTTTGAAAGGCCAACAACTGCTCAAAGAAGAGTTAAATTATCAGCCTGCCCCAGTGCATATCATCTTACCAAGCAGTAGAATAATCTAGTCACTTTGTCAATGGGGATGCCATATATTTCTAGCCATACACGGAAAGAAAATCTAGTTATTCTTAGATTGTGTACTCTTATATATCCATAGATTTTTTTTTGAACTGTGCTAACGACCGGACGGCAGGATATTAGCTATAGGCGCGGACGATTGTGCAAAGGGGCATGCATGCAGGAGCAGCGATAACGACCTTGCATGCGCGCACATCTGCATTGTTAAACATACATGCATATAACAATAAAACTGCTGATGTCATCAAAGATTCCTCTGAAATTCAAACTTTAAAATAGCTCCGATTGAAAAACTGTTTTCACATAAAAGATTCGTTGCGACGAGATCTTCAAATCCAGATCCCATGTTGGTATGTTTCGATGCCTTTTTTTTTCGGGGTCAAAAGTTATAGGCCCCGGCTAAGTAAGTTATCACGTCTATGATATGTAAGTTATCATCTTATTTATATAGAAATTACCGGGGCATAAAAGGTGGTCCTCCAATTCTCCCCACATGCAAATGAATTAGAAGACCAAAACGTTGATTCAACCTTGATTCCTCTTTATTTTGAAACTTCAAAATGTTTTGTAGCTCAAACTGTTGGTCTGATCTAAAAGAATCTCGAAGAAAGTATCAAAACTAGACACTATGTTGATTTGTTCAGACAACTTTTATTTCGGATCAAAAGACCACTTCTAGGCTAAGTAAGGTATCATGCATGAGCTACATATGTTACCATGTTGTTTACATAGATATTACCGGAGTATAAACCTTCTAACTTTCTTATCAACTCGGGTTAACCTTCTTATCACATATACGATGCGTATAGTACCAATGCTATTCACACAAAAGTTACCGAGGGGATATTTCATCAACCCCTCCGGCCCCATGCCAAAGTTATCAAGACCGAGGTATATAAATTATCATGGTCTGCGATATGTGAGATACCATGCTATTCACATAAAAAGTTACTGAGGGAATATTTGATCAACCCCTCCCCCCATGCCAAAGTTATTAGGACCGAGGTACATAAGTTATCAGGTCTGCGATATGTGAGTTACCATGCTATTCACACAAAAGTTACCGAGGGAATATTTCATCACCACCCCCCACCTCGCCAAAGTTATCAGGACCAAGGCACATAAGTTTATCAGGTCTGCGATGTGTAGGCTACCATGCTATTCACACAAAAGTTATTGGGGGAGGGGGGGGGGGTATTTCATCAACCCCCACCTCGCCAAAGTTATCAGGACCGTGGCACATAAGTTATCAGGTCCGTGATGTGTGGGTTACCATACTATTCCCATAAAAGTTACCAAGGAATATTTCATCAACCACCCCTGCCCTCCCCCCCACCGGCGGCAAAGTTACCAGGACCAGGGTACATAAGTTATCAGGTTTGCGACGATTGAGTTACCGTGCTATTAGGCTTTGCTAACTTCCGATCATTCCGCTTTTAGTAAACAGATCCGAACGACATGCAGGCAAACAATGCGTATATTACCATGTTATTTACACAAAAATTATCGGGGGGTGTTATCAACATTTTTTCATTGGATCAAAATTACCGCGGTGTTTGTACAAAACTTATCAGGTATATGGTGCATAAATTAGCATGTTATATGCACAAAAATTGCTGGAAGGTGTGTTTCCAGGTCTGCGATGTGTAAGTTAGCATGTTATTTACACATAAATTCCTCAAATTAAAGTTACCACGACGTCCGTAAGTCAATTAACAGGCATGAGGTGCATAAATTTCCGTGCTATTTACACACAAATTACCGAGGGTGTGTTTCAACAAAAAATCCCACGTGAAAAATCATGTACATATGAGTTTGTCGTTTACGTGTACCTATTTTTATAGCTAGAAGGGTCAATAGAAAACCTAGGTTGATATGTTCTTTTTTTCAAGTTCGTATTTGAAATGATGTACAAAAGGTACCTATACCTAGTCATAAGAGAGAATTAGTCAAGCTGATCGCGATCCTGGAACGTCATCTAGTAGGCTCAAATCCCACTAGCTTTTTTTTCCTTTTCTTTTTCACTCGCATTTAGTATTGATAGAAGGTCAAATAAAGCACTTGGCTTAAAAAGAGCACAAATGAGTCGTTGGCGGGGTGGTTATTTACCTTGTGACCCCGCGAAGCGGCCACGGTTTGAATCCTATGGGGGCCATTTATTTTTGCAGACGAGGAGATGTGTTCTGTTCCCTGATGATGTAATCCACTCAGGACGTGTGGTCGATATCTGACCGCTCTAAGATCGTTCGCGCCTGTTACTAAAATATATTCGACTAGAAAATGGCCTTCCCCTTTTTTTGAACGTATACTCTTATATCACTGGTACGCGTCGGTGCTATACAAACGGTTAAAAACCCCTTTCCGCGACGACATTTGGAACCGTCACCTAGTGAGTGTGGGCGATTAGGGGGTCCTTCCCACACGACCCAGAAACCGTCGGGGATAGGGACCCTACAGTACTCTTTTTCATTTGTGCTTGCATTGCCATCGCAGACGGTATTCTGTGGTTCTATGTTTACGATGCCCGGCCCATCACAAACGGTTCACTATTATAGAACGTGTATGATAAGCATACAATCACACACATTCTCTTTTCACAAACCGTATGCGATAACTAATGAAGAAGATTAGCTAATCGTCGTACGGGTGTCGGATAGGATTACGAAACATCGGACCGTCGTAACATCATCATACACGACAACTATGGCACACGCTATTCTGTGGTGCAACGTTTACGATGCATACTTCATCAGAAATACTTCATGGTTGAGAATCGTGTACGATAAGGCAACTACCGCACACGCTATTTTGTGGTGCGACGTTTACGATGCATACTTCATCAAAAACAGTTCATGGTTGTGAATAGTGTACGATTAGGCAACTATCGCAAACGGTTAGTTTGCCAACACCGTTTGTGATATTGTCTGACATCGCACACGCTTTGCAAAAGGCAACCGTGTGCATGCTTGCACACGTTTCCTCTCTGTGAACTGTCTCGGATTATGGTGTATATCGCAAACGTTTGTATTGTACCAACCGTGTGTGCCGTAACAACCTGGAGAGCATAATTTCACCGTAATTTAGTTGCTGCTATATCAAATTGAAATTGAAATTGAATGTATTCTATAGCTTTATTCATATCCATCAGGTTCAGACAACCAATGAATTATTCGATTCATAGGTACACATCAAGAATTACATAAGAACCAAAAAAGAATGATGAACCACAGTTGTATACTTGTACTATTAAAGACGGTAAAGAAAGAGGCGAAATACATTCTGGCTGCTGAACAAGGTGAAGCGGAATGCCCATATTGTGCCTCCTCCATGCAGAAGGCACGCACGGCTCTAGTCCAACCCCTTGTGATAACCGACCGCCCACCCTTCACGGTCTTCATGGAAACATCTAGATAATCATCGTGTTCTGATAGAAATACTTTAACCTTCGCATGCCCACCAATCATGTAGTTTGAGAGGTAATCTTTAGTAAACTGCTTTGTGAACCACTACAAAGGAAAAAAGATTCAGACATTGTCATTTAACACAACTCATTATGGGCAGTAAAAAGAAGGCTGCAGAGTTCTTACTTACCATCTTGCAGTTCGCTGTTGTATTGGATAAAGTGTAAACAAATAGTTTAATTTCCATCTTTTGACCCATTTTACTAACAATCTTTATCAGCTTCCTCACTTGATGCTGGTTCATCGATATCTCGTTTCCCCATACGCAGAAAGGGTCGATGCGCGGATCTTTACCAATGACATATGTACCTAAAAGCACCAAGTTAATATTAGAAGATAAACACCAGTTGCACAATGATGTAGTACAACACTCTTATATAATATCTTATAACATCCAATATACTCACATATTAGATGAATTAACATCTTATATTATGGGTCGGAAGGAGTTTATTGCATTCTTACAAATTATCGGCTGACTAACCGTTGCTGTATCCATGGGTTAGAGTTAGTTTGAGCTAGTTCGGTCTCAAATAGCCCTAAAGTATATCTAAACATGAGGGATAGTTTGAGCTAGTTGCATCTATAACCCACCCAAAAAAACTATCTAACCCAAGAGGTGCTAATTGGAGCTAGTTCTCCTAGTGCATTTATTGTCAATCTATGTATCTAATCTTGTCATCCAAACACCTCTTTGGATGGAGTTAGTTCAGGGTTAGTCATGAGCTAGAAACTAACTCTAATCTCTAAGCTAAGTTGAGTATCCAAACAGGGCTATGTTGTTGTTGTTGTTGTTGTTGTTGTTGTTGTTGTTGTTGTTGTTGTTGCTGCTGCTGCTGCTCTTCTATGTGTATCTAGATATCATCAGAACATTAAGGTAACACTCTTCCTTGTTGCTATGTAGCCTAGGATTGCATATGTAGACATTAAGAAAAGTGCATGTTGCTATGTAGCCTCAGATATATTACATATGGCCCTAGTTAACCTAACGATAAATGGGTTGCAGATATATTTAGTTAAAAGTCAGATTCACCGATTAGTCCCTTATCAGCCCCCAGCCTATATGGTACCAGCTACCGATATCCTGAAAAGTGAGCATATATAAGCCATGGGATGAAACTAACCTCGATGGAAAACAGCAGTCGTTCCCAAAATTGTCCTGTGTAGGGACATCGAGAAGCATGTTAAGCACAACAGGCTAAACATCAACCAAAATTATCCATGACAGACAAAATAATCTCCAAAAGATAGCTTCAGTGTGCATGTTTAAGCACGCTAGTAAACCAAAACAAGTGAAAAGGTGTGTTAACTGCAACAGGCCTAACATTTAACAACAAGCAAACATAGTCATTCAAACTGGTATTGTGCCGGTCTAAGTACACCGGTTATTGTTAAATAAAAATGGAAAGGCGTGTTTAACTACAAGATGCAACAACCAAATGTAGTCATTCATGCCATGTTTGTTTCAGCTTCGCTTGGATTTTAATCACCTATGGATTCGCTTCAGTGGCGAAGCTGTTTTTGTGAATCAGCTTCATCACCGAAGTACACTTTGAGGTGCTTCAGGAAATTGCACTAAAAATGACCCAATCCAGATTCAGCTTCACTAGAAAAGCTGATTCCAAATAGCTGTTTGTTTCAGATTCCAGATTCGGCTTCACTGGTAAAGCTGAATCTGGTCCCAGAATCCGAAACAAACAGGGCCATAGTGGTATTGTTGAAACTAGTACTGATGAAATTGAACTGCACAGTTCATACTTGCACATACAGAACATCATGTTGTGAATAACTGGAATAAACAAGGCATACTACGAACAACCAAAGATAGCATTTGAAACTAGACATATGCTAACTACAAACAACAGAACACTCAAAAAACTTTAAAAGAGGCATATGCTAGCTATAACAGGCTTAACAGCAAGCAAATATATGCATTCCTATCGGTATGTTTAAAACAGGATTGATAGAATGTACTGCACAGTAAATAGTTGCACATACAGAGCATCGCATTGTGAACAACTGAAATAAACAAGGCATACTGCAAATAACCTGATATAGCAATTAAAACTAGACATATTCTCACTACACTACAAAAGGGACTTGACAAAATAAATCATGGGTTTCCCCTATGAAGAGGCACGACAAAACAAATCATGTGTTTCCTCACTTGTCACAGATAGGCTCGTTCCCGTGGGAAGAGAACAGACCCTGGATGCGCTCCATGTTGTCGCAGATGGGCTCCTTCCCCTTGGAAGAGCACGTCTGTAGGGTGCCCTCTCTGATGTTGCAGACGGGCTCTTCCCCCTTGGAAGAGCAGATGGGCTCTTTCCCCTTGGAAGAGCCGGGGAGGGTGCCCTCCTCGTGGTCACCGTCGATGAGGTCTGACTTGGAAGCTGTGGATCCCAAGCCAGCGTTGCAGAACGTGTCCTTCAGAAATGACAAAAGGGGCTCGATGGCGATGTATGATGGCAAGTTGTTGATAGCGAGCCAAAGGAGATCAACGGCGGGGCCATGCATGAGATCGATGGCGGTTGAACCCAAGGGGTTGGGGGTGGGCCACTTAACCTGTGACATAACCCGCCTCAGGCCGTCGATGTCCATGACCTCGATGTCATAGCCGGCTGAAGAGACATGCCCGCATACTCTAGCCCGCTGCTTGAGTTCCTACCGCCAGTAATGGTCGTCAGCTTCCTCGACGACATCGGGCGAAAAGACCGCGATACACCTCTTTTGGGCTAGTCGCTCCTCGAGCTCCACGGGAAGCGTAGTTGGGCTTAGGATGCGACGCTCTGGAGTTGGGGATGGGGATCTGGGGGGAAAGGGGCGTTTGGCAGGCATCATCTAAGAAACTCAGGGCGACCTTGGTACGGAGACTGGTGGGTAAGTTGCACAGGAAACCGGCAGATGTTGACAATGGAGGTCTCGCGGCGGCGGCGGCAGAGGCCGGGGGGGGGGACCTTGCTAGGGTTTCAAGCGAGGGAGGGGGTGTTTGTATGTGTGTGTGCACGCGCGCGCCCAAGGAGGTTTTTGTTTGTGTGTGTGTGTGTATGTGTATGTGTGTGTGTGGAGGGTGGGTGATTGAGGAAATGGTGCGGGTACTGAAAATTTTACAATGCAGGAGTCAAATGCGGGAGTGAAATGCCGGGGCTAATGAAAATTTTGATGATGGTTCATACCACACGGTCCGGAGATAACAACCGTGTGTTATGAAACAGAAAAACCCTCGAGGCGGGCAAATATTTTCTAGGGGCAGGTGGGATTGGGAACAAGAAACATCGCACATGGTCCAAAGATAACAACCGTGTGTTATAAAACACAAAAACCCTCATCGAGGCGGGCAGATATTTTCTAGGGATGCAATGGGATTGGGAGGAAGAAACATCGCACACGGTCCGGAGATAACAACCGTGTGTTGTGAAATGGAAAAACCCTCGAGGCGGGCAGATATTTTTGAGAGCGGGAGCCTGATACGTCTCCAACATATCTATAATTTATGAAGTATTCATGCTATTATATTATCCATCTTAGATGTTTCATATGCATATATATGCTATTTTATATGATTTTTGGGACTAACCTATTAACCTAGAGCCCAGTGCCAGTTTCTGTTTTTTTCCTTGTTTTTGAGTTTTACAGAAAAGGAATACCAAATGGAGTCCAATTGACATGCCAATTTTTGACGATTTTTTATGGACCAGAAGAAGCCCACGGAGCATCGGAGATGGACCAGAAGAGTCCCGAGCCATCCACGAGGGTGGAGGGCGCGCCCTACCCCTGGGCGCGCCCCCCTATCTCATGGACGACTCGAAGACCCCCGACGTGAAATCGACACCAAAAATTCCTATAAATACAGAAACACCTAGAAAGAAACCTAGATCGGAAGTTCCGCCGCCGCAAGCCTCTGTAGCCATGAGAAATCAATCTAGGCCCTCTCTGGCACCCTACCGGAGGGGGCCATCATCACCGGAGGCCATGGGAAAGGATCTCCGAGGGGCCATCATCGCCATGAAGACCAAGGACCAGAGCGGGAACCTCTCCCCATCCATGGGGAGGCCATGGAGGAAGCACAAGGGGGAGAACCTCTCCTCCTCTCTCTCGGTGGCGTCGGAGTGCCATCAGGAGGGGAATCATCGCCGCGGTGATCGTCTTCATCAACATCACCATCCTCATCTCTTTTACACGGTCCACTCTCCCGCACCCCGTTATAATCCCTACTTGAACATGGTGCTTTATGCCACATATTATGATCCAATGATGTGTTGCCATCCTATGATGTTTTGAGTACATATCCTTTATCTTTGGGTTAATTAATGATCTAGATTGGTATGAGTTGTATGTTTTATTTTGGTGTTGCCCTATGGTGCCCTCCATGTCGCGCAAGCATGAGGGATTCCCGCTATAGGGTGTTGCAATACGTTCATGATTCGCTTATAGTGGGTCGCTTGAGTGACAGAAGCAGAAACTCGAGTAAGGGGGTTGTTGCATATGGGATAAAGGGGACTTGATATGTTAATGCTATGGTTGGGTTTTACCTTAATGATCTTTAGTAGTTGCGGATGCTTGCTAGAGTTCCAATCATAAGTGCATATGATCGAAGAATAGAAAATATGTTAGCTTATGCCTCTCCCTCATATGAAATTGCGATGACGACCACCGGTCTTGTTAACAATTGCCTAGGACAATTCCGCACACTGACCCATCATTATTCCACACTCGCTATTTATAATATTTAGTAATATATTCTAACTTTATGATAACAGCATCTACTTTTATATTTTAGCTCTCCGATACCATGCAAGGTTATCCTCTTCACACCCGCAACGTAGTTTTATTTCTCGTTTCTAGTTGGAAGCAAACGTTTGATGTACGTAGAGTCGTATCAGTGGCAGATAGGACTTGAGAGAATATTGATTTTACCTTTAGCTCCTTGTGGGTTCGACACTCCATACTTATCACTTCCACATTTGGGAATTGCTATGATGATTCCCTGCACTTGGGGATTATCAAGCTCTTTTCTGGCGCCGTTGCCGGGGAGCAATAGCGTGGGGTTGATATTCTCGTGTGTGCTTGTTTTCTTTCTTCACTAATTAGATTTTGTTTTTCCTTTTTGTTTCTATTTAGTTGTGGACGACACATACAAAAAAATTTAAAAGAATGAAAATACAAAAAAATCTACTTTCCTCTCATGCCTAAAAAGTTTTTCAATAAGAGAAGTGATTGGAAGGTTATGCATTGAAGAAGTGAGGGTCGACCTTGAGCACTTGTGTTCATGCTCATGGAAACAATGTAAAAAAATTCAAGGAAGCTTCTCTGAAAATAATTATCCCTTTGTGTATATCCATTGTATTATAAAAATAATGTGCCAAGCTTTGGTTTTAGGATGATTAGATCGCTTATTTGCTATGTGCAGTACAAAAACAGAAACTTTGGTTGTAGCGCGTGATTTTACATCTTTTACTGGAAAGTCGAATGGGTCTGAAACTTTTTTCACATTACTTATTTACAAATTTTTTAAATTTTCATATATTTTTAGAATTTTTTGGAGTTACGTAAGTTTACTAAATTTCCAGATGACTACAGACTGTCTTGTTTTTGACAGATTCTATTTTCTATGTGTTGATCGCTTATTTTGATGAATCTATGGGTAGTATCGGGGGGTATGAACCATGATGAAGTTGGAATACAGTAGATAAAGTGATAATATGAAATTGGAATGAGTTTGCAACAATATCTAAAGGTAGTGATTTTCTTTATTATACTAACGGATCTCACAAAGTTTTTGTTAAGTTTTTGTGTGGATGAAGCGTTCGAAGAACGAGGAGTTACCGATGTGAGAAGAATAAAGAAAGGCAAGAGTTAAAGCTTGGGGATGCCAAGGCACCCCAAGTAAATATTTCAAGGATACTCAAGCATCTAAGCTTGGGGATGCCCCTGTTGGCATCCCATCTTTTGTCTTCAACAATTATTGGTATACCTCTGTTTTTGTTTTGTTCACATGATTTGTGTCCTTTATGTTTTTCTTTTTCTTTAAGAACCATGCTAGTATGAGATATCACTTCATTGATTTATATAATAATTCATGTGCTTCACTTATATCTTTTGAGTATGACCTTATATAGAATGCTCTTTGTGCTTCACTTAAATCTTTTGAGTATGGTTTTATAACATGCTTCGTGTGCTTCACTTATATATTTTGAGCTTGGATATTGGTTAGTCTATATTAATTGTAGAATGCTCCATGAACTTCACTTATATCTTTTGGAGTATGAATAATACTATCATCTAAAGTGGGTTTGGAAGAGTGTCAACTTTAGGAATTAATGATCCCACTATTTTGGAGGGTGTTGAATCTTAGTGTGATATTTATGAAAGTGGATTTGGAAGAGTGTCAACTTTAGTTAGTAATGATTCCACTATTTTGGAAGAGTCCAATTTTATGAGAACAAAGTTGCTATCTATGATGATTATTGTGATGACATGTATGCTATAAAGAATAATGCTAACCATGAAACTTGTCATCATGATTTTCATTCTCGATTGGATTATGCCTCACATGATAGTTATTTTTTTGAGTTTTCCCCCACTATTCTGAATGAGAAGAATTTTGCTTATGTGGAGAGTAGTAAAATTTCTATGCTTGTAGATCATGAAAAGAATGCTTTATGTGATGGTTATATTGTTGAACTCATTCATGATGTTACTAAAAATTATTATGAGGGAGGAATACATGCTCGTAGGAGTTGCAATAATATCAAGTTTCCTCTCTATTTGCTTGAAGTTTTGAAGTTATACTTGTTTTACCTTCCTATGCTAGTTGATTCTTGTTCCCATAAATTGTGTGCTCACAAAATCCCTAGGCATAGGAAGTGGGATAGATTTAAATGTGCTAGTCATATTCTTCATGATGCTCTCTTTATGTTTCAAATCTTATCTTTTATGTGAGCATCATTGAAATCATCATGCCTAGCTAAAAGGCATTAAAGAAAAGCGCTTGTTGGGAGACAACCCAAAATTTACCCTTACTATTTTTGTGTGTTTACATGATTAAGCTACTTTAGTAATCATGTTTTATAGCTTTTGTTTCAATAAAGTGCCAAGTAAGACCTTTGGGAAGACTTGGGTGAAAGTTACTGTGATCTTGCTGTAAAAAAATAGAAACTTTGCGCTCACGAGATTAGCTGTCACTTTTTTTATAGAAGAGTGATTTTGAGTTGATTCTTTTTGAAGAACATTAAAAGAAAAATTCCTCACATCCACCAATTTATTTCGTATTTTTTGGAGTAACATAAGTATGGTTGCTGTTCAGATCATTACAGACTGTTCTGTTTCTGACAGATTCTGTTTTCATTGCATAGTTTGCTTGTTTTCTAATTTCTATGGCTTATGTTTCTCAATATAAATTGTAGAAATGATATGGTACAATAGGCATTGTGTGAGAACAATTATGAACCTTTTCTTTGACAGTACCAAAGTGAACTCTTTATCATACTAACCTATCTCACGAAGTTCCGTTAAGTTTTGTGTGATTGAAGTTTTCAAGCTTTGGCTGAGATATCAATATGAGGAGAATAAGGAGTGGAAAGACCCTAAGCTTGGGGATTCCCAAGGCACCCCAAGGTAATATTCAAGGAAGAATCGAGCGCCTAAGCTTGGGGATGCCCCGGAAGGCATCCCCTCTTTCGTCTTGAAAACTAACGGTATACCTTACTCGGAGCTTTATTTTTATTCGTCACATGATATGTGTTTTGCTTGGAGCGTATTTTCAATTTTACTTGCTGTTTGAATAAAATCGTTGGATCTAAAATCTTGAATGAAAAAGAATCCTCCCATGGCTAGTTAATTATTTGGCTGCTCAGTATTCTTCACTTATATCTTTTTGGAGTAGTTTGTCATTTACTCACGTGTTTCACGTATATCCTATGAGTAAATGGTTGAATGAATTGAATATCATAAATCTGAATTTATATACGCTTATAACATGGGGAGTAATGACTTCACATATAATGAGTATAGGTAAACTTATTGAAAGTTAGCAAACGTGGAATTGGTCACTTGAACAATTCATGAAAGAATATTGAAGGAAGAGAGATTTCACATATAAATATACTATCTTGGACATCTTTTGTAATTGTGACCACTCATTAAAATATGACATGCTAAAAAATTGATGTTGGACAAGGAAGACAACTTAATGAGTTATGGTTTCCTATATCTGAAATGTTATATTGTCTTGGATCATCCAACATGTTGAGCTTGCCTTTCCCTCTCATGCTAGCCAAATTCTTTGCACCAAGTAGAGATACTACTTATGCTTCCAAACATTCCTTAAACCCAGTTTTGCCATGAGAGTCCACCATCTACCTATGGATTGAGTAAGATCCTTCAAGTAAGTTGTCATTGTTGCAAGCAATAAAAATTGCTATCTAAATATGTATGATCTATTAGTGTGGAGAAAATAAGCTTTATACGAGCTTGTGATATGGAAGAAATAAAAGCGACGGACTGCATAATAAAGGTCCCTATCATAAGTGGCAATATAAAGTGACGTTCTTTTGCATTAAGATTTTGTGCATCCAACCATAAAAGCACATGACAACCCCTGCTTCCCTCAGCGAAGGGTCTATCTTCTACTTTTACCTTCTACCCTTATACAAGAGTCATAGTGATTTTCACCTTTCCTTTTTACATTTTTCTTTTGGCAAGCACCTTGTGTTGGAGCGATCCGGATATATATATATATATATATATATATATATATATATATATATATATATATATATCCACTTGGATGTAGGTTTTCATAAAGTATTATTGTTGACATTACCCTTGAGGTAAAAGGTTGGGAGGAGAAACTATAAGCCCCTATCTTTCTCTGTGTCCGATTAAAACTTTGAACCCATAAATATCACGTGAGTGTTAGCAATTGTGAAAGATTAAATGATAGTTGAGTATGTGGAGTTTGCTGAATCAAAGCTCTTACATAGACCCTTCGCAAAAATAAGATGAATTGCAATTGTTTGATGACTAAGAGCACGGTTTGTTAGTTTTCAAGAAAGTTTATGATCTATACTTTAACATGTGAATAGCTTGTTACTTGATCATGAGAAGTTTTAAGAGTTGAGCTACTGTTATGATATATAATGATGCTAGAAAAGGTGATTGAAATTATCATTGATCAAACTTGTGCACCTGCTAGCATTCGCATTACATAAATAATTTCTTTTATCATTTACCTACTCAAGGACGAGCAGGAATTAAGCTTGGGGATGCTGATACGTCTCCAACGTATCTATAATTTATGAAGTATTCATGCTATTATATTATCCATCTTAGATGTTTTATATGCTATTCTATATGATTTTTGGGACTAACCTATTAACCTAGAGCCCAGTGCCAGTTTCTGTTTTTTCCTTGTTTTTGAGTTTTACAGAAAAGGAATACCAAACGGAGTCCAATTGACGTGCCAATTTTTCACGATTTTTTATGGACCAGAAGAAGCCCACGGAGCATCGGAGATGGACCAGAAGAGTCCCGAGCCGTCCACAAGGGTGGAGGGCGCGCCCTACCCCCCTAGGCGCGCCCCTATCTCGTGGACGACTTGGAGACCCCCCCTAACGTGAAACCAGCGCCAAAAATTCCTATAAATACAGAAACCCCAAAAAAGAAACCTATATCGGAATTTCCGCTGCCGCAAGCCTCTGTAGCCACGAGAAATCAATCTAGGCCCTCTCTGGCACCCTGCCGGAGGGGGCCATCATCATCGAAGGCCATGGGGAAGGATCTCGGAGGGGCCATCATCGCCAAGAAGGCCAAGGACCAGAGGGGGAACCTCTCCCCATCCAGGGGGAGGCCATGGAGGAGGAAGCACAAGGGGGATAACCTCTCCTCCTCTCTCTCGGTGGCGCCGGAGTGCCATCGGGAGGGGAATCATCGCCGCGGTGATCATCTTCATCAACATCACCATCATCATCACCATCCTCATCTATTTTACGCGGTCCATTCTCCCGCACCTCGCTGTAATCCCTAATTGAACATTGTGCTTTATGCCACATATTATGATCCAATGATGTGTTGCCATCCTATGATGTTTTGAGTAGATATCCTTTATCTTTGGGTTGATTGATGATCTAGATTGGTATGAGTTGTATGTTTTATTTTGGTGCTGTCCTATGGTGCCCTCCGTGTCGCGCAAGCGTGAGGGATTCCCGATGTAGGGTGTTGCAATACGTTCATGATTCGCTTATAGTGGGTTGCTTCAGTGACAGAAGCATAAACCCGAGTAAGGGGGTTGTTGCATATGGAATAAAGGGAACTTGATATGTTAATGCTATGGTTGGGTTTTACCTTAATGATCTTTAGTAGTTGCGGATGCTTGCTAGAGTTCCAATCATAAGTGCATATGATCCAAGAAGAGAAAATATGTTAGCTTATGCCTCTCCCTCATATGAAATTGCAATGACGACCACCGGTCTTGTTAACAATTGCTTAGGACAATTTCGCACATCGACCCATCATTATTCCACACTCGCTATTTATAATATTTAGTAATATATTCTAACTTTATGATAACAGCACCTACTTTTATATTTTAGCTCTCCGATACCATGCAAGGTTATCCTCTTCCCACCCGCATCGTAGTTTTATTCTCGTTTCTAGTTGGAAGCAAATGTTCGGTATACGTAGAGTCGTATAAGTGGCAGATAGGACTTGAGAGAATATTGATCTTACCTTTAGCTCCATGTGGGTTCGACACTCCATACTTATCACTTCCACCTTTGGGAATTGCTATGATGATTCCCTGCACTTGGGGATTATTAGAGCCTCGTGGAGCCCAATGTACTGCGCGGATGTGTGCGTGGCAGGAACGCCAGCGTGGCACAGGGTTAGTTTGAGTGAACCGTGTCTGTTGCGTCATACGACTTGTCTAATGTTCATAAATTTTGCGAAAAAATGACGCGGGAGTGGGTCAGAACACGAACACACTTGCATGTGGGCCAAATTTATATGTATGAAAAGGGTGGTTTGATTTTCAAATACCAAATGCAACTTCGATGTTGCACCTATCTCACAAAGCGCACGATATTGCTTGCCCCCCTCGTGTCGGCACGAAGGGAATCCTAAGATATGAATGCATGCCCCACCCCCTGCCCCAACCAAGGCTCACCTAGCAAAGTGCGAAGTAGTTAGCAGCCCCCCTCCCTCGTGTCGGCACGAAGGGAATCCTAAGCTATGAATGCATGTCCCGCCCCCCGCCCCAACCGAGGCTCACCTAGCAAAGTGCAAAGTAGCTAGCAGCCCCCCTCCCTCGTGTCGGTACGAAGGGAATCCTAAGCTATGACTGGATGCCCCCCAACTGTGGTTCACCTAGCAAACTGCAAAGTAGCTAGCAGCCCCCCCTCGCGTCGGCATGAAGGGAATCCTAAGCTATGAATGCATGCCCTCCCCCAATCAAGGCTCACCTAGCAAAGTGCGAAGAAGCTAGCAGCCCCCCTCCCTCGTGTCGGCACGAAGGGAATCCTAAGCTATGAATGGATGTCGCCCCTCAACCGTGGTTCACCTAGCAAACTGCAAAGTAGCTAGCAGCCCCCCCCTCGTGTCGGCACGAAGGGAATCCTAATCTATGATGCCCCCCCCCAACTGAGGTTCACCTAGCAAAGTGCAAAGAAGTAGCCCCCCCCCACACACACACACTTTTAAGTCGGCGGGCCAGAGAGGCATCTGACCAAGATTGATCATAAAACGGACCAAGAATAATCCACCTTGGTCGTACAACCTCTCTCTTGTTGCTGGTCAAAGTGATGGTCGTCCATGCGACCCCAGATAGGCTAGCTCGCCAATAATCACGCAAGTTGCTAGTCCCCGAAGACAACCACTGCATGCGTGTGGCCCAACCATATGTATGGATCAGGCATGTTTTTAGTACACAATGGAACAACTTTGATGTGGCACCGTGATTTCGAACTAGAAATCCCCACACCGAGTGAGGGTTAGGTTGATGATGCATATGTATGTTACACCACACTTCCGATGACGGAGATTCATGCATGCATGCATGCATAGTATATGCGCTCAAACTTTAATTAGGTCTGAATCTCACCATGACCTATACTACGATAACACGAACCAAATGAAGAATCCGCCATGGTAACCTATCTTGTTGTCGGTCAAGGTGATCATGGATGTCCACGCGGGCCCATGAATATATATATATAGGCTTGTTGCCGATAACCATGCAAGGGAGTGTACCATTCGGAGACAACCACTACATGCATATGTATGGAGGTGATGTGTGCGCATGCATATTTGAATACCATTTCACAACATTGATGTGGCGCGTGCGTCGAAAATCGTACACTCTCCCCACAAAGAGCGTCGGTTCATCACGTGTCGTTGTACTAGCCACTTCGACTCGATGGGAGGGATTCATGCGTACACATGCATGCGATATATATACCGTATTTACAAGCAAAAAAATAACCCCCTCCTAATTAAGTCAAATTTAACACTCTCGTTGTCAGGCAAAAAGTAGTGATGGACCAAGCGGGCCACAAATGGAAAACATTGATATCGCTGATACCTGCTTAAGTGGGTGTGAGAGGACAACCACCATCGATTTGCAAGAGGGCCAAACATATGTTCAATATAAAACATAAAATGCACAACTTTGATGTGCCACGCATGCCTGAAAAACCGTAAACCATGCACCCACACAGAGCGAGGTTCATGAAGCATACTACATACGATGGTCCCCTTCCCCCTCTTCGACGCATACTATATGCTCCTACCATAATACAACCCAAAAAGAAACCTCATTGATGGTGAAATTAATTAACCTCTCCCGATGTAGCTAGGTCAAAGTGATGCATATATGCATCGACGATGGCCTCGTGGGCCCACAGATGGAAGCGTCATAAGTGAGTGTCCGCTAGGATAACCACCACATGCATGCATGTGGCGCAAAGAGGTGTTGTGTGATGTTTGAATAGCCATTTTCACAATTTTGATGTGGCACGTGCCTCGGAAACCAAAAAGTCCCGACACTGAGTGAGGTGTACTTGTTCACGGACGCGCACGTATAGTGTGTGTGTGTGTGTGTGTGTACTTGTTCACGGACGCGCACGTATAGTGTGTGTGTGTGTGTTTGAAGAGGTGGAGATGGAGACAGACATTGCCGTCGTAGACGGCGTCAAGCTTCCACAGCCGGAGGCGGAGTTCCACACCGACTCTGGTGACGACTCGGGCAACGACTCCGACGACCACTCCGACGACGACGGACAACTGGTTAGTCATCTATACCCATTTATGTGTCAAATAGACCCCAGGGTTTCTCTGGTTACTCCCGCCTCCCCCTTTTTGGAATAGAAATCCTATGGTTATGTTCTCCCAATCCATGAAATCTGAGTAAGTTTTGTTAGATCCATGTAGTGTATTGATTGTTTGAATGGTACAAGTGAAAAGTGATTAGTTGTTTCATCTGTGGAAATGATTTCTGCTAGTAATCCGACTAGGGTTAATGTTCGTGCTAATAATTCCCAGCCAGGACTTGACAATTGATTTTGAATGACCTACACACGTTTGTGCCATTACTTTCTTCAAGATTGGTCTGTACATAGACGAATGTGCTTAAAAATCAAACCATAATCTCTGGATATGTATAAATAAATAGCCATAAATTCCTAATCCTACTTCACAGCATGTAATTGTTGATTTGATGCCAATTTTTGGCAACTGCCAAATGTTCACTAGAGATTAGTTTGTAACCATTAATTTGACGCCACATTTTTTTAACTATTTTTATAGGTGTTTCTGACGATGTTGACAGCGAGGATGAAGATGTCCAGAGGAGGTAGAAGAGGCAAATCCTGAGGGAGCTTTATGTGGGAATGCATAACAGGCATATTAGGACCTGGAACGGCGGCTATCGATGCCCATTCTGCAACCACAAGCTTGATGACGCGTATCAAAGTGTTCTGGTGCATGCAAGAGGACGGGCCATTGGCTCCTTCAAAAAGAAGTATGCTCGCAGGGTGGAGCACGATGCATACGCCAAGTACCTGGAGAAGCTTTGGGATCGTGCCGGCTTGTGAGATGAGATGTGGGATCGAACTATATATATGTACACTTGAGCATGCTTAATGACGGTTGAACTATGCTTGTGTACGTGTACGCTTATTATCTATGTCTAAGTATGTTTAATCTATGTTTACTTATGTCTAACTATGGGATATGGATGCAATCAATTCGGTTGATGGAATCTACCTCCGTCCTCGTTTATTGGCCCCCTTTGTAATTTGTGTTAAATGTTGACCAAATATTTAACTGACAAAATGTTAGTGCAGGTCAGCAAAAATTATATCGTTGGATGCGTATTTGAACATGGTGTTCAATCATATAATTTTTGGTGACATGCATAAACATTTCTTAGTCAAATATTTGATCGAAATTTGGTACAAATTACAGAGGGAACCAATAAACCAGGACGGAGGTAGTATGTTAATCACACACGGTTTCCAAAATTGGAACCGTGTGCAATGACTTTTATTTTGCCTGTTGCTTCAATCACACACGGTTCCCAAAATTAGAACCATATGCAATGGCTTTCGTTTTGCTTCTTGCGTCAATCACACACAGTTGGCTCTAGCAAACCGTTGCCTCCGAAAGTCTTTGTGGGACAGAAAACCCTCACCACCTAATTCAAAAAAGAAAAAAGAAAATCCTCGCCATCCCTACGTCACAAAAACCCTCACCCCCGCCTGCCACCCCATGCCTCCAGTCCCCATTCACACCTGCACAAGCTCCTCCGCATCTATGCATGGCACCGCCTATCGCGGTAGTAACCACTTAGCTCGACGCATGCCGCAGCCGCCAGGCTGCCGGCAAACCCCACCACATTTCGCCACTTCCGCTTGCCGCCGCCTATCACCATCGACTTTCTCGACGCTACTCGCGATCGACCCAGCTCCGCTCGGTTGGGGAATCTGCCGTACTGAGGGTTTTTTCTCATGGACGACAGGGTAACTAATTTAATGAGATATTATCTCATCTCTCATCCCAGTTCATCTACCTCCTTTAATCACCTGGCGGAAATCACCGTGAATTCATTTTTATTCGTGTTGATTTGAGTGTTTTCTTTCATTCATAGAGTGTACAGTGCGCTGACACATCAGGACCTTGCAACCTCCGGCAGAGATTCCATCTCACCGTACCAGATGACTTGAGCATACCACGCACATGTTGGATAAAAGGTGCTACATTTGGATAAAAGGTGCCACATGCACCATATACGTCATATGGGATTCCCCACCCCCCTCTTCTTTCTATATTAGGCAAATTAATGATGTATTGTTCTTTCAATTACTCTCATATTTCCATGACACCATGTTTACCCTATCTGTTTAATTATAGATTTTTGTCCTTCGATTTCAACTGTTGTACAGTTCTTTCAATTTGGGCCCATATTTGCATGTTACCCTGTTTTATTTAACAATCCTACCATTTTCTGCAGTGCATCCCTTGCTATACAACAGATTATGTAGTGCACAATTTTTCCCTTTACATAGATCAAGGATGCACGGATGTCATACTGCACATAAACCATGGATTTACAATCGTTGCTACTATATTACTTGATGAACGTGGTGACTCCTATTTTGGCGTTGGCTTTTGGAAAGAAATTTCTAAGTTTTATGTACTGAAAGCTGGCACTAAAATTGGACTGCACATAAAAGAGCCTGGTCATGAGATATATGCTAACTTCCCCGACAAAATCATCCATCCTGAGTTTGTTCAAAGTAAGTTATCTTTTCAACTATCTGCATGTTGACTTACCCAGCAATGTTAAATGAATTGTGTAGTATTTAAGCAACCAATTGTTATTCCCTTTTCTTACTATATTCCTACCTAATAACTTCTAGTTACCAATACACTTTTCTATTGCCCTGTTTTAACTAAATATTCCCTGTACTCTCATTTCTATTAGAAAGTGCCGCTGACAAGGAGACTCCGAAGGTGGAGATCGGGCCTTCCAACAAGCGGAGGCGGGGCAAGCTAAAACCGCAAGCGACTCCAGCAGGCATAGACTTCATTAGCAGTCTTCCCGATGATATGTTGACAGTCATCATCTCCCTCCTCCCAATCAAATGTGGGGCGCAAACAACCATCCTTTCCCGGTGGTGGCGCCCCCTATGGAACTTCACCCCTCTCGACCTCATCGACACCCACGAGCTCTGCCATGGCTATCGCAAAAGCTTGGATGCATTCTCCAAGATCCTCAACAGTCACCCTGGCCCAACTAGAGGCCTTAGAATGGGCAAGTTCCTTTCCAACGGCAGGGACCGAGCCAAGCTTGATGACTGGTTCGGATCCCCCGCCCTAGATCAGCTCGAGGAGCTCACTTTTGATGATGGGCATATGCGCTCGCTGCCAACGTCCGCGCTTCGCCTCACGCCCACGCTGCGCGTCGCCAAGTTCAGGAACTGCCCCCCCCCTTAATGACGCGCCCGCTCTTATTCTACCACGACTGAAGCACCTCGAGCTCGTCGTCGTCTGCCTCTCAAACGGTGACATGGAGCGCCTACTCCGTGGCTGTAGTGCACTCGAGTACCTTCGTCTTCAGGCGCTCAATGGGTTGAATACATTCCACATCACCTCCATGACTCTCCGGACTATTTATGTGTGTTGCTGGTTCGGTAGGAAGACACCACAAGATGTGTACCACGGTATGGTCATTGAGGACACACCTGCACTTGAGAGATTACTTGTACTTGATCAAGTAGGTCCAACAAGAATCAATGTCATTTTTGCGCCGAAATTGACAGTGTTGGGCTACTCGCCTGACCAATACTCCAAACTTGTTATTGGATCCACACCTGCTCACGTACAACAACCGCCTTCTACTTCTCCTTCTACAAATTAACATTATTTCTAATTTTGAAGATGTTTGTTCGTCTGTCATTCAGAAAATGATTCCGACAAGCCTGACCGCGAAACTCCGCATAGTGAAGGTCTTGGCACTAGAATCTATCAGCCCCAACCTGGAGCAAGTTGTCACTTTCCTGATATGCTTTCCGTGCCTGGAGAAGCTATATATCAAGGTGATGTTCCTTTCCTATTAAATGTTAACCATAAGGGATTTCAATTTGTGACACCTTTTTCCAAGTTTACAATGACAATGTACTACGATTTCTGAAGGATTCTTTTGGAGAATTTCAGTACATACATGTCTCCTTTTCCAAGTTTACAATGACAATGCTTGATCCATATGGTTACAATCCATATGCATTTCTCCTTTGGATTCATCTGTACTAGTTTTCTTAGGGAACTTTTCATCCACTCCAACATCTTGTGAAGATGGAAGATGGCATGTTAATGCCCATGTTAATCATGTCAGATCGAAGATGGCATGTTAGTGCATTTTACAAATCCTGCAAACCAAATAGGCCTGTAGTAGTGTTCAAAACTGCATCTAGGCACTAACATGTTTTCTTCTTTTGCAGATGAGATTAGGCCCAGTGGTCGATAATGTGATACAATATAACAATCACGTCGAATGCCTAGATCTGCATCTCTCAGAAAATACTTTGAACTCCTACCGAGGGACCTTACCGGAGATTATTTTCGCTAGGTTCTTTGTTGTCAGAGCAAGGGTGTTGAAGGTAATGAGGTTTGCCCTACATTTATTTCGGAAAAATGAATGGTTTGTTAATCAGCGCCAGCGCCTGCGATAGAATGAAATAGGCTCCAAAAGTGCTGAATTTCATTTTGGAACTTCAGATGATAGAGTAATCGGAACTCATCGTGTCAACCCCATACATGACTTCTCAGTGGCTGACCCCTTTGCAAAAGTTGTGAGGTTTTGAAACCAGACTTAGAAGTGCTAATATTATTTTGAACCTCTCTGATATCCATGTTCAGCAGATCAGCACGAGCATTTGCACCTGATGAGCTGAATTTCATTTCTAATATCAGTTTGAACCTTGTAATCTTCGAATTTGAGCCATATAACTCTGGAATTTGAACCTTATAATATTTCGAGCCTTTGTGGTACAATCGTTGAAATGTCATTGTATGAGACTCGTATATTGGTCGCACTATTTTGAACTTAATATGCAATGGTCTTAGATTTGTTTTTATTAACCATTCTCAAATCTGTTTACCTTGTCGATCTCACAGCCCACGATCTGTATAGCTAACTCGATTGCGATCTTGGACATTATTGCACACAGTTGGTTTCTTGCACCGTGTGCTCTGTAGAGCGCAAAATTAATTATCGCACTCGAGTGTCCGTCATCACCCTTCTGTGTAACTTTGACCTCATCACCCACGGGTAAACTTATGACCGAAGTCATTCCACACACTTTGTTTTTACAAAGCTTTTTGCTAATTAACGCCCACGATTTGTCCCTCTTCTAGCCGACGCGTGGCAAACCAAGCCGAGCGGGAAGCTTGCACGGTAAACTGCGCGGTAGCGCGGGAACAGGCTTACCAACGATACATTTCACGCCTCTTCGAGCCCACACGTGGTTAAACTGCGGTGCGGTGTTGTCAAGCGTGCACTGGAATCCTCACTGCGGTGTGGTGTTGTCAAATGTGTACTGGAATCCTCCGCTATGAACGTTGTGACAAGACGTGACGATCAGGCCGACTGGCCCCCATTTGTTACAGCGACTATTAAACCTTGTGTCTCTTCAACCTTTCGATCGCGCCCCACCATTGCAAGAAGCACTCCCACCATGACAAATTCTTAGAGAGTATCCCGCGCGGCTCCAATGGCGCTCCGAGCAGCTGCCGACGACGAGCAGCAGTTCGCCATCCATGCCGTAGTGGACACCCAATGAAGGTTCAAGGAGATCTCGGTGGTGTACACCAACCACCCGGTCTGGGTGGAGCACTCCATCCGCATCATGGAGCTGTTGCTTGCCGACGAGAAGTACAAGGTAGTCGGGTTCAACATCGAGCACACCCGCGCTCGTGCCGGGTCTCGTCCAAAGGTCGCGGTTGCCCAGATGTGCGTGGGCCACCACGTCCTCGTCTACCACTACTGCCTGGCCACAAGGCCTTGCGAGCATTTCGCCAGGTTTGTCAACAGCCCCCACTACATGTTTGATATGGTTGACATCACCATGATGTCAAGGTGCTCAAGAATTCGGGCATTGCCTGCTAGAATCTTGTCGACATACAGGGCCAATACAAGATCTGGGGCAGCAAGGAGCATGAGAAGGACTCACTGGTTCAGCTCGCCGAGGCCATCATCGACCCCTACTACAGAGACATGAAGGATTCCTGCAACAACGACAAGCGTGCTTGGCACTCGGCCTGGATGAAGAAACTCGACAAAGATCATGTCGTGTACGCGGCCAAGGAGGCGTACACGTGCTACGACATGTACAGGCGGATCGTTGACATGAGGGAGTGCCTCTTTGCCCAAAACGGCGAGGGATCCAGCCGGAAGCAGAGCAATGGCAATCATCATCGCAACAAGAAGTAGATGATTAGATCCTCATTTCTCCTAGTTTAGTATGCATGTAATTGCATACTTTGGTGTGTGAAAATGTTATCTGTGTAATCACTTCTCTAATTGTATGCTTAATTTGGTTATGCAATGCTGTCTTTTTAAGTATATTTGTTGATGCTCTGTAGACAGAGCAAATCACATCGCACACGGACTAAACAAGGGAACCCGTTGGTGATGATTTCATCAATCACTGACGATTGTATACCAACAATAGTTTGCTCACAACACACACGGCTTGTTAAATGGAATCGTCTGTGTTGTTATCGGTCTTCCCACACATTTCTGATTACAGACCTATTTGTCGCGTATCACACACATCTTGTTAAGTTCAACCGTTTCTGTTCTCTTGGCTCAGCGCAAACAATTCATCCGAGTGAACTGTATGTCATATATCGCACACACCTTCATCTGGCTGCCCGTTTCTGTTGTTCCACCTCATCACAAACAGTTCATCCGAGTGAACCGTATGTTGTGTATCGCACACGCCTTCATCCGGCTGCCTGTTTCTTTTGTTCCTCCTCATCGCAAATAGTTAATTCAACTGAACCATATGCCCTGCATCGCACACGAAACCAAAATCTGAACTGTGTTTGACGCATACGTCATCGCAAACATTTTAGCCATTTTTGACGGTTCTCTGACACCACCGTTTGTGATTATTGCATCGCGCACAGTTTCTCGAAGAGTCTCTGGTCGTAGTGTCACGTTAGCAGCATCCTGTAGTAGTGTATATCCATAGATACCATTGATAAATTGAGCCTAAAGGTCAGCCATTCGCTTTGGAAGGCCAACAACTGCTCAAAGAAGAGTTAAATTATCAGCCTGCCCCAGTGGATATCATCTTACCAAGCAGTAGAATAATCTATTCACTTTGTCAATGGGGATTCCATATATTTCTAGGGGAACACCCCTTGTTAGCATATCGAATGTATGAAAACCTAGGGCAAAATACTCTGACTTATAGAAAATTAATTTTCATACCAAAGAGGCGAAGAATGAATTTGAGATTTCTTTTTAATTTTATCACCCTCAAGTAGGAACATCGTATCATTCATGTCCATACTTCAGAAAAATGGAACTAGCATAAAACCACCAAAATTGTGGCTGAAATCACATAAACCACCAAAAAACACCGACCCATGGGTAATGATCGAGCAAAGACAACCCAAACTTATGTGGTACCGTTTGTTAGAGCATCTCTACTCATTCGGCCCCCAAGCGCATTAGCCAATGCTATTTTGGCCCTTCGGCCAACGCTTTTTCGGCCCTGTGGGCGATCTAGTTCCCAGCCACGCCCCCAGGTGCCGGCCCCAAGACGTTATAAATTCAAACTTGACATTTTCCGCTACCCAAAATAACGCCACAAGTTCGGCGATCAACGGCTGCCACATAGTTCGACGATCACCATGCCACAGTTTGGTGATCAATCACTCGAAAGTTTGATCAAACGACGGCGTTGTCCTCCAGTGTCGGACTGGCGGGAGTCAGCGTGCGCGGGCTAGGCGGCATTGGCGCGGCTTCTGTGTTGGGCGTCATCGCTCGGGCTTGGCGGTGGTGTTGGGGTCGGCGTGGGACTTGGCGCGGTCGTCGGCGGTATTTGGTTCAAGATAAGGCCGCGCTCTGCCAGGTACCACGCCTTGATTTGCTCATCCATCGTCGACACGTCGGCCATGCGGAAAGGTGATGTTGGGGTTGAACCCGCCGTGCGCGTCACCGTCGGCATAGTCAAGCGAGGGCGCGCACCCCCAGGGTTGTGGCGACGGAGAGAAACCGGTCGGCAACCCGATGCTCTGCTGGCTCCAGGTAGCTTGCGGGTCGTGGCCGCCAGGTGGATTCATCATCCTCGCGCGAAACGCCTCTGCCTGCTTGGCGTTGAGCCTGTTCTGCCGGTCGGTGGTGACAGCCTCCCGACGCTGAACCTCCGCCTTCCAGTCGGCATTCGACATGCCCGGTGGTTTTGCCGGCGGCCAAAGGGGGAGAAATTGTATAGATCATAGGACTTCGAGAGAGAGAGTGCTGTTGTCTTTGCGCTTTTGCTCTTTCGTTCTTTTGCGGTTTCTTTGAGATACTTTTGGTTTTCGAGACATTCAGTGTGTTTGATTCTACCTTAATGAGTGCTTGGTCGTACTATGCTTTAATGTGTGCTTAATGCTTATCATATGTCATTTCTATCTCGTATGACCATTTACTCATGTCTTGGTGATTGGGTGCATGCTGTTCATTCTTATCATTTTGTGCGCTCCACCAAGATGTATGTGACATGGAGGAGTGACCCATGATCCTAATCGATTGTGCATTTGCATTCAAACGCAAATCTTAAATAATGCACAAATTTAGGGGGAGCTCTTGCTTATCACATACTTCTCAAAGCGACGATATTATTCATTGATTATATCCTTTGTCGAAGCTTTGATCTATATGTTGTCATCAATTACCAAAAAGGGGGAGATTGAAAGTACAACTAATCCCCGGGTGGTTTTGGTAATTAATAACAATATATATATCATTGAACTAATAGCTACTTGAGAATCATTTCAGAGAGTTCAGTGATATGGGTATGGCAAGGACTGAAGAAGTGGACCCCCAAATGCTAAGGCAAGCATTGGCAAAAGCTCAAGACTCCATTTTTGGTTTAGTGATCCAAGATCACATTGAGTCCATAGGAAAAGCCAATACTATTAAAGGGATGAGGTTATGATGATGATCTGGTTGCTCAAGTGCTTAGTGATACATCTCCTAAACTATCGGCAATTTTCACCGCCATATACACTCATAAGTAGTCTCGGTCCCACCGATATTCCAAACTCAGTCACACCGAGATGAACCACCTCAGCCATAAGCCAAACCCTAGCAAACTCGGATTTTCCGATTCGAACTCGGTCTCACGAAACATGAGTTGCCAAGCTTCAGAACATTCATCATCAAATCGGTGTCACCGAGATGATGAAGTCGGTCTCACCAAAACGGCATGCTCTTGTCATTGCACGAATCGGACTAACCGAGATTGTATTTTGGTCCCACTGAAAATCCCAACGTTCACATTATTTGAACTATCGGTCTCACCGAGTTGTCCATTCGGTCCCACCGAGATTGCTCAAATGTGTGTAACGGTTGGATTTTGTGTGGAGGCTATTTATACCCCTCCACCCCTCTTCATTCGTGGAGAGAGCCATCGAAAGAACTACCACTCCTACCTTACATTTCGAGAAGAGAACTACCTACCCTTGTGTTGAGATCAAGTTGCTCCACTCCCATCATATGAAGCTTGATCTCTAGCCTTCCCAAGTTGCTTTCCACTCGATCCTTTCTTCCACCACAGCCAAATCAGTGAGGAGAGTTGAGTGTTGGGGAGATTATCATTTGAAGCACAAGAGCAAGGAGTTCATCATCATCTACAACATCTATTACCTTTTGGAGGTGGTGCCTCCTAGATTGGTTAGGTGTCGCTTGGGAGCCTCCGTCGTCGAGATGTGGAGTTGAACCAAGAAGTTTGTAAGGGCAAGGAGATCACCTACTTCGTGAAGATCTACCCCGAGTAAGGCTAGCCTCCATGGGCGTGAGCCATGATGGAATAGACAAGGTTGCTTCTTCGTGGACCCTTCGTGGGTGGAGCCCTCCGTGGACTCATGCAGCCGTTACCCTCCGTGGGTTGAAGTCTCCATCAACGTGGAAGTGCGATAGCACCACCTATCGGAACCACGAGAAAAATCATCGCGTCTCCAAAATTGCGTTTGCTCTTCTCCACCTCTCTTTACTACATGTGCAATTTACTTTCCGCTGCCTATACTCTAGAATTGCATGTGTAGGGTGATGCTTGACTTGATCATAATTGTGAATCTGCCAAAAACTGTTCTTTGTCAAAAGGCAGAATTTTTATATTGTCAAGTAGTCTAATCACCCCCCCTCTAGACATACTTTCGATCCTACAGCAGCTTATTATGGTTAGGGTGAATCTAGATCTGATGGTGGAGGTGTGTCTAGGGCGATGTCCCAGGCATAGGTCTGTAGGGAACATCCGGACGAAAGTGCATCTTGATGCTGACGACAACATCCATGGGTGTTGTTTCCTTGTTGAAGGTGCCGGCGAGGAGTTCCAACACCTCCCACATCCTTGAGATCTTGTCTCTAGGTGAAAACCGAGATTTGCCTTGGTGGCATTTGTCTTTCATTGGAAGATACTTACTACCACAACATGATAGGCTTAACTCAATTTTGCAATTACTGTTTTTGTCATCATTATATAACTCCCTATTTCATTGAAGGTCTGAACTATCATTTTTTTTACATATTTCTACAAATTAAGGAAGGTGCATGTTTACTTCTCAACACATATAATTTGAAGTACATGATATTAAATTCATCCGTAAGTTTTACTCTAAAGATATAAGTGAAGTATAAGAGTAATTACATTATAAGTTGTTCCAATAGTTATAAGATTAAAGAGTGGTAGATCCAATATGATAGTGCTCTCACAAGACATAGATAATTGTTCCACTCATAAAAAGCAAACAAAGGAAAGCAAAAAGGATTCTTTCCTTTTTTTAGTTTTTATAAGGAAACACATATAAAGAATTGTTAAAAAGGAAACATGTAGAAAGCAAAAAGTAATAGAGAAGCATGAATTCTAAGAAAACCAATGAACAATAAACAAAAATACTTAGTTTTTCTAGTTTTTCAAAGAAAATCAAAAGATAGCAAAGAAAACCAGGAGAAGAACCAAATGAAAAAGCATAGGCAAATAGAACCGGTTGCTATGGAAAACAAACCAAACAAGACCAAACGAAGAAGCAAGAAAATATTTTTGGAATTTTCTAAAGCCAAGGAACCCGAAAGAAAAATGAACAAATATTTTGGATTTTTTCTTTAGAGGACAAAAGAACCAAATAAGAAGCCAATGAAGAACAAATGAAAGGAAAAAAAAGCAAATTAATGAAATATCAATAGAGAGCATATAATTTAAAAGCATATTGTAGGTATAAGTGAAGTCCAGAGAGCAACAATCTTAGCCACACTCAAAAGATATAAGTGAAGTTCATAGAGCATTCAATAAATATTCAACAAGGACCATTAAGAATCATCCCCTAACCAGTATATTGTACTTCTATTGATAAGAAAACGAAAATTGACGCTCCAATAGTTTACACATATCATATCATGTGGAAAACAAAAACATAGGTCAAAGCGAGACAAACTATTATTTCTTGAGGAAGATGGGATGCGTCGGATGTTGGGAAATGTTGCATGGAAAACAAAAAAAAATAATACACACGCGTAATGATCTGTCCATGGAGATGCATATCAACAAGAGGGGAGAGTGTGTCTATGTACCCTCTTAGATCGTAAGTGGAAGCGTTTAACAACACGGTTGATCTAGTCGAACTTCTTTGCGCTCCAACCGATCAAGTACCGACCGTACATCACCTCCGCTTTCTGCACACGTTCAGCTCGGTGACGTCCTCTGCCTTCTTGATCCTACAAGACGGCGCGGTAGTAGATGAGTCCTGCAACACGGCATCATGGTGACGGTGATGGTGAAGTGATCTCCGCAGGGCTTCGCCTAAGCACTACGAAAATATGACCTGGGGTGTAAACGGTGGAGGGGGGCGCCGCACACGGCTAGGCAATTGTCTGTTATGTGCTAGGCGCCCCCTCCCACATATATTTAGGTGGGAGGGAGGGAGGAGCAGCCAAAGGAGGTGCTCAAGTAGGAGGAATCCTAGTTGGGGCCCTTCCCAAGCCACACCCCCCTTTCCTTATTTGGAGTGCGGGGAAAGGCAGGGGAGGGTGCCCCCCTTTCCTTTCGCCCATGAGAGGGAAAGGTGGGAGGGGCTAGCCCTCCCCCTTTTCCTTCCCTAGGGCTGGCCAAACAAGGAGGAGGCGCACCAGCCCCCTTGTGGGTTGGTCTGTCCCCTCCTTTGGCCCATAAGGCCCATAACTTGCCGGGGGTGCCGGAACCCCTTCCGGTGACCTAATTCCTTCCTGATATGTCCCGAAACACTACCATTGTCCAAATACCATTGTCCTGTATATCAATCTTTAACTCTCAACCATTTCGAGACTCCATGTCATGTTCATGATCTCATCCGGGACTCTGAACAACATTCAGTCACCAAAACATATAACTCATATAACACTATATCGTCAACGAACATTTAAGCGTGCAGACCCTACGGGTTCAAGAACTATGTAGACATGACCGAGACACCTCTCCGGTCAATAACCAATAGCGGAACGTGGATGCCCATATTGGCTCCTACGTATTCTACGAAGATATTTATCGGTCGAACTGTTATGACAACATACGTAATTCCCTTTGTCCATCAGTATGTTACTTGCCTGAGATTTGATCGTCGGTATCTTCATACCTAGTTTAATTTCGTTACCGGCAAGTCTCTTTACTCATTCCGTAATACATCACCTTGTGACTAACTCCTTAGTCATTTGCTTGCAAGCTTATGATGTGTATTACCGAGAGGGCCCAGAGATACCCTCCTATACTCGGAGTGACAAATCCTAATCTTGATCTATGACAACTCAACAAACACCTTTGAAGATACCTGTATAGCAACTTTATGATCACCCAGTTACGTTGTGACATTTGATAGTACACAAGGCATTCCTCCGGTATGTGGAAGTTGCATAATCTCATCATCGAAGGAATATGTATTTAACATGAAGAAATCAATAGCAATAAACTGAACGATCATTATGCTAAGCTAACGGATGGGTCTTGTCCATCACATCATTGTCCTAATGATGTGATCCCGTTATCAAATGACAACACGTGTCTATAGTTAGGAAACCTTGACCATCTTTGATCAACAAGCTAGCCTAGTAGAGGCTCACTAGGGACACGGTATTTGTTTATGTATCCACACATGTATTTAAGTTGCCGGTCAATAAAATTCTAGCATGAATAATAAACCTTTTATGATGATTAAGGAAATATAATAATAACCATTTTATTTTTGCCTCTAGGGCATATTTACATCAGTCTCCCACTTGCACTAGAGTCAATAATCTAGTTCACATCACCATGTGAATAACACCCATAGTTCACATCGCCTTGTGATTAACACCCATAGTTCACATCACCATGTGACCAACACCCAAAGGGTTTACTAGAGTAAATAATCTAGTTCACATTACCATGTGATTAACACCCAAAGAGTAATAAGGTGTGATCATGTTTTTCTTGTGACTAAGTTCATGATAAATTTAAGTTCAGTTAATCAAATTACTAAAGAACTCCCACTTAGACATCCCTCAAGTCATCTAAGTGATACGTGATCCAAATCAACTAACTCATGTCCGATCATCACGTGATATGGGGTAGTCATCAATGGTGAACATCTCTATGTTGATCATATCTACTATATGATTCACGTTCGACCTTTCGGTCTCCAGTGTTCCGAGGCCATGTCTGTACATGCTAGGCTCGTCAAGTTTAACTGAAGTATTCTGCATGTGCAAAAATGTCTTACACCCATTGTATGTGAACGTAGAGTCTATCACACCCGATCATCATGTGGTGTCTCGAAACGATGAACTGTAGACATGGTGCATACACAGGGAGAACACTTTTACCTTGAAATTTAGTGAAGGGATCATCTTATAATGCTACCGTCATACTAAGAAAAATAAGATGCATAA
The DNA here is from genome assembly GCA_021437245.1 of Aegilops speltoides. Classification (NCBI taxonomy): domain Eukaryota; kingdom Viridiplantae; phylum Streptophyta; class Magnoliopsida; order Poales; family Poaceae; genus Aegilops; species Aegilops speltoides. Next base: position 347,901,668 of record CM038143.1, on the reverse strand, counting down.
AAAATAAACATCACATGCAATCAAAATATGTGACATGATATGGCCATCATCATCTTGTGCTTTGGATCTCCATCTCCGAAGCATCGTTATGATCTCCATCGTCACCGGCTCGACACCTTGATCGCCATTGTTGCGTCGTGGTCGTCTTGCCAACTATTGATTCTACAACTATTGCTAACTCATAGTGATAAAGTAAAGCAATTACATGGCGTTTGTGAAGGAAATATGCCCTAGAGGCAATAATAAAGTTATTATTTATTTCCTCATATCATGATAAATGTTTATTATTCATGCTAGAATTGTATTAACCGGAAAAATGATACATGTGTGAATACATAGACAAACATATAGTCACTAGTATGCCTCTACTTGACTAGCTCATTAATCAAAGATGGTTATGTTTCCTAACCATAGACATGTGTTGTCATTTGATTAGTGGGATCACATCATTAGAAGAATGATGTGATTGACATGACCCATTCCGTTAGCCTAGCACTTGATCGTTTAGTATACTGCTATTGCTTTCTTCATGACTTATACATGTTCCTGTAACTATGAGAATTATGCAACTCCCGTTTACCGGAGGAACAGTTTGGGTACTACCAAACGTCACAACGAATCGGGTGATTATAAAGGAGTACTACAGTGTCTCCGAAGGTACATGTTGAGTTGGCGATTTCGAGATTAGGTTTTGTCACTCCGATTGTCGGAGAGGTATCTCTGGCCCTCTCGGTAATGCACATCACTATAAGCCTTGCAAGCAATGTGACCAATGAGTTGGTTACGGATGATGCATTACGAACGAGTAAAGAGACTTGCCGTAACGAGATTGAACTAGGTATTGGATACCGACGATCAAATCTCGGGCAAGTAACATACCGATGACAAAGGAACAACGATGTTGTTATGCGGTTTGACCGATAAAGATCTTCGAGAATATGTAGGAACCAATATGGGCATCCGTGTTCTCGCTATTGGTTATTGACCGAGAATAGTTCTAGGTCATGTCTACATAGTTCTCGAACCCGTAGGGTCCGCACGCTTAACGTTACGATGACAGTTTTATTATGAGTTTATAAGTTTTGATGTACCAAAGTTTGTTCGGAGTCCCAGATGTGATCACGACGTGACGAGGAGTCTCAAAATGGTCGAGACATAAAGATCGATATATTGGAAGCCTATATTTGGACATCGGAATCGTTCCGGGTGAAATCGGCATTTTACCGGAGTACCGGGAGGTTACCGGAACCCCCTGGGGGGTTATTGGGCCTACATGGGCCTCGAGGAGAAGAGGGAAGGAGGCGGGAGGGGCCGCGCCTCCCTTCCTAGTCCGAATAGGACAAGGGAAGGGGCGCCCCCCTTCCTTCCCTCTTCCTCCTCTTTCCCTTCTCCTATTCCAACTAGGAAAGAAGGAGTCCTACTCCCGGTGGGAGTAGGACTCCCCTGGCGCACCCTCCTTGGCGGCCGCCTCCTCCCCTGGCTCCTTTATATACGGGCGGGGGCACCCCATAGACACACAAGTTGATCTACGGATCGTTCCTTAGCCGTGTCGGTGCCCCCTCCACCATATTCCACCTTGGTCGGAGTTTAGGCGAAGCCTGCGCCGTAGAACATCATCATCGTCCCACGCCGTCGTCTTGTGGAACTCATCTCCGGAGCTTTCTTTGGATCGGAGCCGGAGATCGCCATCGAGCTGAGCGTGTCTGAACTCGGAGGTGCCGTCGTTCGGTGCTTGGATCGGTCGGATCGTGAAGGCGTCGACTACATCAACCGCGTTGTGCTAACGCTTCGCTTACCACTCAGGGTACGTGGACAACACTCTCCCCTCTCGTTGCTATACCATCACCATGATCTTGCGTGTGCGTAGGAATTTTTTTGAAATTACTACGTTCCCCATCAGTTTGCATTTCATACAATAAAGAGACAACCATAATGCTCCTACCGGTTGCCTGATATCTTACAAAACATTATCATCTCATACAATAACGTATATCACATCATGTCTTGACCATATCGCATTATAACATATCCTGCAAAAACAAGTTAGACATCCTCTACTTTGTTGTTGCAAGTTTTACGTGGCTGCTACAGGTTTCTAGCAAGAACCGTTCTTACCTACGGCAAAAACCACAACAGTGATTTGTCAAGTTTGCTGTTTTAACCGTCTTCAATGAACGGCTGTAGTCAAATTCGATTCAACTAAAGTAGGAGAAACAGACACCCGCCAGCCACCTTTATGCAAAACTAGTTGCATGTCTGTCGGTGGAACCGGTCTCATGTGCGTGGACATGTAAGGTTAGTCCGGGACGCTTCATCCCACAATACTGCTGAATCAAAATAAGATGTTAATGGTAAGCAGTATGACTATCACCGCCCACAACTCTTTGTGTTCTACTCGTGCATATCATCTACGCATAGACCTGGCTCATGATGCCACTGTTGGGAATCGTTGCATGGAAAACATTTTTTTTCTATGCACACGCAATGATCTATCCATGGAGATGCATAGCAACGAGAGGGGAGAGTGTGTCTACGTACCTCGTAGTCCGTAAGCGAAAGCGTTTAACAACGCGGTTGATGTAGTCAAACTTCTTCGCGCTACAACCGATCAAGTACCGAACGTATGTCACCTCGGTGTTCTGCACACGTTCAACTTGTTGACGTCCTCCGCCTTCTTGATCCAGCAATATGGCAAGGTAGTAGATGAGTTTCGGTAGTACGACGGTGTGGTGATGATGATGGTGAAGTGATCTCCGCAGGGCTTCACCTAAGCACTACGCAAATACGACCGGGGTTGTAAATGGTGGAGGGGGCGCCGCACACGGCTAGGCAATTGTCTGTTATGTGCTAGGCGCCCCCCTCCCACATATATTTAGGTGGAGGGAGGGAGGAGCAGCCAAAGGAGGTGCTCAAGTAGGAGGAATCCTAGTTGGGGTCCCTCCCAAGCCGCGCCCCCATTTCCTTATTTGGAGTGCTGGGAAAGGCGGGGGAGGGTGGCGCTCCCCCTTTCCTTTCTCCCATGAGAGCGAAAGACATGATGGGCTACCCCTCTCCCTTTTCCTTCCCTAGGGCTGGCCAAACAAGGGAGGAGGCACACCAGCCCCCTTGTGGGCTGCTCTATCCCCTCCTTTGGCCCATAAGGCCCATAACTTGCGAGGGGGGGGGGAACCCCTTCCGGTGACCCGATTCCTTCCCGGTACGTCCCGAAACACTTCCGGTGTGCAAATACCATCGTCCTATATATCAATCTTTACCTCTCGACCATTTCGAGACTCCATGTCATGTCCGTAATCTCATCCGAGACTCCGAAAAACATTCGGTCACCAAACATATAACTCATATAACACTATATCGTCAACGAACGTTTAAGTGTGCGGACCCTATGGGTTCGCGAACTACGTAGACATGACCGAGACACCTCTCCGGTCAATAACCAATAGCGGAACCTGGATGCCCATATTGGCTCCTTCATATTCTACGACGATCTTTATCGGTCGAACCGCTATGACAACATACATAATTCCCTTTGTCCATCTGTATGTTACTTGCCCGAGATTCGATCGTCGGCTTCTTCATACCTAGTTTAATCTCGTTACTAGCAAGTCTCTTTACTCGTTCCGTAATACATCACCTTGTGACTCACTCCTTAGTCATTTGCTTGCAAGCTTATGATGTGTATTACCGAGAGGGCCCAGAGATACCTCTCCGATACTCGGAGTGACAAATCCTAATCTTGATCTATGACAACTCAACAAACACCTTCAAAGATACACGTAGAGCATCTGTATGATCACCGAGTTACGTTGTGACGTTTGATAGCACACAAGGCATTCCTCCGGTATCCGTAAGTTGCATAATATAGTCGAAGGAATATGTATTCGACATGAAGAAAGCAATAACAATAAACTGAACGATCATTATGCTAAGCTAATGCATGGGTCTTGTCCATCACATCATTCTCCTAATGATGTGATCCCGTTATCAAATGACAACACATGTCTATGGTTAGGAAACCTTAACCATCTTTGATCAACGAGCCAGTCTAGGAGAGGCTCACTAGGGACACAGTATTTGTTTACGTATCCATAGATGTATTTAAGTTTCCGGTCAATACAACTCTAGCATGAATAATAAACCTTTATCATGATTACCGAAATATAATAATAACCATTTTATTATTGCCTCTAGGGCATATTTCCATCACCGGAACATCCCAATCTTGGAAACTTGAGACCTCTTCAAATGATTTCTGGGGATGCCTTGGCCACCCCCAAACTTGAGCTCTTGCATCTCTCTGGTATCCTCTCATATCGCTATTTGCCCTGGATCTTAACAACTTCATGCACGCAAAACTTAATATAACTTTATCAGATGGGTTAGTATAAATAACATCGAATCCTACTCGCGCCTTATTGTAACATTAGTACAAAAATATAATTTTACATTAGCTACTGCATGCTAACACAATTTTAGAATTCCTACCTCATAATAGGACCAATAAAAAGCAAACATACACATATTTAACATTAGCTACTGCATGCTAACACAATTTTAGAATTCTACCTCATAATAGGACCAGTAAAAAGCAAACATACACAACTACAGAAACATAACAACAATCTGCTTAAACATGGCGGTCTGTAAAGATGCAGATGATACTTATACTTCTGTACCTCCAAAAAATCTTAAAAAATAGCACGTAACAGAAAACTCAAGCATGTGTATCGTGTTAAAATTTCATGATTGTACCATGCTCTGTTGAATTTATTTGATTTTTTAATAGCAAAAAAACTTCTTTTTAGCACAACACACGTAAACTTGCAATCTAAAACATGCTAAAGGTAAATCTTGCACTTTACTTTTATGGTACAGTGGTTTTATACAAGGGGTTGATTATTTTTTATTGAGAAGATTTCATGAAAAGATTTATATTATTTACATGATCATGAACACAAATGTTCAAGGTTGCCCCTCACTCTTCAACGCATACCCTTCCAATCACTTATCTTTCTGAAAAAGTTTTAGGTTCCCCTTATGTTTTAATTTTTTTTTAGTGAAAGCTATAGAAAATCACTTTCTAAAACTTTCGGGTTGCCTCCCAGGCAACATTTTGTTTAAAACCATATGGCTTGTTCTTGAAGAAATTTCTCTTTTCAAAGCACTACTTCTCGTGGTTCGATAAACCTAAGGTTCTCTAGTGAAGAAGGTATATCTACACCCGAAAACAGATTGAAGATAATCAATTGGCACATGATCGGCTATTGAAACTAAAAAAATAAAACGCTTTGGGAGAGAGGCACATCGAGGGCGACCTAACCCTACCCAACACCCGTGTTTTCATCCCTCTGGTCGTCGCCAAGGTCTGCCCCCGGGAGGTTTCTGCTCATCGGGAGCATGGTATGGAGGAGCTGGTGGGCTGCCACGGGGTGGCAACAGTGATGGGTGGTAGGGTTGCGGCTGTCAGTAGGCGATGTGTGACGGCGACGCGGGTGGCGGTGGCTAGAGGGTCACATATCCACCGTGATCTTCAACAATAGCCTGGCTTGGCTAGGTCATCGGAGAAGAGGGTATCAGTGCGTGGTCCTAAATGGTGGCGAGCTCGACATCGATCTCGGACTTGGTGTGCAACGACATGAGTGATTTTTTTCTTGTTTTCTTTAGGGAGTCACTGTGTTTAGTTTGGGGCGATGAGGCGGCTGTGTTGCCCTAGTGTGGGAATAATGTTCTCCTCGCCTTTTCCCAGTTCCTTTGGTTTGCTAATCGCCGACGAAGGGCGTGTGGAATTGTGCCTCCAGAGGGTCTTCTCGGATCAGGCCGGTTTAGGTTTCCGATGCATCCATTTGGACTTGAGTAGCTTTCGCGGTCTTCAGAGTTTCTGCATGCCCTTATCACCGTTTTCTTCTCCTGGGCGGCGATTTACTTCGCAGTCGCAGCTTCCGATGTCTCCTGGTATACATTGACGACTTTTTTGGCTGTTGCTTCTACAAACCCCCGTTAAAAAAGTTTGCTCCACTAAGGTGGAGGCCCGGAGACCACATTGAGTCATGCTCATGGCGTGCCGCCGGTGGATGTAGGAGGAAGAAGATTTCGACACCTGCAAGGATTTAAATGTAATTTTTTTTGTACGGTTGTTTTTGTAAGGTCATATGATACCTAATCTAAGGCCTTGGACCCCTTTAGCGAGAGAGAGAGAGAGAGAGAGAGAGAGAGAGAGAGAGAGAGAGAGAGAGTACACAAGCTGCTGCTGAAGGTCAACATATCAAGTAGTACACCAACGAGTTTTACATAACAAACTGGCTATAAGAATAATACAATTACAGTTTTACATAGTGAACTTTGTAAGACAGAAAAACAACAACCCCTACACAAGCGAGTTGCCGTTACTTCACCATTCCTTACAGGCCACGCGTAACACGTTCATTCGTTGGTTCGCTCTCTGCCTTCTCAGCATAAATCAGGCAGCGAAATCTTCTAGAGCCATTCCATTTATCAGATGGGTGTTCTTACAAGGTTCTTGCTGCGTTCCTTAGATTATTTCACCTTTGGATAGCATGAAAGAGTTCCTGGTAGCAAAAAAATAAAAGATTGTTGACAAGTAAGGCCCTGTTCGACACTTCACCGGCTCCGCAGAATACAAGAATCTACGGAGTACTTGTTTGTCCACTTCATGATTTTTAACTACGGCTCCAGCCGCTCCGGGAGCGGAGTCGTGAGGTGGAGCGCCACCAAACAGGGAAGTATTGTGGAACGGAGGAAGTAGCAAGAACGATTCAGTCATCTTTTGCCATTTGCAGTGCGTGTTGCCAAACTTCTCTGCCTGGCGCATGGGGCCGTGCTTGTCAGCGACCAAATATTCAACAGACAAATGCGTCAGGGGGAGGCAAAGCGGGGGTGGCGTGCGCGGTGCGTGCGCCTACCATTTGCGCCCATCCATGACAGCCGAGGACTCCAGGTGCATGCACCGTCCCGCCCCTCCGCTCTCCACTTTCCTTTGCAACCGCGCCCGCCTCCCCTGCTCCCAAGCGAAGCCAAAGGCAGCCTTCACCTGTACGCGGCGCCCAATCTAGTCCAACCCCTCCGCCGGCGCCAGATCGCGGAGGACCCTGCCGTCTCCCGCCCATTCTCCGGTGAGCTTTCCTCTCAAATCTCTCTGCTCCGCTCCCCTTCGGCCGGTTCCATTGGTCCGTACGGTGCTTGTATTGTAGGGCCCAGCTTAGAAGCTCTGGCGCTTCCCTTTGGCCAAGTGAAACAGGAAACCGCTAGACAAAAATCCAATGTCTTCGCGATTCACCCAAAATGAAATTTGCGCTTTGAGGACATGCCAAGTAAGGGCGTCTGCATTCGGGCATTGAGCTGAATATTAGAGCATGGCATTTAGCATCGGATGTAGTAGTTTGTAGAAATCGATTTATTAGTTCGTGCAGCTGGGCGCAATTTTTAGTATACGGTCCTCGCCTCCGCTCAAGCCACTCCCTACTACAGTCTGCTCCTGCGTTTTGTTTGTGCATTTCGTCCGACGGCTGGCTGAAGCAGCGGATTGCTTTGGGATGGGGTGAGGAGGCTGGCTCCTGGATACACCAATGTAACATTGTTTCAAGCACTATTTTATAAGCTCAGTGGTGTTCCTTTCCTTGCCAATCTGATCTTATGTTGTTCAACATGTCATCTCATATTAAAGAGATTGGTTCATAACATGTTTGACACGTAAAATGACATCTTGCTGGAGCTGTATCTTTGTCAATCTGAAGTGTAAAAATTTAAGCTTCTTGTGGTTAATGGGGTGTTGCTGAGTCTCTTTAGTACAGCAAAGTTACCCCTTGTTCTTCCTGCATGACAAGATGAAAAGGGATAGGTTATCTGTTTTGGGCTCGAAAATGGTAGACCATGAGAAGACTAAAGTTCCTAATCAGTGGGCAACAGTTTGATTGAGAGTGTGTACTGAACAACAATGTAATTGAAATTTAGAGAAGTTGTGGCTGTTATCCTCTTGTTCATATCTTAATGTCCGTAAACATTTTTGTACCCTGACCGCTTCATATGGATTTGGAATGTTGTTGAAGTACTACTCTGTATTACTATCCTCAGTCCACAGTCCCTCATGCGCATTGACCAAGCAAGAACTAAGAAAAAGTTAATATGAAATGCCATACCACAAGCCTACGACCACTTAACCTCTTCCAAAAATTAAATAGAGTGGAATCATTGCATTAACAACATTAATTTTTCCTCAAGGGACAGTTATTTGAAACAGAAACCCCAAGGCTGGTGACAGTTATAGAGAAACGAGGGGAGCACTAAACTAGATCTGATTATAATTCTTCACCCTTTTTTTCCAAAAGCATGGTGAGCCTAATTTTATTTGTTCTTTCTTTTCAGCAAAGGTCTCCATGGTCATGAGATGCAAGCACATTTGATTTTGTATAAGTTCAACGAGCACTAATGTTAACTGAAGTATTTTCCTCGATGGAGGCTGAAGCTGATTTTGATGTTGAAGATTCTAGATCAAACAATGAACTGCAGGAGTTGTGGCCAGTTGGTGAGATAGACCCAAAGAGAGGGCGATTCCCTTGTTGCATTGTCTGGACTCCTCTTCCTGTAGTTTCATGGCTTGCTCCTTACATAGGGCATGTTGGAATCTGTCAGGAGGATGGATCTGTCCTGGATTTTGCTGGTTCAAATTTAGTGAGCATGGATAATTTTGCATATGGTTCTGTCGCTAGATACCTCCAGCTGGACAGAAAGAAGGTATATCTGATTCCTATTATTTTTGTTTTCTTCTTTAGAGTGTTGGCCTCTTACTTTATCCTGGCTGCTAATATCCCTTGTTTACTTGGAGGAAAATGCCTATTAGTCTCATGAGTGACATGCTGTCAACATATTTTACTTGTAGTAGTTCATTTCGATATGTAGTTTCTGTTTCAGTAACCTCTAAAGTATCTGTGAGGTAACTTGCTTTGTTCTTCTGGCATGCTGTCCTTGAAAGACCATTTTAAAACAGTAAATAGTTGCACGTCAACACATGGACTTACTATCATATAAATAGTGAAAATTCTGTTATGTTATACGAATGGCTGGGGATACTGAACGCGAGACTCCAACCAGTTATCACAGACAGAGGATGACGTAAACATTTCGTAAATCTTGTCATCAGTTTCAGTTTTCGTTCTCTTTAGTAACAGTGTTATCTATAAATAGTTAGTGTGGCATTCTATAGATTAACTTCTCTTCTTGACAAAGGTGATATCTGATAATCTATATGGTGAAGTTGTATATGTTGTTCCACAATCCTGTTCATTGATCATTATCTTTTCTTCTGTGAAACCTACTTGCATGCCACCTTTTCTTTTAGCGCTTTCCTTTGAAGTTGGGATTTATTGTTGAAACACCCTTGTTTTGTTCATGGCCAGTGCTGCTTTCCTGCTAATCTGGCGGCACATGTATGCGAGTGGTCATACAAGCACACAGAAGTTGGAACAGCAACATCATGGGATGGCGCCCTGCAACTGGGCACGAGACATTTCCAGCACAAATACTACAACCTGTTCACCTGCAACTGCTACTCATTCGTGGCAAACTGCCTGAACCGGCTTGCCCACTGTGGTTCGGCGGAGTGGAATGTTTTGAATGTGGCAGCTCTTGTTTGGCTTCACGGCGAATGGGTGGACAAAATGTCTATCGTTCGGTCATTCGCCCCTTTCGTAACTGTGACGTGCATTGGTGTTTTTATGGCTGGCTGGTCTTTCCTAATAGGGATATTGGCATTCTGTTTGCTTCTGATAGGGTGGTTTGTCTTCGCTGTATACTGCACGAAAGGTTTGGTGTGCTGATATTACATGTCGACTGAACCTGGTGAGGAATTGTGGAAATAATCTGTCTGGGACCATTCATCCATGCGCGTGATTATTCGTCTGAAACTTATCAAAACACTGCACCTGCTAAGGCCTTTTGGTGTGTAGGATATGAACACTACAGAAATGGGAAAGCTGTAGAAAGTGAGACGGCATGTATCTCAAATTCTATGAATGGAAATATGAAAAAAGATGTCGTTTGGTTCAGGTGATATGATTTTTTCCATTGAGGCTGAGCAATGTTTCTTTTCCTTGAAATACAGAGGATATGAAGTCATTCCTATACGAGCCTGAGCAATGTTTCTTTTCCTTGAAATACAGAGGACATGAATCAATCATGTATAGGGATAGGATTCTATTCGTGCAAACCAAAGGGTTCCGAAGAAATATTTTCCTAGAGAGATCAAATCTCTATAAGTGAATTCATACAAAATTCATGTAAACCAAACGAGACGTAAACATGGAACATAGGGAAGATGAAGCCACACCATCCTTTTCTATTCTTGCCTGCCCAATCTATTCAGAACGGTTTTCATGTTTTTCTCGGTTGCCCGATCTTGTCCGTATGCAAGCGTCTGGCCATGTGAGTGTGCGTCGTCCTGTTGGGCGCCTCCTAATTTGGGGCCAGAAGACTACAGAAGACAGAAGAGTCATGGGGGAAAATGCCGTATGTCGACGATCAGGTTGTCTGACAGAATAATAGCGTCGGCAGCACACACAAATCTTTTAAAATCTGGCCGACCGTCGCGTATCTGTTAGACTCGAGCACGTAACGGAATAGCGGACCACCTGAATCCTCCTCGCACAAAAGACAAACCCAAAGGCAAAACGTATACGTGACAGATTTCCTATTTTTTTCTCTCAACAGATTTCCTTTTGAGCGGAAAAACCGAAGAGATACATAGAACGTGACGGTAGTGCGCCGACGTGCTCCCGATGGCATCCAAGGACCATGGAGGCGGCGCTCCTCGTGACGACGGATCTGACGACGACTGCGGCTGCGGGTCCTGGACGATAGCTATGCTCCTGTACACGTCCTTCTGGCTGGTCATGATGTACCTGCCGCCGATGGACTCCTTGCCCGGGATTCGGGAGCTCGACGGCTCGCCGCCATGCAACGACGACAAGCCGACCACGTGCTCCGTGGAGCTAGCCGGCGCCAGGGGGCTCGAGCCGGCGCTGGCTCCGGGCGCGACCTCGCCGGCCTTCGACCTCGTCCTGCACGTCGACAACGGCCACGTCTACGAGCTGTGCCATGGCGGCGGCGACATCGTCATCTACTACGCGGGCGTACCCCTCGCGCGCGGGCGCACGCCGAGCTTCCGGCTGGCGGCCAAGGACACGGGGCGGTGGCCGGTGAACGTGACGGGCGCGGGGCTGGGGATCCCGGCGGATTTGTCTCGCCTCATGACGGCGGAGCGGAGATGGGGGGTGGCGCAGCTGGAGATCGACATGGGCCTGGCCTGGCAGTCCTTCACGTGCGACGTTTTGGTTGACGGGCAACCCGGCGCATCAGCGTGCAGGCTAGCATAACACGTTTTGTTTTGTCTCAGTAGATTCATTTTCTTTTTTGGGGAGTGTCTCAGTAGATTCATATGGAGCTACGGAAGAACACACAAGAATTACACAATAGATTCACGTTTGAGGGTTTCAAATCGAGCACTTCATATCTTTTTTGACATTGTTTGTTTTGAGTTTTTTTTTTGCGGAAAACGCCCCAGCTCAATAAATAAGGATAACCGGTGATACACAACACACACCACAGGTTGAACATTACCCCCAGATACCTGAGGAGCCAACCCAACACACACCACAGGTTGAACATTACCCCCAGATACCTGAGGAGCCAACCCAACACACCCACCGGCGCGAGCTGCAAGCGCGTCGCCGCCGCCACTCCTACACGGAGCTAGTGTGACCTTGTTATCTCCGGGCAGGATCTTTGCGAACAGGAAGTCGACAACTTTGGACCATACGTATCAACACGCCGGAGAAGCATTGGATCGGAGAACCACCGGTTTGAAAGCATCACCTCTCTCGCCGGTGACGGGAGAGAGAAAAATCTGGCGCGAAAATAACCACACACGAGTATCTACGGATGCAGCACCACTGGCGCAATGCTCCTCTAAAAGCTCCAAGGCTCCGCAGCGACGCAGGAGCGCGCATCACCGACTAATAGAGCACAGAACCAACCACAAGGCCGCTGCCGCCACGCCCGCCCCAATTGGGAAACCTTAGATCCACCAACGACCGCCGCACACCATATTTCACATCTTAATCACGAGGTTATAGGGTGTGTGGGCTGGCATTGAATCTAGCACTATATTTTTTCCCACAAAAAACAAGAATCTAGCCCTATATGTACCAATACTAATACTGTTAGCGTCGCTGACTCTGCGGACCTACCTGCAAGGGCCCAGACGGCTAACGGTGCATGGCCCAAGCGTGCACGCGTTCCCAACCTGCACGTTGAAAGAACATGTGGTGCCCCCATGTTTGGTTTTGGTAATTGATGACATTCTCTATGGACTAAAGGTTACCTTGAGTTATATTTGAAGGGTTTGTCCATAGGTATTGCTTGAAGACCATTTGTTGGTTTCAAGGTTATTAGAAGAAGAATATGTGTTGACCAAGGTGTTATTCAATGATTTATCCAAAGATTGGTCACTTGAGAGTTGAGCCTATTGCAAGCATGTCTTAAAGAAGAAGATTGTGTGAACATTCATGTTTGCCTTGAAGACATCATGTTAATGAAGAGAGTTGGAAAGATTCAAGGTTGATCAAGACTAAGTACAAAGAGTGATTCAAATTGATCAACACACAAAGCGTAGAAGATGTATCAAGCGGGATCAAGTGATCTCATGCTATGGTAAGCATTGTCCATTACACTTTGTGTACTAACCCGTGGTCTATGTGAGAGTTGTTTGTGGGGTTAGGTATGTTTCCATGGTCGTGCATCAAAAAGAAGGTATCATATATCCCATGGAGGATGACATCAAGTGGTGATCGTCATCAAGATTGCAGTGTGCAAGTTCAAATGGAGCATCACGAAGAGAGCATGCTTAAAGCTTGCCGTCCATTGTGGTGACAATGGACTTGTGAAGATGTGTCGAAGAGTGGCTCACCCGTAGTGGAGCATGGGGGAGCAATCTACTAGTCTTCACCGAGCTAACGCAATCAAGAAAGATGGTCCATCTTGAGGAGGACAAGATCGCTCAACTAGCTCAAGTGGATTATGCGCAAGGCAAAGGTTTGCCCTTGATAGGTTTTCTATTTTATCGGTCTCATGGTGTTAGTTAGGAGACCAGGTCATAGGATCGATTGCCGTACTATCAAGGGTGCTCTCAAGTGAGTAGCTTGACAGTATCGTTCGTAGAGAGCTCAAACCATTGCATCCTTGGCATCATCTTCCTTAGTTCTTGTTTGGTTTCTCTCCTTGTGAGATTTGGAGCTTACGGTCATCTTCATGACAAGTTCGAGTTCATCGAAAGCGGAGTTCATATATGCATCTTCTATGATGTTTTCGATGTTAGAGTTCTTGCCGGTTCTTCATTCATATAGGTTTCACATCTTTATATCATTGGCATTGTTCTACTACCTCTTCTCACTATAACTAAGAAGCTTGAGTTTGCTCAATTCAGAGCTCACATGCAGAAGTTAAGGCAGTTCTGATTTCCCTGCTTCCATCTCTTTGCTTGGGCTATTCTGAAGCTCACTAGCAGTAGTACCGTCCTGGCTAGTGGTAGTACCACTTGCGCGGTACTTCCGCAGTTCCAGTGTCACGAGCACTACTTATTTTTGGGCTTCTGGACTCGCTTTCGCTTTGGTGGTAGTAGGGCGGAAGTTGGGCATGGTAGTACTGTTCCGGACGGTAGTATCAAGACTGCCAATGGTAGTACTGCTTATGTACTTCATTGTCGATTGCCTTCACATTACTGCTTATCTTCTTGCTTCTGTAGTCCATCACATCCTCCATGGTAGTAGAGCGGTAGTAGGGCGCTGTAGTACCGCTTTGTGTGGTACTGCCATCCTACCCTCCCTCTACTATCACTGGTTCTCTATGTCCCGAGACACACTAAGCGGTAGTACCGCTTGTGAGGATGGTAGTACCGCTCCGACGGTACTACTGCACCCGGGCTTTCGTTCTCACAGTGCTACACTTTCGTTCTCCGGTGGCACTATCACTTAGTTGTTTATCTTGTTTAATATAAGTTGTTGGTGCACATAGGTGAGCCTAGTCATTTTAGGTTTTGTGCTTGACAAATTAAATGCTAGTTTTATTCTGCATTTGTTCAAGCCTAAACCATAATTATTTTAAAGCGCCTATTCACCCCCCTCTAGGCGACATCCACAATATTTCACACGTCACTTGGCCGGACTGGGTAGTGGTGGCCTAGGAACTCCCACTCGCTATTTACCTGATCCCCGCCAGTGAGAAGGGAATCCAGTGGATCAGGACATGACATCGGCATGGACCACCTCTTCCATTTCCCTTACGCAAGAACCCTAGATCGGTTTGTGTAATCTCGTTTGTAATCCCCACATAAATCAGATGCTGTGAGAAATTGCCATTATTAATAGGAATTCCGAGCTTGCCCCTATCATATGGTATCAAAGACCACCCACCTCCCTCTCCATTCGTGTTGGCGAAACTCGTCGAGACCAGAAGTTTGCATCAGCCAGAGCACAACTGGAAGCCATGGATCCCGGCGTTTCTACCTTCCTCACCAAGCTGAGGCCATGATGGACGCGCACACCAAGTCCCAGCAAATCACGGCCGCTAAGATCGATGGGTTGCTTGCTTGGTGTCCTGATCTGGAGTGCCGAGTGGCGGATCTCGGTGATGCAGTGGTAGCGCTGCAACTGGTGCACCCTCCGTTGTCCGAGGAAGGAGACGTGGCTCCAGCGGCTCGTGATCAGCCACAACCACCACCTACGACACGCGGCGTCCACACCGGACCCCTTGCAGGGCGAGATGATCCATGGCCATGACAACTTCAATTACCATGGGGGTCATCGGCAGAGTCATTCCAGCCGCCGACGCTGCTCCCGACAAGCGGTCAGTCCGACTCTCTTCTTTCCCCAGCATCTCGAACCTCGTTGCTCACGCGGGCCAAATGCTTGCCGGTCTGGGTCAAGAGCATCCATTTATCTCATTTCCTCAGTTGAGGGAGAGAGTGCCAACTTGTGGAAAACATTGTGTGAGCAATATTTCTCTATGTTTGGGATTCACTCCACCTTTTGGGTTCCGATGGCAGCGCTCAATTTTTTGGTACTTCTTCTGTTTGGTTGCAAACGGTCAGATGTCAGAATTTGATTGGCATTCATTCACTTCTACATTATGCACATGTTTTGGCCGCGATCGACATCAAATGCTGATCAAACAGTTCTGTACTATTCGACAAACGACATCAGTAGCAGATTATATTGACAAATTCAAGTTAATCATTAATCATTTGAGCTCATAATCTGATTCCATTCATCCTTACTATTTTCATACCCGATTTGTGGAGGGACTGAGGACGGATATCCAAGCGGTGGTGCTTGTTCAATGACCACCCGACTTGGACACACAGTGCACGCGTGTTCTGCTGCAAGAGGAGGTAGAGGATGGCACATTTGGGGCTCTTCCACGGCCGCCAAGCTAACACAGCATAGATGCACCGCTCCCGCTACCACTGCCTCCACCTCGTCCTATTGCTACTACCGATGCCACTGACCGCCGTGGCGCGGACACGTGCCCGCGAACTTAGCGAAGTTGAAGACGTTGCGGGACTATCATCATGGCCGAGGCGTGTGCTTCATGTGCGGTGAGCGGTGGGGGCACAATCATGTGTGTCCCACCTATGTCCAGCTGCATGTTGTCGAGGAGCTCTGCGCCCTCTTTGGTATCGATGACGTCATTGATTTACAGTTGCCACCGCTCGACGACACAGTTATGGTCATCTCCAGGTCGGTTGTCTCGGGGGGGGGGGGGGGTCTCCTCTAAGGCATTTCAACTCCAGATTCAAGGCCGGGAAGTGCTCATGTTTGTCCCCTCCTGCAGCACGAACTCCTTCATCGACTCGTCCATGGGAAGCCAGATTGTTGGCACCCAGCCGCTCCCTCTAGCTTATCGCGTGCGAGTGGCGGACGACAGGGAGATGCTCTATTCTGTGGTCGTTCCAATGTGCTTTGTGCTCTCAAGGACATGAATTCAACACAGATTTGAAGGTGCTCAACTTGGGCGTGTATGAAGCTATTTTAGGCATGGATTGACTCGAAGCCAACAGTCCGATGACAGTGGATTGGCACGCCAAGCACCTATAATTCTAGTCAGAGACCGGACAAGTCAGTTTACAAGGGCACGAGGCTACATCAATGACTTGTTTTCTCATCAACAGTGTCCAACTTAAAGGACTGTGCAAAAACAACTTGTTTGGCCTAGCTGCTGCACCAGACACCTTTAATGGAGCAATGCACACTACTCTGAAACCACTCAACAAGAAATGTGTGATCCTCTTCTTCGACGACATCCTTGTTTTTAGAAAAACACTACCACAAACCAGGAGGACCTCCGGCAGGTATTGGCGCTCCTGCGCAAGGATCAGTTGAAGGTCAAGGTGTCTAAATGTGTGTTTGGGCAGCAATAGTTGTCCTATCTAGGTCACGTCATCCCACAAGGGGTGGCTACTAAACCAAGCAAGATCAAGGCCGTGGCCGACTGGCATACGCTAAAGGATGTCAAGGGGGTTAGAAGCTTCCTTGGGCTCACAAGTTAGTACCATGGTTTTCTACGCCACTTTGGTGTACTGGCGCGACCTCAGTTCAATCTTCTCTAGAAGGGGACCCCGTTTGTCTAGACTTCTGTCACCGAAACGAACTTCCAAACTCCGAAGCATTAGCTAATTTCTGCACCTGTCCTTGCACTGCCCAACTTCTCTCACAGTTTGTGATCGAAAGTGATGTCAGTGACAAGGGAGCCGGAGCGGTACTGCAACAGGGTGGGCATCCCATTGCCTTCATGAGCAAGGCTTTGTGCCCATGTTTTCAAGTACTGTTGACATAAGAAAAAGAACATCTGGCGATAATCATGGCTGTGGATCCATGGAGACCATACCTGCAACACGTTGGAGTTCATCATCTACACAGACCAACAAAGGTTGGTACACCTTGAAGAACAAAAACTGACGATGCCCTAGCAACAAAAGGATTTCACGAAGCTTTTGGGTTTGCGATACTGCATCAAGTACAAGAAAGGGTATGAAATCTGCAACATATGCCCTCTCGCACGCGAAGCCAACAAAAATGCTCACAACCATCACCTGTTGCCAACCAACGTGACTCGAGGATGTCATCGCAGTTAAAACTCCAATCCCCAGGCTCAGCAATTGTTGGAGCAATTTGCAGTCCGGGAGGATCCCAAGAAAAGGCTATCTCTACAACAAGGAATTACGTGCTTTCGAGATCGAATCTAGCTAAGAGAATCAACTGCTTTACAATAGCAGATCATGTCAGCCTTCCACGACAGTGCCTTGGGGGGGCACTTAGGATTTCCGGTGACGTACAAGCGCATCTGTAGTCTGTTTGCTTGGCCAAACATGAAAATTAAAATCAAGCACTATGTCGCCTACTATCAAATGTGTAAACAAGCTAATATAGACCACGCCGCATCCCCGAGCCTGCTGGTTCCTCTGCCAATACGCAAGCAGCCGTGGGATCTCATCACTATGGACTTTCTTGACGGCCTCCCACAATCTACAAAGTTTAACTACATGCTGGTTTTGATTGACAAGAGGACTCAATTTTCTCACTTCCTTCCCTTGGCTAACCCATACACGACAGCCAAAGTGACCCAGCTCTACAT